>CM041638.1:20726218-21093416 GCA_023333625.1 Bothriochloa decipiens
GGGCCTCCAAAAACTCAGGACCGGCGCTGACTATAGCACGTTTGAAACGAGCCAAAGAAATGGCTATGATTAAGAGTGAAGTTGTACGTTTGTATTTAATTGGATGGACGGCTGCCTACGTCTCGACACAAGCAAATGCACTAATAGTACATCCGTTTGAAGTCAAACATTTATAATTTTACCAAATTCATAGAAACATATATCAATATTCACAATATTAAACTTTTTAGTTAAATATATGACAAATATCTTAATAATCTATTGCTTTGAAGATGTTGACGTTAATATATTTTTCGAGAACCGTAGCAAAGATTAGCAAATTAAGTTTGACTTGGATAAAACTAGAACCAACAATAACTCAAAACATGAGAAGTGTGGAGTATCTATCAAATACACTCTTAATAAACCACTAATATATAATAACTAGAGATTCTATTTTGAAATGTAATTGCCACGTTTCACACACTTTCAAGAAGAATTGTCTGTGACTATACTAGCGGTTGTCTTTTGCCAGATCAATCAGAGACAATACATAATCTTATGTTGCTGCAGATATTCTTAGAATGAATATTTTTATGAAATTTATATGTATTCACAGTTGGTACGATCTGAAATATTTGAGATGACGCTCTCTGTGCTTCCCACGCAGTTCACAGTTGGTATAATAATGAGTTACTTAAAAAAAAAAGTTGGTATGATAATGAGTACTCGCCTACAACTTTCATAACCAATTGTATTTATTCTTAACTAGTGAGAGTGGATTTTCATAACAACGGAAAATAGCAACCGATGCTCTGTTAGAATTTTTTTATGGAATAGGAGGGGCAAAGCTCCTAGTGGAACTTTATTAAATATAAAAGTCTTATAAAGTACAATCAAGAAACAAAAGAGGTAAGGAAGAAGATAGCCAAAATTATACAAAGTTGTCTAGCCATTGATCTATAACAGGATGATAGGCCTAAGCCTTTGCTCGTAGGATAACTAGAGCAAACTCTCTTCTGAACACCGCCCTGTATCAAATCATTTCACATCATCCAGATTTGCCTAACACATTGTAATGATGATTTCTATGAAGGACCATTAGAAATTTGTAGTGACCAATTGTTGGTTGTAATACTATTTTATAGTGACTGTTGTCTGATACTAATTGTTGGTTGTGGTAGTGTTGTTTTTGTGCTACAACAGTTGTCTTGTCTCATTGGAGCAACTTCAAGTTGAAGCCCCAACGCGTGCTCTAGCTATTGCCTCCATTTTTTTTTTTTGTCAGGTGTGCCCATGGTCTCTCTTGCAAGCAACATTGTGCCTACTACCACTTTAGCCGATTCAGATATAGACGTGGCAGTTGAGGCAGTACCGCGGTACTTCAGCATGGCGCGTGGGAAGGCCTAATAAAGTGCCTGCAATTCAGGTTAGACAGTGTGCTCGTGCAGTTTTGGAGCTTCAGTACTCGATCGAGTGGTCGTTGCCTCGTTGGACCGCAGTTTTAGAACTTCAGAGCGTGGAGCAGCTTGTGGTTATGCAGGAGGTTGTACTTTCCAAGATGCAGCTCGTGCTCCCCCAACTTCTAAACAGGCACGAAAATGAAAGGTGTGTGTGGAGCTTCAGAGCTGCTTTTTCCAAATTTGCATGCGAGCAAAATGTTTAAATATAAAGATTTTTTTAATCTAATTATGCATACATGATCTACCTGATATGGTAAATCTTTTAATTTTGTAAATTCAGAATATAAAGATTTTTTTAGTCTAATTATGCACACATCATCTACCTGATATGTCAAATCTTTTAATTTTGTAAATGCAGATATGATACTTCCTCCCACTACTAGAATCTGCAAGTTTCCCTAGGGCTAATAATCCTAGAAAAAAGCTAAAAAACCAATCTAAATTATAAGTCATTTTAATTTTTTATATTTATTATATTTTATTATATATAATAATAATATATCTAGATACGTAACAAATTTAGATGCATAGCATAATATAATAATATATAAAAAATTAAAACAATTTATAATTTAAAACGGGTTCGAGTCCTCGAAACAACCACCTACACAAATGAAGGGTTAGGCTGCGTCCAAAAGATTCAAAGTGGTCGGACCCTTCCCCGGACTGCGTCCACAAGCGGAAGCTACGCGCACCGGGCTACCCTTTTAAACTACATATTTGTTTGTACGTGTACCAACACTGAGGTGCTCAATCTACATGAACGTGAACATACGTGTCCAGTGCCCAGCATACAGAAAAAAAAAAACTTTATGCGGCTATATGACATTTTACGTACGTGTCCATATATGTGACGGCTCCATGTTCTATTAGATGGGCCTCTCGATTATATAAACCGTATATTTTACATGACAGCTCCATTTTACGTGCTAGCGTGTAATATGTTTTAAATCATCTACGTTCTCCATCCAATTAATGTGTTATAGCTGTTTGATGTTTTTTATATACTCCCTCTTTATAACTGTTTGATGTTTTTTATATAATCCCTCTGTTTGATTTTTTTACCTCAAATTTGATCACTCATCTTATTAAAAAAATTAAACAAACATAGTCAAATTTAGATCGTTCTTAAAGATCTTTTGATACAAACTACAATAAAAAGTGATATTTTAAATAATATTTTGAATAAGATAAGTGGTCAAACTTGTGATTTAAAAGTTAAATGAATTACAATTTAGAAAGACTAGTATGTGACTTAAAATAGAATGTTTGAATCTACATTCATGCTTTATCAGTTATTTCATAGGATATAAATACTTGCTATTATGCATGTTACATAACAGAAAAGAAAAGGTGCAGAAAAGAAGATGCGGCAAGCAAGGAGCCGGATGAGCACTTACCGTAGTGATTACAGAATTGTGTCACGTGATTATGAGAATTTGACAATCTCTCTTATTTTCATATATTAATTAATTAACAATTAATTTAAAAATCTAAAAAAAATCAATTGATCTGATTTGTTTGAGGTAGTATCTCCTAGCACGTAAAGAGGGCAGTACCTTAGCATTGACTATGGACGCATGAAAACCCAAGAAACGTTTAAGTGCTCAAGGACATGAATGCATCTCTCTATATAAACTTACTAAGCAGCTAGAAGCCTTTGCTAGCTTTCGCTAACCAACTGCCAATCTACCACTATATCATACATTCCGGCAACGGCAATGGATCCGTCAGGGGAGATCCAGAAAGTGGCTAGCATGCGGCGGGGCAGTGGCGGCTCCATGTGGCGGAGCAGCGGAAACGACATCTTCTCGCGCTCGTCAAGAGGTGGAGGAGGTGCAGACGACATGGACGACGAGGAGGCGCTGCGCTGGGCCACGCTAGAAAAACTGCCGACGCGCGACCGCGTACGCCGTGCCATCATCTCCCCGCTCCCAGCTGCTCCTGGAGAGGACGCAGCCGGGACGGGGCTCGTCGACGTGGACGTGCTCAGCCTGGGCCCCGGTGAGCGGCGCGCGCTGCTGGAGCGGCTCGTGCGCGTCGCCGACGAGGACCACGAGCGCTTCCTCGTGAAGCTCAGAGAGCGCCTGGACAGGTATGTAGTAGGCCTGCCGCCTTGTTGAGTTGTTGTTGCATATATGCAGATGCAGATGGATTGACGAGTTGTTGCATGTTGTTGTAGGGTTGGGATCGACATGCCGACGATCGAAGTGCGCTTCGAGCACCTGAACGTGGAGGCGGAGGTGCGCGTCGGCAGCAGCGGCATACCCACTATCCTCAACTCCATCACCAACACGCTGGAGGAAGCAGCCAATGCGCTGCACCTACTGCGCAGCAGAAAGCGGGCGTTGCCCATCCTCCACGACGTCAGCGGCATCATCAAGCCTCGCAGGTAGTCATTGGCATGGATTTCCTTAATTCTTTTCGATACTAGCTCTGTCAGCATGTGTTAATTTGCAAAAATGTACGGGCATGCACGGTATTGTATATATATGCAGGATGACTTTGCTGTTAGGCCCACCGGGATCAGGCAAGACCACCTTGCTGCTGGCGCTGGCCGGAAGGCTTGACAAGGGCCTCAAGGTTTCCGGCAGAGTGTCCTACAACGGGCATGGCATGGAGGAATTTGTGCCTCAGAGGACGGCCGCCTACATCAGCCAACACGACCTCCATATCGCAGAGATGACAGTGAGGGAGACGCTCGCCTTCTCCGCACGCTGCCAGGGCGTTGGCTCCCGCTTTGGTAACCTCCATCACACTTGTGTCGCGATCTTTGCATACACAGACATGCATTCACTTTATGCTTATTAATATAATATATGATTTTGTTAATAATACAGATATGCTTATGGAGCTGTCGAGGCGAGAGAAGGCGGCTAATATTAAGCCTGATGCTGATATCGATGCATTCATGAAGGCAAGATCATGCGGGCCCAAAAAAAAAAATATCAGAAACGTCTTTTTTTCCCAGGAATTAATAGGAATTAAAAATAATAATCAGAATTGCTAATTTATACTACAGTAATAAGTAACCGGTTGTTTTAGGAGCTTCTAACAACCGTATTTAGGACCCTACGATCTGATATGTGGGTGCCTTTCCTACCGTCCGATCCGGTTCTGACGCGGAGTTCCGTCCGTCGCCGCCCCGCTCTCTGCGACACCGCCACACCGGCTCTCCACTGACGCCGCACCGCGCTCCTCCCCGCCGGCATCGGCCCTCCCTCTGCCGCGTCCAGGGACCCCAGACCGGGTGGCGCCGCAGCCCCCAGGATGCTTCCTTTGCCACCGCTTCCCCACTCCCCAGTCCGCTCCCAGCCCAGCTCCCCCCGCCGGCGCCGGCGACGGCGCTGCCACCAGGACGGACAGCCGCCGCCCGAGGCCGGACCATCGCCGGGTGCGCGGCCCATCGTGACTCCGGTCGCCACGGAGCTCCGTGCTAGCCCCTGTGCTCGGTTCTCTTTCTCTGACATTTGCATTTTCTTTTCTGAAATTTGTGAAGAATTTGACATATACTTCTTTGGTATCTGCGTTCCATAGAATACTCTAAAATTTGGCATATGTTTGCTTTAGACATGCAATTATGCTCTGAAGAAATCATGGTAAATAAGGCGGTGTAAATATAACTATAAGACAGTGTAAGTGCATGGCAAAAATCTGGTTGTTGGAAGGGCCTAAAATAACCGGAAGCACTTTCTAGAAATTGGTTTCAATTTATGATATCCAAACATACAGGTCCTAAGATTTGATTTACATTCTATTCACTCTATATCCAAGGCCTAGAATAACCCTATGTGATTGATTAACATTATCAGGCGTCTGCAGTGGGAGGAGGCCATGAGGCCAATGTGGTCACTGACTATATTCTCAAGGTACATGCATCTTCTGGCTCTTTTTTTTTTTTTCCTCCCGAGAGTGTGAACCTGCTACATCATGTGTTTTTCCTAGCTGGCCATGTATTTTTCCTTCATGAGTAGCAAGAGATAAAGTTATATATAACTTACAATCCATAAGTATGTATTTCATTAAGAGCAAGAGAAAGTTAACAAGTTACGATCCATGCATGATACTAGCAAGTCTAGGCTTATACCAAGAATGCAAATCAGAAGGCCTGACCTAGCTAAACCACCCTTGCATTGAGAGATGCATGAGCCATGCAAATAGTTCAACATTTGTGTTCAGATAACTTCCCTTGACCTGCCGACCACAATTCACTTGTATGTAGATACTAGGACTAGAGTTGTGTGCAGACACAATGGTTGGAGATGAGATGCTCAGGGGCATATCCGGAGGACAGCGAAAGCGTGTTACAACTGGTACAAATATTATATACTAATAAACTCATTCAGCTCAAGAACATTATTTGGCTTCACTGCATGTGCTGAGCAGTGTTTTGTGAATAACTTTAATCGTCATTTGAATCTCCACTGGGCTTGTAGGTGAGATGCTGGTCGGGCCAGCCAGGGCACTTTTCATGGATGAAATCTCCACTGGGCTTGATACCTCCACTACGTTCCAGATTGTGAACTCGCTCCGGCAATCCATCCATGTCCTTGGTGGCACAGCCGTTATCTCCCTTCTGCAGCCGGGTCCTGAGACGTTCAACTTATTTGATGATATCATCCTGCTCTCAGAAGGACAAGTTGTGTACCAAGGTCCCCGAGAGGATGTGATCGAATTCTTTCAGTCCACGGGATTCAGATGCCCTCAGAGGAAGGGTGTAGCTGACTTCTTGCAAGAAGTACTACATAGAAACATACATAATTTTTATTAATTACACAAACATTATTTGCCTCCTCATATATTTAATTAATTACATGTTTTGATCGGTTGGATTCTTGTGTATGTAGGTGACTTCAAAGAAAGATCAGAAACAGTACTGGGCATGGCGAGACAAGCCCTATAGGTTTGTTCCAGCCAAGGAATTCGCAACTGCTCTCAAATCATTCCACACTGGGAGAGCTCTAGACAAGGATCTCGCCATGCCATTCAACAAGAGCAAGAGCCATCCAGCTGCACTGACCACCACCAGATACGGTGTGAGTGCCATGGAGTTGCTGAAGGCGAACATAGACAGGGAGATCCTTCTCATGAAGAGGAATTCTTTCATTTACGTGTTCAGAACATTCCAGGTAACTAGATGTATATATTATATAGTGATTAGTATGCCTTTTTCTACTACTGTATATAATTTAAGCCAAGAGGGGGAAAAACAACTGATTGACTCGGTGCTGACTTACTTTCATTGTTGTTTTGGCTCTTCAGTTGACACTAATGTCAATCATTGCAATGAGTGTATTCTTCCGTACAAACATGAAGCATAATTCTGTGGCAAGTGGGGGCATCTACATGGGCGCTATGTTCTTTGGTATCCTTATGATCATGTACAACGGCTTCTCTGAACTTGCGCTCACTGTCTTGAGGCTACCTGTTTTCTTCAAGCAGAGAGACCTTCTTTTCTATCCAGCATGGGCATACACGATACCCTCATGGATCCTTAAGATCCCAATCAGCTTTATGGAGGTTTCTGGATATGTTTTCTTAACGTACTATGTCATTGGGTTTGACCCCAATGTTGGAAGGTGAGCTATATTGGAAAATTTATGTGTTTGGTTATTTAGCAACTATTTTTTGAATATCTGTATGCTATGTGAATGTTCTAACATCAAGCTTCCATCAGGTTCTTCAAACAGTATCTCATAATGTTGGCAATTAACCAAGTGGCAGCGTCACTCTTTCGATTCATTGGAGGGGCAGCAAGGAACATGATCGTTGCAAATGTGTTCGCAATGCTCGTTATGATGACTGCCATGACCTTAAATGGATTCATTATAATAAGAGGTGACATATCATCTCTTATTACAAGAAGAAATGTAAAACCCCATCATTCATTAACCTATGCTCCCCTGTTTATTTCTCTATAGATAAAGTGAAGAAATGGTGGATATGGGGCTACTGGATATCCCCACTGATGTATGTGCAGAATGCCATCACAGTGAATGAGATGCTGGGGCATAGCTGGGACAAAGTATTGAATACAACTATTTCCAATGAGACTCTGGGTGTGCAGGTCCTTAAGTCCCATGGGGTGTTCCCAGAAGCCAAGTGGTATTGGATAGGCTTTGGTGCATTGCTGGGATTCACAATTTTGCTCAATGTTGTCCTTACTTTCGCACTAACATATCTTAAACGTGAGGATCTTGCTTCGTTCTAAGCTGTTTTCTCATTCCTTTCTTCTTGGATTTGGCAAAACTAACCTAAGCCTAAGGATGTGTTTTCGCTTGTTGTTCTCCCAGCATATGAAAACTCCAAGACATCAATATCGGAAGAGGAGCTGAATATGAAAAATGACATTACGGATGCCAATCCTTTGGCTTCTAGAACTACTCTTCAGATAATAGGAAAAAACACTGAAACTAATTTAGAAATGTTGGAAGATGATTCTGGCCCTACTCAAAGGGGGATGGTTCTCCCGTTTCCGCCACTTTCTCTCAGCTTTGATGACATTCGCTACTCTGTTGATATGCCACAGGTACAAAGACAGAAATTAGTCTGATTATATTATGAAATTGGATCAGATTGATCACTAGTTTGTAACCTTTGGTACAACATCGAATTCAGGAAATGAAAGCACAAGGTGTAGTTGAAGACCGCTTGACACTCCTTAAAGGCATTAGTGGATCTTTTAGGCCAGGGGTGTTGACCGCACTGATGGGTGTCAGTGGAGCAGGCAAGACGACGTTGATGGATGTATTAGCAGGGAGAAAGACCAGCGGCTATGTCGAAGGAAATATAAGCATATCAGGATATTTGAAGAATCAAGAGACATTTGCTCGTGTATCTGGATACTGTGAACAGAATGATATCCACTCACCTCAAGTGACAGTTTATGAGTCATTGCTTTTCTCTGCTTGGCTCCGTCTTCCTAAGGATGTAGATTCCAACACAAGAAAGGTATGTGTGGTACGTGTTAGTCGTCATTTTCACCTATATTAAGTTGTGTGTAGTATTTAAATTTTTACATGCATGCAGATGTTCATCGAGGAGGTCATGGAGCTTGTAGAGCTGAAACCACAGAGAGATGCTTTGGTTGGACTTCCTGGAGTAAATGGTTTGTCAACCGAGCAGCGGAAGAGACTGACAATTGCTGTGGAACTTGTTGCAAATCCATCCATCATCTTCATGGACGAGCCAACCTCAGGGCTCGACGCAGGGGCAGCAGCAATTGTGATGAGGACAGTTAGGAACACTGTTAATACTGGTAGAACCGTGGTTTGTACGATCCATCAGCCTAGCATTGACATTTTTGAACAATTTGATGAGGTGAGTGATAGCCAAGAGCTTTCTACATAACTTTGCCAAAAGCAGTCAAATTCGATTTGTTTATTGTCACTGCTGCCTTTCCATTCCTTGAACTAATTTGTAAGCTTTGAAATGTATGATAACTATCTGCAGCTTTTTCTAATGAAGCGGGGCGGAGAAGTGATCTATGATGGTCCATTAGGTCACAACTCTTCGGAGCTGATCAAGTATTTCGAGGTAAAACACTATTAGATAATCAAGATATTCCTATATTCTTCTTCTTTTTTGTTACATATGTAATATAAGACCTCCATGGCTTATCAATCAGGCAGTTGAAGGTGTCAGCAAAATTAAAGATGGCTACGATCCAGCAACATGGATGCTAGAAGTGACAACAGTCTCTCAAGAGCAAATCTTAGGTGTTGATTTTAGTGACATATACAAAAAATCCAAGCTCTACCGGTAAGTAACATACAATCCTAAGAGCCACTTAACATTTTTGTCTAAGTAAAAAACTACAATACAGAGATGACAATTATTTGTTTTGTTACTTAAAGTTCACAAAATGCACATATATAATAAGCAAAGCACATAAAAGAATCTTGACAGCACTCAGAAGCTACATACCAAATAACATTATCATCCTGTTTGATCGTAGCAATGGTAACACAAATTAAAGATGTGGACATTACGGCAACAAATACCATTTGAACCGATTTCATTTCCATCTGCGTTACTGTTGTACGAACCAAACATCACGTATTATTCACTATTGCATATTCAGGCAATCATTAGTTACTACTGATTGCCAAATCCTCTTCATTACTGGGTTTGTCAAGAGCAAAGCTAATAATACAGCCTGCTTGCTGGCTGTAAGGTTCTTTACAGCTCAGCCCACTCGTGGTTAGCTCATCATTAGTTAATGCATGGCCCGCTTGTCTCTCTCACAGAATTTCTTGTTTTCTTGTTTCCTGTGCCCAAGCCGGCTGTAAGCTTACAACCTATTCTTGCTCTCCCTCCACGTCAGCATTCGGCCGGCTTACAGCCTGCTATAATACTTGCTCTAAGGGTCCACGGCAGTCCTAGTCTACACTACCAATGCCACGTGAGCAACGGACAACGTTGTAAAACTTAAAAACAAAATACAGCTCATAGCATTCGCCGCCGGACCTGCCTCATGCTGCGTCGAGATCTCCACAAGGCACCACTGCTGCTGCTAGCATGGGCTGTGTGCACCTCCAACAATGCCCTATGAGGAGGTGCATTTACGGGGATCATGACCTACATTCCCGTTGTGGGCACGTGCATGAAGCCACCCTTCCCCAAGATAAAGGAATATATTATAAAGGCAAAGTGTGAGGGAGGGAGAGAGGTGTGAGTTATGGGAGGCTTAGGGAGATGGATGCCACACAGTGACTGACTTAACTCTGATCTTGACATTTTGGGTCCGTTGCCCATACCACTGCTAGTTGGTACAGAAGTCCCGTAGTGATCTTTATAGTTGCTTGGTCTTAAAGGCAACCACCAGTGAATCTAGAAAACTGGCGGTGATGTTCTTGTCCCTTGCAAACTTGCAGTGATAATACGTGGTATTTATTTCTATACAAGTGATTATTTATATGGTGCAACTTCTCCAATATTTTTCCAATAGTATATCTAATATTTGCACTGCTGTTTATAGGAGGAACAAGGATTTGATAAAGGAACTAAGCCAACCAGCACCAGGTTCAAGTGACCTATATTTTCCCACTAAGTACTCTCAGTCTTCTTTCACTCAATGTATGGCCTGCCTTTGGAAACAAAATATGTCATATTGGAGGAACCCTCCTTACAACACTGCCAGGTTTATTTTCACTACTGTTACAGCCCTTCTTTTTGGCTCCATGTTCTGGAACCTTGGTAGCAAAATGTAAGTCAAATTCATGATTTACTTTGTTGTTGTACATAGTGAATATGAGCATTACTGCCATATATAATCCCCTGCATATTTTGCACCTCAATCCAGAGACCGGTCACAGGACTTGTTCAACGCCTTAGGATCCATGTATCTTTCAGTGATATTCGTTGGGATCACAAATTCTATCTCTGTTCAGCCAGTTGTGGCCGTTGAGCGAACAATGTTCTACCGTGAAAGAGCAGCTGGCATGTACTCTGCTTTCCCTTACGCATTTGGCCAGGTGAACTAACATGTTGCCTGTCTTTTACGGTCCCTCCGTTTTAGTGATGCTTGAGGTTTTCTTTTTGTTTCTGGCTAGATGCATACAGTTAAGGCTTTTGTAAGTATATCCTTTGCTGTATAAAATCTATAAAATGAAGTGCTATGGGGACCTGCCCCACAGTTTTTGCCTTAAAAAAAGATCAAATCATAACCCCATTCATGCTAATCCTACTTGTTTTGGCATTATTCTTGGGAGGCCAATATATACATATACTAATAATTGGTTTTTCTTTTTCTTTAGGTTGTCGAGCTCCCATATTGTTTGGTTCAGGCTTCCATATATGGGGTAATAGTGTATGCAATGATCGGATTTGAGTGGACAGCTACCAAATTCTTCTGGTTCCTCTTCTTCATGTACTTCACATTGCTCTACTTCACATTTTATGGCATGATGGGCATCGGCCTCACACCAAATTACCAGATAGCCTCCATTGTCTCTACGGCATTCTACAACATCTGGAACCTCTTCTCAGGGTTCTTTATCCCCCACCCTGTAAGTGCCATAACTTTACGTTTTCTTTTCCTCTTATTAGAAACACATGTCTCATTTGTGTTCTGGACTTGTTTTGACATGAAGAAAACGCCGATCTGGTGGAGATGGTACTGTTGGATATGCCCCGTCGCGTGGACGTTATATGGGCTTGTTGTCTCGCAATATGGCGACATCACCACACCCATGGAAGATGGCAGGACTGTGAAGGTATTCATAGAAGACTACTTTGACTTCAAGCACAGCCGGCTTGGGCGAGCCGCTGCCATTGTCGTGTCTTTTAGCGTATTGTTTGCTGCCTTGTTCGCCTTTGCCATCATGAAGCTCAACTTTGAGAAAAGATGACGATGATAAGAACTGGGGAGCACCTACACAATGAGTTACAAAACAGATGATGTTTGGTGTATTGTAATGGTTTATTGCAAAATAATGGATTCTATGTATGAACGGATAGAACTCTTCACTTCTCTTTTGTGTACTATTCTATATAATATTTCTGTCCCGACAGTACTATAGAAATGTGTTCACCGTCAGTTTGAACCCCTATCATCACTGGATTTTACACTCAGTGGTGTTATACTAGCAGTGATGATGGCCTACCTCATCACTACCGATCTAAAACTGGCGGTGCTAATAGTATGTTATCATCATTGGTTTGGATTGTGATGTGACTTCGATCTTCCTGTCGTAGTTGTTCACAAGATGGTTCTGGTAGTGATGACGTTTGGTCACCTCTGATCATTATGCCAACTAGGCAATGAGATGTAATTCATCACCGTTGTTTGTTTGTTTCATCCAAGGTTGATGAGTACTTGATCAATGTCGGCCTTTCGTTTGAACCGGTGCCCATGATCGTTCCAAGAATGTTGTTCATTGTTTGAACCGGCGACGGTTCGTACTTGATGAACGCTGGTCATAGCTTCAACCATGCGTTGATAAGCATGTCGTCACCGGCACTTTTTGGCAGACAACTACGGTGGTGGTACTGATCATATTCACATATTTATTCAAATCAAGCTTAATAGCATATTGACAATGCATAAAGATTTTTTTTTACAAAGGAACAACACTTTTATTAGCAGCAGTGTGCTGCAACATGAGTACATTGTCTTAGAATGACATCATTCAGGGCTTGGCGCAGAGAAAACCAAGCTCGTGAGCTGGATTGACAGATTACATTCAAGACGTCTAACTGGCTAGCATTAGGCCTAAAAGCTCGAGTGGCTAGCGTGTGCGCCGTTGTGTTCTGTCTTCTTTCAATCTTCAAGATCTGGAAATTCCTGTGTGTAGCATGATTGATAAAGTTTTGTGTGTGGGGCTTAATCTTCCAGTCAGGGGGGTTCTCTCGGTTGCCACCACAGAGGAAGGTGGCAAGTATATCAGGTTGTCAGCTGATTCAAATAAGTTCAGCACTGATTTTAGCCGCCAGCTTCAGCCATAAGGACTGAGATGCAATTCGAAGTCTGTATCTTGATGTAGAGCTGTAGTTTTTCTCCGGATCTAAAATGAAGATTCCCAGTCCTGTTTCCTTGTTCCATCTCCTGCACCATCTGGTTGCAACGATGCATCTATAAAGCATTTTGGGCCTTCGAGAGAGGCCGGGATCAGGCAATTGACATTTATCTTGTCATGGTGATCACCCTTGTTCCTTGGTAAGTTGTAGGCTCCATTTTGAGCGCCTGCACAATGAAGATCCTTTACCTGCAAAAGAGAAGCGTTGCATAGTTCTCCGTCTTTTTCCGAATGGAATGTGTTGATGTGGGCCTGTACTGCATAATGAACTGCAAAACTGACCATTTGTTCACAAATCATTTCGAGATTTCCATATGTGCCATAACGTGGTTAGTATACGAATCATAATGTCATCAGTGGTATGGGCCGTAATAAGATTTTCCAAGGGTACCTATACACCATCTTGTTCTTCTAGTAAAAGGAAAGATTTTAAAGGAGGCCTGCAAGAGAACCAGACAACTCTGGAGAAACTACAATGAAAGAAGTGAGAGTCGCGTTTTCCACAGCCCCACAGAGAGCACAATTCTTTTCTATTTTCCCTAATAATTTCCCTGCTCTCTCTCCAGTGGCAAGAGCTTTTCTTATTAGTCTCCATAGAAAAGTTTTTATGTTTGATGAGATTAGCCTGTGTTTCCATACTCTGCGAAGAATATTGAGATTGGCTATTGAGATATCTGAAGGCTTCTTTAGCCGCAGTCTCTCCCTTGCTAGAAGGTTTCCACTTGACTGTATCTGCACTAAGAGAGGGAACAGGGGCTATACTTTGAATCACGTTAGCTGCACAATTATCAAAAATCTGATTTATAAGATTTGTATTCCAAGTATGGGTATCGGAATTCCATAGCTCCGAAATGCAATCTGGTTAGTTTCTCAGAAGTAACAGGTAGATTTAAGTTGTGTATTTCGTTCCAAATGTCACACCACGGACTGGCCTAAATGTTGGAGTTGCCTTTTTGAATTTGTATGGTACATTTTTTTATTAAAACATCTTTAAAATTCATAATCGAGGTCCTGAAGACAGATTTAGTAGTGCTTTTACAGGCTCTCCAAAAACTAGTATGAGGATGATATTTAGCTTTTAAGATTTGAGAGAGGAAGACGTGCTTACCTGTGGAAATCTCCCATGCAGCATTAAGGAGAAGACTTCTGTTGACTATTATTGAATCCCTGATTCCTAGTTCTTTCATTCTTGGGTCTGCAAATATCCTCCCAAGATCTAAAGTTGAAACAAGCTTTATTATTTTCTTCTTGAACTCCGGACCATCAGAATTTTCTTATGATAGAAGTGATTTTAAAAATGATTTTTTCAAAAAAAGAATTGCGGTCATGTAATAGATTACTAGATTAGTATAGATGAAAGAACAGAGTTAATGTAAATGAATCTTCCAGCATGGATTAATTTATGGGCTTTCAGTTTGTTGAGCTTAGCTTTAAATCTATTAATGATGAAATCATAAGCTCTATTGTTAAGAGAATTATTAGGATTCCGGCAACTAATCTAACTCAGAGTCTCCACAGTGGTCATTTCTAAATAAATAAAATCCAGATCTGCTTAAAATGTGCCTGCTTACGTTAGCGATTGCTCCTCGTCACCAATAATATACTACAAGGGTTGGATTGTGACGATGATTACCGGCCCCAGCACGGTACAGCACACCTCACCATTCTTGCAATTGTTTAGAGAATTATTAGGATTCAGATTCCAGATCTATCATATTAACAAAACAAATCCATAATCCATATAAAACCTTACGGTAAAACTGCAATTGTGTGACTAAACTCATGCTGTGTCTACCGAGAGCCAGAGGGCATCTTCCATTTTATACACAATTTTTAGGGTAAATTTTTTTTCTCAAGTTAAAAAAAAATAGTGCCAATGGCACAACAGGCTATAGCCCCTTAGCGGTATTCCACAGGTCCTGGGTTCGACTCCCTGTGGGAGCAAATTTAGATTTTTATACCGTGGTTAAAAAAAATCCTCTTATCTGTCCCACGGCCAAAGCACAGGTCGTTAAACTCGACCTAGTTTTCACAGGGTGACGGTGCCCCTGTGTCAGGGTGGGACAGATGTTTGGGGGGTTTTCTCGACCTGCGAAAAGGTCTTCTTTTTAAGCACAATGCCAAAAAAAAGTACTCGCATAAACGGCAAGCAAGTTAGGCCAGGCTCAGTGGTGAGTTTCGTGACGTTCTTTCAAAGAATGACATGTCATGCTAAATGAAATGAAACTCGGATAAAACATTCACTCTCAATGGTGAGTTTCATTTTATAGAGAATTGGTATTTGTGCCATGAGAGTTTTATGTAGATGACACTCATTTCTTCTTTCTCTTTGCTATGTCATCAAAAATACTTATATGATAACCTATTTAATGTAAATAACACTCACATAAAACTCCAACTGAGACTGGCCTTATACTACATCCATGTCATCCTGGTGACCAGGCGGGCAGCGGAGACTCGCAGTCTAATTATTTTTTTAATAAAGCAAAAAATGCTGGAGTGCTCCCAGATCATGCAGGATGTATTCTTTTTATTTTTTTAAAAAAAATATTCGCAGACTTCTTCTATACCTTTGCTTTAGAGCTGGAAAAGGGACAGCGTACAAGACTCGGAGCCATTTCAGAAGAAGAGTACTACAGAAATAATCAAACCAAGAGTGAAGATAGACAACCGAGGCATCCCAGAGAAGCGATCATTGGGCATTGGTGAATACTAAGCAGTTAAGCTAGCAATATGGGTGTTAATTAATTATTGGTGAATTTTTTTTGGTCATATTGTGGGCGGTCCTTATCGCCAATATTAATCCAAAAAGGGAAAAACTAAATACTTCTATGCACATATATTTTACTATTGACCGAATTCCACTTGTACCGGAAGTTGTGACACTTTGTACGAAATACACCAAGTACAAGGAATATCTACGCTAAAAAGGCGTATTTCAGAAAAGCGTATTTGCCAAACCAAAGGAAGATAGCCCAACTGAGGCAACCTCGAGCCAAACCCACGATGCACGAACAGGCCCGGGTAAAATGAATGCCTCGGATGCATCCGAACTCCGATTTGGACGATTTACCAGGCATTGGAAAGCTAGTTGAAAGGCCCACGAGCTAGTGGCAAAAGATGAGGCCAAGAAAGCCCACAGGTGGGCTGGCCGGACCAGGTGGTTCGGCCAGCGCACTTCGGAGTCGGTTTGGCCCCAGCCTTGGTGAGGCGGTGCAATCAATTCCCAGGAAGGCGGTGCGGTGCTAGGTTTGCCCATTCTACCCCCAAACCGACCTCGGCACACTATAAGAGGAGGGATGGAGACACTCTCCCAACACACATCACACAAGAAGAGCCTCTCTCCCTCACTCTATTCTTTTTAGTAGTTTTAGGATGTAGTAGTAGAAGTTTGGCAAGGAGCCTTATAAAGAGAGCAAGGATCTCTAGAAGGAAGAGCTTTGGTATGAATACTTTGAAGAATCCTTCTATGTTCTTGTTCTTATTCTATCAATATAGCTTTGTTATGAAATTAGAGCTAAGTTCTTTTGCGCATAGAACTTTATGCTAAATATATCATACATACATGTTTAGACATAGAGCTATGTTGAGGAGACGGGTTCAACTCTAATTTAGTCTTGGTCAAAGTTGGTTTGTGGGATCAACGGTCGTCCTTGTGGCGGATGCTCTGGTGAAGGGCAACATGTATGTAGAGGTTGGCAACGGTCGTCCTAGTTAGGCAACCCTTGATCACGCTAGAGTAGTAGAGGTTGGCATAGACGTGGTGTCTAAGCCAATGTCTACCGTTGTTTGCCTTGTTCACGTACGGTTGAGGTGGTAGGCGGCAGGGAGTGACCTTATCGATCCTGTCTGTCCCTTGTAATCCCTCACGTCCATGTTCGGCGTAGAGCCGTAAGCCGGAGGTACCTGGCAGACCAGGTATAAGCCGTTGCCCGGAGTAGTTTGACAGCGACCAGACTATCTTAACTTAGAATCTCTGACCCTATTTTAGACATGTATTTGTATGACCATCTGCTATCCTAACATAGCTATTCAGGAATGCCTGCTCCAGTTTAGGTTATTCTTTATTCTTTCTTTATCTTTATCCTTGAGATTGGCTCGAGTGTGTGTGTCAAGTTATCCAAAATACCTATCTTCATTTACCCCTGTTATGAACTTTGATCTATTATGCAATCATGTTATCTTGTTCATGTCCCTATTATACTCTTTTACACCATGCCTTCCTTTGGAAAAATATAAATAACGATACCCTGAATACTTTGAGTGAAATGCTATAACGGTATTTCCATGCGCTTGCGGACTTATTCTATAAACGTTACAGAATACCTACCGGCATTTCTGGTCGCATTATCATGAACTTTGTAATTCTGGTAATGATGCTAAGAAACGCCAACAAGCATTTCTGGCGCCGTTGCCGGGGAAGGTGTTGGTTAAAAAGAATTTAGTTGGACATGTTCTTGATAATATGTTTGTGTAATAGCCCTTGCTCATAGCAGAAAAAAACATTTCTTACTATATCTTTGTTACCTAAAAAAACATGTTCTTTACCAAAAATAAACAAAATGTTTTTCTAAAAATCTTTTTAAAATATATTTACCTCTTTCAAAAAATATTTGAAAAAAATATATTTTACAAGTCATCAGCTATCTTTTTAGAAAATAAAAATAATTTCTGGTAAACAAAAATAAATGTTTTTAATAAATCTTGTTTTGTTTTTAAAGTTTTGCATGAAGCATGTTTCGGTTTGAAGTATGATTGATGCATCATCGTATCTTCATGGGCATTTTAATTTAAGCATGGAGCTTAGATTAAATTGCCTACTTTGATTAAACGATAGGTCTAATCATTGTTCCAAACCGCTAAGTGTAGACTTTAAAAAAAGAATAACATGGGGTTATTTTATTTATCAATAAAAAATATTTTATAAATCTAAAAAATATATATTTTAAAATGTATTAAAAAAGAGTTTCAATTATCTAAAAATAAAATGATCTTTATAAAAAATATTTTCAAAATCATTTTTTAAAAAAGCTTATCTCAAATAATTTCCTTCCCCGTCATTCTTAAAAATAATTGACAAAGATTAAATGTCCCCCCTTGAATAATAAGTTTTAATAAAATTTTGAAAATCAACTAGCTCAATTAGCTGCTTTCTGCATATGTTTTCCAATAAGGTAATCATGAGGAATGGTAAGTTCTCCCGTGATCTTCCATATCCTAACAA
This sequence comes from Bothriochloa decipiens, assembly GCA_023333625.1. Taxonomy (NCBI): domain Eukaryota; kingdom Viridiplantae; phylum Streptophyta; class Magnoliopsida; order Poales; family Poaceae; genus Bothriochloa; species Bothriochloa decipiens. The sequence continues at coordinate 20,744,404 of CM041638.1, forward strand.
TGCAGGAAAAGCTAGAAAGCACGGGAGTACAACTCCAATCTTCATGCTTTGAGCTAGCTTGGGGGAGGACCGCAATAAGTTAACATATATTTATCACTCTCATATCCTTCTGTTACCTTGCCAAAAAATGAAATAAATAAATGATAAATAAAATAAAAAACTTTCCTTTTCAATAAATGTAAGGACATGTTGTCAAGTTAGTATGCACCTTCGGGTATTCTTGTCGCTAAACATTTCAGGTTAAAGAAGAAATGACATACAAAGCTTGAGAACATGGGAGCGACATCAACGACACACCTTGATGATCTTTGGTGATTGAACGCACTCAAAAGGAGATCCTGGCCCTGCACACTTGACTTTTCACAAAAGACTACTGTAAGTGCATTCACCTTCGAAGTGGGTTTTGGATAATTAATGACAATTAAATTAGGGACTAGTTTATTCAAGTGTATTCACAGGTGTTAGTCCATTGAAATATTTAAATAAATATATTTGGTGATACAAGCACCCCCAAAATTTCTATGGATAAAAGGCATTTCGACTCAATTGGTTTACCATTTTATATTTAAAATTGAGTTATAGAAAATGTCGCACTATCAAGAGGGATGCAAATTAGACTAGCTAGACGTGGTCTACAAGTGCTCATGTTGGTCTAGCTATCGCGTTTGAGAGACACCGTGCACTCACATTCACTTAAATGTTCACGGCTGGTGCACCGGCAGTTCTGGTGCAACGACCGAAAGTTCTGGTTGCACTGTGCTCGCGAGCCACCACATGCAAGAAAGAGGTTCCGGCCTTGAACCGGAAGTTCTGAATAGGACCGGAAGTTTCGGTACCCGGACCAGAAGTTCCGGTAGTGCATTTTCCAAGAGCGACCGCGTGCTGTATTAGGTTCTGGCCTCCGGCCAGAAGTTCCGGTCTCACCGGAAGTTCCGGTGTTCGGACCAAAAGTTTTAGTCATCCAGATCTGAGTGTTGACTTTCTCATTCTCCAACGATCGAATCTTGAATTAACCGAAAGTTCCAGTGGTTCCACCAGAAGTTCCGGTAGTGCATCTGAGGCTGAGTATATTAATATTTTCTCACCTCCTTTTCTATCTCTGGTGCCCATTTTCATTCAACGTACAAGCTTTGCCAAATTCTCCTGTGAGCTGAACTCGGCCACTCTCTCTCCTTCTTTGTTTCCAAGCTTCAATCTTCGTTTGTTTGAGCTAGGGACGTGAGATTTGAGAGCGAGAGCATCGATTGTCTACTTGAGCACTTGTCTTCCTCGTCTTGTGTCACACCCTAAAATTTCAATTTTGGGATGTGAACCAAAAACACTAAATAAACTAAAGGATTTACTAATTTCTTTAAAATTAGCCAAGACTTTATTCTTTTGTTATCATTATGAAATGATGAAACATGTGGCTTTAAAACTTTTACGAAGATAATAAAGATGGGTTTGTGCTTGGTGCCTTGTTTTGTTTTGCTGGTGTTTGAAAAAGAATTTCTAAAACCCGAGCAAGACACGGCTAGGTTCTTTTCGTGTTTGAAAATAAAGCTTTGAAAACCTAAGTTTGCCTCAAGAAGGTTTTGGAAAACGTTTTCAAAAAACTCTTTCTCTTGCATAGATAGAGAGAGCCTTTCCTTCCCCTCTATAGTGTTGACCATCCCTCTAGTAAGACACCATCCTCTACCTAGCTCTAGCAGACCTAGTTCAGTCTCTAGACATCCCTGGCTTATCCTAGCCTATCCTGGCCTAACCTGGCTTGCTCTGGCCTATCCTAGCCTTAACTGGCCAGCCCTAGCCGGCCATGGCCACCCCGGCCAGGCTAGCAGTAGCCGCAGCCGGCCACCAGTGAACAAACTTGGCCATCAGCCGCATAGTAAGGCCAGCAGTAGTCCTGTCTAGCAACCCTTTGCTATCCTCAAGGCATCCTAGCTTGCTTTGGCCAGCTCCTACCTAGCTTGGGTCTCTCCTAGTCTCACACAGCCTCCTCTAGCCAACCACAGCCAGCTACAGCCACATGTGGCCACTCTCAGCCGGCCACAGTCAACTTCAGCCGGCCATAGCCAGCACTAGCGTGGCCACAACGGCCACAAGCAGTCATAGCCTCCCCCGGCCACCTCGGGTCCAATCTGGCCATCCCTGGCCAAGCCCGGCCACTTGCAGCCGGTTATGGCCAAACCTGGCTGGCCATAGCCAACCCAGCCCGGCCACCAGCGGCCATACGAAGCCGCAGCGAGCCCAACGGGCCAAGCCCAGCGGCTTTAGCCCAACTGGTTCACGCTGGCTATAAAGATGGCCAGCCGCGGCCACTTAGCCAACCCTAGCCACACGCAGCCAACCCTAGCCGGCCACAGCCAGCCGCCGCCGGCCAATGCCAGTCGCCGCCGGCCACAGCCAGCCGCCGCCGGCCACAGCCAGCCTCCGCCGGCCACAGTCGGCCGCTGGCAGCCGGCCAAGCCCCGGCCGAGGGCCGTGGTCCTCCATCTCCAGCGTGCCGCTTCTGGCCGCCACCGGCCGCATCTGGCCGCCGCTGCCGGACGTAGCTGGCCGCAGTCGGCCGCAGCCGGCCGTAACAGGTCGCTGCAGGCCGTAGCAGGCCGTAGCCTCACGCCACCGGCCGTCCAGCAGGCCAGGGCCGAGGCCCCTTGCCTCCGGTGCTGGTGCAGCGGCACCATGGCTGCCGTGGCCACGATCTTCAACAGCCAGAGGTGGAAGATGATGGTAATTACGAATCTGCCACCCAGCAGTTATTTACAGTTTTGCCATTATTTTTAAAAGCTTATAACTTTCACGTTTTAACTCCGATTTGGTCCGTTCAAATTTTGTTAGATTTATAATTTCATAATCTACGCAGTGGTGCTACTTTTGAAATATTTTGGAAACTTTATATTTTTAGCCTATATTTAATGTATTTATTTGTCTACAGGAAATCTTTGAAAAATCATAACTTCTCCGTTATAACTCCGATTTCGGTGAACTTGACGTCTGCGCGATCGTAGGAGCGAGTAGAATAGTTTTATAACCTTTTTATTCTGTTTTGAAGACATTGATGTACTGTTCCTCTAATAGCTTTTTGTTTGCTTCGTGTATGTATGCTCGATTGGGTTGTTTGGTGTTGTTTGTTAATGTCGAGTTCAGACGGTGAGGTTTTTGCTGAGCAAAGCTATTTTGAGGATCAGCAGGACCAGCAAGACTTTGTGAATCAAGGCAAGTATAGCATGGATCTTCCTTGTTACCTATTCACTATAAATAACAATACATATGCATGTGTCCGTTTGATGACCTAGAAACTATAACTAGCTTTGATATCCTGATTCCTTGAACCTTTTGGGTGCATTGGGTAGCAAGATGCTAGTGCTTAATGATATCATGATCTTGTGGCCTGATGAGTATTTGTGCCATGAACAGTAATAATGACTTTTAACTACTTGAGAAGTTATCAGTAACGTACCTTCCGGAATTTACAGTACAACTGTGAGGGCTATATGGCTCTGGTTTTAGCTCAGTATGAGGACCTTTTCTAGCATGTTAGCGGTTCCCTTTATGGCGCAAGGGGGGTGTGTTTCGGGTTGGGTGTAGTTGGACCTCTGTCTATATGAGTATAGGCTGCGGTCGTGTGCCATCAGAAGGGGGGATACTACATCCGTAGGGCACAGAAACCTCAGTGGCCCTAACTTGTTAGACGAACCTTTGAAAGGCTTCATAGTGAACCCTGCCGGTCCTCCTTGGTAGTGGGCTAAGAGGTCGACGGGCCTCGGGCGAAAGGGCAATTCACGGCTCACAGTGAAAGTGTACACCTCTGCGCAGAGTTTAATAAACTGGTATACTAGCCTTGCTCAAGGACACGAGCGGCCTTGGAACTCCTTACACTAATGATGATCTCTCTGGTCATGTTAAATTGTTCATACATTTGCTGTTATGTTTACTATTCATTTATGTTACATTGATCATGATGGTTTTGGGAAACACTTGCTACCTTGATGCTGCTTAACTGATCAACTAACATATAAAAGCTAAATGCAGTCAAACCGTGTCAGCTTATTTGAGCCTCATGAACCCATGTTATGCTTGTTGAGTACGGTTGTGTACTTACGCTTGCTTTACTTTCAATTTTGGAAAATCCCGGATGGGTAATAGATGAAGGTTGGAGTGAGAGCTATCGGAATGAGTACTAGGCTTGGTGTTCACCAGTCGACGTGTCTCTGTGGGAGCTTCCTGGGGCACATATAAGGTTATTTATGCATTCTACTTTTATCCTTAAAAGTGGGGTGTGACATCTTGCCGGTGTGGTTTGCATTTGTTACTCTTGGGTTCTTGGAACCCTAGCCGGCTAGGCGTTCTTTGTAGTTGCCCGTGTTGATTCATTTGTGAGGGCACCCCGAAGTGTTTGTATTACCCCCGATTCTTAGTGAATATCTCAAGCTTTTGCTTGAAGGAGGAGACCTTTGTGGTCGGACCTTCGTGGTCACCTCAACAACGAGGACGTAGGAACTCCTTTGTGGGGATTGTCGAACCTTGGTATAAATCTTGTGTCTTCCTGTGGAGGTAGCATTGACTACCCTTGCTCTTGTGTTCTTCGTGTTCCTTCTCTCTACCTCAAAATTCATAGGTTAGAGCAGTCGATCTATGATTTGGTGAAGTGTAAGCTTCTTGGAGTTGAACATCATCATCATCAACATCTAGGAGGGTGTGGTAACAATCAAAACTGAAATGACAACTCATTTCACTCTGATTTCGTAGCTCAGTATGGCACCGAAAGTTTTGGTCGGTTTGCACCAGAAGTTCTAGTCATCGGAACTTCCGATCCAAACCCACTGAAAGTTTTGGTAGGTATTTAACTTCTGTATTTTGAGTTTGTGAGTTTCAGGATTTTCAAACAGGCCTATTCACCCCCCTCTAGGCCATTTAGGTCCTTTCAAGTGGTATCAGAGCCATGGTCCCTCGGTTCAATGCTTCACCACGTGAGGTGTAACAATGGCCAAGATGGATGATGCACAAATGAAGGAAATAGCCGCACAAGTAGCGGCACAGCTCACCATCATGATGCAAAAGCAACAAGAAGAGCAAATGAACAATATGCAAGAGAAACTAGACAAGATGAAGGAGATCCTTGATAAGAAGAATCAAGAAGGAACTAGTGAGAAGGAGAATGAAGGCAAAAATGGAAACAAGACACCAAAAAGCTATACAAGAGCAAGCTGTAACTATGAAAGCACAAGCAAGAACAATCCCCACATGCCAATGATCAATCCCGGCAAGCCACCTCCATTTGATGGAGTCAGATACACCGATTGGGCTCATAGGATGAAGTTGCATCTTATAGCCGCAAGATGTTGGTAAGCGGTTGAAATTGGTGTGAAGATTCTCGAAGATCCTAAAGATTGGACACCCGAAGATGAGTCAGACTTTCATCTCATTGCTACGGCGGCAACCTTGATTTTGCAATGTTTCACTCTGGAAGACAACAACAAAGTGAATGGTATGGTGAATGCAAAGCAAATTTGGGAAACCTTGAGAATATCATTTGATGGTGACATGAGTGTGAGAATAGGAAACATTGAGCTTCTTCAAAACAAGATTGAGAATTTTCAAGTGATGGAAGGAGAAACAACTAAAGCCATGTATGATAGATTCACGACATTGATCAATAGAGTTAGAGCTCTTGGATGTGATAGATGGGATGAACTAGCTGCAGCAATAAAGCTATGTAGAATATATAGAGACAAGAATAGCATCCTAGCTTCCATGATAATGGAAAGAGAAAACTAGACCACCATGACAACTCAAGAGATGATTGCAAAGATTATGCATCATGAAGTTCTAGATGATGAGACCAAAGAGAGGCTTAGTCAAAAGAGAAACATTGCACTTGTGGAATCTCATGCAAGTGGGTCAAGCCATTGCAACAATGATGTTGTGAGCATAAGCATAATGATATTGAAGAAAAACTTGATGAAGAGCAAGCTCTCATGGTGAAGAATTATGCAAGGTTCTTGATAAACAAGAAGGATAAGATGAGTAGTAGTGGTGGAAACAAGCCATACAAGAAGAGATTTTGCTATGAGTGTGGTTTGGCCGGTCACCTTGCTACGGATTGTCCAAACAAAGGCAAGAAGTCAAGATACAACAAGGAAGGTGACAAGAAGAACAAGAACAAGAAGAGAGGTGAAGCACACATAGGTGAAGAGTGGCAATCCGATGATGATAGTGATGAAGATAATGACAATGAGAAGAAGAGTGTAGCTGCAATTGCTATACATGAGACATCCTCTTCATCGACATCATTCTTCACCAACACTTCTTTATCACCTAAGCTCTTCACCAACCTCTCCGATGATGGAGATGTCACTCCCACTTGCCTTTTGGCAAAGGAGGTAAAGGTATCATCCCACACTTCTACACACTCTAATGATGAATGTGGTGATGATGATGAATTTGATGAAAACTATGCTATCAAAATCATTAAGAAATATGGAAAAGAAGTTGCCTCTAAAATCTTAAAATTGATGTATACCATAGATGAGCATGAGACATGCTTAGAGTCACAAAGTGAAATGCTCCTAGTGGAAAGGGAGAAGAACCAAGGGCTAGAGGCATGTCTGACCAAAGAAAAAGAGAAGGTTGAGAAGTTAAGTGTAGAATTGTCTTTGTCCAAGGACTCACATGAACACTTGACTAAGGAACATGCCTCACTTAATGACTCTTTGGCTAGTCTAAAGAATGATTATAGTTTAGCTCAAGAAAGCCTCACAAGCTTGACAAGTAAATATCATGAGCTTGAGGTAAACGATGACACTCTTTGGAAGAGCACTTTTACTTCTTCTAAGGACTCAAATGATTCAACTAGTGAAGGATGTAAAAGATGTTATAATGTTGATATAAATGCTTGTGCTACTAATTTGTTGAGCTAGGAAAGAAGGAAAAGGAGATTTTTAAATTGAAAGCCATTGTGGACATTGGTTGCAAGAGCAAGGATAAGCAACCAACCACAGTCTACAAGGCGCCTAGGCATCCACACATAAAGGATGGCCTCGGTTATAATAGGTATGATGGAAAGGCCAACGGGAGAAGCATGATAAATGGTGTGCCTTGTGTGAAGTTCAATAAGAGCGTGCCTCTTGTTGACCTTATCAACAAGTAAACAATGTTGAGGTTTCTCCTATCACTTCCTCCGAGAACAAGAACATCAAGAAGAAGGAAGTGAAGGATCCCAAGCAACAAGTGCCTATCTCAAGGAACAACTTTTGTGATTATTTGTGTTGTTGGGATAAGGATGGTAAAATTTTTGTAAAGTATGTGGGTGCTCTCAAGAAGAGGCAAATCTTGAGGAGTGTTTGGGTGCTCAAATCTTATGTATCTAACCCCCTAGGACCCAATTCTAATTAGGTACCTAAAACAAAGGCTTAATCTCTTTTGTAGGCATACTCCTCCGGTGGACCATGTTGGGTGCTAGATAGTGGATGCACCAATCATATGACCGGAGCAAAGAAAATGTTTAACTCCTTCAACTAAGTGAAAGCATGGGTGACAGAATCACATTTGGTGAAAATAGTAAAGGAGAGATTCTTGGTTTGGGTAAAATTGCTATATCAAATGATAATTCAATTTCAAATGTTTTACTTGTGGATTCATTGGGATACAATATGTTGTCTGTTTCACAACTTTATGAGATGGATTACAATTGTCTCTTTATAGATAAGGGTGTGGAAGTCTCTAGAAGGGTGGATTCCTCTATTGTCTTTACGGGTCAACTAAAGGGCAAGCTCTGTCTAGTTGACTTCATAGCTAGACGAGTGGGGCCTGAGACTTGTTTAGTGGCAAAATCTAGCATGGGTTGGTTGTGGCATCACCGACTAGCTCATGTTAGGATGAGGAACTTGGCCCACCTTCAAAGAGGTGAACACATTCTTGGACTAACAAATGTTTCTTTTGTTAAAGATAGGATTTGCAGTGTATGTCAAGCGGGAAAACAAGTGGGAGACAAACATCCTGCAAAGAACGTCGTGTCAACTTCAAGACCACTTGAGTTACTACCATGGATTTATTCGGACCCAATGCTTATATAAGCATTGGAGGTAAAAAATATGGTTTTATAATTGTTGATGATTATTCTCACTTCACTTGGGTGTTCTTTTTGAAAGACAAGAGTGAAACCCAAGGGATCTTCAAGAAGTTTGCAAGAAGAGCTCAAAATGAGTTTGATGTGAAGATCAAGGGAGTAAGAAGTGACAACGGGACGAAGTTTAGGAACACCAACATTGAAGCATTCCTTGATGCAGAAGGGATCAAGCATGATTTTTTGGTCCCCTACACTCCCTAACAAAATGGGGTTGTGGAAAGGAAAAACCGAACGCTCATTGAAGCCGCAAGAGCAATGTTGGATGAGTACAAGACTTCGGAGGACTTTTGGGTAGAGGCAGTCAAAACGGCATGTCATGCAATCAACCGCCTATACCTCCACAAGATCATGAACAAAACCGCATACGAACTTCTCACCGGTAAAAATCCTAAGGTTGATACTTTTGAGTTTTTGGATGCAAGTGTTTTATACTTAGAAAGAAATCCAAAAGCTCTAAGTTTGAACCGAAGGTTGATGAAGGTTTCCTACTTGGTTATGGTACTAATGAACATGGATATCATGTTTTCCATAAGACCACCGGTCTTACAAAAATAACGGTAGACATGACTTTTGATGAATCCGACGGCTCTCAAAAGGAGCAAGTCAATATGGACATTGTAGGTAAAGAGGAGCCTTCTCATAAAGTGATAAAGAAGCTTGCAACTGGTGAAGTAAAGCCCATTGAACAAGATGATGATGATGATGATGATGCACAAGTGCAAGTCCATCATGACACTCACATTGATCATGGGTTAACCAATGCCCATGGTGATGCCTCCACATCAAGAGTTGGTCATGATTCAACAGAACAAGAAAATCAAGATCGACCACAAGTTGAAGAAAACCAAGATGATGATCAAGGGGGCCCTTGATGGAGTTTCTCCAACCGGCATAGACTATGATAGTGAAGATGATGGCCCAATTCAAAGAAGAACAACAGAACCTCACCCAAGAGTTCATCAATCCATTGAACGGGACCATCCCGTTGAAAATGTGATAGGAAGTATACGAAGTGGAGTGATGACTCATTTCTGTTTAGCATCTTTTTGTGAGCATTACTCTTTTGTTTCCTCTATGTTACCTCTTAAGGTGCAGGATGCCTTGCAAGATGAGGATTGGGTGATGGCCATGCAAGAGGAGTTGGAAAACTTCAGCCAGAATGAAGTCTAGTCCTTGGTGGAAAACCCAAGCAAAACATGATAGGTACCAAATGGGTCTTCCGCAACAAAGAAGATGAGTATGGCGCGGTCACAAGGAACAAGACATGGTTGGTTGCTCAAGGTTACACCCAAATTGAAGGTTTGGATTTTGGGGAAACCTATGCACCGGTAGCTAGGCTTGAATCTATTCGTATATTACTTGCCTTTGCTGCTCACCATGATTTCAAGTTGTTTCAAATGGACGTGAAAAGCGCATTCCTCAACGGCCCCCTCTCCGAAGTGGTGTATGTTGAACAACCATCGGGTTTTGAAGATCCACATTATCCCAATCACGTCTACAAGCTTCACAAAGCGTTCTATGGGCTCAAGCAAGCCCCTAGAGCTTGTTATGATTGTCTCTAGGACTTCCTACTCAAGCAAGGGTTTGAGATAGGAAAGGCCGACCCTACTTTATTTACTCGCAAAGTTAATGGTGATATCTTTATTTGCCAAATATATCTGGTAGTACTAATAATGAGCTTTGTAAGCAATTTAGTAGGATTATGACCAAAAGGTTCGAGATGTCCATTATGGGGGAATTGACCTTGTTCCTCGGTTTTCAAATCAAGTAGCTCAAGGAAGGAATGTTTATTTGCCAAACTAAGTATACCCATGACATGTTGAAGAAGTTTGGCATGGACAAGGCCAAACCCATCAACACACCAATGCCTACTACAGGACATCTTGACCTCGACCAAGATGGTAAAGCAATTGATCAAAAGGTATATCGCTCCATGATTAGCTCATTGCTTTATCTTTGTGCATCTAGGCCCGATATTATGCTTAGCGTGTGCATGTGTGCAAGATTTCAATCTAATCCGAAAGAATGTCATCTCATGGACGTTAAGAGAATTTTTCGGTATTTGGTGCTCACACCTAATCTTGTCTTATGGTATCCCAAGGGCTCATCTTTCACTCTACTTGCATATTCCGATTCAGATTATGCCGGTTGCAAGGTAGAGAGAAAGAGTACATCCAGGACTTGCCAATTTCTTGGTAGGTCTTTGGTGTCTTGGAGTTCTAAGAAGCAAAACTCCATTTCCCTATCCACCGCTGAAGCCTAGTATGTGGCGGCCGACTCTTGTTATGCCCAACTACTTTGGATGAAGCAAACCTTGAGATAATCAAGCTAGCCGATAATCTCGTATGCCCAAGATTTCACACTTATGTGACAATGAGGGTGCAATCAAGCTAGCCGATAATCTCGTAAACCATTCCTGTACAAAGCACATAGACATCCACCATCATTTTCTTAGAGACCACCAAGCCAAAGGAGATATCGCCGTTCAACATGTGAGAACCAAAAACCAATTAGCCAATATCTTCACAAAGCCTTTAGATAAGTCAAGATTTTGTGCTTTAAGGCATGAGCTCAATATCATTGATTCTCATAATGTGGAATGATACCTTCCACACCTTGATTGATTTAATATATTGCATAAAATTCCTTGCTAAAATATTGTGTGCACAATTTCAAAATCTATTTTTACATCTCAATTATGTGTCCATTGCCTTGTGATGATTGTTTGAAATCTGGACACATTTTTAGTTGGTTCGAGTATATCATATAGTTCACCATTTTTAGAACTGCTATGGCTGAAATTTGACCTATCGGAAGTTCCAATGACACTAGATGGAAGTTTCGGTGCCTGTTCGTCACGAGCGCTCGTGCAACAACATTTAGTTCTAGTCGTTGGGCGGAACTTACGCCTCTGTCGAAAGTTTTGGTCGACAGGACCGGAAGTTCCGGTTGTGCCCTGACCTTCCCATATTTCAAATTTTGATTTACTTCTGCGTTGACCTTCCCGACAGGAAGTTTCGGTTGTGCCCACCGAAAGTTTCGATCAGCCTTTTGACAGCGGTGAAATGGGCCGCATGGTAAAATTAAAAAGATTATCTTACCTTTTGTAACATCCCAGATGTTAGTAAGCAATTAAAATTATAACAAGTACATTATCAAGCATAATCATTGAGCATCATGACATAAATGCATTCATGTTTTAAGATTTTCTTTTGTGTGGTGCTTTGTTTTATACATGAAATAATGATGTTTAATGTTTCATTAAACTCCTTATCATTTTATGTGAATTTGCTTGCAATTAAAATTTGTTAGTTAATTAAAATTTATTGTTTTGAGTAATTATTTTTTATGGAATGAATTGTTTGAGTAATTTTAGTTTCTATTTAAATGCCTAATTGTTATTTATGTGCCCTTGTTTGAATTTAAAATCCCTAAAAATTTAAAATATCTCTTTTATCCCATTTTCTATATTTCAAAATATATAAGGAATTTTGAGATACTCTCAAAATATGGTTTGTAGATCTTGACAAGACCTACAATATTGGTATTCAAAATCTTTCAAGTTTCTAAAAATAATTTCAAATGAATTTGAAGATACAGTTTTCCTGCATTTGCCCCTTTTCAATTTTAAATATATGTTTCAAAAATTATTCAAAATTTGAGAAAACTTTCTCTATGAAAAGTGTTTGGTTTGCAAAGCTAAACATTTCATAGATTGGAAGATTTTTATGTTTTATTGAAAAATCAAAAGTAATTTCAAATATTTGTTTCTAGGGTTTTGCTTCCCTTTTAAATTTGAATTTATATTTTAAAATCTAGGAATAATTTGAAAATGTTTATTAAATGAAAAGTATAGCTCTTGAAAAATTATGCAAACTTTATTTTTTGAGATTTTCAAGTTCTATTCAAAATCCTAGAGTAATTTGTAATTTTTGACAAGTGGCATTTCTATAATATTCATGAACAGTACCGCCGTGTTTGATTTCTCCTTTGCTCTCATTGTCGTCGGTGTCCGCCGTGTCCCAGCCGCGTGACTTCTCGCACCTGCGTGTGGTGGAACACCTGGCTGAGCTCACGAACCCGCCTACCACCTCCTCACCCCGTCCTCTGCTCTATAAAAACCGAGCACCGGCCATCGTCGCCCTTTTTCTTCCTCTGCAGCCGCCACCGTCGACCTCCGTTCGCTGGTGAAATTCACCATCACCGCTCCACCACTTCCCGTCCCATCTTGCCTCAATATCCGCCACGTCTTTGCGATCATTTTGAGCCCAGTCATGCCCACAAACGTCGTCGGAATAGCTCAGGCGAACGATTTCTTCTTCACGGCCGGCCGGGGCGCCGCCGGGAGCTCCTCTCCGTCGCCACCGAGCTCCACTTTGACTCGGCCTTGTCTAGGGTGAGCATCAGCTTCGCCTCAGCCTCCTACAACTTGCGCGTGCGCTCGCCAAGCTCAGCCGCCGCCAGAGAGCATCGCCGCCGTGCTGCTCCATCGCCGAGCCGCGAGCTTGCGTGGCCGTGCCACCACGGGCCACCTCAGGCCAAGCCAAGCCAACCCACAAGCGCGGAACCACCTCCCGATGCTCCTGCACCACTCAGCTACCACCGTCGAGCACCCCACCGCCGTAACCGCGAGCCACAACGAGTTCTCTGTTTCCATTTGACTGAGGGATCTCGGGTTCAAATTCAACAAAAGCCGGGGGCCTAAGTGCACACCCTAAGACTCAGGTGAATAGTGCCTCGAGGACCTGTTTGTAGCAGTTTTTCTTAAACTTCAGAAATTCATATCTGGAGTTTGGTAACTCCGTTTTTGGTGAACCAAATTTTGTTGTGTTTTTTGTGATGCCTAGTTTTTATTAAAAATATGAAACATGCCATGTTTTATAGTAAAATTCTTAGCTATGTTTTATGCCTTTATTTAATATTAAAAAAAGAAGGAAATTCATATCTCATGCTATGTAACTTCTTTTGACTTGAAATTTTATGACATGTTTATTATGCCATGTGTGTGCTGCAGTAAAAATATTATGGTCATTGGATACAGTATGCTTAATCTTTTGATTTATCTTGTTTGTTGCTTATTAAATAGTTTATAATTATAATAAAAATATATAAATGGAAAATATAATTCCTTTACCTTTGTATGATGCTGTTATGTCATGTTAACACCTAATATGTCTATGTGATTTTAGAATATGTGGAGTTTTATATTTATCTTGTGTAATGCTTTTAAAATAGTTTATAATTAGCTAGTTGTTTAATCTTGTTATGCTTGCACCAATGCATTGCCGTGCATCATGTCATGAGTTCATCATGCTAAAACATGCATCATTAAATACGTGTAGTTGTTCGAGAGTGAGTGGATCTTGGTGCACGATCTCCGGAAAATGCCATCCACCATCGAAGTGAAGTCGCGGATCCATGATGTGGTGTCGTCCATCCTGGAGTTGGTGTCAAGCGTAACACCCGTGATCCTGACGAGAACTAACTACCGCTGCAACACAGGCAAGCCCCGGATGCATTCAAACCCTATGCTATTTTATAAAAGTTTTATCGCTTCAGCTATGAGATGTTGCATTAAGTAATAGGAGTTGAGTGAAAACCCACCAATTGCATTACCTATTTTACTTCCATATTCCTTGTTACCTATTTTGGAAGATGCATAGTAATGCTTAGCCCTGCTTAATTAGTTAAATGTTCAAAAGTAAAAGAATAAAAAAGATTAGATTGGTTTTATCTGTTGGAATCATGATGATAGTAATAAATCGAGTCCGGACGGCTAACTTGCATTGGGAATGGAGTCCCTCTGTAGTGTTTTCGTCTGTTGATGCCCTAGGTCCCGTGTCGATGGTGAACTGGTGATATCGAGAAATTAGAAAATCCACATGCATGAAGTGGTATACAGTGGGACAGAGTCCCCACGTATGTCATGGAGTGATATATAGTGGGCCAGAGTCCCCACATATTTCATAGTGTGTTATACTATGGGTTTAAGTTTCCACGTATATCGGTACACTAGGTCGAAGTGCTCATGTGTATCATATAGTGATATATGGCTGCGGTTGTTATCCCGGTATATCGGTTCATCTGATATGCTTAGGAGTTAGAGTCCCCTGTATATCAGTGACCTAGGTCCCAGCTGGTTATAAAAATGGATTCGAATCATCGTTGCTTCTTGGAGAAGAAGACTTGATCATTGTTCATCATCGTAGTAACAACTTGAATGAAGATAAGGTATCAAAATGAGGTTGGTTGGTAATTCGGATCTAGAGCAAGACAACTTTACTATCTGTAATTGCTTTTTCGCAAAAATTCTTATCTCTTGCAAGCCGTACCTTATCCCTCTAGCCTGTATTTCCTGAGTCTTCACCCCTTTTCTTTCATCGGGTCAGTCTTGTTGAGTACTTTTCTACTCAGGGTTTGTTGAACCCTTGTTGCAGGTGCTAATTGGTGTTCAAATCAAGTTCATGTCGGTGGGCTTGACGTGATCTGGTTGTCCCCCCGACTTAGGAGCTTTACCTAAGTTGTCTTATGAAGTTCTTCTCTGCTTCCGCCGTTTCCGCAATTGAAGTCAAGTTTGTAAAAGTTAACTTATTCATATATTTTGTAAACTTAATGTTATTACTCTTCCGCACTCTGATATATGTTTTATCATAAATGTTGTAATATTGCAGCTACTCCTTTGTTGATCCTGGTATGAGTTGACAAATGTGGTTTAATCGAGATCCTTTGAGGGCACCCGACAGGGCTTTCTAAGTTATCTTAAATACATGCATGGCTATCAAAAGTCTTTGAGATAATGATAGGTGCATTTAGGCCATATAATTTAGGAGGTTCTGCCACACCTTGTTCACTTTCACCCCTTTCCTCCCCAGTCTCACACCCAACCCGCCCGCTCGTGTTCTTGGGCGATGGCGTCGCCGCCCGTCTCGCCCTCCCTTGATCTCCCTCTCCTCTCAGCCAAACTCAAATTCCCTTGAGGAGGAGATTGCCCTCATTGTGGAGGTTGCGTGGATGGTGTTGGTGGCTGCCGGGAGCACTTGGACAGCTTAGACTCAGCCTCTTCCCTCAGAGTAGCATGGTATCATGGAGTTCTTGCTCGATCTCTAAATGTACCTTGTTCTAGGCCGTCTCTTCATTCATGCCTCTTAGACTTAGGGTTTCCTTGCCTATGGATGCGTTTTTGTGCAACTTCATGGTCGATTTCATGGAATCCCGTGGAATGTGCCCCCACATGGCCCGGTCTGAAGTTCCGGTCACTCCCGACCGAAAGTTCCGGTGGACTCTGTGCAGCACATCCACGAGGTTTCTCAAGCTTGCCTCTTTGCCACATCCATTTGCCCTTTCTAAGACCCTCCCCTGGTCCTTGTTTTGCAGCATGTCCGACCGGCGTCACAACCCGCCTCGCCATGCCCGTCCCCGTCCTCATCATCCCAGTTTGGGTGATGGGGAGGATGATCGTGCTACTTCCCAGCGCGTCCGTTGGCATGGTGGCAGTCATGGGGAGTTCTCTCAGCAGCAGCATGACAGTGAAGATAGTCCAAGAGTCTGCCCAGATTATGCTACCAGACCATGTCCACCTCTCCCTCATCGAGACCAAGTCCATGAGGCAATTCCTCAGTCACTGCTTGACATTGAGGGGTGTGCCATTGATCCTGAGGTTGTTCACAGCTCTCCTGTGCATATTCGGTTGGCTACAGCCGGGCGCCAGCTTACCCATCATCCAGCCAATCGGAATGCTCATCTTCATCGGCCTCAAGATCCTGACGATGTTGTTCAAATGCGGGCTATCAATTACAAGAACCAAGCTAGAGATGTCTGTACAATGAGAAAAGAGAATCCCTTCCAGTGGACTAGGTATGAGTTGTGGATTATCGCTTTTGGTCTCAATTTCATAGATATTATTATGCGTCTGTTTGCATGAAGGATAGCCCAAGGGGCCTTACTACCCCTATCATACATCAAAAGGCTCCTACTCTTGCCTCCTTGGAAGGTCATAATAATTCTCAGATTAATGCTTTGATTGCTTAGCTCCAGGAGTGGCGCATTCTGCTGCTTATGACCTTCAAGCATAATTGGAACACTGAGATTATCTACCAGTTTTGGGCTACTCTATGGATGAATGAGAAGAATAAGGTTTTTCATTGGATGACCGAAGGTCTACATTATGTTGTTCCTACCTTCAGTTCTCTCGACTTCTTGGGTTTGATCATTTTGACCGTGAGGCATTGAGCTTATATGATCACTATCCTCAGAGTGTTGGTAGACATGAGTTTATTCAGGCTATACAAGGATCCAATGCTAGCAGATGGGATGAGTCACAATTTAAAGCCTCAATTCTATGTTCTCAACAATTTGATTCGTGCTACAATTGATCCTAAGGTGGGTGATTCAATAAATCTTCATAATCATGCTCCCACCATTCTTGTTTGCTTTGGGCTTGGTAGAGATTCAGTGTGACTAATCTACTTTGGCACAACATCAGAGATGTCTCTATGGATTCCCACAAGAACTTTCCCTATGCACCCTATATTATGCATATCATTCAGCAAGTGACAAGCTTTTCTTTTGGGTGTGACATCATTCATCCTGATTGGAATGTGAAACATTTAACCCCTCACATGGGCAAGGGAAAAGGCAAAGCTACTGAGGCTAGTGGCAGTGGGCTGCTCATAATGTGCTGATGATGCTACTCATGGTGATGGCTTTGGACATGGTGATGGTGCTACCCCCTTTGCATGTGCTCCTTCTCCTGCTGCTCGTGGACGCGACCGTGGTCATGGACGTGGCCGTGGCTTTGGTGATTCCACTCGCTATGTTCTTGAGAGGTTCATGTCATTCTTTTGCTACTACCAAAGGAAGAATAATTGACGTTTGTGTCATTTGGAGGATCAGGCACATCTTCCTCCTGAGTCCCCTCTCCATACCTTTCGGAATCCCTATATGGAGTGGGATGCTATGCATAGGGTCTCTTCTGGTGGTGCTTCTCAGTCTGGCAATGTTGGTCAAGAGCACCAGTTTTCTGCACCAGAGGATGGTGCTGGACAGGAGGGCTTTATAGGACAAGAGCAGGACTTTTCCATTCAACAAGGCATTTCTCCTCATGGTCATGCTTCATATGCCCTTACTCCTCCTGCCGGCTACTCCTTTGAGGACACTATTTAGGGTGGTTCCTATGGTGGTTTCTTTGATAAGGCTGATGAGATTACTCGAACTTCTACCTTTGTTCCTCCTGATCAGGCTGGCACTTCTTCTTTAGCGTCGTATGGCAGGAGTCGGTACTCCTACTCAGTGGACCCTGAGTTTGACTATGATGCCTTTTAGTGTCCTTGATGCTGTCCTTCGAGCCTCACGGTGCCTACCCTTTTTGGCATTTGATGCCAAAAGGGGAGTGTTAGGCTTTATCTTGATGTAATAGGATAGCTATTTATCGGATTGTAATAACTCATCTCCGTGGTGAACTATGTTGTGAACTTTGAACTATTTATGTGTGATGAATGGTTGTTGGCTAAACACTTATGCTTATTTGATATATCATGATGTGATGGCCTATATTTGATATTGTAATGATGATTGCTGTTTTTAGAATGGTTATGTTGTTTTTAAGTCTTTTTCTTTCTTGCACAACCATTTATATTCTTTTAATTATCTCTTTGTGATATATCTTGTCATAAGCATCATGGATTATTATTGTCACACACACTTTTTAGGCACCCCACGGATTGCAAAATTTAGGGGGAGCTTGCTTTAAACGTATGTTGTCTTGATTTTATTCAAGATTTAAAATTTGAAATCCTATGCATACATTTAGGGGGAGCTCTCCATAAAATTTGGGATTCAAAAGCTTTAATTCTTTTAATTTATTGTAAGCCTAAGATGGTTGTCATCAATTACCAAAAAGGGGGAGTTTGTAAGTGCATTCGTCTTTGAAGTGGGTTTTGGATAATTAATGACAATCAAATTAGGGACTAACAAGTTTATTCAAGTATATTCACAGAAGTTAGTCTATTGAAAGATTTAAATGAATATATTTGGTGATACAAGCACCCCCAAAATGAACGGCGCTTTGACTCAATTGGTTTACCATTTTATATTTAAAATTGAGTTATAGGAAACACCGCACTATCAAGAGGGATGCAAATTATACTAGCTAGACATGGTCTACAAGTGCTCATGTTGGTTTAGCTATCGCGTTTGAGAGACACCGTGCACTCACATTCACTTAAATGTTCACGGCTGGTGCACCGGAAGTTTTGGTCCAACGACCAGAAGTTTCGGTTGCACTGTGCTCGCGAGCGACCGTGTGCAAGAAAGAGGTTCCGGCCTTGAACCGAAAGTTCCGACCAGGACCAGAAGTTCCGGTACCCAGACCAGAAGTTCCGGTAGTGCATTTTCCAGGAGCGACCGTGTGCATGTATTAGGTTTCGGCCTCTGGCCGAAAGTTCCGATCTTACTGGAAGTTCCGGTGTTCGGACCGGAAGTTCCGGTCATCCAGATCTGAGTGTTGACTTTCTCATTCCCCAACGGTCAAATCTCGAATTAACCGGAAGTTCCGGTGGTTGCACCAGAAGTTCCGGTAGTGCATCTGAGGCTGAGTATATAAATATTTTCTCAACTCCTTTTCTATCTTTGGTGCCCATTTTCATTCAACGTCCAAGCTTTGCCAAATTCTCCTGTGAGTTGAACTCGCCCACTCTCTCTCCCCCTTTAATTGCAAGCTTCAATCTTTGATTGTTTGAGCTAGGGACGTGAGATTTGAGAGCGGGAGCATCGATTGTTGACTTGAGCACTTGTCTTCCTTGTCTTGCTAGTGTGGTTTGCATTTGTTACTCTTGGATTCTTGGAATCCTAGCTGGCTAGGCCTTCTTCGTGGTTGCCCGTGTTGATTCATTTGTGAGGGCACCCCGAAGTGTTTGTATTACCCCTGATTCTTAGTGAATATCTCAAGCTTTTGCTTGAGGGAGGAGACCTTTGTGGTCAGACCTTCATAGTCACATCAACAACGAGGACGTTGGAACTCCTTTGTGGGGATTGTCAAACCTCGGTATAAATCTTGTGTCTTGTTGTGGAGGTAGCATCGACTACTCTTGTTCTTGTGTTCTTCGTGTTCCTTCTCTCTACCCCAAAATTCATAAGTTGGAGGAGCCGATCTATGATTTGGTGAACTACTAAGCTTTGTGGAGTTGAACATCATCATCATCATCAACATCTAGGAGGGTGTGGTAACAATTAAAACAAAAATCACAACTCATTTTATTCTGATTTCATAGCTCAGTAGGGCACCGAAAGTTCTGGTCGGTTTGCACAGGAAGTTCTGGTCACCGGAACTTCTGATCTAAACCCACCAGAAGTTTCGGTAGGTATTTAACTTCCACATTTTAAGTTTGTGAGTTTCAAAATTTTCAAACAGGTCTATTCACCCCCGTCTAGGCCATTTAGGTCCTTTCAACTACGTGTGAGGGAGGATGGTGATAGTCTTGCCACATGTTCCACCATGGCAAAGGTTATTGAAACAAAAATGAATAATGATGTTAGCTCTACCTTGTTTAAAACAAAGAGTGTAAAAAAATAGAAAAAATATATAAAAAAACAAAAGAAAAAAATAAAAAAATGGAGGAAAGAGAAGGACCAAGCTAGACTTGAATAGCCACCATAAATACCAAATGGGGCACTTGACTCTACCCAGCATTGCAAGAAGGGTTTGCCTCCATGCCTTTGCTACAACCATCAAGGCCGTGGCCCGTACACTCTGAGCCATGAAAGTGGCCTGGCCTAGAGGTTCACCTGGTTAGAGCCATCCTGCTAACCGCAGCAACATCTTTGACACTTCATCCATACATGCTACTGGTACATACACCCAGGTACGCAAAGGTAATGTTCACCAACTCATTTACTCGCATTTGTCTCCATAAAAATATAAAAATCATACTCTTCCTCTGTTTACGAGATGTGCTCTTAGTTTGGGTGTATTCACATGAGCGCACATGTGATACATCCATAGGCTTATTAATGTAAGCATGGTGCTTAGGTTAAAATAGCCTTCTTTAATCAAAATTTTGACATGGTGTTAATTTTTTATTACTGAACTTTGAGTTGCTCTCATAAACAACGGAAGAAATCTTATATGGAGATAAAACAAGGCCTATTTTACATTGCCATTGTTGTCTTCGCCTTGTTTGAGTTTTAGTAAAAGTTGGTTGGACAAACTTTTAAACAAACAAATCTATGTTTACTTGTTCACCATTCATTGTCTTTACCTTAGTTGGATAAATCTTGGTTATCTTTTCATGCTTCCTTTCTCTATGATAGTAAGTTTTGGTTTGGGAGTTTTGGTCATGCAATTGATGATCATGCTTCTATAGGCTTGCTAAATTAAGCATGGTGCTTAGGTTAGCTTTGTCTACCTAAATCAAATTAGACATGGAGTCAAGTTTAATTTTTGAACTAAAGCTGTTAGTATAGACTTTGGTTGATCATATGGACTAACCCCTGTAGGAGTTTAAATTTTTTATAAGGGTAAGTCCTGAGATGACAATGGAGATGAAAATTTGTTTGGTGAATCTTAAACAAAAAGAGTAAATAATAAAAATTTATAAAATAAAAATGAACCTTTCAACCCCAAGTTGTTGTCCTGTTATCTCGATGTCACCACAAGACAAGCTGGGGGGAAGGAAGCCTCCTAAAATGCTCAAAGGAGGCCATGAACAGTGAATCAAGCCATGAACAGTGAATCAAGCCATAGCATGCACCAGCTAGCAGCATTCCAAGCCGAATCACTAAAGGTAAGTTAGAAGCTAGCTTAGGGGAGGACTCCCGCAAAGGTAACTCATATCTCAAACTTCTTTGAATAAATTGATTATCTTATAAAATGATGAGATACGATACAAAAAATGATATTCCACTCTATATATGTGTTATGGAAATATTTAGTTCTACCCCAGTTGAAATGATGAATAGTTTCTTTGTCTTATGTTTTACTTGTACCTAATTTATAATCGAGCTTTCTCTAAAGTTTGGGTTTATCAGCTAAAAATATTTTATCCTAAAAACTTGAATTAGTGGGTTGCACATGCTTGCTCTTGTCTAAGTTATTGTCTGATATGATATAGTGACATGGGCTATGCTATGACTTTGTTTTGAGTGAGGCTTGACATCCGGAGTTTTATTTTAAAAATATTCAAAACAAAAGTTCCTCAATGACTATGAAATACCTACCAAGGCCATATGACATGTTTTAATTTTGCAAACCTTTTAGTCATATGCTTGTGGAACATTGAGTTAGGTCAAATTGTTGTAACCTTTGTGAGATTATGGTCATGCACCTATGATTGAGATTCACATGCAGCCACCAAATAAAAATGCCAACTCTCAACCTGAGAGTTGCGCACAACATGCACCCTTCCGTCCACCAAAAATATGCCAACTCTTATCCTTAGAGTTGTACATCCTTTTCCACCAAATAAAAATGCCGACTCTTACCCTGAGAGCCGCGCATTCCTTATTCAAAAAATGTACTCCTCGCATTACCATTATGATGTCTCTCTATCCAAAAATTCTTCATATGTCAATAAAGGATATGGGCTATGTCAAAAAAATTCCATGCCAAGGGGCATGAAAAAACATAGGAAAAAAGCATCCATGCCAAGGGGCATGAGAGATAGATGCAATAAGCAACGGGAAATTCAAATCCCCATTCAAAAAAAAACATATCTGCACTTTCGTTCATAGCCCATAGTCATTGCCCAAGATAATAACAGGGTGGATAATATGCTGATTAACTCAAACTAAGGTAGAAAACTTTGTTATAAATCTGGTACACTTGAATGTAATTGGCATAGAAGCAACTCCTGATCAACAACCAAAGTCTAGCTTTGCTCGAGGACAAGCAAAGGGTAAGCTTGGGGCATTTTGTTGGTGGTCCTTATCGATAATATGCTGATTTATTCAAACTAAGGTAGAAAACTTTGTTATAAATCTGGTACACTTGAAATGTAATCGACATAGAAGCAACTCCTGATCAACAACCAAAGCCTAGCTTTGCTCGAGGACGAGCAAAGGATAAGCTTGGGGGATTTTGTTGGTGGTCCTTATTGACAATTTTATACCGCCAATATTAATCCAAAAAGGGAGAAACTAAATACTTCTATGCACATATACTTTACTATTGACCGAATTCCACTTGTACTGGAAGTTGTGACACTTTCTAGGAAATACACCAAGTAGAAGGAATATCTACACTAAAAAGGCGCCTTTCAGGAAAGCGTATTTGCCAAACCAAGGGAAGATAGCCCAACCAAGGCAACCTCGGGCCAAACCCACGATGCACGAACAGGCCCGGGTAAAATGAATGCCTCGGATGCATCCGAACTCCGATTTGGACAATTTACCACGCGTTGGAAAGCTAGTTGAAAGGCCCACGAGCCAATGGCAAAAGATGAGGGCAAGAAAGCCCACAGGTGGGTCGGCCAGACCAGGTGGGTCGGCCGGTGCACTTCAGAGTCAGTTCGGGCCCAGCCTTGGTGAGGCGGTGCAATCAATGCCCAGGAAGGCGGTGCGGTGCTGGGTTTGCCCATTCTACCCCCGAACCGACCTCAGCACAGAGGAGGGATGGAGGCACTCTCTCAACACACATCACACAAGAAGAGCCTCTCCCTCACTCTATTCTCTTTAGTAGTTTTAGGATGTAGTAGTAGGAGTTTGGCAAGGAGCCTTATAAGAAGAGCAAGGATCTCTAGAAGGAAGAGCTTTGGTATGAATACTTTGAAGAATCTTTCTATGTTCTTGTTCTTATTCTATCAATATAGCTTTGTTATGAAATTAGAGCTAAGTTCTTTTGCACATAGAACTTTATGCTAAATATATCATACATACATGTTTAGACATAGAGCTACGTTGAGGTGACGGGTTCTACTCTAATTTAGTCTTGGTCAAAGTTGATTTGTGGGATTGACGGTCGTCCTTGTGGCGGATGCTCTGGTGAAGGGCCGTCCTAGTTAGGCAACCCTTGATCACGCTAGAGTAGTAGAGGTTGGCATAGACGTGGTGTCTAGGCCAATGTCTACTGTTGTTTGCCTCGTTCATGTACGGTTGAGGTGGTAGGCGGCAGGGAGTGACCTTGTCCTGTCCGTCCCTTGTAATCCTCCACGTCCGTGTTCGGCGTAGAGCCGTAAGCCGGAGGTACCTGGCAGACCAGGTATAAGCCGGTGCTCGAAGTAGAGTGAAAGCGACCAGACTATCTTAACTTAGAATATCTGACCCTATTTTAGACATGTATTTGTATGATCATCTGCTATCCTACCATAGCTATTCAGGAATGCCTGCTCCAGTTTAGGTTACTCTTTATTCTTTCTTTATCTTTATCCTTGAGATTGGCTCGAGTGTGTGTGCCAGGTTATCCAAAATACCTATCTTCATTTACCCCTGTTATGAACTTTGGTCTATTATGCAATCATGTTATCTTGTTCATGTCCCTATTATACTCTTTTATATCATGCCTTCCTTTGAAAAAATATAAATAACGATACCCTAAATACTTTCAGATAAAATGCTACAACGGTATTTTCGTGCGCTTACGGATTTGTTCTATAAACGTTACAGAATACCTACAGGCATTTCTGGTAGCATTATCATGAACTTTACAATTCTGATAATGATGCTAATAAACGCCAACACATACGTGGCGTAGCATATGAGTTCCTTGCAAATTTTGCTGTGCGTGCATTGGTATTTCCGTACAGAAGTCAGACGACCCACGGTGTAACCACCCACAGGTTTTTCTCAGTCATTACACTTGTGCAGACCCCCTCCTGGCCATCGGTATGGGATAAGATGATTGCACTACGGAGCACAGAGAAACTCGATAAACAGGATCAGTAGTAGGATTTATCAGGAACAAAGTAAAAATAAAGCTAGCTTCGTTGTACTAGTAGTCGTACTTTCCCCTTCCCGCAGGCAGCAGGCAGTGTGATGGTTGTCCTCTGAATCTACCGCATAGTCTGTCGTTCAAGAATCAAGCTTGCATATTTTCAGCGGCAGAAACAGTAGTGCATGGCAACTGGGCTGCAACTGGCTCATCAGCTGCTGGAAGACCCTGTAAACCAAGGCTGTAGCCGGTCGACTTCTCCGAGGATGCCCGGCCCCTCGATCTCATTCGATCTTGTTGACATGTTCACCTAGAATATGTGTGATTCATGAACAAAGGTATCACTTAGAGTGCGTACAAGTCCTGCAATTTGTCAACGAAAGATGATGAAGAATGCTGCATTCTACACATGCCACGCCGGCACCGGCGCCGGCGCACATTAACGCCACTGTCTTTCCGTCGATCGCGATCATGTTTTCCAATTTCCACCGATATGATTCCACAGCGAGGCAGGGCAAGCGTGCAAGTTGCATTGCAACCAGCACCCAAACAGCAGTCAACACCAAATGGGAGGCACGTACGATTGATTATTGATTGGCCTTCAATTCAATTGCAGTAGTAAACAATTTTAGTGTGCATCTTCTGGGCAGCTCCAACAATCGACCTTTGAGCTAACGACTCTAAACATTTATGCATAAATATAGTGGAGCTGCTAGCGTGTCGCTGTTATCATATCAGAAAAGAGAGTATCTTTCGGGATGTTCACTTTACATTAAAGCCGTCGCGATTGTGCCTTTTTTAGTTCAATGTACAATGTTTCGTATTACCTTACCTTCATTCTATTTATAAGGTGCACACTATTCACATTTTAAAAGCTTTGACCAATGAATTAACTAACAATTTTCAATTATTATAACACAATATGGTTAGATTTGTAATTAATCTACTATCCAGTTATCATAAATTTATAAAAATAAACACTTCAGAATCTTGAAGAGTCAAATCATCTCAAGTTTGATCAAAATTATAGAGAAAACTATAAAGATTTTATGACATCAAATTAATAGATATGCTATGAAAATATATTTAATAAAGAATCTAGTGATACTTAGTTAACATCCTAAATATTATTTTTTTATCCTATAAATTTGGTTAAACTTAAGAAGTTTTGACTTTCTAAGATTTTTAGAATTACTTATAATTTAAAATAGAGGGAGTATATAGTCAAAGTGTAACTTGAAAGACCTTGTCATGTCATCTTATTAACAGCTGGTTCGTTTAACCTTCTTTCCCTTCGGGATGTTATGTTCACTTCACATTAAAGCCGTCGCGGTTGTGCCTTTTTTTAGTTCAGTGTACAATGTTTCGTATTACCGTACCTTCATTCTATCTATAAGGTGCACATTGTTCACATTTCAAAATCTTTGACCAATGAGTTAACTAACAATTTTCAATTATTATAACACAATACGGTTAGATTTGTAATTAATCTACTATCCAGTTATCATAAATTTATAAAAATAAACACTCCTTCCGTTCTAAATTACAAGTCATTTCAAGAATCTTTAAGAGTCAAAGCATCTCAAGTTTGATTAAAATTATAGAGAAAACTATAACGATTTTATGACATCAAATAGATATACTATGAAAATATATTTAATGAAGAATAAAGAATAAAGAATCTAATGATACTTAGTTAGCATCCTAAATATTACTTTCTTATCCTATAAATTTGGTCAAACTTAAGAAGTTTTGGTTTTCCAAGACTTTTCAAAAATTAGTTACTTGAAATACCTTGTCATGTCAAGTTGTCTTATTAACAAATGGTTCGTTTAACCTTCTTTCCGCTCGGATTCATTTTAGATGAAATAGCACAAATTGATATAACATTCCTGGTTGAATTTATTCATGGCTGCCATTCCCTGTGAAACGAATAAAGAGAATGGAGGGGTTAGCAGCCGCAGCCGCTGCGGCCTGATCTGAAGCGAACCCATTTATTTGCATGGAGTAGCATCATTTTTTTAGGGGATGTTCTTCCCAAGCCTAAAAAGGGGTCAATTGCTTCTCTATCAATGCAAGCAAGATTCGTGCGTTCTCCTAGAAAAAGAAACAAGATTTTTAAATCAAAGGTATTCACCTGGCTCTGTTAGAAAACGTACAAAAGGCTCACAAGGTCGAGTACTGGGGTTACCAGTTTTACGTGAACAGCAAACTTGCAATGGAGATACTCTAACTCAAAAATTTTACTCTGTAGTAGTGACATGAAACTCTAATCGGAGTTTATCTCACCAGAAAAGGCCAATGGCATCAAACTAGTTTTAAAGCATTCGCACTCAGGCCGCATAACATTTTTTTTACTCAGTCTACCAACTGACAAACTCAGAGCTGCGAGGCGCTTGTTGTCAGCTCCATCCTAGGCTTTAACTTCGGCTTGAGGAGCGGTTTCCAGGACATGACCAGTGTTAGCGTCTTGAAGATTAGCGTGCTTGACGACGACAACACCTTCTTATTGAAGGCGACATCATAAAAAAACAAGATTCGTGCGTGCTAGAAGCCAATTCGTAAAATGACACGTAGGGCGAAGGGTCGCTTTCGCATGGCCACAGGGGTATTGATGGCCTTACGTTATGATACACACACCTGCAGACGTCATTCGTGCATGTATGTAGACACCAGTTTGAAAAAGTGAGCATCTCTTTGACGAATCATATATCCCAAACTCTTTTCTTGCTTGTCCTGCTTTCTGGGATTATGTATGGATGCTTGTCAAGGATCACGAGAGAAGAGAAATAGAGATATGAATATCCTAGCCTGTGAGAATTGAGAGACTCGCTCCAAATCCAGCCCGGCGCGCGCGCTGCACGCTCTCTGGCCCGCAGCCATTTTACGTTACACAATACGCTACGGAATCGTGTTCTCCGCCGCGTGACAGCGTGCGACAAGTAAAAAAGGTTCCACTTCCCTGACCCTGCGTCACAAGAAACACATTGCGCACATGGCAAATAATATAATAATTTGACCCTGGAGAGACTCCCCTATCCGATCCGGGGCCGCCACGCTTCCCTCCTTCGTCCCTGTCGATGCGTGCACACCACGAAATTAAACCAACGTGCCTGCCTCCTATGCCTAAAGCCCTCAAAAAACCTAATAATTAAACAAATGATTCTACCATTAAACCATCAATAATTCTAAGAATGTAAATTATTTATCTTCATGAGTCTCTTCCTTGAATCATCAAAAGCAAAATCTTGCCCCTTAGATTTGTATATTTTAGAAAGTTTTTCAAGCTTCTCCTTGCATAATCCTCGATACAAATGTAGTATTTGTCCTAGGAAAGAAGTAAGAAATAGGTCTATATACATGTTATAATCACTAATATAGAAGTCTTGTAATACATATTATAGTCACTAATATAGATATCTCTAATTACAATGTCTTTTTCAATAGATTTTTAGAGAAGGTTACAATGATACTATTTTCAAAGGCAGCTAAGATTCCTAGCTACCTTTATTAATTGTCATTTTAAAATCGTTCTTTACGAAAATGTATTACTAGAGGCGACTAGCAGGTGAGATCTAACAAAGGCCACTATAAAAGTGGTTGTGAATTCAACTGCTTCAGCCCAAAAACAACTCATAGCTAAAACAATATTCGTATAGTGTTGGTTTGTCCTAAACTAATTATTTTAAATTTAATCAAATTTACAAAAAAAATTATAAACATCTGCGTTGGCACTAAATAGTGCATTGTCAAATAATATTTGTGATTTATCCAATGATAAAAATTTGGTATCTTGGTAATTGATGTTTCCTCCTACAAATTTAGTAAAATTAATTATTATTTGACTACGGACAAATATGGAACTAGTTATATTAGAATGGAGTAAGTACGTGTTCAATAAAACTAAGACTCCAATTGGTTTTTAACTAAAAATAAGGTCTGGTTTGGCATAACTCCACCAGTTGTAGAGTTGTTTGGGGCTGTTTCTCGTTAAACAAGGTCAAATAAAATGGCTTCATCTAAGGCCTTAAAATGTGCTCTCACTAGAAGTAAGAGGGAGATAGACCTAAAAATAATAACTTATGCCAACTCCCACTCCCTCTGTGAGCCTCACAAGCAATTCTGTTAGAGCATATTTTAAGAAGTTTCACATATATAACTGTTTTATCAAACAGTTCACTAAAACAACTCCAATCCCACTAGTTGAGCTACTCATGGAGCTAAAGACTAAAGAGAAAAATGTGTTCACTAATGAAGTGGAACTGTCAATGGGGCCTAAGACTCCGATTGATTTCGTCGTAGAAAATCCTATTGAACCAAAATGGGGATCGATGCATCGCTCCAACAACTATTCACCGTACGGTATGGAAGCACATCCATTTAGCCGAAACCCTCTTTTTTTGAAAGATTTAGCCGAAACCCTTGAGGCTTTGGTTTCATGCTACACAGTGAAGGAGCTGAATCGAACCTGCCGCAAATTGTGGTTTCTTCTAGTTTCATGTTTATTTTGCGAGAAGAAAAAACACGTACTACTCATGAATAATATTGCTAGATCGAGTTGCAGGTGTTACCGAACATGGTCCTATAGTTTTCCAGCTGGGCCAGGCCCGCTAGGCCGACACAGGCACGACACTTAAAAGCACGGCCCAAGCACGGCCTGGCCCAGCTCCCATAGTGTCGTGCCTGGCGCATGGGCCCGGCCATAGTGTCATGCCTGGCCGCAATGTCGGCCCGTGGGCTGGCCTAGGCACAACACGGTTTTTGGGCCGACACGATTCTGGCCTGATAATTCTTAGCCATTGGATGGATACATAGCATTCTCAGTCATTGGGTGGTAATATATAAACAACCACACTCCACTCCGAACCCTAATCCCCAATTTCCTCCCCACGGCCTCTACCCCAACTTCGTCTCTAACTGTAGGAGTCCAGCAGTCCAGCGCCTGACTTCCGTGGCCATGTCCTCCCCGTCTAACTCCTCTTGTCCTGTGCCGTCATCCTCCTCCAGCACTCCTGTGGCGCCTTAGCGAGGGCAGCAGCGGCGTCAAGCCTGACGAGGGCCACGATTGGTGAGCGTCCCCGCGGCACGGTGCTTGGCTGGGGACTATCACTAGTAGAGATATGACCTACCATGATGAACTATTTTTGTCACGGTAGGTGCGAAATTCATCACTATTTCAGTTCCGTGATGAATCTATGACCAAAATGCCACTGTCGCGGAACTCGCGTCACTCTTATGTGGTTCTGATGATCTTAAATTATCGTCAGCAAAGATAGCCCTTCGATGACCAAATCATGGGCATCATAGAGGTCTTTTTGTACACGTACAAGACGGTGCAAGATGGCTGTTATGTTGGCATGGCCACCGTCAGCTGACATGGCAATAGATAGCTGACCTGGCTATAGTCAGGTGATATCGCTAGAACGAAGTGGCGCCCTCAGGTTCTGCCATGTGTCTTTCTCCTATTGGACCGTGTGTCGTGTTTTAACTGGATCTCATGTCTCATTCTGACAGGACCATGTGTCATGTTTGTATAGGAGCATGTGTCAGTTTCTTTAGTGGGCATGTGTCATATTACTATTGGACCACATGTTGGTTTGTTATTGCAAAATGTGTCACGTTCCAAATGTACCACGTTTTACGTTCTAACAAGACCACGTGTCGCGCCAAACTTGTGCCACCTTTTAGAGCTTTATTGGCACACGCGTCTGACGTTCATTGAACCATGTAGCATTTTATTTGTCCACATGTTCGTTTCTTATTAAATGATGCGTCACGATGACAGTCTTCCACATTTTGAATGCTGATTCATCAACGTGTCGCACATATATTTTCCCACGTTACCTGTCAGGTTTTGTCCACTCGCTCAAATAACATTTTGTCACAAAAGTAATTCAACACAATGGCATATTCACCACAGATATTAACAGCTGACAACATAATTATTCAACATGACTATCAAATTATAGCAGTTTTCAGTTCAAACATCAGCAACAGGCTACTGACATTTTTGTCATATCAAACAAGCACAGATCCACATCAAGACACAAATGTTCACTCAACCAAACCCACAGGAGTTGAAGACTGAGGGTTACCAGACTGGGCGATGAACATGATAACCTCACGAAGCTTATCAAGATACTCATGTTGCGCTCTCTTGAACTCCTCAAACTCCATACGAGTCTCTTCTGCGGTCCTCTTTACTTCATCCAGTTGTCTGGCGTGAAAGCAGAATATTCATGTTCAGCAACAATCTGTTCCCGAAGCAGTCTATCCTCCGATGTTTCTATTGGAGTTGGAGTGGATCTTGTCCGATCTCCAACTTTCTTCCAAAAAGGGTCGCTGCCGCTGACCCTGGAGGGGGCCTTGAACTTGGAGAGGCGGTGGACCAAGGAAACAACTTGGCACTTGTCATTGGTTGGTGCCCATCAGCAACAGCTTTTGCTCGCGTAGTCTCCATAGCTTCCTGGGGAATTCGAGCAATAAACATTAGGTTATAGTTTTATAGACAGTGGAAGAGGAATTCAATGGAAAAACCTAGTGATTACGGAGAAGACCTTGGAAATAATATCAGCAATTGTATTGGTTGGTGCCCATCAGCAACAGGTTCTGCTCGTAGTGTCTCCGTAGCTTCCTGCGAAATGCAAGAAAAAGGTTCTTCTCGTTATGTCTCCGTAGGCTCTTGCAAAATCAAATCAGTAAACATTAGGCTACAGATAGTGGAAGAGGATTTCAATCCAAAACCCATGAGATTACGCACAGAACCTTGGAAACAACATCAGCACTGGTCATTGGTTCCTACCCATCAGCAACAGGTTCTGCACGCTGTGTCTCCATAGCTTCCTATGAGACTCAAGCACTAAACATTAGGTTACAGTTAGTGGAAGAGGACTTCGATTGAAAAGACAAAAGATTATGTAGAGGACCTTGGAAACAACATCAGCACAAGTCATTGGTTGCTGCCTATCAGCAATAGGTTCTGCTTGCAGTGTCTCAGTAGCTTCCTGCGAAATGCAAGCAGTAAACATTAGGCCAGAGATAGTGGAAGAGGACTTCGATTGAAAAGACAAGACATTATGCAAAGGACCTTGGAAGCAGCATCAGCACTAGTCATCGGTTGCTGCCCATGAGCAACAGGTTCTGCTTGCATAGTCTCCATAGCTTCCTGTGAAATTCAAGTAGTAAACATTAGGCTACAGGTAGTTGAAGATGACTTCAACTGAAAACCCAATAGACTATTTCATACATAACAAGTAATGTTGGTTTGTGATGACTGACTGTGCTACCTAGTCAATAGTTCAGATTAGAAAATCCAAATTCTGATTCAAGAAGGTCATTGATGGAAGGTTCTTGCAAGTTCAGAAAATCTTATAAAAGACATAAAATTAAGACGACTCGAGTTCAACACAGAACAAAGACACACATGACTACTACAAAGTACTATGGATACTTGGTTTCACACACAGTGGAAGAGGACTTCCTCAACCTACTGCTAGAATAGATTACATGAGCATAGTGCATAGGTACCATATTGATTTGTTCAAATTGCAACTTCAAATTAAATGATGATGCCACATTAGGTTCCCGGTGATTTTGCCTCTTCTATTGCAATGGCTTCAACAAATTTCAGATAAAGCAAACATAGGTACTTACAACTGCTTCTCTTGTAGTATGGCTCGGGCCCTTTTTGCTGCTGCTATTGAAGCCCTCAGAGAATGCCACGGCACATGGCATCAACCTCTTCATCGAGTCCTCTATGGGTTCTTGGAGCCAGAACCTGAAGTTCGGGGAAAAAACTTTAGCAGCAAGCATGTACAAATGGCATTATTGCTATCCAAACAGTACCTCAAGTACCTCACATGGTTCACCAAATCCCTCAAGTACCTCACATGGTTCAGGTCCTGCTCGCATAGTCATTTGTTTTGTCTGTCATCGTTTGTAACCAGTTAGTGGCTGTTTATGTAGATCACAAAACCAATTATTAAGTAAAGCTTATTGTGAACGTCAAAATAACAAAGCAGGAGTAATCACATTGCTATCTACAGACCCCAGGCTCAACAACTACAATACAGCACACGTCATATAAGGAATTTGTATATCTGTTCCCCCATGTTCAGTGGATACGCTTGCCATCGGGGTCGCGGAGATGATGCTGTAGTCATTGACCTGGGGGTACCAGATTCAAATCCGGATCTGGCTAGGGTTCGGTGACGGTGCCAAGGTAGGGAACTCGATCCTTCCTGTACCATCATTGAGGCTGGTACTTCCTCCTTGAGCCGACCTGCTA
This sequence comes from Bothriochloa decipiens, assembly GCA_023333625.1. Classification (NCBI taxonomy): domain Eukaryota; kingdom Viridiplantae; phylum Streptophyta; class Magnoliopsida; order Poales; family Poaceae; genus Bothriochloa; species Bothriochloa decipiens. The sequence continues at coordinate 20,776,660 of CM041638.1, forward strand.
TTGAACTAGAAGAGGATCCGCCTGCGGCTAGGGTTCGGAATGGTATGAGAGGGTGCGGCTAGAGAGTAGATAGGGAGCAAAGCAGCTTTACCAGTGGCGCCTAGGAAATGGAGCGGGGTGGCAGATCGATGAGGTGGTTGGAGATTGCAGATCTAGAGAGAGAGGGAGCGGATATAGGAGGGGTGGCTGGAGCGGGAGACACTGTGCCAAAACTAGAATGGAGGTGGAGGCGGGAGACGGTGACTTCTCGTGCTTTTTGGAGGCCAACACAATACCACAAATGCCCTTGGCTAAAATCGATGTTGTGATAAACCTATTTCCTGCGCTGAGGGCAAAAGCGAGACATCCAATTTTCAGAGCGAGTTGGCGGCACTGCTTTTTTTGAAAGCGTGTTGGCAGCACTCCTCGGCATAGTCCTAAATATAAGGGATGATTCAAATCTTCGCGCGGGAAAATCACCTCTCCTGCTAAAAAAATGGAAGAAAAGAAACTGGAAAACTTATCCTCTGATGATGATTCGTCATGGAGAAGCGTCGCCTTCGCCGCCTGCTGAACAGGCCTTTATTTGGTCCGACGGACATCCGCCGCGTCAGCCCGCGTGGCGGGCAGTTGCTCCTGGATGGCTGAATGAAGAAAAATGAGAAAACCCGGCCAACAAGGTGTGGTGCCACACAAATAAAAATAAAAAAATAAAAATATGGTAATGACACGGCCATACCAGCGAGCTGCGCCTTCTCCCTTCAGCCGCTGCGGCATCAACCATGGATGTCTCCCTATCTGCTACCGCTACGACGAGTGCCGTATACACAACACAGAGGCACGACCCCTCTGCATCCCAGCTCTCCTCATGGAGGGCCCTCGAACACCCTCTCCTCTTTCGCTGGTCCCTCCACCTTGGTTGAATCTTGAAGAACGAGGTGGTAGGGCGGAGGTCGCGGGCAGGAAAAGGTGAGCCCACAATGCTACAAGGAAATTGTACCAGCTCCCCACTGTTTCCTTGGTTATTATAGAAGGGAACGAGCATGGTCGATGGTAATTTCAGCGGATGCAGGACGATGGCGGGACCACACCTTCAGAGAACAACACATGGAGAAACTAATTGCGTGGATCAAGAAAAATATGCATACTTCAAACGAATAACAAACGGAAGTGTTCGTATAGAATAAGTTACCCTTTATGATAACGTGAGTATGTCTGACCACGCATTGATCTGCAGTGCTCGGAAAATCACATGTTCTTCAACAATGTTAAATGTTACTTTCTATAGTGAAATTGTTTCCACAAATGCGCACATTACATGCATCATTAGAGAATAGCAAAAATGTTTCATTTTAATTCTAATGATACTAATTTGACACAAACTTTGTTTGACTGGAAACTAGAGCTTGCCTCAGTCTAGAGACCCAGGTTCGAGCCTGCATCATCTTTTAATTAAAAAGCGGGGGTGCAGTCTACTCCTTCTAGTTGGGGTTTGACTTACGACAACTCCAGAAATCTATGTACTATTCAGGAACAGAGGGAGATATAAATTTGGATTATAGCAATGTTACGAGTTCAGACATACACAATAACCATGCCATCATCTACATAATAAGAGGAGAAACATGCCATCCCACAGGACACATCTCTATGTTAAGTGAGTCATGTGAAACGAGGGTGCCAACAGGCATGAACAAAACCCTCTAGAAGATCCCTTCAGTACTCTACTTCCAGCCCTGGTTCCTCGCCAGTTTGTGATGGCGGCAAATGTTCTTGACGATGGTGTACTCGCCTTCTAGGGGGCTTTTGGCCCTCAACAACGCATGCTTCATGATCTCATCCTAGTTCAAATAAACATGGGGCTCTGCGTTGGGATAGGAGGGGCACACCAGGGCGCCCATCTCCAACTTCAGCTCCTTGGGGATGTGAGTTGCGTACCCATTGCAATGATCATCCTCTGAGTCCGTCGTAAGATAGTACAATGGAGAGCCCTTCCTGGACGTGGCCAAGACGGATGATGAGCCAGACAGAGATGATGGAGGAGAGAAGCTTCCACCATGACGCTCCTGCAGATCCAGCACCAGTGAGCGGGAGTGCGACAACGGCAAGGCAAACCGCAGCTGCTGGAGCGGCGTTGGCAACCGAACCAACACTGCCGGTGGCGCCGATGCCATCATCGAGGGTGATGAAGAATGGGACGGTGACGATGGTGAGGATGACCGCACTAGGAGCGTTGGTGGTGAGCAGACCATCGCTTCCGATGTCGTGAACATCGTCATCGAGGGTGACGGGGAGACTAGTGTCAACGTTGTAGACGGCGTGCGGGAGTGCGATGATGAGACCGCCAATCTCCCGCGACTGGATGTCAGCGTTGTGCTTCCTCGATGAGGACATGAAGTGGGGTACCAACAGTCAACAAGAGTATGAATACACACTGAATCAAGGTGGCCCTTCCTCGAGGAGGATCTAGGGCGCCTCATGGCAATCTGTTGTGGGGATCTTACCAAGGCGAGGTGAGGGCTATCGTGTAAGGTGGGGGAGGGGATGTGGCATGGTGTGTGTGGGGGGGAGATGATGTAGAAGGTGTGATTGACACACTTTTATGTTTGAGTTTATGATTGATACACTTTTATGGTTGAAACACACTTGGACGCCAACAACGTGAGCGTGCATCCATGCATCGTCCATCATATCTGTCTGTGCCATCAATATTTTGAATGGTCAGACCATCTGGCTAGACAAGTAGTACTCCGTACGCAGTGTGGTCTATCAATCGCACAGCCGCAACAGCCGAGGGGGAGACTGGGCGGGTTGCTCTTGCTTCTGTAAAGCAATTTCTCTTGCCGGGTTTTGCAGTGGCTATAGCTAGCTAGATATGGCTACATGGCTATGGTTTCACAGGTTCTGATCGTTTGCACTCCATTGGCTATGGTTGAAGCTGCTGCTTAAGAAATCCATCCATACCTAACTACTTCAATGATGCTAGCACAGACGGTGCTGCTGCTGTTTGTACAAGATCCGCACAAGAGTTACACGTCCACTTGGTCAAATTAACACTCCATGAACGTTTGACGAGAGTGAAGTGAATGCGGCAAAGCTGGACAGTCAGAGTAGAAGAATCGAGAAAGGATCTTTTGACCGCCATGATGACACGCTTGATATTTGAGTGCCCCAGTGCGGTACATGTACATAAAGGTCTTTTCAGCAGAAATATGGAGTATTTCACTAGTACAATCCAAGCAGTAACAATAGTCGACCTACAAGCAAAAATGAGTTCACATGTTTGCAATGACGTTCCACGGATCAAACCCGCTGTTGACTACTACTAGTGATCAAGGGGCCAAGATCCCATACACGTATGGCAAGGCTAATGAAGACGGCGTTGGCGGCCAGCTCGAGGCTCTGAATCATACAACGATCTCACCAGAAACACCTGCACCACCGAATGGACGCTCATCACCGAGCCAAACTAAAAAGGTGTATAATGGATAACGCTATGGCAACCCCTTTCATATTAGACCCGGCGAGAGTGAAGTGAATGCAGTAGACTAAAGAAGAATCAGGAAAAGGAGCTTTTGACCACCATTACATGCTTCAAACTTGATTGAATGATGTGGTTGTGATAGGTCTATTCTTAAAGACTATTTCACTCCAATCCAAGTAGCAGCAATAGTCGAGGGATAGACCTACTCATTGCTGCGACATTAAAAGCTGATGATATATACTGTCCTATGAAATCAAGTATGCACTAGCTGGACATTATGATGCTATATAATATCCTACTAAATCATATACACAACGGCTGGACATTCAGGTGTTTCGAGTAAAATTCAAAAATTATGGCTCATCATTTCAGCATTAGATAGAAGCGAGCCTGCTGATATAAACTCCTTGCTGCATGGCTTCTGCAAGATCAAAAAATCATATCCAAGACATGATTTGGTTCGAATTAGCTGATCAGGCCAAAGTTTTACACACTCGGTTGCTCAAACATCAAGTCATAGTTATAACTACAGCAGCCAGTGGTACATATATTGAAGACCATGGGAATAAATGGAGAAGACGAGATGACTAGCCCAATGGAGATGGTGTTGAGTTCGTTCAGGCAGGTTCCCATATCCACTCACCCGGTAAACGCAGAAAGGACGAGCCAATTATTTGTGTTGAAAGTCCGGTGGTTGAACATTTGAACTCATCTGACAATATCCTACATAGTCAATTAGGCAAAACTGTACACATAGGAGTAGCTCCATACCAAGTGTTAGACGCCAAGGCGGGTCAAATCAAATTTATGAAAAGCAAATAAAAAAGTTAAAACCGACATTATGTTAATTCAAACACTTGTCTGGGTACATGAGGACATCCCAAAATAGCACAAAAGTGCACTACGATGCACCCGCCATTGTGCTTATATTGCTATAGCCTATAGTCCCAACTACACCTACTGATCGACTCCACTTCTCCTGCTGTTGTCTTTATCGCCACGCTCCTCCTCGTCCTCATTGGACAAAATGGATACATCCTCATCCGACCAGGTGGAGTCATCCGACTCGTTGGTTGGATGGTTCCACACACGCGGAGGGTACCTCGACAATGGCAGGAACCCCAGCGGAACCTTCTCTGTGATGTTGTCCAAATTCTCACCGTAGTTGTCACTGCCATCCTCCTCCTCATCGCCGCTGCTGTCCCTGCCCTCATCCTACTCGCCGCCGCTGTCGCTGCGTCCTCCACCTCCATGTCTGCCTCATCCTCTACGTTCATCGCGCCTCCTCCACCTCCTCCTCCATGTACGCCGCTTCCTCTTCCTCCACCTCCTCCTCTTCCTCTTCTCCTTCCTCGTCCTCCTCCTCCTCCTTTGCATCCTCTTCCTCTTCATCCTCCTCCTCCTCCTCCTCGTTGTTTTGTGTTGGTTGATCAACCTCCTCACCGGTCTCTTCATTGTCGTAGTTGGTGGAGTACTTCTCCGACGACCAATGCCCCATCCCTCAACCCCATTGTCTTCGCCACTGGTAGTGAGTGGGGATTGGAGCAGGTGATGTGATGGCTTCGTAAATGATGAAAGAATATCATAGTCGTCGGTGCTATAGTCATATTCAAAGAGAGTATATAAACAGCTACTCTCCCACATGATGCGACGATCGAGGAATCACAGTTGATTGCCATCACCCGTTCATTCAATCATTGGATGCTTGTATTTTGGAAGAATTGGAAATTACTTATGTAAAGCCATATAAATTATACAAAGTTTTTGAACTAAGTATTTTCATAAACTAACTAATAATTTCTAATAATGAATTATTTTCCAAGGAAACAAATGGTGTTGAAATGCTCTTCCGCACGCAAGAAAGTCCGGCCCTTATAAATTTGAATGTCTCTGACAGTATCCTCCATAGTTCAATGCGAGGGAGCAGCTAATTTTTCTCCTAGTCCCATAAAGACAGGAGTAACATTTGTAGAGAATGCTCCTTTCTTCTTTTATATTCATATTTAAAATCTCTACTTACACGATCATTGTCCCAATAAAGATAATCGATAAAGTTGTTGTACAATGTATTTGTATTGTTCAAAACCATATTCATATTAGGATGTAGATAAAGCAAACGTATACTGTATTTGTAGGCTTCACAATTAAAGCACATTCCAAAATCATATTTTTTAGAAAGAACATTGCACGATCATGAATATAAGACGAACGGTCAAACTTAACGATAAAACTTTAAACGTCTTAATGGAGACCAAATTTAATTGTGCACACGAGGCCATTCCAAAAAAGAGCAAATGTGCAATACAATGCATAGGCCATTTTATAATAAGTACTAGATCCACTACTACAGTTTTTCCTAAAAAAGGATTACTGCTACACTACTAAGTGGCACCTACTGATCGACACCGCTGTGGCCCCTACTGTCCTCTTGCTCGCCACCCTCCTCCTCCTCCTCCTCCGATAAGGTGGCCTCATCCTCCACTGGGGTGGCCTCGTCCTCCACTGATGAGGTGCCAAGCAAGAGGCATTGCTACACAATGGGGTCAAGACGAGTAGACAGATTGTGTTTGCACAGCGGGCAGATCGAACTCCCGTCGAACCATTTGGTGATGCACTCGCGGTGGAATTCATTGCGACAGTATGGCACAGTGACACCTTGACCGGTGGCATCACCAGATCCTTCACCCTCATGGCAGATGATGTAGTACCAACACCCCGATGGTGCCGCCTCCACGGAGACCATCAAGATGGCTGATGATGCGATGAACTCGAGTTTTTGGGCGACCGCTAGCCCAATCTTTGCATGGCTGATGCAGCCATCTCGGCGGCCCTCGCGCGCCAGGGCGGTGAGTAGAGGCACCACAAATTCGAGAAGGATATCCTCCCAGAGCCGGTCGTTGAGCATGAGACGCTGCAGCGGCGTGACCGTATTCATCAAGCTGAGGAGGACATCACGAACATCTTTTTTGGTGTCAGGGATGTTCGCGCGTTGCATCACGGTGAAGATCCTATTGGCCTCGCATTCATCTCGCTATTAGATCCGCACCTGCTACTAGCGACTACTAGCTTTGAGAGTCTGGTGACCGAGCATTTCAGGTTCACAGTGAATGCTGCTTGACCACTGCACCCACGAGATTGCTCCTTGATGGTGATCTTCATCCACTTCTTTCTCAACTTGATGCACTCTTTGAAAGTGGAATACTGGGGATCTAGATTTCCAGCGGAGCTCATGGCGATGGCAACTCAACGGATCTAGTGGACTTGTTTGTAGCTTTGGTTTGTACTAGTTTGGAGCTCAAGCAACTAATGGTAGAGGACGATTGAATGGGAAGCCAATGTTAAATGGCTGCGAGATGAACATGGGAAAAGTTGCGCGATGGAATTTCAAGTGGAACCGCTTCGACTACTCGTGACTCGTGACTGATTGCATTGGACCGCATAGTGAGTAATGTCTCGTAGTAGGCTTTTGGATTCCCGTGCATGGGTGGGGCCATGAACCTGCAGCGGGGACATCGACTGGCAGCCCGTCGCATTCACATGGCGTGGCAAAGCCACCCAATGTGCTCGTTGGTCAAGGGCAATGGTGGTCGTGGCGGGGGTGGTCCAGAACCCATGAATTTTTACAGTAGGCATGAGGGGGCTTTTACAGCAGGCGTGAGGAGAGAGGGATGGCTGAACTCCTCCTTTTTAAAGGAGAAGGTTTCCCCTGCTTTATTACAAAGCAAAACATGTTTGTCCAGTTGACAGTTTTGGCGCAAAAGTGCAGCAACTTGAGAAGGCTAAAGCTTGGATATGGTACTCAATGCATTATTACATGGCTCAATGGCCAAATCACTACTGGCAGCTACCAAAGAAAGAACAGCTGATGGATCCCACTGTGATGATGACACCGTTGATTCCATCCAATCCGCATCAGGGCCCCCAGCTACACCCCAGCTTCCTCCTTTTACAGCACCCTAGCTTCCTTCTTGTACATAGGTAACCATCCTCTCAACATCCACGCTATTCTTGTCAACACCATCTACAAGCCACCGCCTCTAGCTTCGCCGCCCAACAAGCGCAAGTTCAATGGGCAGATTGTTTCCCATTTTTATGAGACATATATCCAATAATAGGTCAACATGTTCCACATGAGGAGATATAAGGACTGTATAGAGATATGGCCAGACTTTCCCCTAATACATGAAAACAAAATGGATGGATTGTCCCATCTGTTGATCGTGCAGGTCCCACCAATTCTTGCTACTGGTAGTTCATGTCTGCGAACACCAGATAGTCCGACCGCTACATAATTGAACACGTAGGACAAACAATAATGGGTATGTCAGCTTTGATTGTAGTATTAAATCTTCTTAAATTCACGAATAGGTAAAGACTACTATCGACTGCTGCATACTTGATCTCATAGGATGACCTATGATGTATTGTCTGTTTTGAATCTCTTAGCAATCACTTGTCTGGGTACATGAGGACATCCCAAAATAGCACAAAAGTGCAATACAACGCACCCGCCGTTGTACTTCTATTGCTATAGCCTATAGTCCCAACTGCACCTACTGATCGATTCCGCCGCTCCTGTTGTTGCAGAACCTTCTCCGTGCTATTGTCCAACTCCTCGCCGTAGTCGTCGCTGCCATCCTCCTCATCGCCGCTGCTGTCCCTGCCCTCATCCTACTCGCCGTCACTGTCACTGCGTCCTCCACCTCCATGTCTGCCTCGTCCTCTACATTTACCGGCGCCTCCTCCACCTCCTCCTCCTCCATGTACGCCGCTTCCTCTTCCTCTTCCTCTTCCTCCTCCCCTTCCTCGTCCTCCTCCTTCGCATCCTCTTCCTCCTCCTCCTCCTCCTCCTCATTGTTTTGCGTCGGTTGATCCACCTCCTCGCTGGGCTCTTCGTCATCGAAGTCAGTGGAGTACTTCTCCGACGACCAATGCCCCATCCCTCAACCCTACTGTCTTCGCCGCAAGTAGTGAGTGGGGATTGCAGCAGGTGATGTGATGGCTTCGTAAATGATGAAAGAATATCCTAGTCATCAGTGCTATGGTCATATTTAAAGAGAGGAGATGAATGGCTACTCTCCCACAGGATGCGACGATCGAGGAATCACGGTTGATTGCCATCACCTGTTCATTCAATCATTGGATGCCTATATTTTGGAAGAATTGGAAATTACTTATGTACAGCCATAAAATTATACCAAGTTTCTGAACTAAGTATTTTCATAAACTAACTAATAATTTCTAATAATGAATTATTTTCCAAGGATACAAATGGTGTTGAAATGCTCTTCCGCACGCAAGAAAGTCCGGCCCTTATAAATTTGAATGCGTCTGACAGTATCCTCCATAGTTCAATGCGAGGGAGCGGCTGATTTTTCTCCCAGCCCCATAAAGATAGGAGTAACGATTGCAGAGAATGCTCCTTTCTTCTTTTACATTCATATTTAAAATCTCTACTTACACGATCATTGTCCCAATTAAGATAATTGATAAAGCAGCTGTATAATGTATTTGTATTGTTCCAAACCATGTTTATATTAGGATGTAGATAAAGTAGACGTATACTGTATTTGTAGGCTTCACAATTAAAGCACATTCCAAAATCGCATTTTTTAGAAAGAACATTGCAAGATCATGAATATAAGACGAACGGTCAAACTTAGCGTTAAAACTTCAAATGTCTTAACGGAGGCCAAATGTAGTTGTGCACATGAGGCCATTCCAAAAAAGAGCAAATGTGCAATACGACGCACAGGCTATTTTATAATAAGTACTAGATCCACTGCTACAGTTTTTCCTAAAAAAGAGGATTAGCTGCTACACTACTAAGTGGCACCTACTGATCGACGCCGCTGTTGCCCCTGCCGTTGTCTTGCTCGCCACCCTCCTCCTCCTCCTCCTCTGATGAGGTGGCCTCATCCTCCGTTGGGGCGGCCTCGTCCTCCACCGATGAGGTGCAAAGCAAGAGGCATTGCTACACAATGTGGTCAAGACGAGTAGACAGATTGTGTTTGCACAGCGGGCAGATCGAACTCCCGTCGAACCACTTGGTGATGCACTCGCGGTGGAATTCATTGCAACAGTAGGGCACAGTGACACCTTGACCGGTGGCATCACCAGATCCTTCACCCTCATGGCAAATGATGTAGTACCAACACCCCGATGGTGCCGCCTCCACGCAGACCGTCAAGATGGCTGATGATGCGATGAACTCGAGTTTTTGGGCGACCGCTAGCCCAATCTTTGCATGGCTGATGCAGCCATCTTGGCGGCCTTCGCGCGCCAGGGCGGTGAGTAGAGGCACCACAAATTCGAGAAGGATATCCTCCCAGAGCCGGTCGTTGAGCATGAGACGCTGCAGCGGCGTGACCGTCTTCATCAAGCCGAGGAGGACATCATGGACACATCTTTTGGTGTCAGGGATATCCGCACGTTGTATCACGGTGAAGATCCTATTGGCCTCACATTCATCCCGCTGTCGGATCCGCACCTGCTGCCAGCGACCACCGGCTTTGAGGGTCTGGTGACCGAGCATTTCAGGTTCACACAGAATGCTGCTTGACCACTGAGCCCATGAGATTACTCCTCAGTGGTGATCTTCATCCACTTCTTTCTCAACTTGATGCGCTCTTTGAAAGTGGAATACTGGGGATCTAGATTTCCAGCGGAGCTCATGGCGATGGCAACTCGACCGATCTAGTGGACTTGTTTGTAGCTTTGGTTTGTACTAGTTTGGAGCTTGAGCAACTAATGGTAGAGGACGATTGAATGGGAAGCCAATGTTAAATGGCTGTGAGATGAACATGGGGAAAGTTGCGCGATGGAATTTCAAGTGGAGCCGCTTCAACTACTCGTGACTCATGACTGATTGGATTAGACCGCATAGTGAGCGACGTCTCGTAGTAGGCTTTTGGATTCCCGTGCATTGGTGGGGCCATGAACCTGCAGCGGGGACATCGACTGGCAGCCCGTCGCATTCACATGGCATGGCAAAGCCAGCCAATGTGCCCATTGCTCAAGGTCAGTGGTGGTCGTGACTGGGGTGGTCCATGACCCATGAATTTTTACAGTAGGCATGAGGGGGCTTTTACAGCAGGCGTGAGGGGGAGAGGGATGGTTGAACTCCTCCTTTTTTAAAGAGAAGGTTTCCCCTGCTTTATTACAAAGCAAAACATGTTTGTCCAGTTGACAGTTTTGGCGCAAAAGTGCAGCAACTCGAGAAGGCTAAAGCTTGGATATGGTACTAAATGCATTATTACATGGCTCAATGGCCAAATCACTGCCGGCAGCTGCCAAAGAAAGAACAGCCAATGGATCCCACTGTGATGACGACGCTGTTGATGTCCATCCTATCTGCATTAGGGCCCCTAGCTGCACCCCAGCTTCCTCCTTTTAGAGCACCCTAGCTTCCTCCTTGTATATGGGTAACCATCCTCTCAACATCCACGCTATTCTTGTCAACACCATTCGCAAGTCACCGCCTCTAGCTTCGTCGCCCAACAGGCGCAAGTTCAATGGGTAGATAGTTTCCCATTTTTATGGGACATATATATCCAATAATAGGTCAACATGTTTCACACGAGGAGAATGAGTTGTCCCTTGAGATGGCCCAATTGTCACACAGCCCATATAAGGACTGTCTAGTGGTACACAAAAGAGATATGGCCAGACTTTCCCCTGATACACAAAAATGAAATGGACAGATTGTCCCGTCTGTTGATCATGCAAGTCCCACCATGTCTTGGCTACTGGTAGTTCATATCTGCGGACACCAGATAGTCGGACCGATACATAATTGAACATGTAGGACAAACAATAATGGGTATGTCAGCTTTGATTGTAGTATTAATTCTTCTTAAAGGCACGAATTGGTAAAGACCGCTATCGACTGCTGCATACTTGATCTAATAGGATGACCTGTGATGTATTATCTATTTTGAATCTCTTAGCAATCACTCTGCTTGCAAGCCGATAGTATTGCATCATTTGTCTACCTTCTGCCTCCATCCTTGCAGCGAGGATCTAGTCTTGCTGCATCATAATGAGATAGTCCTATTGTTGGGGGATGCCTCCATTTCTTTAGTGTGCAATAGCCCTGTGCTTCCTAAGTACTAAGATCAATTAAATAAAAAATAATCATTGGCACTGGTTGAGTGAACATCATTGGCATTAGCATAATCAAATGTAGCCTAAAGATTAGTGGCAATGATTTGCTGCCTCCTAACAAATCCAACCAGAGCTACAGGGACTACTAGAACAATTCCTCATCCTGCATCTATCTAATATTTGTTGCCACTTGCAGGGAATATATCCAATATATAGGTCAACATGTCCCACACGAGGAGGATGACTATCCTTAGGAGCAGGAATGGCCGAATTATGACAGGACCCATATTAGGACTATCCTGTGGTACACAAAATAGATATGGCCGGACTTTCCCGTCTCTTGATCCTGCAAGTCGTGTTGGCTCCTGGCTACTCATGTCTACGAAAGCTAGAAAGTCCGCCTGCTACATAATTGAACTCGAAGGGCAAAGAATAATGGGTTTGTCAGTTTTGATTGTAGTATTATTATTTTCATATAAATAGTTCTAAAATTTTTGGATCGTTCTAGCATCCTTCCAGGTATAAAAATACTTAGGACCGAAGCTGTTGGCATCAACAGCAACAAGTGCCACCACGATGGCCAAGGTTGGCCACCCTAATCCTGTTGAAGGCAATTAACGGGTGTGGGTTGGTAGCCAGGAGTTTATCTAAACAAGTATTGCCTAGATCTAGTGCATTTTTTGTTTTTTAAACCAAGGCACCCATGTCGATCGAGTGCATCAAGGATGTGACATATCTGTTGAGTTTTACTGTGAACGCTAGAAAGTCCGACTGCCGCATATTTTATCTCGTAGGGCAGTCCGACCGCTGAACATTTGAACGCAACAATACCGTTCCGCTTTATCAGTCTCGCGCGAGCTTACAACATTAATTTTGTGGGAGTTATCTTAAAACACCACTCCTACCATCCCAGTCCCACCCAATGAGTCTCTTCCTCAGTGCTTATCAATTCCTCATCGTCATCCCTTCTCTCCATGGCACCTACACATCGACGTGTAAGCCACCACTCACCACAGACAAGCTACAGCTTCGCGCTGGTACGCCTCAACGGCACGCTCGCACGGATCCACCGGTGGACCAGTTGGTACTAATGCTCAGCAGGGCCACTCGAGGTCACCGTCGCAAGATCTGCAGTCAAGGGTAACCCGCACTTCTCTCATCCTTCTTTCTTGCTTTTGTATTCACTTCTTCACTCATCTCAGTATGAACCAAGCTTGAGTCTGATTATTAACGATATCCTTAAAACATCTCCACAGGCGCTCCTTCTCTGATTCAGGTGACAACGGTGCCGCTTCCATTGCCGGTGTAGCTCCACCAGATGCAGTCAGCATGGAGGAGGAGGCCACCAACAATAGAAACGAATTGGACGTCCCCACAGATGTCTTGGTCCTCATTCTTAGCCGTCTCAACGCCTGCACCTTGTGCAGCTACAGGTGTGTCTGTAGCTCCTGGAACAACATCATCTTTAAGGAATTCAAGTACCGTAAGGATCTGCCCCAGTTTGTGAGAGGATTCTTCATGCGCGACGCAATAGGCGGGCCCTAATTTGCCACCATCACTGGTGAATACACCAAATTTTCCTTCTTGCTAGGGCACATGGATCTAATCCTCACAGATTGCTGCAATGGCCTTGTCCTCTTCATCTGGACCAATGAGCGCCGTCATGTTTTAGTAGACCTGGTGTTAGGGACATACAAGGTACTGTCGTGTACAAACCATTGTGATAGTTTAGCTCACTTGGCATTCGATCCAACAGTCTCCTCGCAGTTCCATGTGGTACAAGTGTTTTATTTTATTGTCTTCATCTTCTCAAGTGCAACTGGTGAATGGATTTGTAAAAAATCTAAATGGGTACCGGGTACCGTAGTACTAAATCTTCTCGGAGGTGTGTTTGTTAGAGGTTTTATGTACATGCATGCATTGCCCTACCAAATTTTTGCTTTTGATATGGATGGAAAGACATGGAGGACAATTCCTTTGCCTGTAAGAGGTTATCCATTATCCATGACCAGAGATCAAGGTTGGCTTTGTGTATGTGTTGTTGATATTGTCAACCTGGCTGAGCTTTCAATATGGATCCTTGAAGACTATGGTACTAATATATGGACATTGAAGCATAGGGTGAACACGTTGTAGCTATTTGGAATGGCTATTTCATGGACGAGTATTGTTGTTTCTAATGAGGAGTATAGTGTGATTGTAGTTTACCCAGAGTGGAATTTGGTTTTCCTTTCTAAGCAGAACAGAGGACTGATGGCATATGACATGTGCCGTGGAAACATCCAAGTCCTCTATGCCAGGCTCACATGATGTGATAACAAAAAGTGGGATTTTAATGGACTTCGTTGTATGCCTTATGTTCCCATGTTGAAGGCAAAGCAAGAAGAGTAGTAAAGGTGCATATGCGTATTTTGTTCTCTGTTTCTAAAAATGGTGTGATGTGTTCTGATAACCGATGATCTAATTTGTGTTGTCAATGTTAACTAGGGACAACAGAGATGTTGTACAATTTAATATTTGGCTGTGTCTGCTTTGTAGTCCCTGTTGGATCTTATTACATGTCTGTTGTAAATCGTATGGAGCGAGGAGTCCATCTCAACAAGTCTCACCTTGATCTAGTGGGAAAGTCCGACCACTACATACTTGATCTCTTAGGACGACATGAATATTGTCTGTTTTGAATCTCTTAGCAATCACTCTGCTTGAAAGCCGATAGCATTGCATCAATCGTCTATCTTCTGCCTCCATCCTTGTAGCAAGGATCTAGTCTCGCCGCATCGTAATGAGATAGTCCTATTGTTGGGGGCTACCTCCATTTTGTAATGAGATGCTATACAGTTTCATCTTGCTGTAATAATACCCATGCACATGATCTTTTGTTGAACTATATATTAGGTGGGTTAAAATTTGTTGAGCGTGGTGTAAGCATGTGTCACTTGGTCATTTTATAGCAGGCAAGAAAGTCCGACCGTTGCATATTTGATCTTGTAGGATGAATTGTGCAATAGCCTTCGGCGCCCTAAGCAATGAGAACAATTAAGTAGAAAATAATCCAACAAAGATCCATCACTGAAGTCAATAGCTTGTACTAATGCAACTTTAACAACAATTAACAATTTCCATGTTAGTAATAGGTCATCCAAATTAAGAGTAGAGGCACATAGACATACACAAGTCAGCTAAATCAAGGCTAACCATCCTATGTACATGACGGTATTGCAAAATAGGCCAAAAGTACACACCACAATTGCTCCCGCCATTGCACTTCTACTACTAAAGCCCGAACTGCACCTTTTGATCGACGCCGCTGCCCCCGTCATCGTGTGTCTCACCACCCTCCTCCTAGTTCGAGTCTGATGAGGTGGCGTCTTCTGTCAAGTAGCCTAGATCATTGTGGTACCGATCTGTTAGATGATTTCATTTCCACAAGCGTGAAGGTTAGTGGGACAATGGCACCAAATCCTCCTCTTCTAGTTAATCCGAGAACCGAGGAACATATGGAATACATTATGCTCTGTTAAGGATACCACCATCATTAACCAAACATGGACTGTACCGAAAGAGGTTGGAAGGGATTGCATATCTTATTATGCAGTCCATGTCATATGTGATGATTGTGTTTCTTTCATGCCCAGCTAAGAAAGCCAAATTGCATTATGGGTGAACCGCAATCACCTTGGGGGTCAAATTCACTCGAACATTGATGCTTCCAAAAACCTCGTTAAGGATGACAGTATGCTGCCATGTCCAATTATCCTTACCATAGTCTTTAAGTATCCACACTGAAAACTTTATTTCACTAGGAGGGCCATCAACAAGACATACACAGAAGTGACTCTGAGTTTGATGCACTGTGTGATCATCACTACTAATAGACATTGCAATTTCCCTCCATAAGTCCCCCTTCATATCCACAGCAAGTATCACAGATGTGATATCTACCTCTAGTTGCAACCCCATAATGTGCAGATAACCGTTAGGAAACACACTTCATGTTTGACTAGGTTCTAGGTCAATACCCTCGCCCCATTCACATTCCTTACTGATCTATGTATTAGTTTTAGACGAGTAGATCTGCACACTTCCGCACGTGCGGTCTTCATTTTCCACAAAATCAATCACATGGAAGTGCGAGGAGACTATCGGATTGAAACACAAGTGAGCCTCACCAACTGCTGGAACAAAACCCTCCAAAGATAGGCCACGAGCATGAGGGCTAGACGGCAGTACCTTATAATTCTGGGTCACTAGATTACAGATGGCCCAGCAGCAGGATTCCAGGGTAAAATTGCACCAGCATAGGATGAGGCCGTTGCAGCAATCTGAGACAGCTACTTGACATGTGTACAAGGGAAAGAAGTTGAAGCGGGGGTGTACACCATTGAAGCTGATGAAGTGTCGCTTATTTTCATTGACCCTATCAAAGAAGAAACCGATCACATTGTGGCGAGACAGCTTGTCATGGATGCCCGATGTTTTGACGAGGCCTTCCCAGCGTTGACAGACCATTTTGTAGCAAAAAAGGACAGGGCAAGGAGGCGCTGGAGGATGTCACGAACGAGATCATCTAGGAGGCAGGCAAATGAATTGGTCCTCTTGTCTTTTTTGATAGACCATTTTGTCCTCTTTTTTTTTTGAAAACTAAGTCGGTCCTCTTGTTTTTTGATAGATCATTTTGTCCTTTTTTTGATAACTGAGTCCGTCCTCTTATTGGGGGCCTGCTCCATTTCATCAGTGTGGAATAGGCCTTGGCTTCCTATGCAATGAGATTATTGATGTAGAAAACAATCCAAAAAGATCCATCAGTGTAGTAGTCCACAGCCAAAATGCAATTTTAACAGCCATTAATAATTTTGATGTTACGAGGTCATCCAAATTTAGAGTAGCAGCACATAGACAAAGACAACTATAACTAGACTAGCAGTTAAATCAAGTCTACCTATCACACTAACAATCAGTAGCTCAACTCTTTCCATTTGCTGTCTCCTAACAAATCCGTCCCGCATCTATCTAAAATACTCTCCCTATTACGAATAGTAGCATGTTTGACATTTTTTACCTCAAGTTTGGTCATTGTGTGCGCGACGGCAGTGTACGACCAACTGTGAAGGGTAATACGTAGCTGTTAAATTTTACTGCGATTGCAATAAAGTCCACTGGTTGCATATTTGATCCCATCGGACCAACTGTTCAGGGTTGTCTGTTATGAATGTCGTAGCAAATCAGTCTGCTAAAAAACCAATAGCATTGCATCAATTGAATATCTTCAGGCTCCCATCTAGCAACGAGGAGTCAGTCTCATTGTATCCTAAAGTAGAACAGAGTAGTCATTTGTGTTGAAATGCTATTGAGCACGTAAGAAAGTCTGACCACTGTATATTTGAACTCGTCTGACTGTATCCTCCATAGTGACACGCCTGTTGCTGTTGCGATAGCTATCTTCAGTACTTATTTCAAAGAGCAAGTTTAACAATTCTTATCAAAGTCCCTAGCTCCTTTTTACATGTTTGTTGCCTCGATCTAGTGTGTCACGGATGAGTCTTAGTTGTTGAATTTTATGGCTGACGCAAGAGTTTAACCCACCTAATATAAAGTTCAACAACAGATCACGTGCATGGGTATTATAACAGAATGTTTTATTGATGCAAAGGACAGCAAGATAAAATTGTACAACATAACAATTGTCTTTACTGAACATTGAAAACATCATATGACCATTTGTTGGGAGAACTGCACGAACATGGATTCCAAGGGAAATTGTTCACAAGCACTACGACTCCAAAATATGAAACCACAAATGTTCACTCAGCCAAGCCCCCAGGAGTTGAAGACTGGGAGTTACGCATGATATGCATGGCATACTCAAGGAACTCATTAAGCTGCTCCTGGTTCTTTCTGTCAGCATGCATGACATTCTCGTAGAGCTCACTGAACTCCTCCGGTAGCTTTCTCTTGAGCTCCTCAAACTCCCATCGAACTAGTAATGTCTACCTTTTCATGCCGCTCAGTTGTTCAGGGAGCACAGCAAAATATTCATGTTCAGCCACAAGATGTTCGTGAAGCATTTTCTCCTATGAAATCCAAGCAGTCAACATCAGCTTTTAGATAGCGGAAGAGGACTTCAATTAAAAATCCAACAAGTTATGCAGATGACCCTTGAAACAAGGAGGAAGATGGCTTTGTGAACGAGTTCTAGTATGAGGGTGCTGGCCGCTGCGTCTGTCATGTTGTTCAGTTGATTACTAAGAGGGATAGAATATCCCATTTCAGCTACAAGCTGTTTGCGAAGCATTGCCTCCTACAAAATCCAAGCAGTAAACATTAGCTTATAGATAGTGGAAAAGGACTTTAATTGAAAATCCAAGAGATTATGCAGAGGACCCTGTGAAAAAGGAAGCGGTAGGCGTCGGCAGTGACTTCTGCAGCTTGTACTTGGGCGCTGGGCAATGTGTCCATCCTGTTGTTGGGGGCTTCTTCCATTCTGTCAGTGTGCAATAGCCCCATGGTTCCTAAGTCATGAGACCACTAAAGTCAAAAATAATGCAACAAAGATCCATCAATTTAGTCTAACCATCACACTTACAATACCAAAATGCAACTTTAACAGCGTATAACAATTTCCATGTTACGAGCTCATCCAAATTTAGAGTACCAGCACATAGACATAGAAAACTCACTAGAATAGCAGTTACTGTGACTATAACCATTAGTTCAATACAATTTTGGCTAAATAAAGTCTAACCATCACACTTACAAAACCATTACAAATTCAGTCCAATGGCCATGAGCTACAGGGACTACCAGAACCATTACCGTCCAGCATCTATCTAAAATTAAGGGATATGGTGGTATGCATCAAAGATGTTCATTCTAAGTGAAATCCCCAAGCCTTGTAGTAGATCCATGATGGGGCAAAACCCAAATGAAGAAATAAAGAGTAAAAAGGGAAGAAAGGAGAACTGTAGATCAGATCTGACGCCTCTGCTGCTGCCGCGGCACACAAGCGACGCGGACGCTAATGCCGTCGCGCCCCACCGGGAAAGCCCGCCGTCTACCTCCAAATGGACACTGGAGCCAGTACAGCACACCGGGGAACCTCCGCCGCCGCCTCTAGCTCCGCCGCCCAGCCAGCGCAAGTCCAATGGGCAGATATTTTTCCATTTTCAGGGGATATATCCAATATATCCACATGACTTGTCCCTTAGGAGCGGGGACGGCCCAATTATCATAAGGCCCATATAAGGACTGTCTCGTCGTACACAAAAGAGGTATGGCCGGACTTCCCCATGACGCACGAAAGAGAAAGGGTCGGACTGTCCCATCTCTTGATCTTGCAAGTCCCAAGTCTTGGCTCCTGGCAGTTCATGTCTGCGAACGTCAGAACATCCGACCGCTACATAATTGATCACATAGGACAAAGCGTAATGGGTATGTCAATTTTAATTGTATTATTATTATGGTCATATAATAAGTTATAAAATTTTTGGTTCATTCCAGGTTACAAGGCCTCATCGGCACGTCGGCACGGATCCACCGGTAGACCAAACTGGAACTCATCTTCGTCGTGACCACTCAAGTTCATCGCAGCAAGATCAGCTGTATTTTGTTGTCAAGATATGCTCACTTGAGACAATCATGATGTTCAACAGTTTAACTTGCTGTTATAACACCTATGCACGTGATCTTCTGTTGACCTTTATAGTACCCTGTTGGTTCTTATTATCAGTTTGTTGTAAACCGTATGCTGCTAGGAGTCCATCTCAGCAAGTCTCACCTCCCTCTATAGCATCACGGGTGATACGTAGCTCTTGGGTTTTACTGCAAAGCAAGAAAGTCCGACCGCCCCATATTTGATCTCGTAGGACAAAGTGTGAATGCTTCTATTTTGAAAGCCCTAGCAATCAGTCTGCCGAGTGCTCGCTGACGGTTACGATTTTGGTCAGTCCGTAGTAGTGGCACGACAAAGTTTAATTTAATATAAAGTTCAACCACATATCACGTGATCATCGATACATCAAGTTCATACAAATAAAACTAATAATTATAAGTCATTACAATAAACAAGCATGGCCCCACCTTTCTTACAAGTGACTTTCCTCATATGATGGCACGTAGGTTTAAAGTGATGGACTCCTATGCTAGATCTACAACTTATGGCCGTAGTGAATCAAATAACAAGGGAACATATGGAAAATAACTTGGTAGGAAGCATTATTCTTCCCATGTAATACGATACTGAAATTGTCTGGTAGGGATGACATGAACTTTTTGGTTGTCCATGTCATATGTGATGATTCATCGTCCTTTATACCTAGCTAAGAAAACTAAATTCCATCGAGGTGAACTGCAATCAACTTGTGGGTCATAATCCATCAGATATTAATGCTTCTAAAAATGTTGTTAAGGACGACTGTATGCTGCAATGTCCAATTATTAGTACCATTGTCTTCAAGGATCCACATTGAAAACTTGCGTTGATTGCAAGGACCATCAACGAGACACCCTGATATTGATGCAGGGTAAGCTCATCATTACCAGTAGGTGTAGCAATTTCCTTCCATGTGTTTCCCTCCATATCCATAGCAATTATCGCAGATGTCCCCTCAGCCGTAACGTACACCATATTGTGTAGAAAACCGTTAAGAAATACACTTTGCGCTATATTAAGCTGTAGATCAATACCCGCTCCCCGCCATCCATATTTCGTACTGAGCCACGCATTAGTTTCAGACAAGTAGATCTCCAAAGCTTCAACTGTACGGTCTACACCTTTCACATATCCAATGACATGGAAGTGTGATGAGACTGTTGGATCGAAACATAATTGAGCCAACCAAACTAATGGAATAAAACCCTCCAATGATAGGCCACGAGCATGAGGGATAGTCGGCAGTACCTTATAATTCTGTGTGATTGGATTGCAGACGACCCAGCAACCAGGTCCTATAATAAAAGACCACCAGCATAGGACGAGGCCATTGCAGCAATCTGAGACAGCTAGATGATCTGTGGGCAAGAAGCCAAAGCAAGGAAGTTCAATGGTGAAGCTGGTGAAGTGCTGGGTGCTCTTGTTCCTAGTATCAAAGAAGAAACTGATCACAGTCTGGTGGGCCAGCTTGTCATTGATGTCGGACTTGCTGATGAGGAGTTTCCAGTCTCGCGAGACCAATTTACAGCGGAACAAGGAGGGTCCAGGGATGTGGCAGAGGATCTCGAGAATGAGATCATCTGGGAGTCTGGCAAATGAGTCCGTCCTCTTGTTGGGGGCCTGCTCCATTTCGTCAGTTTGCAATAGGCCTTAGCTACCTAAGTAATGATATCACTGAATGAAGAAGAAAATAATTCAACAAAGATCCATCAGCAAAGTGCACAACTTATAAGAGAAATCCCCAAGTCTTGTAGTAGATCCATCTTGAGGCAAAACACAAATGAAGAAATAAATAGTAAACAGGGGAGAAAAGAGACCTGCGGATCGGATCTGACACCTCTGCCTCTGTTGCGGCACACAAGCGATGCCGACGCCAATGCCATCGTGCTCCACCAGGAAGCCCCGCCGCCTGCCTCCATATGGACGCCGGAGCCACCACTGCACAGCGGAGATCTTCCGCTGCCGCCTCCGACTCCGCCGCAAGTCCAACGGGTAGATACTTATCCACTTTCAGGGGATATATCCCATAAATCCCATACATATATAGTAGATATAAGATATAAGAGAAAAAGAAAATGCATATATATAAAGGCTCCAAGGAGACTAGAACACACGGAACCACTTAGTGTGGTGGCAAAGCCTTCACGTCTTGATGCCAGGTCCCGGGTTCGAATCCTAGAAGAACTCCAATCTTTTTGGGGAATTCAAGTTCGGTCGGAGAAGGGTAATGAAAGCTGGTCCCGCATGTCAGTCAGAGAAGGGTGGTCCCATGTGAATAGGAGAAGGGTCCCCAGTTGCGGGTCCTAATTATTGTCGGTCTGGTCCCACGGGTCGGGTGGTGAAGTCAGCCACACGGGTCCCACAGGTCGGTCGAAGAAGGGTGGCCCCACATGAACAGAAATGGTTCCCGTGGCGGGTCTCATCTAACTGACACGCGGATCCCACACGCCGATGGAGAACAGTTCCAGACGGGTCCCACATGTCAGTCTACGAAGGGTCGTCCCACGTGAATAGAGATGAGTCCCCTTGTGCGGGTCCTCATCTAACTAACGCTCTGGCCCCACGCGGCGAGTGGAGAAAGGTGCCAGACGGGGGTGCCACACGTCCATCGAGGAAGGGTGGCCCCACATGAACAGAGATGGGTCCATAGTGGCGAGGTCCCATCTAACTGACATGCTGAACCCACAAGTCGGATGGAGAATGGTCCCAGACGAGACCCACATGTTGGTTGATGAAGCGGAACAGAAGTGGGTCCCCAGTGGCGAGTCCCATCTAACTAACACGCTGATCCCACCCGTCTGATGGAGAACGGTGCCAAACGGGTCCCACAGGTCAATCATAGAAGGAGGTGGCCTCAAGGTTCCCCTGGCAGGCGGTCCCACATGTCGGTCAGTGTAGTGTGGGGTCAGTGTAGTGTGGTAGAACGGCACCCATTCGGAACGGATGAGTAACGACGGGTCCCATGACTAACGGCGGATGGGGGGTACAAGTGATGCGTGCTAACGACGGATGGAAGTATGAGTAAAGGCGGCTGTCCCGCCGGCAAATGGCGCTGGCTCCCGTAGCCAAATGGAGCAGCGCAGGTCTCAGTGACGAAGTATGTTGGTCACAACCCGAGGATATCCGTGAAAAACGTCATAATCCAGCGGTGAACAGTGCCGCGAAAGTCTCTATGACGATTCCGTCAGGTTTTCTGTGACGTATCCTGTGACCTTTTTAAAACGCGTCACGGAAATATACTATTCGGGAAATCGTCACGCAGATCGATGACCAAAGCGACCAAAACGTCATGGAAAACACTCTTCGGTGACCATAACAAAATCATCATAAGAATTGTCATCATGGTAGGTCATATATCTACTAGTATATCCATGCTTGACGACAACGGTGGGCGACCGAACGCGGGGCGGTGGCGGTGGCATGTAGAGCTCCTGCACAACGACTGTGATGCGGCGAACACCTCCTGCGTCCTGTGTGGTGACGGCGCGGCGAGCGGCTTTGGCTTCCTGGCACGGAGGCACGGTTGGCATGGTGGGCTGTCATACTCCTCGGCACGGCACGACACGGCTGGCCATAGGGCCGTGCCCGGGCCGAGGTCTCGACACGGCGGCACTGTAGGCACGGCACGACAGTGCCGCCGTGCCCTCATCGTGCCGTGCCCAGTTGTGCCGTGCCTGGCCGTGCCAGTGCTGCCGTGCCGGGCGGACCGGTTGGCCATCTATACATGGCCCCAATTTGCCGTGGCGCAGCTTGCCTCGCACAGGTAGTCAGGTGCGTCGTTCTCGGTTGCTGGGATGAGATAACAATGGGCCAAATGTGACACAAACATCTATGGGCAGCGACACAAGCACATCTACTCTATGGGCAGCTGGGTCCGGCGTGTACCTTGTGCAGCACTAGTTAAAACATGGGTGACTCAGCATGAAAGCAACCTCCACAATCCAGGGTTCCAGGCCCTGGCCCTCGATACTTTGTCCTCCACCAGCTGTCCAGCTCAGCTCACCTGGTTACGGCGTTCGTGCAAGATGACATGGATGGCCTGGTTTTCAGCTCGCGTGTCTCCTAGGATTCAGCGGACGCCCTTGTTTTGTTGACCGGCCGTATCCCATGCATGTCTTATTTCTACCACACATAGAGAGGATTGTTCGCTGCCTGTGGATGCAGATGCAAATCGTACATATTCTACAGGATCAAACGTCCACTCTCGTTTAACCTTTTCAACCCTTGCGTAGGATATTGGCAAAAACGTGCAAAGGACTAATAGTTTGGAGAAAGTAGTTCCGGGCTTTTCTCAATGCTGAGTTTTTCATGTGTGTGGCATTCTCGCAGTTATGTACATGTGTATCACAATCTAGTGCTACAAATGAGACCTAACATCTCATCATTGATAAAGTTAGAGCAGTGTGTTCATTGTCCACGCATGTGTTGTAAGTTGGCAGGTAATGTGTTTAATTTGGGCTTTAGAGGCCAAACACATGCATGACTTTATGAGCCTTATCAGGTTGATCAATGTCTAATACTTCTTCCATCTCAAATTATAAGTCGTTTGACTTTTTGATACAAAGTTTGATCACTCGTCTTATTCAAAAATTTGTGCAAATACCATTTCTTTTGTCATGACTTGCTTTATTAATTAAATCTCTTCAAAAATGTATTAAATTTGACTATATTTGCACAAATTTAATTTTCTGAATAAGATGAGCGGTCAAACTGAGGATAAAAAAGTCAAACGACTTACAATTAAGATGGAGGAAGTATGTAACAAATTGATATCAGTGCACTAGTGTGGGTCTGAGCACCCATTTTCAACTCTTATGACCCTATAGGGCGCCACTAAGCCCATGTTCAACAACTCGGCTGACCCTACAGGGAGCCACTAAGGCGTGTTATATTAAAATTTTCTCTACCTTAATACAAAGACGCGTAAACCTTTTGCGTGATCGATAAAAAACTTTATGAGCCTGATATAAGAGTTTATCAATTATAGTTTTTATTTTTCTTTTTTCTTAGATAGAGGAGCTCTATTCCATGAAAGCCAGTATTTGGGTTTATGATGTTTGACCAAGTAATATTTTCTAGTTTTTGCGAAGAAGGTAGTCTTTTCTTTCCAATTTCATTTGCGGATTTTGGATGGAGACACTTCATATATGCATAATGCACATACACACATCGTATCCTTGTGAGTATCTTGGGAAGACTGAGCCAGTAGATCTTAAGACCAGAGGCACCTCATTATCAATGGGCACGTCGTCTACAATGAAAGAATAGTGCCGTTCCAAAAATAAATCTAGAAAAATGCGACTTCAGAATCAAGAGTAGTTTCTAAGCGCAATTTGTAAATATGATTTTTTAAGGGTACAATAGACAACGCCATTAACCAATAACTAGAAAATAATGGTTTCCATTCCATCGACTATTCCTCCATTGTTTTTTTCGCATTCCATCAACAATCATGCACAAACAATTCTTTCTTCTTCCTATACATATTCGTCTTTTTTAGGTTGGGTTTCCTAATGTGCATGCTTTATCTTGGCCATGGGACATGGGAGGCACATCCACGACCCTTTATCAGGTCCCGTTTGTGATCTTTGCTCTTTCGCCTATACTGGTGGTCCCCTCGTACACTTGCGTCGTCTCCTCTGGGATGCGACACGAGGGCTCCCTCCCCTGCCACCAGCAGCTTCCCCACCTTCGCCGGCCCCGGCCGCCATCGCCGTGCCCTTCCTCGCTGGCGGCGGCGGACCCCCTGCATCATCTCCCTTTTCTCTCGCGACCCCTCCCTCTTCCCCACACCCTTTTTGACCTACCCCGACGATGGCGGCCAGTGGCGCTGGCGGCCGATTTCGGCCCCCTGTCGATGTCTCGGTCTCCCTGCGGCTGGATCTGGCTGCCCTGCGGCCAGGGACGGTGGCGGTCCGGCGTCATCCCGCACGGTACCCTCGATGGCGGCATGGCAGTAGGAAGCTTTCCTTTGTGGCCAGGTCTAGGTCCTCCGCGTCCAGATCGGGGGGTCCGTGCTGGGGCAACGGTGGCCCTACGGCGTCTTCCCCCGGCGGCACCCTGCGGGCCTGTGAGTTGCGCGGCCAGCGGTGCGGCCTGGGCCATGGCAATGCGTTGGTGGTGCTGCTCTCGGCCGGCCTGGCGAAGCTGTCGCCAGGCGCGGCTCGGTGGTAAGGTGAGAAGGGTGGATACCTCCCTGGATCTGATTTACGAGCGCTTGTTGGTGACCTTCCGGTGAAGGCGGCCTTCCACGTTGGTCGGGCGCAGAGTCGGTGGTGATGGCGGTTTGGGTGAAAACCTTGCCTGGCGTGTTACGCCAGGCCGGCGGCGGTGGAACTGATTGTGCCATGCACCTTGATGAAGGCGGTGCTAAAGCCGTATGTACCCTGCCGCACCCGAGGGCGTTCAATAACTAGATGAAAACCTAGCCTGGTTTTTCTGGTTGCTCGCCAAGGCCGGGCAGTTCCCTCGTGTGGTCACCCTGCTCCCGCTCAAAGCGGAGATGATATTCGATGGCATAACAGCTCGACGTTTGGTGCCTTCTGCACCAAGTGCTTCGTATTGTTGCCGAGGAAGAAGCATCCAGTATCTTCAATGGTGGTAGGTGTCCATCGTTTTCAGTACCTTTATTAGGTCTGACAAGAGTGTTTGGCGACTTCATCTTGACGTTGGTGATCTTACTCTAGTGGAGTTTTTATTCTAGGAGTTGATATCACGGTGCAAGTGAGAGGTCGAGTAGGACTACCTGAGCTCCTTGTTGGGAATGTATTTTCTTCTGTCATTTTTGTTTTTTTATTGTCCACTTTTGGCCTGATTCTGCCGATGGGCAGATGAAGCCTTCTATCCTATATCTAAAAAAAATTATCTTATTCATGGTTGGCATTGTTTTTGTCACATTGTCGTGCAACTAAGGGAGAGAGATGTATGCACACTAGCACCCCTTCAAAGTCATCCCTTAATCTCCATTGATGACTCCATAATAAGAATTTTCACCACATATAACTTGTCATGATGAGTGACACTACCATCAACCGAAAAGGATGGGTTGAAAGAACATTTTTTAAAACAATACCAGTATAATCATAAAGCATTTGTTAGTATTTGGGCTACCATCACCTGCTTCCCTCTCCTCGTATTCCTCTATCCCATACATGTGCCTAGTACGCCCACCTCTACCTTTGGTCAATCTTTCTGTGAATAACACTCCCTTTAAACCTAGAGGCCCATTGCTTCCTCCATGATTGTTTCGCATCTAACCTAATAAGCTCACCAGCGAATGTCTCGCGATGGTCACTCTCTCCGAAGGACAGGTGAACTATTGGTATTTACCCGATTCTCACGGTGAGCAGGCCATGACTATGTAGCCATGTTTTCATGATGCATCGTGCGGTGATGATGCGACTAATGTCAAAACAGACAACCATGAAACTATTGAGTTAGAGACCAGCCGCTCATGTAGACCTCATTCGGTTTTTTGGGGCCCGGCGCTAATAGAATGGTGCCTTAATCATTACTCCCTCCGTTCCAAATTATAGTTCACTTAGACTTTTTTGGTTCATGCATATTGCTATTTAACTAAATAAATAATATGTCTAGACACATGGCTAAATGCATGTGCTAAAAAAATCAAAGCGAATTATAATTTAAAATAGAGGGAGTATCATGCATTTCACTTTATTATTAATTTTAGAAAAGATGTGGTAGATGCTGCCCAAGGTGACTACTGTGCTGGGATCACACGATTGTAACCAAATTTAAATCCACTTTGCTTGATCACCATAGGACATTCATTTTTGTACTTGGCCCATACCACCATACGTATGCAAAGCAGAATAATACCCGTACAGAGCCAGCGAGCCGCCATTGCGAACGTGACGCCTGGCCATCAACACGCGGGGTCGAAGTAAAAGAAGCTTCCTGCGCCCGCGCCGAGCCGCTGACCCAACACAACCCGAGCGAGTCCGGCGACTACCATTTCCCCGCCGCGTAACCTTGCCCGAAGGGCGCCGAACCGACGCGAACGTACGCGCGTGGAGCCCGGAGCCGGAGACCGCGCTGCCGCTGCGACAAAGCGAGCACTGCATAAAACCCAGCCGCCACCGCGGCCAACGCTCACAAACCCAACTCCTCTCGCTCTCTCCTCCTGCCCCCAAATGAAGCGGCCGCAACCGCAACAAGCTGCTGCTGCGGCTGCGGCGGCGGAGCAGACCATGGCGCTGTACGACGCCTGCTGGTTCCGCCGCCTCGTGCTCCTCCCGTCCCCTACTCCCGCGTCGCCGCCGCCGGCGGCACAACCTCGGCCAGCTCTACTACCGTCACAACAGCAGGCACCGCCGCTGGAGCGCGAGGCGGTGGACACCCACACACCGCATGCGCAGCGGCCTGCTTCTGCGAGCCCCACGGCCGGCGGCGGCGGGCTACGGCACCGGCGGACGAGGAGCGACGAGGCCACAGCGGCGGCGTTCCAGGGCCTGGAGCCGCTGAGGCTCCCCGACAGCGGCAACCGCGCGCGCCTCGAGACCATACTCTCGGGCAAGGACGGGCTCGTGGTGGCCGCGCCGCAGCCGCAGCCGGAAAGGACGAGAAGGCCCGAGGCGCGGCGGCCGGGCGGGCTCGGGCGGCGGCGGCGGCGGCGCGGGCGGAGCATGTCGGAGCTGGAGTTCGAGGAGGTCAAGGGCCTGCAGGACCTGGGCTTCACCTTCTCCGACGCCGAGGTGGACGCCGAGCTCGCGTCCATCGTGCCGGGCCTGGTAAGGCGGAAGCGGTCGTCCGAGGAGGAGAACATCCGAGCCACGGCGTCGGCACCCGCGGCGACGACGTCGGAAGCTGTCTACGACGACGACGCCGTCGCGGCGGCGCCCAGGTCCAGGAGGCCGTACCTCTCGGAGGCGTGGGACGACGAGGAAGAAGAGGTGAGGAGGGCGCTGCGGAACTGGCGGATTCCGCGGGCCGGCGACGGCGACCAGCTCAAGGAGCACCTCCGGATGTGGGCGCACACCGTGGCCTCCGCCGTCCGGTGACAAAAAACAAGTTTTTCCCCTTCTTTTTTTATTGTAATTGATTGATCAAGAAACGCCATTGGAGGTTGCCACGTCGGTGACAAATCAAAGTGTAAATATTTTGGACACCTCTCTTGAGCTTTTGTTACAAGTTTTGAGCATGGACATAATGGAAACACGAGAAATTGAATTCTTTTGCAAGAAGCCAGGCATAAAAATGAACATGTGAGAAAAAAAAGGAAAGAGAGAGAGAGGAGGGATGATTTCGTTCATTTGGGGCATGAGATGCGATCTGATCTGATGTCCGGTCATTGTTTTCGTACGAATTGCCAAGAAACAGTGGCATTTTGGCTTGCTTTGAAGCAAAGGATTCCTTCCATAATTCCACGAGCCATGATAGCACGCCAACAATGATGTGTTTGGAATTAGAACAATCTAGGTTTTCCGGCAGCTCGTTTGTCAAAACCCGGTGTGGTCACAGAGAAGCTGTAGCTCCTCCTGCTTGCTGGTCCCCACCGGCTGCTGCCGCCTTTCTTTTCATGAGAAATCAAGCGCATCGTTCAACTAACTCAATTGGACGACGCTTTCCACGTCCTCCGCGAGATTCCACTACTACACCAAATGCATGTTGACGACCCAATTGATTATGTTTAATGCACATTATGCGAGAGTGGTGGTTAACACGTGATGGTGCAGCACTAACTAAACTATTTCTGTCATTCTGTGCAGAGTTTTCACACGTGAACAGCACGCACGGCAGCACGAACGGATATCCATGTAGATGCTGCAGTTGGAGCCTCAAGCTCAGGACTCAGAAATAGTGACTCAGAAATATTGAATATATATTGTCGACAATCAAAAACAGCCGAAGCATATATATTAGACTTCGGCATCACATGCTTCGTTCCTGATGGCCAGAAAACATATAATTTCATCCCATTCAGAGCCCTGATGATGAAACAGTGTTTTGGGGGTGTTGACCTGCTAGAACCAGCTAGGCCGCTTCCCAGACAGGCCAGGCTGGTTTGGTCAAGCTCCTCAAATGTAAGATTTGGTTGACCTATTGTGTTACTCTCGTCGAGCTGATTAAAATACATATAATTGTTTGTCTTGTTTGGACTCTAGATGAATTAATAATGGATTTTGAAAGGTTTTCTCTGTTCTCCTAACCACGTGTGGCTGCTTAGTCCGTAAGAACTAGGTTTGGGAACCGGCTAGGCCGATTTGCCTATACAAGTCTGAGTTGGACTTTTTAAATGTAATTTTATTGACGTATTTTCAAATAGAAAACTTGAAGATTACGAGTTTCCTATTAGAAGGATCATGGCCGCTTAAATGATCCAACACTCGATCACTCAATCGTCAAAAACACATCTACTACCTCTCTATTATCCTCTTTTTTAACCCTATGTTGTTCATCCCTTGATTCGATAACCAAGGATGATGTCCTAGCCTTGCCGTTCAACATTGGACAATCTGGCGACCTCCTTGCCCCAACAGGGTCCCTCTCCGGCAAGAGTTTTATCGGTTTCTTTGCTAGTTTGTTTGGAAACTAGCCGATTCTTTGTCACGAAAGCGCGATTGGTTATACTTTGGTGGTTTGCTTGAAAACCTCTTCGTGCTTCACCACGTAAGTGTGATCCTCGTCGTGCTCTTCAATTTGTGACGGTCCAGACGTCCCAAGCCCTTGCTGGTGTGTGATCTAGATCCTATTCGGTACCAACATATATACTACAACACAGTGATTCTTTGTACGCCGATGCCCGGCAAAGGTGAAGCCGGTAAGGAAACTGCATTCCTAATTTTGCAGATAAAATAGATCACTCATTTCACTCATTCACCTGTATGGAACCCACCAAACCGTGTAGCTCAGCAGAAATAGGTTTATTTTGCTATTTTGTGTGCGAGAGGCGACGAGGGAAGCTAATGTAACGAAAATTTTTGCTTCCGAAGGGTTAAATGATCTCAAGTTTGTCTAGGTTTATAGCCTGGATTGAACGATTATTTCTTTTTTTCCCGAATATATATGTGCGTATCATTGTATTAAAAAGAAAATAGAATTAGTTACAATACCGAATCAAGGCCGGCAAACACTTGGATTACATTGAAAACTCAGGGGATAGGAAGTTATCCTCCCGACGCTAGACTTCCTAAGTTTATCGCGCCGACCAAGATCCATTGATCAACTTCTACCTTGACGATAAGCAGGAGATTGGATATGGACACAACAGCCTCCCGAAAACTTCCACACCTGCCATGCCACCAGCGTGAACATCGAATCGGTTCCTTTTCTCTGCGCCCATGCCAGTTAGCGCAAAGACTTCTCCAGCACGCGATGATCGACAGTGCTGTCGGTGGCAATGGCTTCCCCAGTGCTTGGCAGATGTGGAACCATCTCTCTTGTGAAGGGACACTCACGGAGCAAGTGCTTGATAGTTTCGGGTGCTTGATATCGCAGAGGTAGCACTCCTCTTTGGCTTCAAGTCCATGTCTTACCCGTCGGTCATTTGTCGAATGCTTTTTTTTAACGCAAGCCAGAGGAAGATCTTGATCTTCAAAGGAGCCCATGTCAGGATTGAACGATTATTTCGAGCTGAGGACGAGATGGATCCAGCCGTAGAATCTGGTGTGCCGTCTACTAGCTAATTTTGTCGCGGGCACAGCTAGCACTGAACCTGCCACTGATGCCAAAGCAAAAGCACAGATATATTTATTCCCTTTTGCTGGTCCTGAAAAAATGGACATTGATCTACCTCGCGCTACTTTGTTCTCAGCATATATAGCTTTAGTCGGACGGATGGATATCGAAGCCAAGTAAGCACTGTCGTCATTTTCCTACACTGTACCTGTTTTTATTTTCGTTTACAGCAGGTTGCAGGATTTAATGGTACTAAAGCGCAACGGCCTCGCGCGCGCTCAGATAGGCCACGTCGACGTTTCCGGCCATCGCGCCCCCCAAACCACCCCTGCGGGATGGAGCTCGCGCGCCGCGCACCGGCCCTCGCGACGCGCCGCGGCCGCTAACGGTGGGGGCGCCGGCGTTGCCGGGCCTATAGGCCGGTGGCGGGGTGCTGCTGCGGCCCGCGTCGCGCCACGCCGCCTGCTGCGGGAGGCCTCAGCGTCTCATGGCCCGCCTGTCGACGGCCGGGCGGCCCATGCTCGCCTGCTGCACGGGGGCTGCCAGGTGGGGATGCTCTTCTCTTGGTCCACCTGCCGGTGGCGGGGTGTTCCCGCGCCGAGGTGTTGGGTCTGCCTCTCTCTAGCTGGGTGCTTCCTGCCTAAGCCATGGTGCGGCGCGGTGCGGGTTCATGTGCTTGGGTGGCTGGCTCGTGGCCCCGGGCATCGTCTGGCCCAGCTGTCATGTGGTGGGTGCGTCGGGGCGGTGGTCAGTATTCGGTGTGGCCACCGTATGTGGATTCTTCCGGCGCGTTCCGTGTATTACTCCTGTCCCACTGCAGTGTGGGATCGGTTTGTGCATGGCCCATGTGTCATGCAGATAGTGCGCCCGTGGGTTGAGGCTGCGGACCCGAAAGCCGGACCCGCCGTGGACGCGCCTCTCGCTTTGTCGTTGTGCCTACGCGGCCGCGCCTCGGCGGCTGTGCATGCTGCGATGCGGTGTCACTGAGCTCTGGGCCCGTACCTGTTCACGCCCCACATGTCTGCCGCAAGGCCATGCCCTCGACGGTGCGCTGGCGAGCTGCTCCCGTTGGAGCAGACCGTTGTCAAAACAGGGTTGGCCAGCCTGCGGGACCAGTTGTCAGAGCCTCGACCAATTGCTGTTAGACAACGGCTATGCGTCGTTAGAAGGCATGGCCTCTCTTTCGGTGGGCCGCGGTCACTGTGGGATAAAGGCCTTCTCCGTCAGCTCCTCTCTCCTACGGCTGCTATTTTCGTTCGCTGCTTCCTCCAGGTGAGCTTGTGCTTCTCTACCATCGTCCTCTTTCTGCTTCCTGTTCTTCTGCGTCCATTTGGTCGGCCGGTGGGAGGCACTGTCCGCTTCTGCTATCAACGGGTTCCTTTTTGTTTACTTCGCTTTCTGAGGTAGGATGTTGTGCTGCATTGTCAGGGGTTCATTCGCTAGGGTTGGTTGTGCAACAAAGACTTTGGTCGTTCTTCAGTAGAACAAGGGGGGTGGTAGATCTACTGACGTCTAACGTTCTCGGGTTCTGCATGTGCTTGGATCTCGGCTACGAGTGTTTGTGGTGGTGTGTTCTTGTCTGTCTGTGTTCTTCATACGAACGCGCCTTGCGTGTTTGAGAGAATGCTTCAGACGTTCGTGATCTGACCCGTGTGTTTTTTGATCTTTTGTAGGTTGCTGGTCGGCTACCTTTGCAGGTTGGACACCGATAGATCTGAGCCGGGTCGACGTAGCAGCCCATGGGGTTGGCTAGCCCGCCTTCGCTTGGTAACGAGTCCCTTCTTTCTCTATGGTTTCCGCGTCTCTATATGTTCTTGTTGCTATGATGGCTCTAACCAATATGATCCGTTTGAATTTTATTTTCGTTTTTTCATCTTGTTTCGTTTTGTTTCTTTCCTTTGATTTCTCTTGACTTCTTTTAGTCAGCGCGTGCAGTGGTGAAGGAAGGGGTCCCTATTGATCCGTATTATGTTTTCCTAGCGTAGTGGCTACCATTTGTCCATGTTTACCGTCGGGGCCTCCTCTCTCTCACTGCTCCATGCTGTTGCGGCTAGATGCGCTTTGCCCTACGTGTCTCTCGTCCTTGAGGTCGGTTGGGATGGAACTTCACTGTATGGGGGTCGAGCTTGAGGTGCCCTTGGCTCAGGGCATTGATACGGGCAGGACTGTTTTTTTGTGGGCGTCTCAACAGAACGCGGATGCCCATGGCTATGAACAGGCTGCTTTACAGGCTATTTCTTTCTTACAGACCTTATATGGGTTCATTGTTGTAGACTACAATTTTCACGACGCAATGCTGTATAGAACAATTGCGAGAGCTGCTGTGTCTATTGCACCAAGAGCTGCTGGGTTGGTGCAGTGTGTTTTGGGAAGTTCTAGGGCTGCGACATGTGCAGTCCCTGATATAGCGGTTCAGTCAGAATGCTTTCTCAAAGAAGCATCCGCTCTGAGACTGCTTGTTTGAGAACTTCCTGTTTTTCACCTGTGCTGTTTTCCTTTTTAGTTCATTTAGTTTTGATCGTGTGGAATATTTATTCATTTGGTTTTGATGTGTTAGTAAAGACCCCATGTTATGTACACGCATTTTTCTTTGCCTCCTAAGGATGCAGATTCAGTGTTTACCATTCTCAGTAGCCACTGCTGCAGAGCTTGTTTAGAATGTGTTGCTAGTGTTTCCATATTTCTTTATACCATATGATATACGGCCACGTATGCAGGTTGTTTGCCTGGCCCATTGGCTACACACAGTGTGCAAATCTGTATAGAAATGCACATCTATAACTGTTGTATGCTGTTATGTGGAATTAGACTTTGTGTTATTGCGCAGTGGTGGCCAGCTGTGCTTCATGGCGTTCAATTTGCTTCCTGATCTGCGGCCGGGCGTCAGGTGTGCATGCGTTTGTGTTAGTGTCTCACGCAAGTGGGAGTGTCATGGCGGCACTGACGATAAGCCTATTCACCATGTGGACATGGTTCTTGTTGACGATGAGGTATGTATTCTCCAAATAGAGTGCTGAATTTTCTTTGCTGCTTGCTTTCCATGTGACAGTCTCTTGCTTCCTGCAGGGCAACAACATCTAAGCTAAAATTTCACAGTCTGAGGTTGAGTCAAAGAGCCCCCTTATGCATGAGTATGGTGTCTACATTGTCAACCGCTTCAGGGTCTCCAACGCCAAGCGTAGCTTCAGGCCTGTCGAGTGTGCATACATGATTGAGTTCACCTACCACACGTAGGTCGTTGCTAGAGCTGACAATCCCGCTATGCCATTCTACGCGTATAGGCTAACACCTATTGACAGCCTCAAGGAGCGCGCAGGTGACACCAGGGAGTTTGTTGGTATGTCGCCTGACTATTTGTAACGTTGTTTGCTCTTTTTGCATTTGCTGTTGTTGTTCATGTGTATGTTTTTGTAGACACTATTGGCGTGCTCACTGAGATATCTGACTCTTACACTGTCCAGCTACCAAACAAGCCGCAACCTATGCTTTCTAGGCATCTCATCTTGAGGGACCTAAGGTATGTGTATTTCCAAGCTGGGCGCTAAACTCGAAGCGTTCTATACTGATATACATTTTATACAACTACACAGAAATGAAGGTCAGCCTATGGGGAGAACGCACTGCAACTTTTACTCTCGATGGAGTGCAGGCAAAGACTTCAGAGAAACCAGTTGTTGTCCTGCTTGTGGGAGTTCTGATGAAGAAGTACCATGGTAGAGTCTTCTTTATGCCCTTCGGTGAACTATTTTGGGCATTTTGATTTCGGATGTAGATTTTGCCTTATTCTTCCTGAGCATGCAACCCCCTTTGGATGTCTTGGCTATTGGTTTGCTTCTGCAGATACCTATTATCTGAGTGCAAACACAACTGCTCACTGGTATTTCAATCCACATATTATAGAAGCTGGAGAATTCTACAGCAAGTGTGTCTCTTGTAATGCATTTTCAGAGTACCCACTGTCCAGGACAGTACTAATTCTATAGCAAGGGAGATGCAGCTTGTAGGACCAGAACATCAAGATAGCCCAAGCCGCTGCTCTAGCCCAGTCTGAAAAGCCTGTGCGTTCGCCTAGCCAGCTTGAAGCTAGGACTCTTCTCCAACTCAATGCCATGGATGCATATGACTACTTGGTATACAGTCTGTTCTGGTCGGCCATTTCTTGCTGCCTTGTTTCCTTTTTTATTGTTGACTACTTAGAACATTGCTGTC
Organism: Bothriochloa decipiens; assembly: GCA_023333625.1. Taxonomy (NCBI): domain Eukaryota; kingdom Viridiplantae; phylum Streptophyta; class Magnoliopsida; order Poales; family Poaceae; genus Bothriochloa; species Bothriochloa decipiens. The sequence continues at coordinate 20,811,723 of CM041638.1, forward strand.
CTGTTGCAGGAGGGTGGCTATCATTGCACCGTGACCATTGGTCGATTTGTGCCAACACGTCCTGGTGGTTTGCATCCTGCACCAAATGCAGCAAGTCGTGCTCCTAGAATGGATATGGTTACAAATGCAATTCATGCTCATCTACGTCTTTCAGATTCAAGTAAAGGCTCACACATTAGTGATTTAGTTTGATTTGCTTCCTGTGTGGCATCTAATCTGTGTTCTGTTTTCATGTCGAGTAGGTACAAGCTCTGCTTCGTGGCTCTTAACGGTACTGGTGAAGCAGAGATGATTTGCTTTGGTGATCTTGATCGTTAGATCATTAGAAAATCTATCCAGTAGATTCTAAGGTTGGCTGGCTCCTCTGATCAGTTGCCAGCAGATCTTACCAAGGTGGTTTCCTGCCGTTTCACTTTTGTTGTTGATTTGACTCAGCAGAGCTTCTACAGGCCGGAGAATATGTTTCAGGTCACTTCGATCATCTTAGCGCATGGTTAGCATGAGACCCTTCCTGCTCCTACCCAGAGTGGCACCAATGGTTCTTCGGGTGGTCATGGAAGCTCATCGGACAGCGCTACTATGTCTGCTTCATCTCTACAGCTGCCTGCACCATCTACAGCAACCCCTGCATCTGTAAGCTCCTATGCCCATTGTGCATTACCAGAATTGCCTCCTGACACTCTCGATTTCACCTTATTGTTTTTTTGTTGTCACTACAATTCAGACTCCAACATCGTCTCTGAAGCCTAATGAGAAGGCACCCATGGAAGAATATTCCAGGTAAGTATGCTGCATGTTCGTAACGGGGTTTGAAAAGGGAAGGAACTAACACACTGCCCATGTGTGAAACAGAGAACAAATGGATAAGCACGGTGCTTCTTCCGCTCGCAAAAGACTTGAATTCCCAACTGATGCTGCTGCTGCAGATGACACTGCAAATGATCTACTACCTGGGGTTGATGCTACCGATGCCCATGTCAAGGATCAGACCGACACGTACGACCCTATCTATTTTTTTGCTTCGTTGAAGACATTTACTGCATGTCATTATTTACTTGCTATTCTCTTTGCTAACAATAGACTCATCCTCTGACAGCATCGCCTCATCAGTCAAGCGCCACTGGTCAGCCCGTCTCACTACAACATAGGCTGTGTGTGCAAGGTAGCATTCCTTAACATTATTTCCTTACTTTATTTGTTGGTTGATGTGCCTATGCATTACAAACATATGCTAATCTAGACCTGAACTTCTTTCTCTACTCATGTCTCATTGCTTCTTATCTGTATAAAACGCCTATCCACATACTGGTTTTGTTCTCACACATCGTAGTTTGATTTCTCAGGAAGTTGAGCCATGCTTTTGCCCTGATCAGGCCACGCGCTGTGCTTGGCATGCTCGCAGCTCTTACTCTGATCAGCTCACGGACCTACTTTGCATGGAGGGTCTATGGCTTTCTGCTTCTGAGTCTGCACTCCTCACTTTTGGATTTGCTTCTGCGGTGGTGGCATCAACTCTAAACTAGATACACTGATTGCTTACCTGGATTGGTTGTTTTCTATTTCGGATTTGTTAATGCAAAAACTCTGCATATATGATACATGGTTCCTTGGCTGGATGTAATCTGAACAAACATTGTTTGAGCACATGCATGTTTTCGTCCTTTCGTCTGTAGCAACATACTATGGCACTCCAACTACCAAACTGTTGCGGCCTTCTATATAAAGTATGAGCTCTTATTTTTTGTTGGTAAATATAGGATGCAACAATTTGCTATCTGAGTCTGATCACAGTCGCATTGCTGAACTTCCTCGACTTTTTTGTTTTTGATAAACGCAATCTTTTTTGACCTATACAGCGGCGTCGGATTACGGCTGGGCCATTTCATGCAGGCCGGCTAGATCCACCAAGGCAAGCCCATCAAAAAGGCCCAAAATCAAGGAGAGACATAGGACCCTACTTTAGCCATGCGTGGGTAATCTTGTCTACGATGCCCATGCCTATCCTCATCGCGGCGCGCCTGATAGAAAGCCTGACATGCGTGCTGTTGTCGACCTCTGATTCACTGGCGTCGTGGCGCCTAGTAGAATGCAGCACGATAGGCTTTGACCTACCCGCTACACGATGACATGTGGGCCCAACAGCCAATGGACCCTCTGTGTCAGTCGCCGTGCCCATCCTGTGTTTCCTAGATAGAAACACCAAGACCATACACAAACTGCTCGTGTGCGTTGTGCAGGATTCGATCCAGTTGCTTCACCAACACCGACAGGTGGTCCAACCGCCTGGTGGTCCCCATCTTTCAACAGCACCGAGGTCATCGAGATATCAGTGAATCAAGGCACACCAGTCTTCCTTTCCTGCTTTGTCACTCATTTTCTCCTCTCCCCTTCTTCTCACTTCTCCTTCCGTTCACTTTCCCCCGAAGATAGATCTGCTCAAGCGCGCTGCCATTCCAAATCGGTGACTGAACACGACGGCGGCCACTAGATCCCAGCGTGGCCACCCACCACGGATCTGGTAACATTTCCAAACCTGCTTCACATTCTATCATTTTCGTGGGCTTAGAGTCTGTGCTTTCGGCTAGGTTCAGTAATAGCATCCTCGAGCCCTTTTCCTACAAAAGGCGAAGTGATTTCCTGCATCCACGATGAGTCCTTGTTTAGTTAGTTGGTAACCAACCCTATGTATGCTCAGATCAAAGCTATGACTGTGGACCAACGACCATGTGCTGACATACGGCGCATGTGCTCTTTGCTACATAAAGTTTTTCTTTAGTTCTTTGCTTTCGTTTTCCCATACTAAGTGACTGCCTCATGCTACTGCTCCTGCAGAGTGCATGGAAGGACTTCCATTCGTTTCTCCCGTTCAGCCAGACGAGGAGATGAAAGCCATGGAGACAAAGCTGGCGAATGCATTTCTCGCCATCGATATTGATCCGAACACAGCAACGACAACCATCAGGGACATCTTTCGTGCCTTTCAGAAATAGTTTGGGCCTATTCCTAATCCACTTCTTGTTTTACCATTCCACAAGGACTTTGTGGTCTAGTTTGCATCACGTGAGGCACAAGATCATGTGCTCTTGCGAGAATTCCTTACCACAAACACCTTCAGCATGATGCTAATTCCATGGACCAGAAGCTACAAAAGTAGTACTATTTTTTGGTCCACTCTTGTTGCTATAGATGTCAGCCATCTCCCTCCACATGCCTGTTGTGCCCATCCAGTGGAACCACTTCTCTCACCACACTGTAAAATGCTAAACTACAAGGTCAACAAAAAACATGGAGCCTATCAAATTGTTGCTCTTGCCCATGACACTTCGTCCATTCCCACCAGTGGTCACGTGGCCGTTCAGTATGAGTGAGAGGCTGGCTTTTGCAATCAAGCTTTTCCTGTCAGGTGCATGCCTACCTCCTTGATCAGGTGCCAGACTTCATAGAATTCCCTCCACCCTATAACCCATCTGCTCCACTCCCTCTAGAGGAATCAGGTGCGTTCTCCCTCACGCAGCATACATTATTTGCTTTATCTATCGGTATATCACCTAATGCTATACATTCTTATTTCACGATAACAGCAGCTGAACTTGGTGTGGATAGAGACGTGCTTGAAGCGATCTACAGGGAAGAGGACAGAGGTAAAATCCAATTCGCATTACAAAACATATAACAAGTCATTCACATTCGTTTGGTGTATATAGCTGAACAAGAAGATGAACTATGGATGCTTCATCGACGGCTCCCTCCTTCGTATTCTTTATGTTCTCTGCTATTTCCTATTCATTTATTTATTGTAATCAGTGTTCTCTGATTCAATGCAATTACACTTAGAACCTCTGGCTACACTACCAATATTATGTTCATACATGGGTATCAAAGCGGTACTTCTAGGCTCTGTTTCATTTCAAAGGGCCATATTTTGTGCCCAGTGATAACTTCGCTCTATGTTACTATTCTGCTATTTCAGTTTTGATTTTTTTACAGCAACTTATGAGCATTGCTTCTTTACTTTATTTCATAAGTTCATTCCCTAGAAGCTATGAACCCTGAGGACATGGATGGATTTGATTCAAACTAGAGCTGGACGACCGCCACTATCGACTGCCATGAACTTGCCTCAAACTATTATGCCCGTAACTCTTTGAGCTACCCTTTATTTGTGTACTAAAGACGTATTATGTGTCACACCTTGACCCTTGTCGCTTGGTGCGCACACACATGGATGTTGTTATGTTTCAAACCTACGTCATTATGTCTGTTTGCTATGTCCTCTCGTGCATGACTTTCTTTGTTTGGTGTCCATAGCCATAGCACGTTAATGCAGATACCTTACTGTACCAAAATAGCTTGGTCACTCAGTCTGTACACTTTCTAAAACAAGTATCTACAGATGTCCTAGCACAGCTTATTACTGGTAATCAGTAACGTTGACATGGAACGTTGAACAACCAGCCCAACACCGCCATCTACCAACGACATCGGAGGCCCATACCGACCCACGACCAACCTCGCAGCAATCAGTGGTCCACCTACATCACAGTGCTACTGCTTGCACCGGCGATCTCAGACACTAGACCCAAATAATCAGCCTTGGTCCAACAATTTCCACACGTGTCAGCATTGAGCTGATACCACTTATAATACCCGGTTTTAATAATAAAACTAGATATACACCATATGTGAGTCCTCGGAGTCAATTTCCACATATAGTTACAAGTAAAGGGTAATATTATTAAATAATGCTTAATATATAACATACATAGTATAAGAAAGATATACCCTTAGGTAGCAATCAACGGAAAGACAACTTCAATCTTCAGGTAAGGACTCCACTCCACTGGATCCAACTGACTGGTTGATCATAAGCCTAACACTTCTCCTGAGGTGTGGGAAAATAGCAAGAGTGAGTCCATGTCGAACTCAACAAGTATAGCATGGGGTTCATGAGGCTCAAGAAGCTGACATGGTTTAACTGCATTTAGCTTTTTAGTGTATGTCAAGTTTTAGCAATTAGCAACAAGGTAGTGATATACCCATAACCACATGATCAAAATAACATAAATAATAAGTAGCACATGAATTTCAAAAATAAACATTTAGCAAGTTTCATTAATGATCAACTATTCCATAGATGTCTCCAAGGCCGCCCTGTCCGTGGGCACGGACGATATATCGATTTAACTCTGCGTAGAGGTATACACTTTTACTACAGGTCATGATTTCCAAATGAGTGGGTTAATTACTTCTAAGCACTCAAAAACCATATAAAGCCACTCATAGGTTCGTCTAACAAGTTAGGGCCGCAGGGTCATCGGATGTAGGAAATCCCCCCGTCCAATATGGTACATGGCCTACCTGGTTATACACATACTGAAGAGCCCGTCCTATATCCAACTCGTAGATCCTCTAACTCGATAGAAAAGGTCCTATAAACAACTAGAGCCAGAGTCATATAGCCCCCGCAGCTGTACGTTAAGTCCTGGATGATCATAAAAAGATAGGATCTTATATAAAAGGATTTTCTTTTAATGTTCATGGCATAGATATTAACCAAGTTACATGATCATGATTCAAATAGAGCACTAGCGGGCATACTACCCAAAATGCATAGCCCAGGTGATAAGGTATTCAAAATCCAATCACTAGGAAATTCTATTTAGGTAGCAAAGACACATGCACATGTAATTTAGTGTTTATCATGAATAGTTAACAAGGATGGTCCCAAAACTATACTTGCCTCAAACACTTTCTTTACACCCAAAGCAACTTGTTTAGAGAAACCCCAGCTTTATCTTCCATTCTGCAGCTTCAAGCACTTAACTTCTGATCTCCGGTGCTCACAAACTGTTCTGGTGTTACTCATAGCAAGCACCATGCATAGACAAACATACAACACGCAAGAAGAGACAACTAAGAACAATACATCATTCAAGATAAAACAACGTACTTAAAAGAAAACAAATTCTTCGGTTGCAAGATCACAAAATATGATGTTAAGAGGAATTAAAGGCGTACGTAGGAAGGCATTGGAATTATGTATAAGCATGGCATGAGCACCATCTTATTAAAATAATGGATATGGATGTGACGCTAACCTTTTATGATCTATAGGAGTTTGCAACTGATGTACGTTGTTGCTCATGTACAGATTTAGAGCAAGGACGCACACATGAACCTGGATGCTTCGGACGAGAAATAAAACAATTGCATACGGAAGATCAGATTCATGTAAGCAGGGAACATGACAAAGAGGATTCATGTGCACGAGCTCACCATGTTTCAGGTTGGAGGACGAACAGCAGCGATGGTCGGCCGGGAAGACATGGTGGAGAGAGTGGCAGCAATCGATGATGATCGACGGTGCAAACGACATCAGGCGGTAGTCGATCGGGTGCTGAAAACAGCGGGGACGTTGGTTCCTAGATACGTAGCAGCAGCAACGCCAGCATTCACAGATGACCTGGCCCTTTGATTGGTCGCTGCTAGATGGAGGATGGTCACACACGGTGGCGCATACAGCTCTCTGCTCTGGTTGCCGGCAAGATGCAGTTCGGCAAGAACAAAAAGCCGGGCGATGGGGCTGCTGCACGGAGTGCAAAATAAAGTTCATCTTAGAAGCTAGGTTATAGAACATCGGGGTATAGAAATTATATAGATTTGCTTACCCACGTTGAAGGACAAAGAAGTAGAAAGACCAAGGCAAGGTTGCATAGCCTGGCTGAATCGATGATCGGCCGTCAACAAGTAGTTGCATTGCCGAGCAACCTCGGGGCCAACCGGCAAGGTGATCGGGCCGTGAAGTTCGGATGACATAGATGCTTTGCAGATGACGTAGTCGACCAAGCTGATCGGCAATATCCACAAGAGCGATGGTCAACACAAGCTAGCATGCATAGGGCAGCAAGCAGAAGATGGAGATTAGCTCTTCAATGGCAGGACGTGGGAGCAAAACCATGGTGACTTACCCCTGCAGGATTCAGAGCAAAGCACGCACAGAATAGATTCAATCTACGGCTACAAGACACGACAGGATGGCTGGAGGCTCTACACCACAGGGAGCCGTCCGAGAGCTCGGATGCGGTCTCGGCAAGATCCAAAAGCGGACTACGGCGGTGCCATGGCTCTGCCCGGCTGGGATCAGATGAGACGGCGCTAACGCCATCTGCTAGGGCACGGGCGGGGATAGGTCGTGGACAAATTAAAGAAAAGAACCAGGGCAGCAGCTCGCTATTTATATATGGAGAGTTGGAGACACGTACGGCATGATAAGCCTAGATGTCGTTCATCTGGCACAAAGATTACTAGGGCTTTTTGCTAGCAACGTTGGTCTGATTAGGCCACGGCGAGAGATGGGAGATCGAGAAGGATTCGACAGCTTCAACAAAGGAAATAGATGACTTCGGTTTCCATCCAGAGGAGGACTACAACAACGCTGTTTAGAACACGGCCCTGCCTGGCAGCCGATCAGGGTTGAAGGGGCACCTGCGCTATGCACTCTGGGCCTGCACGAGAATATGCTGCACAAAGAACAGGCCCAAACCTTCGACGTGACGGAGCAAGGAAGCACGCAAGGCTAATAAGCCTTTCGGCTGGAAGGCAAAGGAAGGAAAAGAATTTTCTTCCTTTTATTTTATTTTTAGAATATTTCAAAGACATTTTCAAAGGGGTTTTGAATTCCTTTTCACTTTTGATCAAAAACCACTTGATACAAAAATAAAAATGCACCAGCATGTATGGCAAACAATGTTTCTATGCCTATGATAAATTTTAATATAATGAAAAATATTGTTTGCCCTATGTTTCATGAGCATAAAAATACATAAATAAATCATTTTTACTTTATTTTCAAAAGTACAAATTTTGGAGTATTACAGTAGCCGGTACCGACTCCGCAGGCGTATTTGAAGACCTCACTAATCTACGAAGATCGCCTAGACATGCTTGAAGAGATCTACGGGGAAGAGGACAGAGGTAAAATCCAATTTGCCTTACAAAACACATAGCAAGTCATTCACTTCGTTTGGTGTATGTAGCTGAACAGAAAAATGAACTGTGGGGCTTCGTCGACGGCTCCCTCCTTCATATTCTCCAGGTGCTCTGTTATTTCCTATTCATTTATTTATTGCAATCAGTGTTCTCTGATTCAATGCAAATACACTTAGAACCTCTGGCTACACTACCAATATTATGTTCATACATGGGTATCAAAGTGGTACTCCTAGGCTCTGTTTCATTTCAAAGGGCCATATTTTGTGCCCAGTGATAACTTCGCTCTGTGTTACTATTCTGCTGTTTCAGTTTTGATTTTTTTTACAGCAACTTATGAGCATTGCTTCTTTACTTTATTTCACAAGTTCATTCCCCAGAAGCTACGGACCCTGAGGACATGGATGGATTTGATTCGGACTAGAGCTGACACCTAGCCTGCGCTGGATGACCGCCACTATCGACTGCCATGAACTTGCCTCAAACTGTTATGCCCGTAACTCTTTGAGCTACCCTTTATTTGTGTACTAAAGGCATATTGTGTGTCATACCTTGACCTTTGTCGCTTGGTGCGCACACACATGGATGCTGTTATGTTTCAAACCTACGTCGTTATGTCTGTTTGATATGCCCTCTCGTGCATGACTTTCTTTGTTTGGTGTCCATAGCCATAGCACGTTAATGCAGATACCTTGCTGTACCAAAATAGCTTGGTCACTCAGTCTGCACACTTTCTGAAACAAGTATCTACAGATGTCCTAGCACAATTTATTACTGGTGATCAGTAACGTTGACATGGAACGTTGAACAGTCAGCCCAACACCGCCATCTAGCGACAGCATCGGAGGCCCATACCCATCCATGACCAACCTCGCAGCAATCAATGGTCCACCTACGTCACAGTGCTACTGGGCTTGCACCAGCGATCTCACACACTAGACCCAAGTAATCAGCCTTGGTCCAACAATTTCCACACGGCCCAGTATTGTGTCTGTTACAACACGGTCCTATTAGACTTTCATTGTCCAGATAATACACTAAGCTTAATTAGTTAGTCAACGCATAGAGCTCCTACCCAATGACGCGATTTTCGTCAGAACGTGTTGTGCCGCCGTTTTGGCTCCTCCCAGCGCGCGGCTTCCAGATTTGTACCGATAGCGCTTCCCAACGAGAAGACGGAACGTCTGTTCATCGAAAGTAAAGCTCCTCGATTCATGGCACCATCCCGCTCTTCGCATTCCCATCGCGCACCCTCTTCTATACACAGACCTTCCACTTCCTCCGTAGTATCCAACTCTGCCATCGATCAATCAATGGCGCTTCAACAGTTTTTTCCCCAGGCCGCCAATGGCGGAAACAACCTGCAAGACCTCCCGCTCGAGGTTGCTGCCAACATCACCAAGCAAGTAGCCGGTGCCGACTCCGAAGGCGCATTTGAAGACCTCACTAATCTACGAAGATCGCTGAGATGTGCTTGAAGAGATCTACGGGGAAGAGGACAGAGGTAAAATCCAATTCGCCTTACAAAACACATAGCAAGTCATTCACATTCGTTTGGTGTATGTAGCTGAACAGGAAGATGAACTATGGATGCTTCGTCGACGGCTCCCTCTTTCGTATTCTCCAGGTGCTCTGCTATTTCTTATTCGTTTATTTATTGCAATCAGCAATCTCTGATTCAATGCAATTACACTTAGAACCTCTGGCTACACTACCAATATTATGTTCATACATGGTATCAAAGTGGTACTCCTAGGCTCTGTTTCATTTCAAAGGGCCATATTTTGTGCCCAGTGATAACTTCGCTCTGTGTTACTATTCTGATGTTTCAGTTTTGATTTTTTTACAGCAACTTATGAGCATTGCTTCTTTACTTTATTTCACAAGTTCATTCCCCAGAAGCTACGGACCCTGAGGACATGGATGGATTTGATTCGGACTAGAGCTGACACCTAGCCTGCGCTGGACGACCACCACTATCGACTGCCATGAACTTGCCTCAAACTGTTATGCTCGTAACTCTTTGAGCTACCATTATTTGTGTACTAAAGACGTATTGTGTGTCACACCTTGACCCTTGTCACTTGGTGCGCACACACATGGATGCTGTTATGTTTCAAACCTACGTTGTTATGTCTGTTTGCTATGCCCTCTCGTGCATGACTTTCTTTGTTTGGTGTCCATAGCCATAGCGCGTTAATGCAGATACCTCGCTGTAGCAAAATAGCTTGGTCACTCAGTCTTTACACTTTCTAAAACAAGTATCTACAGATGTCCTAGCACAGCTTAGTACTGGTAATCAGTAATGTTGACATGGAACGTTGAACAGCCAGCCCAACACCACCATCTACCGATGGCATAGGAGGCCCATACCGACCCACGACCAACCTCGCAGCAATCAGTGGTCCACCTACGTCACAGTGCTACTGGGCTTGCACCGGCGATCTCACACACTAGACCCAAATAAACAGCCATGGTCCAACAATTTCCACACGACCCAGTATTGCGTCTGTTACAACACAGTCCTATTAGACTTTCACTGTCCAGATAATACACTAAGCTTAAATAGTTAGTCAACACACAGAGCTCCTACCCACTGACGTGATTTTTATCAGAACGTGTTGTGCCGCCGTTTCGGCTCCTCCCTGCGCGCGGCATCGAGATTTGTACCGACAGCGCTTCCCAACGAGAAGACGGAACGTCTGTTCGTTGAAAGTAAATCGCCTCGATTCATGGCGCCATCCCGCTCTTCGCATTCCCATCGCGCACCCTCTTCTATACCCAGACCTTCCTCTTCCTCCGTAGTATCCAACTCTGTCGTCGATCAATCAATGGCGCTTCAGCAGTTTCTTCCCCAGGCCGCCAATGGCGGAAGCAACCTGCAAGACCTCCCACTCGAGGTTGCTGCCAAGATCGCCGAGCAAGTAGCCGGTGCAGACTCCAAAAGCGCATTTGAAGACCTCACTAATCTATGAAGAACATGCAGGGCGCTGCGCAATGTTTGTTGCCTGAAGGCGGTGGCAGTCCAAGTGCCCTTCCTGCGAGTTCTTCGGCTCAGGTACCTCGACAATACAACCTTCGTCCGCCTCATGGCTCGCCTCGCAAACGCAGGAAACGTCGAAGCAAGATTCCTTCGCGGCATCGATCTGGTTTTTGTGGACAACCACAACACCGTTCACCCACCCTTGTGGTGTATACGGCAGGCTTCCGACGCAGGGCACCCACTTGCTATATACCTCCTGGCGTTGGACCTCTATAGATCCAACGAGGGGATACAGTCTGACGAAGACGCAAAACACCTTCTGAGGTCACTTGAAGGCGATCGCGATGAGGACTGGTCCAAGGGCTTCTGGACCACCATACAGCTGCGCCGTTATCGAAGAGACGCATATGAAACTGTCGACAGGATGATCCTCAGATTCACACCATATCAGAAATTAGCGATACCGCGTCGTCCGACACATGGCCACTGCTGCGCTGATTGGATAATGGACTATTGCACAGAAGACTATAGGCTTTTCTATGAATGCATGCATTTCTTCAAAGACGTTGCAGCAATTAGAACAACTTTTCCATATTAAAAATAGGTCATGCATCTCTTATATGCTATGTAAAAATACTCTTGACTATTGAACAAACTATACCTAATTATCAATTTCCTTATGTTCGATCCTATACATATGATTTCTGTATTTTATATATCTTTTACTATATGATCCAACGCGCTAAATCCGTGGCCGTGTAACCCCGCGCGCGTGAGCGCACATTTACACTAGTCATGTGCAAGCACCGCTACTTGTGTAGTGAACCATCCATCTCTCTCTCACCCAATTTGAACTATCCAATCATGCTGCTGCTTCTTATGCCCAAACTGAACCATCTCTCTCCCTCCCTCATCCCGTTCGATCCCAAGATCCGTGTCAGAGAAATTAGGTCAACGACGACCCATGGTGTACATATATATATATATATAGAGACACACACACACATACATACATGAGCAATAACGGCATGATTGGTTGAAGCTGGTGTGATTCTTTTTGAGAAAAAAAAAAAGCTGTGTGATTCTTACGTGCAACCTTATCACACGATCGAACTCCGGATGGGACTGGAAAGGGAACTCGCTGAACACGGCTGGGAGGACCGCACTTGTCGGCGACGTTGTCCGCCATTTCGATCCACACCTCCATCGCTCTTTGCTTCTCCCCGTCGGCGATCAAGTCCATCGACAGACTACGCCGGGCTTTCATCTGGGCCGGTTTTGACTGGGTGGCGTCAGAAAATGCAAGGTGGCATGGATCAAGGTTTGTCGCCCGAAGGAACTTGGAGGGCTGGGTATCACCGACCTGAGGAGGGCTGGGGTGGCTTTGCGCGTTCGCTGGGTCTGCAGGGATCGATGAAGCGCCCGGTGTCAGATGAGAAGGATGTGCTTGCCCTCTTCCAGGCGGCCACCGTCTTTCTGAACAGACCGGTGGCTTAATGGCTCCAACATCGAAGCAATCACGCCCACGGTGTTCTGCACTACTGTTTTTTAGTGCAAGTTTGTTCATGATGTAATCGTTTGTGCTAATCCAATAGTGATAGGTTCAGGTAACTAGGGTGTTATCTTTTGTTATGTTCTTAATGCTATTAAAAAAATTTTTGCTTAATGAAATACGCACCTCGGTGTAATTAAAATTAATCGGATGTGAGACCATCCATCCGGCACGAACTCTTTGACTGGGACTGGACAGGTGAAAACGGACGTGGATATTATCTGCCATGTGTCATGCCTCCGACGTGGGAATGAAGGGCCGCATTTTTTTCCATTCAGACCAACTTTTGCAATGACCTACTCTCTTCGTAACAAAATAAATGTCATTCTTGCTACCGAGAAACAACTATCGATAATTATATATTAAAATATATAAATACTTACGCTAATCGAAAAGATTTTTTTCAACTAGTTTTTTAATATTTTTGTTTAAAGATATAAATATTACATATATTTTGTATAAATTGAGTCAAATTTAGGATAAAAAACTTAAAACGACACTTATTTTGGGACAGAGAGAGTATGTTACTCCCGAGCCAAATTATCTTTGGGCGTCTCCAACCACAACTAAGAAATCACTAGCCACGTGAAGGTGGAAGAGCTTAAGGGTGTGTTTGGTTCCTCATAAAATGCAAAATACAAAATGCTAACTAATTTGGATTGATGAAATATAAAATGATAAATTTTTTTATGGATTTATTTAGTTCTATCCAAAATGCCAATTTTTTCATGGGGATGAGTGAGGGCTACACCACTTTTAGGCTATTTCCTCCTCTTGATGCCAAAATCCAAAATGGATAATGGACCACCTTTTTGCCAAAGGTGGTGTTTATTTCCATTTTGCAAAATGACGATCTAAAATTTTTCAGGTGAAATAGGGAACTAAGCACCACCTAAAATTTATTGAGACTACCAATCACTAATGAATTCATATTTTCATCAATGTGGAATAAAATATACTATTTACTACATGTGTCGCCTACCAAGGCTAGTTCCTGAGGGTCCATTTGACAGAGTTGTGTTCTTTAATTCTCTGGTGAAGTTACAGTTAAAGATGATTATTTTTTATTTTTTAGTATAGACTCTTACAATAAGAATGAAGTATCACTTCACAGAACCAAGAAAAACTATTTTTTTAGCTCTTGGCCTCTTGGTTCATCTTAAAGAATCATCCCTTAGCTCCTCACTAAAAAAAAAGGTTTGGTAGCCAAGAAGTCCTCGACAATCCACTCTCCGGAGCGTTTTTTTTTTTTTACTCACTGACTGGTTCTACAAACTGGGCTTCACTATCTCGACTTTTTTCCTCTTATTTCTCGCTAATATAAGCCCATGCCCATAGGTCCGGGCCCATGTATTGGACCAGTCCGCAATATTTTCCCAATTGTTTTCTTCATAAGGCCCAACACAAAGCCCGTAAACTTATCAATGATCCAGGCCCAAAAGCAAGCCGAGACCTCCCCTGTCTCTAGGGTTTCCCTCTTTTAATCCCCGCCGCCGCCACCAGCCACCCTCTGTCTCCCGCCGCCACCCATCCATCTGTCTCCCTCTGCCGCCGGCGCACAAGGGCCCCGACGCCGTCGCCGCGTTACCAATGGTGAGACTCTCCTGTCATCACGCTTCGCTGCTCCCCGGCTTCATGTCTATGGACCTAACCCGTGTGCGCTTCTCTGTGTGTGCGTGCCTTTTCTTGAGCAGGCGTCGGAGAAGAAGCAGTCCAACCCGATGAGGGAGATCAAGGTGCAGAAGCTGGTACTCAACATCTCCGTCGGAGAGAGCGGGGATCGCCTCACCCGCGCCGCCAAGGTTTGTGCCTCTTCTTGCGCCTCGGATTTGTTTATTTATTTTGGCAAGAATATCATGCACTTTTCTTAGGTAGCTTCTGCTATTCGGTTATTATGGTTGGCTCGGCTTGTATGTAATCAGCATAATTTTTTTTATGACGGCAGAATGGTGTTGAGTGGAGAGAACTTTGAAATCAGTTTGCTTTCCGTATTGTAGACCTATATAATATATTTATACAGTCAGCTGCCAGGTGACGTTTCTTATAGTTCTAGACCTGTATGATGACTTTGTTTAGTTATTTCTGATCTCGATCATAGACAACAGGATGAGAATTGAAAACTCAGTGATAATAATACGGAAATATATTTGAGATATAGATAGGTGTCATGTATACATTACATTGTTCCTGTTCCAGTACATTGTGGCTCATGCCAGTGATCTCAACCCTTTTTTGGTGGTTGTACGCTTGTACCTACTCATTTTACTACTTGGCATCATAAATCGTACGATTTTGAACTCTAATTATTCTTTAATTTGCTTAGTTGCTGATTGCTCCTATGGATCCCTTTAAACTTACCTTGAGTATTTCAGTAAGTTCATGGTTTGCTTCCATGCTTGCAGGTCCTGGAGCAACTGAGTGGCCAGTCACCAGTGTTCTCTAAGGGTATATTTACTCTTTCTTATTGCTAGTGTTTTCTTCTCTGCTTCCTAGGTCCGAGAAGTTTCTTAATTATTTTTAAACATCTTGTGGTTTTCTGATTCTTCAGCTAGGTACACTGTCCGTTCCTTTGGTATCAGGCGTAATGAGAAGATTGCCTGCTATGTTACTGTAAGGGGTGAGAAGGCAATGCAGCTTCTGGAGAGTGGACTGAAGGTCAAGGAATATGAAATGCTAAGGAGGAACTTCAGTGAGACAGGGTGCTTTGGTTTTGGAATCCAGGAGCACATTGATCTTGGCATCAAGTAAGACTCTTAATTTGTCATATTTCTAACTCATGGTATATATTAATAAAAAATTGACCAGTGTCTAGTTATCATTTCTTGGAGCTAAGATGGCAATCATGTTTTCCTTGGATATGCATTGTTTATTTTTGCGTAATGCTATTTCTATATCTGTTTAATTTTTGTAACATGAAAAGATAACCCAAGAGTTTGATTGGATGCAAGGTGGCTAGGCCCAATCTCTTCGAACTTGAAGGAACGTTAGTTCATGTTCCTTCGTTTCTGAAAGGATGAAGTCTTATCTTTGCCTAACAAAACAAGCTTTGGGTCCACTACTTTTCTTTGGTTTTAACAAAAATGTTGCTGCTTATTAACCAATATAATTCATATCTGTAATAGAACATGCCTATTCTTTTCCTGTTCTGTTTGGCCAATGATTTGAATTAATTGTCCGTACCATCTGAAGGCTAGCAGTCGCTGGTCTATTGCTGCACTTTATCTCTGAGGCCTAAGTCCTTTGTTTTTAGCTTCTTTGTTGGAATTATTTTTTGGTATTTTATCTGACAACAAACTCTATACTGTAATATAAAAGTGAGTGTCTAGCTTCCATCTTTTAACTGTGGTGCTAATCATGCTTTCCATGGATATGCACTGCTTGTTTTTTCATAATACCGTTTGTTTGCTTTTTATAATGTGAACACTTGAACCCAAGGGCTCGATTGGATTGGAGGAGGCTAGGCTCAGTCACTTCAGACCAGAAGGGATATTAGTTGTTTTCCTTTCATTTTTTGACAACACAAACTTTGGTGGATATCCCCACAGTGTTTTCCTTCCATTTTGAAAGGATTAGAAGGGATGTTGGTCGTTTTCCTTCCATTTTGAAAGAATGAAGTCATTTTCCTTCCATTATGAAAGCATTAGGGCCAACCTTTACTAACTAAAGAAGTCTTGAGTTTATTTATTTCTCATTTTCAAAAATTATAAGTTGTTTATCAACCCATGTATTTTATTTCTGTAATAGAAAATACCTATTAATTTCCTGCTCTGTTGGGCCAATGACTTGAATTAATTGTCTGTACCATCTGAAGCCAATTGCTGGTATATTGATGCTCTTTGTATCTGAGGCCTAAGTACTTTGCTTTTAGGTTCTTTGTTTGTGATTAATTTCTCGTTTTCAAAACTTGTATGCCTATGCTGATGAACCAATATAATTAATTTTTGCAACAGATAACTTCCATTCTTTTCCTCCTCAGTTAGGCCAATGACTTGAATTAATTGTCCGTACCATCTGAGGCCTAGCAACCGCTGGTCAATTGATGCACTTTTCTCTGAGGCCTAAGTACTTTTGTTTTTAGCTTCTTTCTAGGAGTTATCTTTGGCATTTGATCTGATAATATCTGATCCTTTTGTATTTTTAAATTTAGGTGTATACTAGTTTGACTAAGTATATTATTTCTGGTCCCCAGCATTTCACACTGTTGAACAATAGTATGGTCATATCATCTTTTGATGTTTTTTTCTGGAAACTGATTGATCTTGATCTGCTTTGAATTCTGAACATCGACATCTTGATTGGTCAAATGGTGATCATTATCTGGTACTTCTATATATTTTTCATGTTTCGTTTGAAAACTGTTGTGGATGGCTACACATGCATGATAAATAATAATAAAGAATTTATCTTATTCACTATCATTGTTTTCATTTTAGGGAATGTTCACTATCAATGGTTCATGTAAAAAATTTGCAGGCTGTACTAAGGATGTTCTAAGTAACATTCTTGTATGGATTGCCCTATCAATCTTGACTTCATTCCTTTTTGCCCTCAGGTATGATCCTTCAACCGGTATCTATGGAATGGACTTCTACGTTGTCCTTGAGCGCGCTGGATACCGTGTTGCCCGACGCCGCAGGTGCAAGTCCCGTGTTGGAATTCAGCACAGAGTGACCAAGGAGGATGCTATGAAGTGGTTCCAGGTCAAGTATGAGGGTGTCATCCTCAACAAGGCTCAGGCTAACACTTTATAGAAACAAACAGTTACAGCTCAGCTGTTAGGAGTGTTACAAATTGCAAGAGTTGCACCTCTACTCAATTTTTCGATCTCGGTGATATTATTTACCAGACTCAAGTACTTGAATTAGTTTTGGACTGAGGAGCTTATGATCTCTATTATACTCTGAGAGCTAAATCATGGATATGCGCAAATTCATTTGGTTTCGCAATGTGCTTCGTTTGACCTACTCTCCTCTAGTGCCATGTGTACAGCGTGCAAGTTGTGAGAGCTCTTGTCCTCCGAGAACGATGTTTTTTTCCTTCTGTTTTGAGGCTACCGCTGTAGCCTGTAGTCATGGTGCATTCGATTGGTGCCCATTCGCCTGTTATGATTGCTTGAGTTGTGGTCAGAACTAAAAATGGACGACGTCACCAACACGTCGACATGCGAGAAGCATATGGACCGAGCAAAGAGGTAACCGGTTTGGCTTCTGCTTGATGATGTGCGGATCACACTAAAAGTCATACTAAGATGCATTAGCTGTTGGCAGCGTTGTGGAAACTGATCCTGTCATTTCAAGCTCGAGCGTCATTGACCTAACAAGATTATCCGTTGTTTCAACGATTGTATATAATTCTGGTCCAAGCTCGTGCAATTTTCTGCGAGCGTCTTTTCCAGTACATTTCCTTTCTTCGTTCTCAGGCCTTATTTAGTTTGCGAAAAAAGTGAACCTAATAAATAGTATTATTTTTATCTTATTTAGCAAATATTATCTAATCGTGAACCAACTAGGCTCAAAAGATTCATCTCGTGATTTCTAACTAAACTGTATAATTAGTTATTTTTTATCTATATTTAATGCTTTATACATATAAATAAAAATTAATGTGATGAAGAGAGAGTAAAAAAATTTAAAATTTGAGAGTTAACTAAACAAGGGCCTCAGTATTCTTCTGAACTAAACAACGCCTCAGTATTCTTCTGAACTAAACAACGCCTCAGTATTCTTCTGAACTAAACAACGCCTCAGTATTCTTCTGGCATGGGCTGCCAGCCTGCCACACAAATAGTCCAACGACGCCTAGTCAACAGTCGCCGTGTGGCTGCCTGCTACAGTCCAGTGACAGTGAACAATGCTCCTCTGCTAGAGAGGGGAATACATGAGCACCTGCGACCAGTTGACGTTTCCAACACGCGGAACGAATTACGTATGATATTCTATTCCTTTTTTAATGGATATATATACTTTATCTTCATGGGTTCATATATTGGCCTAGTTTCAATTTAAAATCTGGGCCTTGTTTAGTTCCCAAATTTGCCCTTAAATTTTACTACGTAAAAATTTTTTCCATCATATCAAAATGTCGGCACATGCATGGAGTACTAAATATAGATGAAATCAAAAACTAATCGTATAATTTAGTTGTACTTTACGAGATGAACGTTTGAGCCTAATTAGTCAATGTTTGGACAATTTTTACCAAATACAAACAAAATTTTACAGTAACGCTACAGTGTTTTTTTGCCACATGTAAAATTGGGCAACTAAACAAGACCCTGATACAATCTGGATTCTGAAGCTCCTGCAAGATGCTGGGCTCCACACTGCAATGAATGCGTTGGGATTAGAGATGTATGGACCTGTTTTGTTTTAGGGTTTAGCTTGTCAACGTGAGCAACAACTTAGAGCATTTCCAACACTACTACCTAAATAAGATTACCTATTTCTCTATTTAGCTAGCTATCAACTTTCATGCTTCCAATATTTCGCTTCCAACTCCAACAGTACAACTTAAAACAGCCTACCTAAATCTGTCCCAGTAGACAATGTCAGGTGGGCCCGTTATGTCATTCTCTTTCACTTCTTCTCACCGGAGCTGATAGAGCCACGTCGTGCTTGCGCCCGCAACGTTGCTGGCCAGTGCAGAGAGGAGGCCGCACCGGAGAAGGGAGGAGGAGCAAGCGGCACAGGGAACGAAGGATCCAGTCGCGTCCTCGCTGGCGAAGTCCGGCGCATCGCGCTGGAGGACGAGGCCAGGAGGGAGATGCCAGGAGGTGCACGCGCTCGCGAGTAGGGGCCGGAGGAGGAGGCTCTTGCGGGAAGATGCAGCCACCGCCGGGGAGGCCGCCCGCCGGGAAGATACAACCACTGCCGGGGAGGCCATGCGCCCGGTGGAGGCTGCCTGCCGGGGAGGCCATGCGTCGGGAAACCTCCGCTCCTGAGAGGGAGGCCTGCGGCCGTCGGATAGTAGCGCCGGCGAGTAGTACGGGCGAGCAGCATCGGCGAGCGGCGCATCTACTTGCGAGCATGGAGAGAGACGCAAGGAAGAGAGGAAAAACAGCTGCAAGCTGTTGGGCCAGGAATTGGTAGAGGAGAGAAAATAGGAAGGCAACAAATTTTGGTAGTCTACTGTGTAGCCTATTGAAGTGCTGGATAGGTGCTCTGTTTAGGTAGCATATTGGAGATGCTCTTAGAGATTGTGAAAAGCCGTAGGCTAAGGCCATGGCCGGTGAACTGGCTAGCGATTTGGAAGAGAGAGAATGCAAAGAAAAATACTTTATTCTTTTTTCCTGCCCGGTCCCACCTGTTCTCCTCACAAGTCGTCGCTAGTTGTGTGCCTGCCTCCTCTCTCTGTCTTCCACGTGGCGCTGGACTAGCGACGCCGCCTGCCGTTGCGGACGCCCTAACGGTCTACTAGAATGTATGTATAAAAAATAAGAGAACTACGTGTCTAGTCTTATGTCAGCTCGGCGTTGACGATGAAGCAACTGTCAAAGTACCTACGCAAACCATGCCATGAGCTTCGCTAATCTAGGAATCTTGGGTACCTTTAAAGATCAAAGTTTTCTTTTGGCTCGCATTCAAATGTCGTCACTAGACGACAAACAGGAGAGTGTGACATGGCCTCGAAATGCATACTAATTGGTTGGTCTATGACCAAGAGCCAGAGATCATTGACCATATCATTGTGCCCTGCTCCTATGCTCGCCAAATTTGGTGGCACAATAGGGTAGCGCTAAACGTGCTAGGCCAGTTACGCCATTGCGACTGCATACAAGAACGATGGGAAGCATGGCGGGCAGGGCCTGTAAGCAAGGCACACATTCAATCTTTGCACTTGTCGGCTGGGATGTGCGGAAGGAAAGGAACACTCGACTCTTCCGAGGGGTGGCCACACAACCTTCAGAGATGCCGGCGCTGATCAGGCATCAAGCCAGGCTGCGGATGGAAGCCGGAGCTCCAGGCTGCGGATGGAAGCCGGAGCTAAAGGCCTAGGGTGTTTGATGCAACAAGTAGTCAGTTAAATGAGTGTCTGGTGTGGGTAGGGCCTTATGTTTTATTGATCACCTTCAGAGCCCTACCTTGTAATGTAACAAAACTATCTTTCTCTTAATATAAAAACGCGAGTCTTTCTGTGATCGAGAAAAAAAAGCAACTGTCGAAGAGGTGGTGAGGTGCAGCAAAGATCGCTATGGACCATGATGTGGAGATGTTCGAGGACAGGAGGATGCGATCGATAATACACTGGTAAAAGAAGGTGTTGTCCACGAAGTGAGCCTAGCAAGAATGCCAAGCCCAATGCAAGAGACGTTTGGGGTCTGTTTTAGCATGCTGCTTAATTAGCCATGACAACCATATGTAACACGAACACGTGTTTATCAGCTACGGTATGCGTTTTTTCTCAAAATAAAACAAAATCAACTGTCTGTCTTATCAGCCACATGTCCACAGAATAGCTGATAAGCTGGTTGGTGCCTGATGGTCAGCTTTTATTTTGAGAAAAAACACTATACCATAGCCGATAAACATGTGTTCGAGCTGCTTGGCCCCTCTACCTCGAATTCTCAGCTCCGATCCCAATTTTGTTTCCATTTCCTTTCCATTACCAGCATCACCTAACAAGTGGTATATCAAACTCAATGATCCTAGAATCTCCGCGGCAGAACAATCTCCATTGATCAATTGAGGAACGTATCGCATTGGTCTAATCTATTTTTGACTATTGAGCTTCTATATTGTGTTTGGAATCCAGTATTCCTCTCTACATTGATCGATTTGTGGCTGCCACAACAATGTGGCTTGTCTTGAGATTGTGTGTGTAAGGCCTCCTTTGGTAGAGCTTCCACTGGCTTCAGTTTCTCTGACTCATGCACCATTTATGGAAGCTCTTTTTTCCTCTCCTCTCGTAGAGCTGATGGAGCAAGAAAAAATGGTTCGTGTGAACAGTGCGCGTGCTAGGAACCGTGCATGCATCAGAGATACTGAAACCGGTGGGAGTTGTACCAAATCGAGCCTAAGTCGGAAGTCTGTGGGGTCTCCTCCCTAGCGTTGTTGGTCCTCCTCTTTGCCACTGACATGGGGATAGGCTTACCACAATGGTTAGGTATAGTGGAACAATGCCGCTCAACACCTATTCCGCACAATTGTTTCCTAAGTTAGTACGATCTTTTTAGCTCCGCCATTCTAGCCGGCGCCGTGTGTTTGTGTGTTTGTCGATGAGGCTAGGGCACTTCGCTACTAGGACAATCGATTTGTAATGAACTAATTTTCACTTTTCTTAATGAGGCACGTTTACGAAAAAAAAACACCTATTCCGCACCGGGAAGCAACAGTGCGGGTCAAGGCGAACCCTTAACCCTCGTGCTTCATACAAACAACGACCGGTGGACTCCCAACTGCCTTGGAGTGTAACAGTTGTGCTCAACTGGTCGTTTAGTTTGAGTCCTCAGTGAAATCATACTAATAATAACTCTATATTGCAAATTATAGTTTATTTGACTTTTTTGATATTAAATTTGACCACCTGTCTTCTTATTTTTTTTTTGCAAACATAGTGATCAAATTTAAGTTGCTCTTGAAGAACTTTTGTTAATAAAGCTAGCCACACCAAAAGAAACAATATTTTACATATATTTTTAAATAAGATGAGTGATCAAATTTAGGGTCGAAAAAGTCAAATGAACTATAATTGGAAACACAGTTAGTATTTATTAACTTTGAAGACGAGGAGAAGAGAAAACGGAAAGAGGTTTCATCTCAAAAATCCAGGCATGAGAAGAAGGGCAATGTTAGCGACATGCAACAGTAGAACACTACTACACAAATGATTTTGCAGGACACCCTTCAAAACTTAACCGACGCAGGCTCCCATTTTTTCCTGTCACGGTTAATGCCTCAACGGAGGCGGGCACTTTTTATTTAACTAGATGACAGTTTTGTCCGTCACAGTAAATCGATTTACTATGATAGACGTCTTAACAACCAACTCCAAAAATATCCTCTTTCCGAAGGCAGTTGTCTTACTATATCCGTGCCGTGGTGGGCATCCTAAAAGGCGGGATCATATATGAATTTTTTCTTTATTTTTGTCTTTTTTTAAATCATTTCTCCTGATGGGCACGTTTAATGCTCCCGCCTTGGTTAATCATTTACCGTGGCGGACGATGGGGTACGTAGTAGTTTGGCCACGATTTACTATGAAGTTACCACTGCGGCAGGTCTCTTTGTCCACCATGGAAAACCAAAAGCGCCTGTCACGGTTAAATTTTGTAGTAGTGGAATGCGTCAAATGTACTGGCATTCTCACTTCCAAACGCGATACATGCGTGGTGTATATGTATTTGACTGAGCCACCGTGACAATTCGTGTAACTAACGCTCATGGACGATGGATATGCCTGTCACTAATAAAAACACAATCTCTTTCTGGTTTCTGGCTTTCGTCCTGCTCTGACTTTTAGAAGATTATTACCCGTATACTACAAAGTCCAAACTACAAATAAAAACGAATTTGTCTAGCCTGTAGCAGTTTTCTGCGACCATTGTGCATCCAAGCATCTATCGCTCTCGGTGTCAAATTCTCGTTCGTTGCACGGTAGCCACATAAAAAGTTCAACGAGTTCTAGTAAGATAATGCTGCTGTATGCAGCCCGCGGCATGCTTAATTATTTGTTGTTGAATATCACAAGCACTGTAACACGATCCGCGTATTTGCACACTTTCAAGGTAAAAGCCGCGCCACAACTAGCCTAGGATGCTAAATGTAGTTTTTTCTTTTTTTGGCTTGAGGAGAATGAAATGTGTCTCTTTCTTTCTTTTTTAAGTGTCCTATTGCGAGATTCTTGTGGAATGTGTTGTTCATCACCTTCAGCATTCAACCACCCAAAAATAATATTCACCTGTTTGGTTTGGTTCGTGGTTTATGAATGTTAGTCCAAGTTTGAGAAGCCAGATTTATTGTGGGTTTGGCGGCTAGCTTTGTGCTAGGCTTTATAGTTGAATAGAAACGATGCGGTGTTTGATAAAATTTTTTTTAACTCTACTTACTTTTGCTCGTAATTTTCAGGAGAACTTATTGATGGATCAGATAGTGGTCCAGTTATCTAAAGACAGAGAGGATGAGCACGAGTTTTACTATTACAGGTATTTGGAAGAGCGTTTTGGAAGCAGTAAAGATGTTTGGATATTTAAATGCCGTCATTTTCATATTATGTCCTATGATGTTTGAACTTTGTTGCTTTTGTGGTCTATATACATAGTAGAAAGTGTCTGTTCGGACCATGTTTTATACCGCTCGATTGTAATCATTCACTGTTGAACGTGGAAGGCCGGAATACTTTTATTCCTTGAGAATGATTGACTAAAATTCACCACGCCTTACCTTCGGCAAACCGTGGCTGCCACAGAAAGTGTGGCGAGCAAACCTGAGCCACACTTGTGGTAAGGGTTTGGCACAGAACTAAATGAATGACATGTGGGGTAGAGTGCTAAGAAAGTATGACATGCCAAACCATACAACTTAGAAAAAACGTGGGCGTGAACCAATCAAGCCCTGGAGCAACCAGTTTGTGGGTTCTGGATTCGATCTAGAGCTCCATTCTTACTTGTTGGATAGCCAACAGGGTTTGATCGACCGACGCACACGCACCTCTGAACGCGCAATCTTGAATTGGAGCCAAGGAACGTACTTTCTCTAGATGAGCTGATGATAACCGCGTAAACATGACTGATTTGCCACAATCCGTGTAAACATGACTGATGCGCCACAATGCAATTATATCTTGTGTGTATGTATAAATGGAAGACCTGCCATCAGTTAACGTTTACGGGTAGTCGGCATCTGACAAAAACCATCAAAATTGTCTTGCTTTTACATTTGTTATTAGCTAGGCTAGGCTAGCCGTTTCAGAATGGACCCCATGCATCTAGTCGCGTCTTGAGATAGAATTGAAGGGACTAATGTAGAATCGTTCATCGGGTATTTATGAGCGCTGGCTGGCCATCTCTTTTAGACTGAAGACCCAACTTCATCAGACCGACCCATCATCAAGTACACCGGCCGGCCCTGGTCTTTGCCAGCCAGTTAACCGTCGCCGGATCGAGTAGCTAGCCAGATAGTTGACCATGAATTTTCAACGCAGCCAGCTGGACTACGTAGCGTGCTAGATCAAGCTGCTGACACGGCCACTCTGATAACATGAAAGGTGAACAGTTTTAATTTGCACGTGTGAGGAAGCCGCCACTCGATCGTATCGTAGGCTATATATACGTAGATCAAGCTCCATGCCATGCAATGCAACCAAACCTTGCACCTTTTGCATCAAGCAGCTAGCTGATCAAAGATGGCCATAGCCAAGAGCTTAGCGCCGCCGGTAGTGCTCATATTTGCCTTGTTCTGCAGCTACGGCGCCTCCATTCTCGCCCAAGCTGCTGCTGCTTCGTCCGATGATGCCTTCCTCCAATGCCTCTCGGCGAGCATCCCGAGCCAGCTGGTGTTCACACAGAGCTCGCCTTCGTTCACGCCGCTGCTCAAGTCCTCCATCAGGAACCCAAAGTTCTTCACGCCCGCCATCGTGAGGCCGCTCTACATCGTCACGCCGACGAACGCCTCCCACGTGCAGGCCGCCGTGGTGTGTGGCCGCCGGACCGGGATGCGCCTCCGCGTGCGCAGCGGCGGGCACGACTACGAGGGCCTGTCGTACCGGTCCGAGCGCCCCGAGGCGTTCGCGGTGCTCGATCTGTCCAACCTCCGCGCCGTGCGCGTCGACGCGCAGGCCGCCGCCGCGTGGGTCGACTCCGGCGCCCAGCTCGGGGAGCTCTACTACGCCGTCGGCAAGGCCAGCAACGTGCTGGGGTTCCCGGCCGGACTGTGCCCGACAGTCGGCGTGGGCGGGCATTTCAGCGGCGGCGGCTTCGGCATGCTGCTGCGAAAGTACGGCCTCGCCATCGACAACGTCGTCGACGCCGTGCTGGTGGATGCCAAGGGGAGGCTCCTGAACAGGAACACCATGGGCAGCGACGTGTTCTGGGCCATCCGAGGCGGCGGCGGCGAGAGCTTCGGCGTCGTGCTGTCGTGGCAGGTGAAGCTCGTGCCGGTCCCGGCGACCGTCACGGTGTTCAACGTCCCGGTGTCCGCCAGCCAGGGCGCCGTGGACGTGGTCACCAGGTGGCAGCAGGTGGCGCCATCCCTGCCGGACGACCTCTTCATCCGGGTGCTCGTCCAGCAGCAGACGGCCAACTTCCAGTCCCTGTTCCTCGGCACGTGCGACGCACTCCTGCCGGTGATGAGCAGCCGCTTCCCGGAGCTGAGGTTCAACCGCACCTCCTGCAAGGAGATGACGTGGATCCAGTCCGTGCCCTACATCTACCTCGGCAGCGGCTCCACGGTGGAGGACCTCCTGAACCGGACCACCGCCGCGTCCGTCTTCAGCAGCGGCTACAAGGCGACGTCCGACTACGTCCGGCATGCCATCCCGCGGGACGTGTGGGCCACCATCTTCAGCAAGCTCGCGCAGCCCAACGCGGGGCTCATGATCCTGGACCCCTACGGCGCGCAGGCCGCCGCCGTGCCGGAGTCGGCGACGCCGTTCCCGCATCGCGCCGGCGTGCTGTACAACATCCAGTACATGAACTTCTGGCCCATGGCGGGAGGAAACGGGACCGTGCAGACCAAGTGGGTCAGGGACTTCTACGCGTTCATGGCGCCGTACGTGAGCTCCAACCCGAGGGAGGCCTACTTCAACTACAGGGACCTGGACCTTGGTGAGAATGTCGTTGTCGGAAACGTCAGCAGCTACCAGGCCGGCATGGTGTGGGGACACAAGTACTTCAAGGACAACTACCAGAGGCTCGCCATGGCCAAAGCTCAGATTGACCCCGACGACTACTTCAGGAACGAGCAGAGCATCCCGCCACTTGCCAACAGCAAGTAGTATTCGTTCATCAGCAACATGCATGGATAGATTTAGTTTGTATCTTTTGCGTACATACATGTTAGCCAAACAGAACAAACCGAGTGTTTCAAGGTTTTGTGTCACTCGATTCCCATAGCTACAAGAGCAAGATCCAACAAACTTAATAAAAGAAATAAAAGACATAGGAAAAACAGAGGAAAAATACAAAATAATCAAATCAGTTGTATGGAATGCAAATTAGAAGATGATCAAAGCAAAAAAAGATAGATGTAATAGATTAGTTCTATGAAAGGCAAATTAGAAAAAGATCAAAGAAAAAAAGACAGATGTAACATATCAGTTCTATATGAAAGGCAAATTAGAAGAAGACCAAAGCAAAAAAATAAAGAAAAAGATAGATTTAACAGATTAGTTCTATGAAAGGTAATTTACACCAAACGAACATAGAACTTGCAACCAAACTAGAATAGTAAAAATATTGTCTCAGCGGATTTAACATATCAGTTCTATAGTGGGTTGTAATCTGCAAGAACTACCTCGGCGAATCTGCCAACCAAAAGATGAGATGCAACTAGCGAACCTTATGTTATGCACTGGTGCTGGTTGTGTATTGTGCTCCTTCCTGTGATTAACTTCCGACACATGTTCATAATTCAATTATAATATGCACAATTACGAAAGTAACATACTGGATCACCTTTCCAATTTATTCTCAGCAAGTTTTTTTTGGTTAAAATGGCCTCATTGTCATTGGTCATTAACCACATGAACATCTTAATTTCAAATGGAATCTTTCCTTTCCATCCAGATGTTGTTGTGATAACCCGTGCATCACTATCGGTTAAAGCATTGCATATGGATTTTACAGGAAACTTTTGGTTCTTTTCTAATTTCTAATTTCCAAAAGACGTTATCAGATTCATTCAACAACTGAAAATACTCAACATAACTCCAAATTTTATCCATCTAGTTTGTAATTCCTCCGGTGAACATCTATTATACGTTATACAAATTTCACCAATTTTAACCGTGTTAACTGTCACATTGTAAAGGGGTAAATATAGGGGTCTTTTACGTGTATGCCATTAAAAAAGATGATAATCTCATCAGAGTCTCTGAAAAGTTCAATCTCTCACAGGTGCCACAAGTCCAAACTTCTTTTCTCCCCCAAGCCATTCCATCCAAATCTGCTGCTAATGTTGTCAAAGTGATAGGGTGAAAGTCCAAAATACCCTTTGATCTAAACACGATGGCATGGGCCCCACATCCATCCTTTACTTCTCACCTCGGGGTGAAGCTTTCGCGTGATTAAAACAAAGAGAGCCCACCACGACGCTTGCCTCCACGCGGTGATCCTGTCGTCGGTCGCCATCGCTGGAGACGAGCGGTTCGACCTGGAGGCATGCTCGAGCGACTACGACCCCTACGCCGCCCACGTGTGGAGTTGGAGGCTTGGAGCCTCGGCGTAGCCATCCTCGTGCGCGCTTCCTCGAGAAGAAGGTTGGATGGCGCGCATCGGTGGCCGAGCTGCTGGAGCCTGGAGCACCCGTTCGTCGCCGAGCGGGACGCCACTGGCGCACAGCACGCACTCGCGACACTCCACCTCTCTGCTCGTCCGCCTCCGTGCGACGCGCGCGCCGCCTGGGAGCAGGTGGAGCCCCGCTCGCCCGCCGTCGGCGCTAGCGCGGGGTAGCCCCGCACGGCCGCCGCGGACGCGAGCACAGGGGTGCCCCGCCCGGCCACCGCCGGCGCGAGCCCAAGGGTGCTCCGCCCAGCACGAGGGAGGACGCCAGCAACGACAGTGGCGGCACGGCGAGCACGGGGGAGAAGGCGCAGAGGCAGGCCGCCGAGGCCCCCCCCGGACGGGAGGCGGAAGCGGTCCGTGGCGTGGAGCCGCGACGCGAGGCCCACGACGAGCACCGACATGAGCGTGGTGCCATTGGCGCCCGGACTCGTACTGCGCTCCCGTCGTGAACGAGGAGGAAGGTGGATTGGTTATAGTTGGGCCCCACTACCCAGAGAGAAATAAGGAAGAGAATAGGTCAAGAGAAGGGTATTTTGGACATTCGCACTAACCCGGGTCCACATGTTAGGGTCCCAAACGGTGAAAAATAAAAGGACGAATGGTTTGGAGGAAAAAAGTTTGAATCTATGGCACACATGAGAGATCGAACTTTTCAGGAACTTTGACGAGATTACTATCTTATTTAATGGCATACGCGTAAAAGACCCTAAATAGCCAAAGATTCGTTGTATTACCATGGATATGGATCCACCGATCCAACGAGAATCCAGTTTAGCAACCATTTCTAATTTGAATAGCTCTGGCTTGGATTTTAATGATGAGTGGACCCCGCTGTCAACATCTACCCTTTTCTTCTTCACGTGTGGGAGGGAGCTTGTGGCTAGGCTGGCAGCTTGCGCAAGGGACAGAGGGAGGACACTCACCAGCCGCCGTAGCACAGGGGAGGGGGTCGCTGGAGCAGCGTGGATGCTCGCGAATCGGGGCTCGCTGCGGGGCAAGGAGCTCTCGCAGGGGAGGGGAGCCACCAGATGCTGCCGCGCAGGGGAGGGGCCCGACGACCGCATCCGCGTTGGGGAGGGTGCTTGCTAGCCGCCGATGCCCCGCAAGGGAGGGGCTCGCCGGAGTGCCTGGATGCTCGCGTATCAGGGTTCCGCCAGATCCGGGGCCAGAGCTGCACTTGCGCCCGCTAGATGGGATCAGGGGGACTCGCGCGCACTGGATGTGCTCGCCGGCGAGTCCTTCCCGGAGCGGCGACCGACACTACCACTGGAGCCTTGCCCGCGTCGGCCATCGAAGCTCGAGCCCACGCCGATCTCTATTTCTTGTGAGCAAGAAAGGGAAAAGAAAGAATAGAGCGAACCGGTATTTGTGTAACCAGTGGTAGGTGAGTAATTATTTGGAGCAAAAGCAGGTGAAAGGGCTGTAGATTTGGAAGAAAGCTAACCCCCTTTGATTGACTTTTGAGCTTTTGAGGGCAAAAGCTAAAGTTGAAGCCAAAACAAACAGGGCCTAAGCAAATCATACCAAACCTAAGAGTCCTTAAGCTTGTGATTCATAAACCTTTTTCCTTGTTGAATTTGCACCACCACTTACGTAATAGACTAATATTCATTTTCCTTAAATCTTTGTTGCCTAAGCCTTCTTTATTTTTTAACTTTACAAATCTTTTCTCACTTAAATAAATGGTACTTTTTTTTAGTACCACCACCTTGCTAAAAGAATGTTCTTTTAATTTTGTCCATTTTGGGTATAGTTGTTCGTGGCAACAAATACACCTTTGATTTTGTCCATTTTTTGTATAGTTGTTTGCGGCAACATATACACAGCTGACATATGGTAGAGCAGTTCTCCCAGTTATTGGCATTGTTCCTACTTTCCACACATCAGGTCTTTGCTTACGCAAAAGATAATAATAATGTTGTTGGGCTTTATGTGGAGGCTTGTTATGGTCAGTCGTAACCTTAGACCGTTCCAATTGAAGCGCTGACTTGAACCCGCCAGTTATCTGTCGCCACGTCGTGGGGTGATCTAGATATACTTGACCATTTACTTTCCATACGTTTCCTCCCCGTTGCGTAATGTGCTACAACACCGCCATCGACAGCGACGAACATAACGTTTCCGGGAAACAGAGGAAATCGATCCTGCACGTGTTTCTATGTCGCAGCTCCTGGGGTTGTATATACGTGGATCGAGCTCGGTGAGAGCTTGCTAGCAACTTTGCAAGAAGCAAAGATGCCCGTGGCCAAGAGATCAGCTCTGGTGCTCGTCTTCACATTCCTCTCTTGCTACGACGCCATCATCCCATCGTCCCACGCTTCACCTGATGACTTCCCCCACTGCCTCTCGGCGACCATCCCCAGCCAGCTCGTCTTCACACAGAGCTCGCCGTCGTTCACCTCGGTCCTGGTGTCATCCATCAGGAACCCAAGGTTCTTCACGCCAACAACGGTGAGGCCGCGGTGGATCTTCACGCCGACGAACGCCTCCCACGTGCAGGCCGCGGTGGTCTGCGGCCGCCGGCATGGCGTCCGCCTCCGCGTGCGCAGCGGTGGGCACGACTACGAGGGTCTGTCCTACAGGTCCCAGCGCCCGGAGGTGTTCGCCGTGGTGGACCTGTCCAGCCTCCGCGCCGTCCGCATCGACAACCAGAGCTCTACCGCGTGGGTGGACTCCGGCGCGACGCTCGGCGAGCTGTACTACGCCGTCGCGCAGGCCAGCGATCGGCTCGCGTTCCCGGCCGGCCTGTGCCCGACCATCGGCGTCGGGGGGCATTTCAGCGGCGGCGGCTTCGGCACGCTGCTGCGCAAGTACGGCCTGGCCATCGATAACGTCCTGGACGCCGTGCTGGTGGACGCCAAAGGACGGCTCCTGGACAAGATCGCCATGGGGAGTGACGTCTTCTGGGCGCTTCGAGGCGGCGGCGGCGAAAGCTTCGGCATCGTGCTGTCGTGGCAGGTGAGGCTCGTGCCCGTCCCGCCCACGGTCACGGCGTTCAGGATCCCGGTCTCCGCCGACGAGGGAGCCGCCCTAGACGTGGTGACCAGATGGCAGGAGGTGGCGCCAGCGCTCCCGGACGTGCTCTTCATCAGGGCGGTCCTCCAGAACCAGAGCGCGACGTTCGAGTCCCTGTACCTCGGCACGTGCGACGCGCTCGTGCCGGTGATGAGGTGCCGGTTCCCGGAGCTCGGGATGAACCGCACGCACTGCCAAGAGATGACCTGGATCCAGACCGTGCCATACTTCT
The DNA here is from genome assembly GCA_023333625.1 of Bothriochloa decipiens. Lineage (NCBI taxonomy): Eukaryota > Viridiplantae > Streptophyta > Magnoliopsida > Poales > Poaceae > Bothriochloa > Bothriochloa decipiens. The sequence goes on from CM041638.1 coordinate 20,842,930, forward strand.
TCCTCGGCACCGGCGCGACGGCGGCGGACATCCTGAACCGGACCACCTCCCTGAGCACCTACACCAAGATGACGTCCGACTACGTCCGGCGAGCCATCCCGCGGGACGCGTGGGCCGGCATCTTCGGCCAGCTCGCGCAGCCCAACGCGGGGGTCATGATCCTGGACCCCTACGGCGGGCAGATCAGCGCCGTGCCGGAGTCGGCGACGCCGTTCCCGCACCGCGCCGGCGTGCTGTACAACATCCAATACGTGAGCTTCTGGTCCGCCGATGGAGACGGGTCAGCGCAGATGAAGTGGGTCAGGGACTTGTACGCGTTCATGGAGCCACACGTGAGCTCGGGCCCGAGGGAGGCCTACTTCAACTACAGGGACCTGGACCTCGGTGAGAACGACGTTGTGGGCAACGTCAGCAGCTACGAGGCCGGCAAGGTCTGGGGCGAAAAGTACTTCAGGGACAATTACAAGAGGCTTGCGATGGTGAAGGGTGAGATTGACCCCGACGACTACTTCAGGAATGAGCAGAGCATTCCACCGCTCGTGCCGGCCAACTAGTTAGTTCTTTAGTGGTGACTGAAATGGCGCACTTGCGGTCAAAACCTTTTTATACGTGTACTGTATATATAAGAATAAGAATGGTATATATTATAGAGAGAAGAAAAATCAACAGCAACTACAGACCAACGATGACACACCGAGGGGAAGGGGCCTGGAGCCCATAGGCCACAGCACAAGCCCACTCACAGGGGCAAAGCAACATGGCAGCCTTCGTTCCAAGTTTCCCTGCAAATTACAATTTGTGTAATTACTATTCTGTCCCCAAAAACTTTATTTCATTGTAACACTTACTGATTTTATAGATAATAATATGGAACAAAATTTCTACCTCTATCTATCATCCGGTGACGGTACACATGTACACAACCGATGTAGCACCAATTCATAGCTTTGACATTATCATATTGAGTAAACCCCTATATCCATGTATGACAGCCTTTTTTTTAATCAGCAGAAGGTAAACTTAACTCTAACTTTAGGCATAGAACGATGAACACTGGGATCCCTAATAAAACACTCGATCATGACCATGCAAAAAAAAAACTCATTTCAAAATACTTGTGGTTTTAGGATCTTTCTAGGAAAATTAACTTTGAAGATTTGTGTCAAAAAAATATTAACTTTGAAGATAAGTGGTTCAAAAAACCATGCTCAGTGCTCACTCTACTACCCCACGTATGTTTTGTTGCATAATCAGTAAGGTGCAACACTCACATTGCCACGCTAGGGCACACCGTGCCAGCACGTGCAACACTCCCTACTGTGTCGCAGTGACAGCCCTGCCTTTGCTGGGGGAAGTGAGGAAGGATGTGACTGTGAACTAAGTGCGAGGAGATGGCGAGAATGAATTTGAGCTCATGTGCGATGGGGGAGAAGGAGCGGTTGCGGTGGCAGTAGTGGTGTTGAATACGACTGCCACGAGGCGAGGTCCAGCACCACGGTGAGGTGGTGCACGGCTGGGCCAGCGAAGTTGAAAAGGACCACAAAGATGAAGGCACGGCTGGGACATAGCAAGCATGAAAAAGGCAGCCAAGCACCTGTAGTGCTCTGCACATCCCTCGTGAGCTGCCGTCGCACGTCGTCTTCACACCGTGTGCTAGCCATTGTGGGTGGATCAGTGGATGAACGCAGCGTAACGCAATGTGGCCGCATGAGTTTAGTGGGCATATGCACACTGGGGTGGTACATTAGTATAAGTTTGGGAGCTGTGTGTATGTTCAAACTTAAAAACACTGGTACTGAAATAGGAAGAACTTAAGATAAGTTTTAGGAACCTAATGTGAAATTTGAAAGTACAAGATTTGAATAAGACTACAGATTTAAGGAGCTAAATATATGCAATTTAAATGTACTATAACCTAGATAATAACTCTGTATAAATTTAAAGCACTCTTCCTTCTGTCACAGGAAATCAACCTCCTCTCTTTTGTAACGGACAGTCTATTCGATGCGCTTCTGTGATATGTGCTAAAGATGTTAAAATCTGTTTTTTGTTATATGTATGAACATACATCTTATTTATCCTTGTTTTTTTATAGAAAAAAATTGTCTCTTATGATCTGTTATAAAATATATTAAAATTTATTATTAAAATAGATAATAAATTGGCCTTGGATGATGATTCAAAGGCCCTAGACGTTGCAAGAAAAGCTAGTTATATTTCTTGCAAATAAAATATAGCAATTCTTTATTTAAAGACAACAATGTTGTAAAAAAAACAGACGAGGAGTGAAATTTACACAGAGCACGCCACCTTACAGGGGCTTGGCTCCATTCCTGATACACGACGAGGGCCTGGCTGCCCTGCCACGGTCAGCTACAGTTGTTTTTCTTTTGAGAAACAGTTTTTTTTTAAGAATTAGACAGTACAACACATACGTTTATAATACACACACACATTTACTCCTATGTTATGAACACCTCCGAAGGACTGAGCACCCGACAGATCTGGAGATTTCTGAAGTCATCACTGGCGTCTCGTTGACGCATACGCTTATAACACGCACGCATACTCACCCCTACCCTATGAGCACCTCCGAAGGACTGAGCACCCGGCAGATCTGAAGATTCTTAAAGTCATTACTGGCGCCTCGTTGTCGACAGAAACGTCGCTTACCGCTTAATGTCACGACTGGCACCTCGTCATCGATGAGAAAGTCGTTTGCTACTTAATGCATAACGCCGGTAAATTCTAAGAAAATCTCCGAAAAAATACGATCATCAGGATTTAAATCCTGATAAATAGCGTACCGTTCTACCATTGAACTACGCCAATTCGCTCTTGAGAAACAGCTAGAGTCTGCTCTTGTAGGCTTTGCATCCGCTGCCGCACCATACGTGGCCCGGCCCATCAACGGCGCGTCAACGGCGCGCAAGAAACCAACGACATATGTACTACTACGGCCATCGTTTTACTGGCACCAAAACTGAAACGTATATAATCCTGATATATAATTGCACAATGGGATCGATCGACGGCAGGGACCTGCTTGTATTGTAGTTGAGGCATTGGCAACAAAAGCTAGTTAAGTGAGGCACTATATGCTATAGCTTCAAACAGGAGGCCATAAATAGCAAGTGGAAGCATTTCTATAGCTCTATAGGGGTGTGTTTGGTTGATTTCCCACTAAGTCTGACTAGCAAAATTAAGCATGGGCAGTTGTAATCTAGCTTATTGTAAGATCCTAGATGGCTAGAGGGAGGTGAATAAACTATAAAAGTTTCTATAAAACACTAGACAAACTTGATTAGTAAAACAAACGGCTATAAGCGGGTTTTGCCTAGCCTAGATGCTAAGCAAGCCTCCTAATGATAATTCTAGTATATTATAATCTCTATGTCACTCAATGGCTATATCACTATTTTCTACACTAATAAGCTAGAATAATTAGTTCTCACAAACTACACAAGATAAACTAAGAAAATAAATACAAGAGGTACGATGGAGATTCTTATATCAACGGTGAAGTGAAGATGTTGCCAATCACCATGATGATAACCAATCACAATAGAAACAATCAAACAATGAAGACCAATTACCGGGAGAAAAATGATGACCCAATGATTTGTTCACCCGGAGTTTACTTGTGCACCGACAAGCTACATCTCTATTTGTGTCGACCAACACCTAGATGGTTCACTGGTTCTTGACACGCAAGCCAAGGCCCCTCAAGGCACACCTCCACAAAGGCACCGCAAGATACCACTCTCAAGTGAGGTACTCAATGACACGCGCAATGTCTTAGAGTTGCTCATGGCACTCCCCTGAAGAAAGCACAAGAACCTCCCACAAATCACATCGGAGGTGGGCAAGAACAATCATCAACTCTTCCCAATGCCTCTAACAACCTCCAAGCCGGCAGGTGGCGTGCACCCACCAAGAGTAACAAGAAATTCACCGACGAATCAACACACAAGTACCAGTAGATGATCTCCAATCATGCAATGCACTAGGTTCACTCAGTCTCACTTCGAATCAATCAAGCAAGCAAGAGAGATGAGTGGTAGGAGGTTTTTTTAGCTCACAAGGATGACAAGTATGTTAGAATGTCGAGAGAGGTGTCTTGGAGCCTGCCAACACAAATATATAGGACCCCTCCAAAGAATAGAACTGTTACTCACTCATTGGGCTCACTGCGAGAGCACTGTACTCACTTCCCTAGACTCGCCATGTCTAGTGCTCAGCGTCCAGTGCACCATGGCCGTCCACATGTGCACCATGGCCGTCCGATATCCAACGGTCAAGCCTGCATGCAACGATGTCGCAACGGACACACGCCATGCTTGCAATGGACGCACTGGACACACTGAGCACCGCGTCCAAACCCTGTCCAAAGAGGTTCCCGAGAGGCAAAATGTGCAATGGACGCGTCCGTTGCTCCACACTGGACGCTCGCCTGTGTCCATTGCCGCTGCTGTTCACTTCTACCTTTTTTCGGCCTTAGCACTGGACGGACTTTAGCGTCCATTGCCCGTGTCCATTGCCACTACAAGCTATGGTGCTCTCGGCTAGGGCACTAGACACATGGACCAGTGTTCATTGCAGTAGCCCTTGCAGCGTCCTTTACCAACCAGAGTCCCTTTTCTTCTCCTTTCTCTTCTCCTTCCTTTCCAACAAGCCAACCACAAGAAATGTACTCCATATGCTCATGAGTTAGCAAGTTTTTCAAAGCATTTTTCAGGAGAATGGAGTTAGCACACTAGATTCTAAATGCATCAAGATGTATGATCAGACCTAGTGGCACTCATGAACCGAATTACCGAAGATCTCCTTTCTTCATAGTTCGCACACTAGATTCTAAATGCATCAAGATGTATGATCAGACCTAGTGGCACTCATGAACCGAATTACCGAATATCTCCTCTCTTCATAGTTCGGCTATTTATGATCAGACCTAGTGGCACTCATGAACCGAATTACCGAAGATCTCCTCTCTTCATAGTTCGGCTATTGATCCTAAACCATTCACACCCTTTATGTGTCCTGAGTGCAAAAACAAAATGGCCCTATAGCTTTATACCTTTGACTTGAGCCCATTTTGTTTTTTTCATCAACCGCCAAGTCTCCAAATGACATGATCCACTCCATGGAATCATGTAACCCTCTTGGTCTGTCGATCCTTGACTTCACTTGCTCTTCGCTGTTCGGTCCATCGGCGCCAAGTATTGCCCAAGCTTCACCATCACATGGTCCTTCGCTTCAAAGCCTTGACTTTCCATTCACCCTTCCAACCGGTCCATCGAGCCAAGCCTCGTCTCGATCTTCACCATCTTGGTTACATGAGTTCATGTCATGTCTCATTCACAATGAGGTCCACACTTGGCAAGGACGACCTTATCTGAAACAACCACTTAGATCAAGGTTAGTCCTTAGGTTTCATCAATTATCCAAAACAAACTAGGGACTTTCACTTATACAGTACAAGATGCACTTGTTTGGTTGTCTGTGTTACTTTAGTCTGGCTAAGAATCAATGTGTTTGGTTGCATGATTTTGTTTGCATAGGATCACCTCTTTCTTCCTCTGATAAGTTTACCCCTTCTTAGGACTTTAGTCGAACACGCTGTGGGCATGGCAGCAGGCTATCATTGCTCGTTTGTTGCTCGTGCTGGCAAGTTGCTGGCATGCTCAAGCTTCTCATACATGGTCGCGTGAAGGCCACCTGCTCAAGTGCTCGTGAAGGCCAGCATGATCGTGCGTCCTTGTGATGGCTTGCTACTTGCCTGCTTCTCGTGTGTGTTCTCTGGTTGAATCCATGGTGGTGGAGCTCTCATGGTGGCGCACCACACCTACGTGGAGGTCAAGCAATCTTCCATGGCCATCAGTTGAGCTCAATTTGGAGGCGGCGAAGATCGATTCAAAGGCGCGGAAGATCGATTCGGAGGCGGGGAATCTCGATTCGGATGCCCACCAAGGACTGCCACTTCATCATCCTGCCCATTGAGGACCACCTGCCTCATCACGTCACCAGCCCCGATCCCGGTTCGGGCGCGGTGGTGCTGCGCCCCATGTGGCCGCCCGACCCGGTCTCGCCGCGTCCGCCTTCTTTTGTGGTGGAGCTCTGCTATGTGGCCATTGCGTCCGCTTGGGAGAATGAGCATGCAAAGCTCAGTGTACGCTAGAGAAGACGAGCAAGTAGAGCTCAGTGTCCGCCAAGGAGGACGAGCAGGCTTATCTTGGTGTCTGCCGAGGAGGACGAGCAAGCTCCGGAGAATTCTCTGCCTTCACAGTGCAGACCAGGAGGTGATGCCAATGAGACGGAGTGCTATGTAACACTCTGGTGTTAAGCATGCATTATCTTGCATATCATGAGCATGATCATCTCATTTGCATAGTCATTTATTTACATGAAATGATAAAATGAAAATGTGCTTATCTTGATTTGAACTAGAGCTATGTGATAGGTTGATTTTTTGGGGTTGAGTGTTAAATGAAGTTTGTAGAGAAAATTATTTGGAGCAAAACTTATTTTAGGGTCATTTCATGAAAAAGCTTGGAAGTGGGTCAAAAATATCAAAAACAGTTTATAAAAATAATTTTTTTTAATTTTAAATCCCCATTTTTGAAATTCAAATTCTAGGCAGAATTAGGCTTTGATGTTTAAAAGTGAAATGTTCTACTCATCAAAAGGAACATTTCATCTTTTACAAGTTTCTTCAAATTCGGATTATTTTGGAAAATATAGGGTTAATCAAGTTCTGCACGAATCTTGGCGTAGTGGGACCCACCGGCCAGTCTCTTCTTCCTCCTCTCTTCTTCTTCCTCGCGACGCTGTCCGCACCGACGCCATCCGCGTGGTGTCCGTACGCCGGGCGACGCCGCTGCTCGCTGTTCCGCCCCCGCATCCGAGCGCCACACGCATGCGCCACACGCCCACGCTCGCCTGGCCCCACCGCTCGCCCACGCGCACTCGGCCGACCCCGCATGCTCGCCACGCGCTCGCTGATGCCTGACGCCGCGCTCCGCCTGTCTGAGCCCGAGTGGCCACTTCAAGCTGTACCGATCGCGTCATTCTCTCCCTCCCTCTCTTCTCCATCGCCAGACACTCGCTCGCCCCCTCCTTTCCTTACCAGAGCCCGAGCGCACCGCGGAGTCCGCCATTGCCGCTGCCGCGAGCTCGCACACCACAGCACCTCACAGCCTTGATACATTTTGCCCAGAGCTTGCCAGCAGCTTCGCCTTGATGTGAGCCACGTCCTGCGCACATTTCCTGCCCTCGAGCCCCAAGGTAGAGGTCGAATCAACCGTTCCCCTTTCGCCGGTCATGGCCGCCTGACCGCCGTGCGGTCCGCCGTGGCCAGCAACCTCTCTCTCCCTTAATTAGCTTGCGCATCGTGACCGCCTGCTCGAGTAGCGTAGGTTGGTGTAGCTAATGGGACCGATTAGGGTTCGAGTACGTCGGATTTTGGCCGTCCACCGCCGCGGGTCGCGCCGCCGCTCGCCGACGTGCAGCACCGTCGTCGTTTTGGCCGGTGTCCCGTCTCTTTGACTAGCTGATCCGAGTCGCCTTGGTCTGCTGGAGTTGGTAGGCTAGTTCTCGCGCTCTGCCGTGGCCCGAGATGGCTGGCGCACTGCCGACCGTCGTCCCCGTCCGCCGCCGCGCGTGGCCGCCAGTCGAAACCTCGCTCATAGCTTGCATCTTGTACACCAATGCGTTCGTGTTGACAAGCTCAGCATTTCGGTAACCGTAGCTCGGCCGGAGACCTCGCCGTCGGCGAGGAATTCCGACGTCGACGACCATTCCCCGCCGCGTGGACCTCGGGCATGATTTCTATTCTTTCCCGGACTTTAGTGCAAAGTAGCCAGACACAGCGAGTTTCTTTTTAGGGCTCGGTTGTTTTTCGAAAAGTCCAGGGTTCCCGGTGCAAAAGCGTTTTTCCTTTTTCTTTTTCAGAACTGTTTCCAGATTTTTGTAAAAGCTTTGAAAAATCATAACTTCCTCATTTTTAGTCCAAATGAGATGGTTCAACTTGCAGTATTTTTCTTTTGAGAGATCTATGCATGAAAAATATGAAATATGAAATTTGTGATACTTTTCTGTATAGATTTATTTATCTCTATTAATTGCTTTTATCTTAGAAAATGCATAAGTAATTCTCTGTTGCTCAGAAAAATGTGAGACCAAGTTTGTTAGTCTTCTTATGTCATGCTCTATCTATGAAAAATGTTGTGAGGCCATATCCTGTGGAAAGTTTGCTCTGTCTAGTTATGGTGCCTATTTCCATGTGATGATAAATAATTCATAATAAATAATATATAAGGAATTTGTGCATGAAACTTTTTGGAGGATATTTTATGTCAATCTAGAGCTAATGATATTCTGAGATCTGTTGTTTGATATATTTTTATGTATAAAGTATTTTATGCCCGGTGAATTGTGCTGCCTTGTCATTTTTGTGTAGGATAAAGTACTTACTGTTTTGACTTAAAATTTTTATGGTAGTCTACGTTAGACATGATTAAGCTCCTCTAATTTTTACAGAATTTTCTGAGTAGTCTAAAGTCATATTGTAGTTATACCCTAATTTTCTTTAATAAGTAATAATGCTTTAAAGCTATCATTTCATGTGTGTAAAAATGCTTTTTATGCTATTTGTGATATGTGTGATCTGTTATTGGTTTTGGTTCAGCAGAGGGTAGTGTGAAAAATGATAGTCGTTTATAATTCCTTTTAATGTGTAAGTAAATTATAATACGAGGCTTGTTTAAGATTTGTCGGTAGAAGAGAATGCAGATGACATGTGCTTATCTTATATGTTTACAAATCATATCAATTATGTTAGCTGAGCATTCATTCACCATCAGCATCAGCATTGCACTTCTATGTATGCATGATATTCATACGCACTATGCATCATACAGGATCTTTGGAGCTTGAATCGGTAGTTCCCGGAGTACAAGGAGAGGAAGGCCAGCAGGAAGCTCTGGTGTGGGAAGTAGCAGCAGAAGAGGATCCCGAAGTTGATCTTTCGGAGTGTCTCGACCACCAGCCAAGCTCTTTCCTGAAAGGCAAGCCCCGGAGCATTCCTCCTGTGGTTTGCAAAATATCTAACTTGAGTCCTTTACTTATTTGGTGCATTAAGTTATAGGTGTCGTTTTATACCGTTGCTGCATTACTTATATTCCTTGCCACTGTATATACTTCAACCCTGGTAGGTTCAGGTACGAATATATGCTTAGCCCTCCTTAATAAGATCAGTAGAAGTCGGGTGATTTTCTGTCATCCGCGAGTTATAGGTGATGACTCAGAATGGTTGAATACATTGTTATCTTGGATAACCATGTGGAGATAATAAATCGAGACCGGGCGGGATTGGTGTTGAGACTGAACGGGAGGTTCGGTGAGGTTATCCCGTCTGTGTCGAACTAGGACCCCGTCCATTGTATGTCCTCAAGTCATATTGAATTTATGCCTCACATTTAGCTGGAAGGATAAGTCGTTCCGACCGCGAAGCCTAATTTTGATTTGGGCTGGGAGTCAACCTGCTGTATGCATCGTATTGGTGAAGATGGGGGACCACAGGTTACGCAAGAGTAATTCTGAGGTCAGGGTCGCCCTGAATAAGGCAGCCGGGCGGTTCCTGGATACGATGGTACCTGTTGATCTCGTGCTTTTTTCGAATTGAATGTCGGTGATCTGTAGCTCACCTTAGCGGGTGAGTGTGGTTTGTGTGAGGAATACCCACCAGCTGGTTAGTAATCAATTATAATCGCCATCGTTCCTGGACAGTGAACACTTGACTTGAGCAGCGGCATCGTAGTAAGAACTTGAACAAGAGATGAGATGGTTGAGTGTTGAGATTGAAAGATACTCAACCGGATTTGGTTAATATTTTTGTTGAATAATTATTACCATGCTTGTTTAGTATAGGTGCTAATATAGCATGATAAGGTTAATTAGATTAAAATACATTGCTAGAAGGTTCTTATTAATTGTTTCTTTAATACCAGCTTTTTCGCAATCAAATGAGTCAGCTATCCCTCTTATACAGCCTTGCATACTCCTTGGAGTCAATTTATTTTTAGTTTATGACGGGTAAGTCTAGCTAAGTACATTCTCGTACTCAGGGTTTTATTCCCCATGTTTTTGCAGATGGTGAGATGTTTTATGGCTATTGTCAGAACTGCTTCTATCCCGCCTTGGGAGATGACTAGACCTTGGGCATGGTCACTCTACTCTACCTTATGCTTTTGTTGGATATTAACCGAGGACCTGGCACAGTATTTGAACTGGTGTGTGTGTGTTTGAACTTAATCGCTTCCGCTATTTTAAAATTTAAAATTGGTTTGTAATAACTTTATTCGTACTCCAATGGTGTAAAACTATGTGCGAACTATGTACGTTGTGAATGGGAACGCTAAACTCATTACGATCTTGGTCGTGCTAGAAATGTTTGAAATCCTTCGAGATTTCAGTATGACTACTGGCTTTATTAGGTCTCAATCATGTAGTTTGCCGTCCTAATGGCGAAATATGTGCTTGTGCTCTAATAAATTGGTCGGTTCTGTCACAGCTGGCATCGGAGCAGGTTTAGCGTGTTACTGTTCATAAGTATTTAAAATAAAAGAGTTTTTGGTTGCAAAAAGTATTTACAAAATGTATAGCTATATATAGGCGTTCAAATCTATGGTTTTAAAAACTAGAGTGTGCCAGTGGTCATATCCTTTATGCCCAATAGGATTCAGGTGGCTTAATTAAGTACTGACTTGGGAGAAATTGCATCATATTTTCTGTTTTGTCGTTGCCTATACAATGACGGAGTCGTATGGGTGCCATTCACTTGAGTGGTAATGTATGGATCAAATTGCCTCTACGCACTGGTAAGTGTGAGTTGTGAGAGCATGATTGGATGCAAGGCCAGTCTAGGGGAGTGCTTATTGATGCCGGATTATTCACATGTTGCACACATGTTTATATGAAGGTATCCCATGTTGGGACCGTGTTCTGGCGGTGTCTCTTCTGCACGACTTGTTGGGGTGGTAAGTAATCGGTGTTTTCACCTTGTTCGGAAGGTGCGTGAATTTTTACGTCAAATTGCATTCATAGGGGATATGGGTGGAAATGAATTTTCTGCAGGTACACTAACCGTGCGAACGGTAGAACGAAGTAGTTACGTATAATGAGAGAACGATGTATGCCACCGCATAGAGCGTTAGATTATTAGTTCGTGAGGACGTATGTAACGTGCATGCATCATGGTTAAAATTACTCATTCATACATTCATGGTTCCTTCCCTTATAAATAAATTATCTCATTTCTTTAAAATTATAACTTATGGGATATACAACTTTTGGACAGATGCCGAGAACCAAGCAGACTGCTCGTAAGTCCACTGGAGGAGGAGTGTCCCGTGGTCCTTTGGCTGTCCGTGAGTCGGCACCAAGGGAGGTAGACACTTTTCTTGAGGAGCACGCCATGCCTAGCCTTCTTTGGAGGATTCTCTCCAACGCTGGGTACACGGTGGGCATGGAGCCTCACTACTACTGGGACAAGGACGACTTGGTGAACTATGGAGAGGCTCGTGTGGAGGTAGTTGTCCCACCTTTGGACGGTGACCCCCACTGGGTTGGGTGGCGCTACTTTGGTGCGGGCAAGACTGCCAAGACGGGTGCCATGTTTGTAGCTTTTGACGTGGTGGAGCACCTGATGGAGGAGATACCTCACCAGCTTGCCCAGGCTTTTCCTGGAGTGTTTCCCTTTGCTCACCGCCTTTCTAGGTGGCCGCATGCTGAGGGAAACCCACTGGAGGCAGGTCTTGAGGAGGCGCAGGGTAGCAGCATGCCTGCCATGAGTGCTATGTTTACAGTGATGAGGGCCTATGTCAACATGGAGACTAAGGCACTTCATCTGAGTGAGGAGTTCAAGGAGGCTCAAGCTGATGCACGCAAGGAGAAGCGTGAGTTGACACGTGAGCTTCAGCGTTCACGAGAGGAGGTAGCCCATGTGTCTCAGCATCGAGACAAGGTTGTTCTGGAGAGCCAGAAGATGGCTCAAGCTAGGGACGAAGCCTGGTCCGAGTTCTATCATCTTAGCATCCGCCAGCAGCAGGTGCTAGAGGACGTGGAGGATGTTCGTGCTTACAATGCTAGTCTTCACGAGGAGGTGCACAGGAAGCAAGATCCGTCAGCTAAGAGTAGCCGTAGCAGCAGCTAGGAGGTCTTTAGACGGTGCTTCTAGTGAGAGTAGCAACAATGGAGAGTAGCCTTGTTGATGATTGCGAGTCTCTAGTTGTTCTTTTGCATTCCTGTCGGGTGGTCATGTAACCCCTTTGCACGCCATCGAGACTTTGATGTAATGTGGAACATGGTGTTTGATGTGGCGATATCCGTACACCTTTAAAAGTCCAGTGTATGTATGCTGGCAAAATATGGATGTTGTAAGACGCTTTGCGATGGTTCTAACTAATATTAGTAGTGATGTTGTGATGTGAAAATTAGAATTATTGTGCCTCTATTTATTGTGCGAATTTATTTCCCTCGATAAATTCAGTTTGGCATGATTTTTACGTTCACCTCTCATTATGGAAACATCACCTAATAAATACTTATTGCTGAAATATGCAGATGCCGGTTACCCGTAGTGGTTCGGGTGGTAATGGTAGTGGTGGTGCTAAAGAGGGTGCCGATAACACTGCACGTGGTGTGCCACCCCCACCTCTGACCAATGCAGAGCAGATGTTTGCTCAATTCTTGGGTAGCCAGTGCAATGTGGAGCAGCTTCTTCGTGAGAGCTTGGCCCATGATATTCGTCAGGGTCCTCAGCAAAATCAGTATAGCAGCTTCAAGGAATTTCAGGACACTAAACCTCCTGTATTTAAAGATGCTCCTGAACCGCTTGAAGCAGATGAATGGCTCAACACCATGGAAGACAAGTTTCGTCTTCTAAGGTTAACAGAAGAACTAAAAGCGGAGTATGCAGCTCATCAACTTGAGGGACAAGCGGGGACGTGGTGGAAGCAACATCGCACCACCTTTCCATAGGGTGTTCCTATTACTTGGGACTGCTTTGCACGTGCTTTTCGGGGGAATTTCATTCCTCCCAGTTTGATGGCTATGAAGAAGACTGAGTTTCTATCGCTCACTATGGGAACTCACAATGTGAAGGAGTATCTGCACGCCTTCAATACTTTGAGTCGCTATGCTCTAGAATTTGTAAACACTGATGAGAACAAGATAGCTAGTTTCAAGAGAGGCTTGAGTTCCAAGTTGATGAAGACCATGAGCACTTCTGCTCGTGTTACTTTCAATGACTTTCTGAATGATTGTATTATGCAAGAAAACAGTAACAACATTCATGCTGCCGCCAAGAATCGTAAGAGAGCCCATGATGGAGGTGGTTCTTCTCAGGCAAGAGCCCCTACTGCTTTTCGTGCTCCGTATCATCCACCGATGTCTGATGCGAGATTCAGGCCCTCGCAGCAGAAAAGGCATAACAATTATCCAGCTCAGAATCCGTAGAAGCATCACAGAGCATTCAAAGTTCTTGCTCCACAGGGGAAACCAGGACAGAGCAGCTTGATCGGTGCTAACAAGACACCTGTCAATGGACCTTACTTCAACTGCAACCAGACAGGGCACTTCGCTCGTTATTGCCCTTTTCCCAAGAAGCAGCAGGCCCCATACCAAGCTCGTGTGCACAACACCTCGATTGAGGAGATTCTTGCTGGTGAACCAGTGACTGCGGGTATGTTTTCTGTGAATCAAATCCCTGCCGCTGTTTTGTTTGATTCTGGATCATCGCATTCTTTCATGAGTCAAGCATTTGCATAGAAGCATGATCAAAAGATACTTGAATTGAGCATTGAATTTAAGGTTAGTTCAGCTGGGGCTGATATAACTACTAAGCAGATAGTTCAGGGTGCAACCCTAGACCTGGACAAGTGGAGGTTTCAGTTGAACTTGATAGTTCTACCTGGCTTAGGAGTGGACGTGATAGTGGGGATGAGTTGGATGAAATTCTGGGGTGCTGTGATTGATACAGGTAATAGGATGCTATCTATCAGAAATCCTCTTGGGGAGGGTACCTTTCAAGTGCCATTACCCCAAAAGTTTAAGCTGGAGAGCGTATCCTATTCTACTCGTGTGACCCTTCTTCCCGAAATTCCTGTCGTGTGTGAGTTTCCGGATGTTTTTCCTAAAGAGCTTCCGGGTCTTCCACCAGATAGGGACGTTGAGTTTCGCATAGAGTTACTACCTGGCACCGCCCCAATTTCTAGGAGGCCATATCGAATGCCGCCAAATGAATTGGCAGAGCTTAAAAATCTGTTGAAGGAATTGTTGGACAAGGGTCTTATTTGCCCTAGTGTGTCGGAATGGGGTTGTCCTGCTATCTTTGTAAAGAAGAAGGAAAAATCTCTACGGATGTGCGTGGATTATCGTCCACTCAATGCAGTGACCATTAAGAACAAGTATCCGTTACCCCGTATTGACATTCTTTTTGACTAGTTGTCCAAGGCGAGAGTGTTTTCCAAGATTGATCTTAGGTCTGGTTACCATCAGATCAAGATTAGACTGGAAGATGTGCCTAAGACCGCTTTTTCTACCAGATATGGATTGTATGAGTATCTTGTTATGTCCTTTGGCTTAACGAATGCTCCTGCATATTTCATGTATCTGATGAATTCGGTCTTTATGCCTAAGTTAGACAAGTTTGTGGTGGTGTTTATTGATGACATCTTGGTGTACTCAGAAAATGAAGAAGATCATGCCGAGCATCTGAGGATTGTTTTAGAAAGGCTTAGGGAACATAAGCTGTATGCCAAGTTTAGCAAGTGTGAGTTTTGGCTCAAGAAAGTTCAATTCCTTGGCCATGTTATATCTGATGAGGGAATCTCAGTAGATCCGAGCAAAGTACAAGAGGTGATGAATTGGGAAGCACCAACTTCTGTGCATGAAGTTTGGAGTTTTCTTGGTCTAGCCGGATATTATCGTCGTTTTATTCTGGATTTCTCAAAGATTGCCAAACCTATGACAAATCTGTTGCAGAAAGAGAAGAAGTTCGTTTGGACAGAGGAGTGTGAAACAGCTTTTCGTACCTTGCGGGAATTGTTGACCACTGCTCCTGTTCTTGCGCAACCAGATTTAGGGAAACCTTTTGATGTATATTGTGATGCATCAAAAACAGGCTTAGGATGTGTGCTTATGCAAGAAGGGAGAGTCATAGCTTATGCCTCACGTCAGTTAAAGAAGCATGAAGTGAATTATCCAACCCATGATTTGGAGCTAGCAGCTGTTGTGCATGCTCTAAAAATCTAGAGGCATTACTTATTGGGTAACTTCTATAAAGTTTACACTGACCACAAGAGTCTGAAGTATATTTTTACCCAACTCGAGTTGAACATGAGGCAACATCGATGGATGGAGTTTATTAAGGACTTCAATATGGAGATATTGTATTATCCAGGCAAGGCAAACGTAGTCGCAGATGCGTTGAGTCAAAAATCACATTGCCATGCTATTCAACCTTTATTAGCAGATGGTTTTGGCCTCATGCATCTTGTTGTGCTGCGTAACATCCAAATTAGTTGCTCTCTTGAAAGCAAGATCATCGAAGGTTAGAAAACTGACAAGGGTATAGGTCATATCAAGGAGAAGATGTTGAAATAGTCGTTCAAGCATTTCAGAGTTGATGAGAAGAGAATCTTATGGTTTGATGATTGTCTGATCGTACCAAAAGATAGAGAACTCAGAAATCAAATCATGGATGAAGCTCACTTATCAAAATTATCTATTCATCCTAGCGGTAGTAAAATGTTTCATGATCTGAAGGCTCGTTTTTGGTGGACCAAAATGAGAAAGGAGATTGCAGCCTATGTTGCACGTTGTGACATCTGTTATCGCATAAAGGCTGTTCATTTGAAGCCAGCCGAAATGCTTCAACTGTTGCCGATTCCTGAATGGAAATGGGAAGATATCAGTATGGATTTCATTACCGAACTTCCCACCACTCAAAAAGGGCATGACTCTATTTGGGTAATCGTTGATCGACTTACCAAGAGTGCGCACTTTATTCCAGTTCGTACAGATTATCGACCGCCTCAATATGCTGATATTTATCTCAGGGAGATCATTCGTTTGCATGGAATTCTCAAAACAATTGTATCTGATCGAGGATCTCAGTTTACTGCTCATTTCTGGGAACACTTGCAGAAGGATTTGGGGACAAAACAGAATCATAGTACCGCTTATCATCCTCAGACTTCAGGTCAAACAGAAAGGGTGAATCAAGTTCTTGAGGATCTTCTGAGGGCTTGTGTTTTATCATCCAAGGGTTCATGGGAGAAATGGTTACCTTTGGCAGAATTCTCTTATAACAATAGTTACCAAGAGAGTATACAGATGGCTCCTTTTGAGGCACTGTATGGCCGAAAGTGTAGAACGCCTATGGATTGGGTAGGACCTGGAGAAAGAAGATATTATGGTATTGACTTTGTAAAAGAAGCTGAAGAGCAGGTTCGAACAATTCAACAACACATAGCAGCTGCGCAATCCCATAAGAAAAGTTATGCGGACAAGAGAAGAAGACCTCTAACTTTTAATGTTGGTGATTATGTGTATTGAAGGTCTCTCCTATGAAGAAAGTGCAACGTTTTGGTGTTAAAAGAAAACTAGTGCCTCGTTATGTCGGTCCATATCAGATAGTGGAAAGAAAAGGATTGTGGGCCTATAAGCTCAAACTGCCTGAAGAGATTAGTGCAGTGTTTCCTGTTTTCCATGTATCCCAACTCAAGAAATGTCTGCGTGTTCCAACCGAAGAAGCCATGAAAGTTAAAGACATTAAGTTAAGTTCAGATTTAACTTATGAAGAGAAACCTATGAGACTCTTGGATATCAAAGACAGAGTGACTAGAAATCGTGTGGTCAGGCAATACAAGGTGTCCTGGAGCAATCATGATGATAGCGATGCCACTTGGGAAACCGAGGACTATTTAAAAGAAGTATGTCCCGATTTTCATAAAGAATGGTTAGTCTACTCAAATCTCGGATGAGATTTCTTTAAGGGGGAAGGGCTGTAACACTCTGGTGTTAAGCATGCATTATCTTGCATAGTCATTTATTTACATGAAATGATAAAATGAAAATGTGCTTATCTTGATTTGAACTAGAGCTATGTGATATGTTGATTGTTTGGGGTTGAGTGTTAAATGAAGTTTGTAGAGAAAATTATTTGGAGCAAAACTTATTTTGGGGTCATTTCATGAAAAGGCTTGGAAATGGGTCAAAAATGTCAAAAACAGTTTATAGAAATGATTTTCTTTTAATTTTAAATCCCTATTTTTGAAATTCAAATTCTAGGCAGAATTAGGCTTTGATGTTTAAAAGTGAAATGTTCTACTCATCAAAAGGAACATTTCATCTTTTATAGGTTTCTTCAAATTCGGATTATTTTGGAAAATATGGGGTTAATCAAGTTCTGCACGAATCTTAGCGCAGTGGGACCCACCGGCCAGTCTCTTCTTCCTCCTCTCTTCTTCTTCCTCGCGACGCTGTCCGCGCCGACGCCGTCCGCGCCGACGCCGTCCGCGTGGCGTCCGTACGCCGGGCGACGCCGTTGCTCGCTGTTCCGCCCCTGCATCCGAGCGCCGCATGCATGCGCCACACGCCCGCGCTCGCCTGGCCCCACCGCTCGCCCACGCGCCCTCGGCCGACCCCGCATGCTCGCCACGCGCTCGCTGATGCCCGACCGCGCTCCGCCTGTCCGAGCCCGAGCGGCCACTTCAAGCTGTACCGACCGCGTCATTCTCTCCCTCCCTCTCTTCTCCATCGCCAGACACTCGCTCGCCCCCTCCTTTCCTTACCAGAGCCCGAGCGCGCCGCGGAGTCCGCCATTGCCGCCGCCGCGAGCTCGCACACCACAGCACCTCACATCCTTGATACATTTTGCCCAGAGCTTGCCAGCAGCTTCGCCTTGACGTGAGCCACGTCCTGCGCACATTTCCTGCCCTCGAGCCCCAAGGTAGAGGTCGAATCGACCGTTCCCCTTTCGCCGGCCATGGCCGCCCGACCGCCGCGCGGTCCACCATGGCCAGCAACCTCTCTCTCCCTTAATTAGCTTGCGCATCATGACCGCCTGCTCGAGTAGCGTAGGTTGGTGTTGCTAATGGGACCGATTAGGGTTCGAGTCCGTCGGATTTTGGCCGTCCACCGCCGCTGGTCGCGCCGCCGCTCGCCGGCGTTCAGCGCCGTCGTCATTTTGGCCGGTGTCCCGTCTCTTTACTAGCTAATCCGAGTCGCCTTGGTCTGCTGGAGCTGGTAGGCTAGTTCTCGCGCTCCGCCGTGGCCCGAGATGGCCGGCGCACCACCGACCGTCGCCGCCGTCCGCCGCCGCGCGTGGCCGCCGGTTGAAACCTCGCTCATAGCTTGCATCTTGTACACCAATGCGTTCGCGTTGACGAGCTGAGCATTTCGGTAGCCGTAGCTCGGCCGGAGACCTTGCCGTCGGCGAGGAATTCCGACGCCGACGACCATTCCCCGCCGCGTGGACCTCGGGCATGATTTCTATTCTTTCCCGGACTTTAGTGCAAAGTAGCCAGACACAGCGAGTTTCTTTTTAGGGCTCGGTTGTTTTTCGAAAAGTCCAGGGTTTTCGGTGCAAAAGCGTTTTTCCTTTTTCTTTTTTAGAACTGTTTCCAGATTTTTGTAAAAGCTTTGAAAAATCATAACTTCCTCATTTTTAGTCCAAATGAGATGGTTCAACTTGCAGTATTTTTCTTTCGGGGAGATCTATGCATGAAAAATATGAAATATGAAATTTGTGATACTTTTCTGTATAGATTTATTTATCTCTATTAATTGCTTTTATCTTATAAAATGCATAAGTAATTCTCTGTTGCTCAGAAAAATATGAGACCAAGTTTGTTAGTCTTCTTATGTCATGCTCTATCTATGAAAAATGTTATGAGGCTATGTCCTGTGGAAAGTTTACTCTGTCTAGTCATGGTGCCTATTTCCATGTGATGATAAATAATTTATAATAAATAATATATAAGAAATTTGTGCATGAAACTTTTTGGAGGATGTTTTATGTCAATCTAGAGCTAATGATATTCTGAGATCTGTTGTTTGATATATTTTTATGTACAAAGTATTTTATGCCCGGTGAATTGTGCTGCCTTGTCATTTTTGTGTAGGATAAAGTACTTACTGTTTTGACTTAAAATTTTTATGGTAGTCTACGTTAGACATGATTAAGCTCCTCTAATTTTTATAGAATTTTCTGAGTAGTCTAAAGTCATATTGTAGTTATATCCTAATTTTCTTTAATAAGTAATAATGCTTTAAAGCTATCATTTCATGTATGTAAAAATGTTTTTTATGCTATTTATGATATGTGTGATCTGTTATTGGTTTTGGTTCAGCAGAGGGTAGTGTGAAAAATGATAGTCGTTTATAATTCCTTTTAATGTGTAAGTAAATTGTAATGCGAGGCTTGTTTAAGATTTGTCGGTAGAAGAGAATGCAGATGACATGTGCTTATCTTGTATGTTTACAAATCATATCAATTATGTTAGCTGAGCATTCATTCACCATCAGCATCAGCATTGCACTTCTATGTATGCATGATATTCATACGCACTATGCATCATACAGGATCGTCGGAGCTCGAATCGGTAGTTCTCGGAGTACAAGGAGAGGAAGGCCAGCAGGAAGCTCTGGTGCGGGAAGTAGCAGTAGAAGAGGATCCCGAAGTTGAACTTCCGGAGTGTCCTGACCACCAGCCAAGCTCTTTCCTGAAAGGCAAGCCCCGGAGCATTCCCCCTGTGGTTTGCAAAATATCTAACTTGAGTCCTTTACTTGTTTGGTGCATTAAGTTATAGGCGTCGTTTTATACCGTTGCTGCATTACTTATATTCCTTGCCACTGTATATACTTCAATCCTGGTAGGTTCAGGTACGAATATATGCATAGCCCTGCTTAACTAGATCGGTAGAAGTCGGGTGATTTCCTGTCATCCGCGAGTAATAGGTGATGACTCAGAATGGTTGAATACATTGTTATCTTGGATAACCATGTGGAGATAATAAATGAAGACCGGACGGAATTGGTGTTGAGACTGAACGGGAGGTTCGGTGAGGTTATCCCGTCTGTGTCGAACTAGGACCCCGTCCGTTGTACATCGTCAAGTCATATTGAATTTATGCCTCACATTTAGCTGGAAGGATAAGTCGTTCCTACCGCGAAGCCTAAATTTGATTTGGGCTGGGAGTCGACCTGCTGTACGCATCGTATTGGTGAAGATAGGGGACCACAGGTTACGCGGAGAGTAAGTCCGAGGTCAGGGTCGCCCTGAATAAGGCAGCCGGGCGGTTCCTGGATACGATGGTACCTGTTGATCTCGCGCTTTTCCCGAATTGAATGTCGGTGATCTGTAGCTCACCTTAGCGGGTGAGTGTGATTTGTGTGAGAAATACCCACCGGCTGGTTAGTAATCGATTATAATCGCCATCGTTCCTGGACAGTGAACACTTGACTTGAGCAGCGGCATCGTAGTAAGAACTTGAACAAGAGATGAGATGGTTGAGCTGTTGAGATTGAAAGATACTCAACCAGATTTGGTTAATATTTTTATTGAATAATTATTACCATGCTTGTTTAGTACAGGTACTAATGTAGCATGATAAGGTTAATTAGATTAAAATACATTGCTAGAAGGTTCTTATTAATTGTTTTTTTAATACCAGCTTTTTCGCAATCAAATGAGTCAGCTATCCCTCTTATACAGCCTTACATACTCCTTGGAGTCAATTTATTTTTAGTTTATGACGGGTAAGTTTAGCTAAGTACATTCTCGTACTCAGGGTTTTATTCCTCATGTTTTTGCAGATGGTGAGATGTTTTATGGCTATTGTCAGAACTGCTTCTATCCCGTCTTGGGAGATGACTAGACCTTGGGCATGGTCACTCTACTCTACCTTATGCTTTTGTTGGATATTAACCGAGGACCTGGCACAGTATTTGAACTGGTGTGTGTGTGTTTGAACTTAATCGCTTCCGCTATTTTAAAATTTAAATTTGGTTTGTAATAACTTTATTCGTACTCCAATAGTGTAAAACTATGTGCGAACTATGTACGTTATGAATGGGAACGCTAAACTCATTACGATCTTGGTCGTGCTAGAAATGTTTGAAATCCTTCGAGATTTCAGTATGACTACCGGGTTTATTAGGTCTCAATCATGTAGTTTGCCGTCCTAATGGCGAAATATGTGCTTGTGCTCTAATAAATTGGTCGGTTCTGTCACACGCTAGCCCATGCCTGGCTCTAAAATGACAAAATTGGCTGCAGAACATCGTAAAATGTGGCTTTTGCCACTGGCCACTAAAAAACCTTGTCTTTGCTGATAACCATTACAAAAACATACATATTTGCTAAAACACATTCTTGTGTATACAATAATATATCCACACTAAACCAATGACAAAAGACATAAATCTAGACAAGAATACCCTGGGAGATGATTGTAGGAATTGGGTGAAATCACGAAAAATCTGCATGTTCCTGGGGAAAAATCTCTCTCAAAGAATCATGGCCTCCTGCTGCTCCGCTCACTACGGATCGAGGGACGTGCACCTGCTGCTCAGGTCATCGCCATAGGATTCTCGTAGGAATCGAGCACCGCTCTCAAGAGCGTCACCGCCGAGGAAGGAAGCATGTGCGCCCTGTCGCCGCCACCGCCGGGTGCGGGCGCCACAGAGGGTGTGCATCGTGTCGTTGCCTGTGCGCCGCCGCTGCCAGGTGCAGGTGCCTTATATAGTGTGTGGCATCACTTCCTGCGTGCCGCCGCCGCTGGGTGCCACCGTCGCAGAGGTGCGTGGCGTTGCGGCCCGCTCGCCGGTTTTTCCGTGCGAGACGAGCGGATGAACACATCCACACTTACCTCCTTCGGCAAGATGATAAAAGACCAAGGGTACATTCTTCATTTCGCGTGGTTCTTCGTTAAACTCAAATATAATAATAAGTTTAGTGTCCTGCAGCAAATTAGTAATATTGAAAGATGTCTTTTGGCCAAAACAAGTTTTTTTAGTGTCTTATAGAAAAAGACACTTTTAATAGTGTCCGGTGGCAAATTCTGCCCCCAGAAAACGCACCCATCTATTTTTTTTAGCCTAGCAAATGGGTGGTCGGTGTCGAACAAGCGAAAGGTGACTTCCTAGAGCCTGGTCGAGGTTGGTCATCCAGCCAAACATTCCCTATATGTGGCCAATTGGCCATATTTTTGCCTGGAAATGACTTCTATGGAGCCGTCTCTCTCCACGCTCTTCATCTACCGCCATTTCGTTTTCGTGTACATGCGCCCATTCACGGGTCTCCAATTCGAGCTGTATATATAGTGGATTTTGTCTTGTCCAGATAGGATTAATTTGGCTCGAACATGGGATCGAATATTTTGCTGCAGGCGCTGCAGCCCAGGAAAGACATAATGCTAACACACGAGACACAACCGCATGCCAACCGGAACTTTAATTTATAATGCGCCGGCCAGCCGCGCCAGGCTCATATTTTCAACTGCCATGCACGATTCCTTTGGCTGTCTCGGTCCCCATGTACTGCAGCCAGCTACAAGGATACTACTTTATATCCAACAGATCGATCAGAATTCCTAGTTTATTTATTATCCTATCATCATGTACCTACCGTCAAACTCCAAGCACGCTTCACCGCGTCCTATAGTTCATGTTACTACGTCCTTGACCAGGCATGTATGCATATATAGCAATGGAATATTTCCTTGAGGCAACGATCACTTCGTGAGCACGTACCTCAATCTAACACTTAAGCAGTCATGATTACTGTAATAATAATTTTTAGAGACAGCTCATTTTATTAATAGAGGTGATAAAAAAACCTCCATGTCTTGAAAGTACACTCTCTCTGTTCTAAATTATAAATTTGTTTTAATTTTTTTATTTATTAAATTTGCTATGTATCTAGACATATTGTTATATATAAATGCATAGCAAAATGAATATAATAAAAAAAAGGTCAAAAGTACTTATAGTTCGAAACCAATGGAGTACTTACTATTTTTAGAGTTCGATAGCTAACTATAAAAAGACCCTAAAATGAACTACCTCAGAAAATCAATTAACAGAAACAGACTATTTTGAAAAGATTATTTATTTTGAGAAGAGGATATCTTAATAAATCAACTTATGTTAGTAAACCAAAGCTCTTGGCCAACCTAGCTATTATGTCTCCTACCAAACTCTAAGAGCAATAACTTTGAGTCAGATTTAGACATTTTTAGTTGTAATAAAACGTGCTCCAACGGACGTTCTATTTGGAATTCTAAAATACCTAGTCTTGTATTCCGTCAATTAGGTAAAAATAGCCAGCGGGTGCCGCTCGCCATCAGGCTATGTGTGCTGATATGTCCAGCAGTGAGCCAATCAGCGTGGCCTCAGGTTCCTGCATGTTTTGCATGCGACAGAGGAAGGTGGGTTTATGATGACATGGCTAAATCCTCAGTTTAGAAATCTAATTTTAGACAATCTCTTGGAGTTTCTCTAAACCACAAAAGAGCATGCACCCTATCTTCTCTACCACACAATAAGTGTCCAGCACCCTTTCTCCCTGTGTAACCTCTCTCCCACACACGGGATGCCATTTCCCTCCCTCAACTCCTCACTCCGAGTTTGTCAAAAAAAAAAAAAAATCCTCACTTCGCACTCTCCTCTTTTTTATGCCTCTCATCCATGCCTCAATGAATCCAGATCTGCGACTGTGTGGTATAATAAGCACCTCACTGGTCGTGGGGCGATGCATGGTGGCTAGGGCGGTGGCCCTCTCTCCTTTCTATGGTAGCATATAGTGTCGTGGCTCCGCTGCATACAGTTGCGGTGTGCTTCCTAGATGAGGTCGTTGGGCCTGCATAGGGGAATATGACACTTGGAGCAGGGATGTGAACATGGAGTAACACTTTATAATGTTTTTTTACTATATGTAGAACATAAATTTAAGGGCATGTTTGATATCAGCCAAGACATCGTGTTTGTTTCCTTGGGCCCCACTGTATACTTGACCAAAGTGATCAATCCTATCCATCTAATCCTATCAAACATGATCCGAACTCGGCCTGACTGACCAAGAGCAAGAAATCAAACATTAGAGGTGTATGATTGGAGCCGGACTTAAACTGGCCATGTCGCGCAGGGGCAAGAAATCAAACACGCCCTATATGTCTTCAAACGGCATGTCCGAACTGAGGAACATGATCATGTTCCATATTTCGGGTTGCTAATAAGGTACGTGTACTATAGAAGTACAATATATTAACTGAACGCGGTTGACACTTGACAAGAATACTAAATACTGCAGCCAATCCGGCCAGATTCCATGAGCGCTCTAGTTTAGCTGTGAACCGGCCAGATCTGAAAGATCAATGAGATCTCATTAATATACCGACCTTCGATGTGTTCCAAGCGCTTGTGAGTGACAGACGCTCACATGTTGCTTAACTGATCGACGATTTGATGCTGTTTTCGTGCAGGCATGCGTGTAACTCTGTCGGAATAGTTGACCGCCACCTAGGGAAAGAACTAATCTCTGCAGGCACGCTTCCCGCCCAGAGTGATGAACCGTAACTTACGAACGCAGATTGCAAGCCACTAGCTACGTACGACACAAGTATAGAGATCAAGTGAGCAACTAGACGATTAGTACTCGTATTACTCCTATATAATAAGCTTTCCAGCAGAAGTAATGCAAGAAGCTAAGATGACATTGTTCAGAGGCTTAGCATTAGCGCTTATCCTTTGCTTGTGCTCGTGTTACCTCGCCACAAGTGTCTCCTCCTCAGCTACCTCCGATGGCTTCCTCCAATGCCTGTCGGACAACATACCGAGCGGGCTCATCTACACTCAGGCCGCGAGCAACTTCACCGACGTGCTGGTGTCCTCAGTCCGGAACCCCCGGTTGTTGAGCAGCGCCACGGGGAGGCCGCTCTGCATCGTCACGCCCGTCGACGTATCCCACGTGCAGGCTGCCGTGCGGTGTGGTCGCGCCAACGGCGTGCGCCTCCGCGTGCGCAGCGGCGGGCACGACTACGAGGGCCTCTCGTACCGTTCCGAGCGGCCCGACGAGGTGTTCGGCATCGTCGACCTGTCCAACCTCCGCGCCATCGCCGTGAGCGGCGCCAACGACGAGCGGCCGGTGCCCACGGCATGGGTCGACTCCGGCGCCACGCTTGGGGAGCTCTACTATACCGTCGCCAAGAACAACTCGGAGCTGGCGTTCCCGGCCGGCATCTGCCCGACCATTGGCGTGGGCGGGCACTTGAGCGGCGGCGGGATCGGCATGATGATGCGCAGGTTCGGCCTGTCCATCGACAACGTGCTCGACGCCAAGCTGGTCGGCGCCAGCGGCGACCTCGTCGACAGGGCCGCCATGGGGGAGGACCACTTCTGGGCCATCCGGGGCGGCGGCGGCGAGAGCTTCGGCATCGTGGTGTCGTGGAAGGTGAGCCTCGTCAAGGTCCCGTCCACGGTGACGGCCTTCAACATCTTCAAGACGGTGGACCTGGGAGCCATTGACGTCCTGACTAAGTGGCAAGACGTCGCGGCTGACCTCCATAGCGACATCACTATCAGGGTCATCATCCAGGGACGGCGAGCAACGTTCCAGTCCCTGTACCTAGGCACCTGCAGCGACCTCGTGCCAATGCTGAACAGCTCCTTCCCGGAGCTCGGCATGACGAGCGCCGATTGCCTTGAGATGACATGGCTGCAGTCGGCTGCCTTCTTCAACTCCTGGAACCGCCACACGCCGGTGGAGGCGCTGCTGGACCGGAAGACCAGCCTGAGTACCTTCACGAAGAACAAGTCCGACTACATCCGCCGTGCCGTCCCCAAGGAAGCGTGGAACGACATTTTTCCTTGGCTCACGATGAATGGTGCCGGGATGATGATCCTGGAGCCCCACGGCGGGTACATCGGCACCATCCCCGACGGGGCGACGCCGTATCCTCACCGGAGCGGCGTGCTCTACAACATCCAGTACATCACGTTCTGGTCGGCGGGCAACGATGGCTCCGCGGCGACGACCTGGATCAACAACTTCTACGACTTCATGGAGCAGTACGTGAGCAAGAACCCGAGGGAGACGTACGCGAACTACCGGGATCTGGATATCGGCGAGAACGTGGTGGTCAACGACGTCAGCACGTTTGATAGCGGCAGGGTTTGGGGAGACAAGTACTTCGCCGGGAACTTTCAGAGGCTCGCCGCGGTGAAAGGGGCAGTGGATCCGACCGACTACTTCAGGAACGAGCAGAGCATCCCGCCACAGAGCACGGCCGGCAACCGTCGTTCCGGGAAGCGGTTGGATCGAAACATGAGTTAGTGCGTTCGGTACGTGGATCTCGATGTGATATCCCTCTGCTCGAGTTCCTTCGTATACACAGTCCCGAATTTGAATTTGAAGGGAATAAATCAATAAACGCAGCTCTCTACTGACATTTTGTTCCTATTTAAATGATTACTCCCTCAATTTTAAATTGTAAGTCTTTTCAATAATTTTGGAGAGTCAAATCATCTTAAATTTAATAAAAAAATTATACGACTAAGATAATAATATTTGTGATGCCACCTAAGTATTAGTAGATTCTTCGTTAACTATATCTTCATAGTATACTTATTTGATGTTTGACTTTTTCAAAATTATTGGAATGATTTACAATTTGGAATAGAGGGAGTAAGATAACTCACGGTCCTCAAATTTGTCACGGTCCTCAAATTTGGTTGCTCGTATTGTCATATAGGTCTCCAAATGTTTAAAACACCCATCTTACTATAGAAATTTGTCCCTGATTGATACATGAGCGCAAACAGGCTTAGAACCCGATGTACCATGCCCATCCACGCTGGAAAAGGAGCAGGTTCTGGAGGGATTTCATATTCGGAAAAGTCCTTGTTGCTGGCCTCGCCCCCTCTTCCTCTTTCTTTCCATTCTCTTAGCTCTCGCCACTAGAGAAGATTGTCTTCGGTCGGAGCGCGTTAGAGCCAAATAGAAGGACATTGGTGATTGTGACGGTTGGTGCTAGCGAAATCTCCGCATCGGCGGCGTCAGCTAGTGATGGCTCCACGACTGTAGAGAAAGGGTGACTCTTTACCAACATATGTTGAGTTCCCAAAGCTCCAAATATGTAATCTTGTTTTCCTTCGTTATTTATTTGGTCATAGTATGTAGTTGATGTTGGTGGATGGTTGGATGCCCCTCATCTGACATTAGAATCTGTTGAGGTTGTTCTGTTTTTTTTTGGGGGGGGAGGTGGGTTGGTGTTGAAGTTGATAACACAGGTGATGGAATCTTGATTGTTCTTGTTATTTTAGTGCACAAAAGAAAGAAATTGTTGCATGAATTTACATTATCTTTCTCATGAACTAGTACTGTATATAGAATTTGAGTCCAAATTTGATGAATTGTAGCATGAATTTGAACTAATGAATGTGAGTAAATGTTTACTCTTTTTTCTGTGTTTGTGCACAAATCATGTTTGTAGGTGACAATCATGAAGAGTTCACAGTAGAGCTTCACTATGGTGGGTTTTGTTTCTGTTGGTATGGTCACATAATGAGTTATGTGGATGGGAAGATCAACTTTGGTTTGACAATTGTGAAGTTGATACTCGGACCATCCTTTGCCTCAATGACTTTGTTGAGCAGCTAGGTTACAAGAAGACATATGTTCTTTTTTTCTCGAATACACAAAGTATTTGCATATCATTAATTAAGAATAATTGTTTAAAGATACACTCAAAGACACATGTTCTGAAAACTTATTTGTTGCTACCAGCCTATCTGGGAAGGTTCTTGCTAATGGGTTTAGGATCATTGTAGTACCAATGCAATGTCCACTATATATTCTAGAAGGATTAAGACTTCGTTTGTATATTTGGACCCTAAGGACACTTTTGTTTGTGTGAACTATGATGATATTGATGTGAATCCAGTCTGTGAGCTACCAAAGGTGATAAGCCTGTCCTGTTAAGGTCATTCATATTTACAAGCTAGGTGCAAGAAGAGGAGCTTACCTGATTTTTACAGCTATTATAGGGCAGCGGGGTGTAGTTCCTAATCATGAATAATATGGAATCACTAGTGTTGATGATGGTTCCTAACCCAAAACTCTCTCCATGGCAACGTGGATGGCCATATTGGCAGAGGGGTCGGGGCTAAGCTCGTTTATTTGAACATGTGCAGAAACCAAGGACAAGTTTTAGCTAGGTGAAAAGAGTTCGCATTGTGGACTATATGACGCCACGTAGACAAGTTAAAATGCTGCCAATATATTTTACTCTCTCAAAACTGTCCACGGTTGTCCAATCCTAATAACTAATTACTATGATAGGAAGGAAAAACATCTTCCCTCTGTCAATGGCAGTTTTGGACTTTTGATGCCAGCTCATACTGTTTTGGGTTTCGCCCTGATTTTATGTCACGCTTCCCTCATATGGAAGGCCAAATGAGAATCATTTCACAGCATGGCCTAGGCCTGCCTAAGGGCACGACGTGGCCTAGGCCTGCCTAAGACATGACCCGATGATGGTCGGGCTGGCATGACATACCCTGGTCATTGGGTCCATGCTACTTTGCTTGCCCATAGGTTGTACCTTTGGCCTAGGCACGACCTTATAGCGCAGTCAATAGTTAGCATGTCACATTAGCGTACTTAGTGGGTTAGGATCCGTTTAAATCTAGACCATACTCAAAGCCATGTTTATGGACCTAGAGATAACATTTGAGAGTAAAGGGACATAGGTGACACCTCTTGTTAAGTTGAAAAATCAGCCTTATATATAGGTACAATCAACATGCAACATCTATCCTCGTCTATGATGCATGCATGGGCTTAGACCAGACTTCATTTTTCAGCAGCGTTACTATTTGGCGCTAACTTTGCATTCTTTTGCATTAATGCGAATATTCAATGCCCGGTCACCAGGTCACATTAACACGCTTATATATGTAACCTGCAAGAAATCCGTCTGGCACAGGCCCTGTAAAAACGCAGGCTTTGACCAGTTACGTACCCTCCCTCCCTGATATAGTTTGCATGTAGTAAGCCGGTGGTACCTCTCGACCAATGGATCTGTCCGCGCCAGTAGGAAACGGAGAAGAAGAATGCCCACTCGGCCACTTGTGGCCTCTATATAAAGTCTATGCCCCCTTGTGGCCAACCAACAGACACTGCTGGTAGTGCAATCTATCTCCTCTCCCCCGCGGCAATGGCGACATCAAGGTGCCTTGCCTTGGCGCTCCTCTTGTGCGCCTTGTCAGCCTCCTGCCACGCCGACATTTCCTACCCACCGTCGGCCATGCCCGCAGCCGCGCCCGCTAGGGGTGACTTCCTGTCGTGCCTCACCAAGAGCGTTTCCCCGCGGCTCCTCTACGCCAAGAGCTCGCCGGCGTACGGCTCCATCTGGGCGTCCACCGTCAGGAACGTCAGGTTCGCGTCGGACAAGGAGGTGAAGCCGCTGTACATCATCACCCCCACCGAAGCCGCCCACATCCAGGCCACCGTGGCGTGCGGCCGGAAGCACGGCATGCGGGTCCGCGTGCGGAGCGGCGGGCACGACTACGAGGGCCTGTCGTACCGGTCCGCCAAGCCGGAGACATTCGCCGTGGTGGACATGTCCCTGATGCGCAAGGTGTGGGTCAGCAGGAAGGACAGCACGGCGACGGCGTGGGTCGACTCAGGCGCGCAGCTCGGCGACCTCTACTACGCCACGGCCAAGTTGAGCCCTACGCTAGCGTTCCCGGCGGGCGTGTGCGCCACCATCGGCGTCGGGGGCCACTTCAGCGGCGGTGGCTTCGGCATGATGCTGCGCAAGCACGGCCTCGCCGTGGACAACGTCATCGACGCCAAGGTGGTGGACGCCAACGGCAACCTGTTGGACCGGAAGTCCATGGGCGAGGACTACTTCTGGGCGATCAGGGGCGGCGGCGGCGAGAGCTTCGGCATCGTGGTGTCGTGGCAGGTGAAGCTCGTGCCCGTGCCTCCCAAGGTGACCGTGTTCCAGGTCTTCAGGGGGCTCAAGGACGGCGCCATCGACCTCATCACCAAATGGCAGCAGGTCGCGCCGTCCCTCCCCGAGGACCTCATGATCCGGATCATGGCCATGGGAGACACCGCCATGTTCGAGTCCCTGTTCCTCGGCACGTGCAAGGACCTCCTCCCGCTGATGGGCAGCCGCTTCCCGGAGCTGGGCATCAAACAGGCGGACTGCAAGGAGATGCCGTGGGTCCAGTCCGTGGCCTTCATCCCCATGGGCGCGTCGGCCAAGGTGGCGGACCTCCTCAACCGGACGTCCAACATCAAGGCCTTCGGCAAGTACAAGTCGGACTACGTCAAGGACCCCATCCCCAAGCCCGTGTGGGAGAAGATCTACACCTGGCTCGCCAAGCCCGGCGCCGGGATCATGATCATGGACCCCTACGGCGCCAAGATCAGCTCCGTCCCGGAGGCGGCGACGCCGTTTCCGCACCGGCAGGGCATTCTGTTCAACATCCAGTACGTGAGCTACTGGGAGAGCGAGGCGGCCGGCGCGGCGCCGACGCAGTGGAGCAGGGACATGTACGCGTTCATGGAGCCGTACGTGAGCAAGAACCCGAGGCAGGCGTACGTGAACTACAGGGACCTGGACCTCGGCGCCAACCAGGTGGTCGGCGACATCTCCACCTACGAGAGCGGCAGGGTGTGGGGTGAGAAGTACTTCAAGGGCAACTTCGAAAGGCTCGCCAGGATCAAGGGGAAGGTGGACCCCACCGACTACTTCAGGAACGAGCAGACAATCCCACCATTGCTCAAGTGAGCATATAACCTACTACCAGATGAGCAATCCATGCGACCGCGCCAATGCAAGCAAAGGGACGACAAGTCGTGCATGGTTCGGCTGGTTAATTAGATTGATCCTGATGCTTTGCACGCGTTGAGGTGCTTTGCATGGGAGATCGAGTTAAATAGTGTTATTTATAGTGTGTGCTTGGCATCTGCCATGACATAAAAAGGAGCTGACGACAGTCCGGCCGCTCTCCAAGTAAATAAGGACACGCGATCGACATGCACTGTCGTCGTGTGCCAATTAGTATAGCCTCTTCTTAGTTTTGTGGAGTTACTAGTCAGAGTCTCACATAATTTTCCATGTACTGATGCTGATCACTGCATCTTATATTCTACGAATTCAAAACTCAAATTTAAATTTTACTATTCATGACACTATTCAAATTGAGCGGTTATTATTCAAATTCGTTATATTATTTAAATTCGTTGTGCTATTCAAATTCGGAATATGAATAGTGCACGAGCACTTCACTCGTGTTGCACACTTATTATAATATATTCTAAGCACACTATTTAGATACTATGCAGGATATTTAAATATTCAAAGGCAATAGTATTCACTACTATGCAAACGATATAAATATCCAAAGAGACTGTGCGCACGGATATTATATGCGTGAATGATAGCGACGTGCGTGATTAATTAGCACGAGTGATAATTAAGTGAGCAATTAATTATGCGTAATGTATGCGGAATTATATATTCTCAGGATCTTTGCAAGGCGGGCGAGACCAAGGTTTCAGCCGGTCGTGTGACTATGCTTGTGTCTGTCCTACTCGGTACTCACCGTATGCATCACCTAGCTCGCTACAGAACCAGGCTAATCTGTTCTTCTCCCTCGCTATCCCCAGCCATGAACACACAGGACTCAGGTACTATCGTCTCCCCAGGCAGTTCCACCCGAAGAGAACACTTCTCTGCGGACACAGGGTTCTCTACAACGCCGCTACATGGGCTAACACGAGAATAACTCAACGCAGAGGTTTCTCCTCTAGGGTCCCTAGCATAGAGACATCGTCCCATATGAACAAGCTTAAAGGACAACTGGGATTAAAACAGAAAAGCTTAATCCATTTTCACAAGGCAAGCTTACATACGGCTTTCCCTTTCGGGAAACCCCAAGCGCTTAGCACAAACCTTAATTATCTTACAAGCACGGGAAGTCGGTGATCTTCCTTATTCTCTAATTTACAGAGGTGGTATTGTACAGTGGTGGTGGTGGACTAGTATTATTAGTGCTGATGGTGGACTAGCTCAGACGAGTTCTGAGGTAGTGGGCTTCATGATGTATGAGAGTGGAGTCTTCGTGGAGTGAGTGGTGTGCGGCTGAGAGTGAGGATGAAGGTGGTGGTCGTCGTGGTTTCGGTGATCGATGATTGATTGATCGATTCATTGATTGATCGATTCATTGATTGATCGATGATGAATGCAAGCGCTCGGCGTCTCCTTTTAAAGAGCTCAGAGAGCCTTCTGGAGCGTCCTTCGCGCTTATCTGGCTGTCCTTCGAGTTTATCATCTTTATAGCTGGATGGCACACCGTCTTCAATTATCGGCTTCTACTGTTACAGGATGGTGACCTGCCAACGTCGCATTGTCTTCTGAGGATAACAAATGCCTGCGTCTTCAATTATCTTCTTGAACTGTTGCATGACAACGACTTCGTCTTCGATAATTGATGCTTTCTCTGATGGATTTGGGACATTCAGAATATTTTATTCTATTCACTGTATATTCCTTTTGCGCTGGCTGTTGTGCTGGCTGTTTTTGTCTTAAAAAATTCAGGGGGTATGTATGGTCTTCCATGCTCGAATGATTAATGTTGCAAATATTAATCAAAAAACTGGCACGTGGCTATATTAATCTTCTTTCCCGGGCCAAATTGTTGATAAACCTTATCAACATAGGGAATATTTATTCATTGATATTGATCACAGCCTGCCTAGACTCTTCTTATTTAGTCAATATCTTCTTCAATGTCTGAATCATCAGGCTGGCATCTCATGAAGAGACAATAAATCTCTGTATTCTTTTCTTAGATCATATTCTTCACCATAATTGGGCTTGATCAATCTTCCAACTCCTCGTTGTATTATGCTATATCTAGTATAGTAGTATTCTCGTAAGAACACCTTTATTATCTTATTTTGATACATCATATGATATTCTAAATTAAACATAGTATCTCCTTGTAATTCTTTTGCTTCACTGAATACTCTCCAGTTATCATGGTTTGTCTTTTTAGCAAATAACTCTTCATATTTCTCCTTAACTCTCCATACATTGGGGAGTTTATATTGACCTTTTGTAATATATATATCATGATTAGCTGGCCTTATTGGCTGAGTAAATCTTGGTGGATTGGAACAGAATTTAATCTTATATTTACCTTAGATACAGGCTAACTTCTTGCATGCTTCTTTAATAGTCTTTCCAAGATCAGATTTAAGAATTTCTTCAAGCGTACCATATATATCATGGATTAGCCCATGATCAATAATGGTCTGCAATGTTATATCATCTTCAGCATTTCTCTATATATTTCTAAAATATTTCAAGTCTATATCAGCCATGAATATTATAATCTTTGATGAGGCTTGACAATAAGTATTTCATCTATATATATTAAAGGAAAAGTATTGGCATTAACAGTTATTCCTGGCTGCCTTTCTTTCCCTTCATATATTCTCACGAAGTAATTTTGTATGTCTTGAAAGGTTTTATAGTGCCTTTTAGCATATTTTTTTCATATTAAATCTATAATTTCTTGTGGGAAGTATGACAACATATGAGTAGTTTTAAAACTTAATCTGGGAACTAAAGACAATTGTGGAATATTAGTTATATATTGGCAATCTACTTTCCCTGACTTTAGTTCTTCTGCTATGTTATTTTTCTCATATTTTGTTTTCACTACCATTTTATTTTTCTTTTCTTTTTGATCTAAACATAACACACATGCTTGTCTTTGGCATAGACTACATGTTGCTCTTTCTCTTGGATCTTGATAATATATGCAGAATACACACCTTATATTCATTCCTTCAACAATAGATGAATGCAAACATATATCAGGTAAAGTATTGTCTTTTTCTTTTATATGCTTAAATATTATTTGATCCATCATTTCTATCTTTAATCCAGATAACTCATCAATTAAATCTAATTCTTCATCACTTGATTCTTTTTCTTCATCATATTCAATCTCATCTGTCTCTATAATTGAATATATTGATTCATCATCCATTATATCATCATCACATACTAAAATATTTTTATTTACACTATCTATTATTAGAACCTTTTCTTGTTCTTCTTCCTTATTAGAATACCTTTTCTTATCTTTATTGGGACATGTTTTACTTAAGTGATCTGGTGAATTACAAATAAAGCACCTGCAAGTACTATCATAATTCTTTCTTGAATTGTACCTTCTTACATTTCTCTTATGCAAGAAAGGAGCTCTATTGTCTGATCTTCGCAGAAAATAGCGCTTCTTTGTTCTTAAGTTACCTTTTTTATAATTCTTATAATATTTTTTATGCCTAGATTTTTCTTCTCCATATGTTAAGTATTTGAACTATTTTATTACAAAAATTATAATCAGATTGCTTCATTGACCTTTGAGCTTGAATATTCGTGCGTATCTTTCTTAGTTGCTTGAATACAAATGTTATAGCCTGAGAGATATTATATTCTTTACCATCGATTTCTTTTTTATATTCTTCATATATCATAGATCCCAAAGGATCTGGCAACTTATGGAAATATTTTTCAACAATGCCTTTATTATAGCCTTGCTTAGCAGTCGAGGCGTTATATAAATAATTCTAAGAAAATTCTTTAATTTTTTTCCAATTTGTTAGTGATAGTTTTTCTAATTCTCTTAACCTTTCATTTTGTAAGACAGTATATCCAAGTTCAGGGTCTTCTCCTATTATAATACTTGATATAATATTTGCAAAATTATATGGATTACTTCCAGCTCTTTTTAATTGTTGATAGTAAATGGGAAAAGCGTCTACCCATTGTTCCCATAAAATCTTAGCTGATTCTCCTAAAAATATTTTTAAATATGTAATCATATCCTCTACTCTATTCCTAATATTATGTTGGTTTTGTATATATTTTTGCACTATTAACCCT
The DNA here is from genome assembly GCA_023333625.1 of Bothriochloa decipiens. Classification (NCBI taxonomy): domain Eukaryota; kingdom Viridiplantae; phylum Streptophyta; class Magnoliopsida; order Poales; family Poaceae; genus Bothriochloa; species Bothriochloa decipiens. The sequence goes on from CM041638.1 coordinate 20,877,972, forward strand.
TTCCATATGCTGATTATATTTGGCCAATCTGTAGGATCGTGTGCTGCTAAATTTAATATAGCACCATCACTTTTAGAATTTTAAAATTGGACCTTCTTTTCAAAGTCTCTTCTTTTTGAACCCATATGTGTATATTGTCCGGGTATATAGTTATATGTAGTTTCTTCTTTTTCTGGCGGCCATATTCCTGGAGTTCTAGTTGGCCTTTCTTTTTCTCCTTCAATATTTATATCTGAACCTCGTTTTCTTTTTGATGCACTTGATCTAGTTCCGTTATAGCAATATCTTTTTTATGTGGTATTTCATATTCTAAAGGTTTTATAAAATCTACAGAGTTAGTTCTAGTTATTTCATTAATATCCTCATTACCTTCTTCTTCATAACTTTCTAGTAGCAATTTATCATTAATTTTCCATTGCTCTTCTTCGCTTATATCATTGTCTTTATCTTCCTTTTTAAGTTTACTGTCAACTAACTCTTTTTGAAATTTGTTATTTTCAACTTCTATCAGTTTTGGCTTAGCTTCATATTTCTTTATTGGAACACTAAATTTTTTGTTAGTTAACTCTCTATCTTCCTTAATCTTCCATAACCTATAAATTTGTCGTCTAAAGTAAATTTCTTTTTCTCTTATATCATTCCATTCACTTATACCAGTTCTAAAATATTCATCAGAAATTTTTCTAATCTTTTGCTCATAATGTTTTATTTCATTATCTATATGTAAACTTTCCATAAATTCACATATGCTATTCCTTCTATTTTCTACTGGCTTTGCTTCTGATTTAGATATTTCTAAGTCATCAAAGCTTCGGTCTTCATATCCTACAAACCTAATACTGGTTGATCCCCTTTTATTTTCATAGTTTATATAATCTTTAGGTTGTTTTAAAATCTTTGGCTCTATTAGAGTACTTATTCCATTCTTCGCCTGCTCTATCTTCAGAACTTATTTTTAGAGAACTCATAAACTTTATTCCTTTAGACTGTAGGCTTTCTATTACATTATTCATATTTATCTTATATTTAGTTCCACTTCTATTAGTTAGCCTTCCTAAGAATTCTATGCTTACTAATAGGTTTGTTCCTTTAAAATCTTCATAGCCTTTAGTCCGAAAACCAAAAATCATTTTTTCTATAAATTCTTTTACTGGCATTAATAAGTCTGGAGCTATATATGTTATTAGCATATTCTCATTCATATCACCTTCTAAAAATTCTAATGCCGCTTTATTTATTGAATCCCATCTCTTGTCTAACAAAGTTATTAAGACCTTTGTTCCTAATTTCTTTCTTATCATACCTTTAATTCCTATGATATACATTCCTTGATGTATATATTTATATCCAGAATATTTCAACCTATTTTTAATTTGCTTATTAACTATGCTTAGCTAAACAGGATCAGCTAGAACACTTAATTCAACTTCTCCAGATATTCTGTATAATCCGTTTTTATTTTCAAACCAACCCATTTGATATATTTGTTGGGGTCTTATCTTTCTTAAAGTATCTTTCTGATATCTTTCAAGATATCTTTTCACATCTATCATTTCTTCCAAAGTCTCTATATCATCACATCCTCCTTTTATTTTATCCATTAAACCTAAAGGTCTTATATCTCTATTTACTATTTGGAGTGACTTGTCTCTTGTAGAGTGGCCTTCAGATACTGCTATTTTTCTAAATTTAATGATCTATTAAATTCAGCTATTTCTGCGGATGATAACATAATTTCTTTGTTATGACCAACAAAATTAGTATTCTCAAATTTTTTGTCTAGATAAGTTATATCGTTTTTAATATAGTCGCTATTTTGGCTAATTCTTCCTAGAGAAACTTTACTTTCTTCCAAAGCTTGCAAAGCTATTTCTAAATAATTATTGATATCTAAATATTGATCTTTTAATTGCTTATGATTTTTATGAAGACTCTCAAATTTTAATTCCAAATCGTCTTGTCTTTTTTCCCAAGATATATAGGAGTTATGTATTAAGTCTACTACTAAATTTAACTGCCAGTGTGAAGTATGCCAAGTATGTTCTTCGGAACTATTTAGTCTGCACTTGATATTTATATTCTCTTTAGTCTTGACAGACTTTCCTGTATTAACTTCTAAATTTAGATAATGTAACTTTTCATTTTTCACAATTTAGTAAATCCTTTAAATTCAAACTTTAATAAATCCCTTAAATTCAAATTTTATTAACCAGGCTCGGATACCACTGCTGCAAGGATGGCGGGTATTCGTGACAAATATATGAATTCAAGAATATTCGAATTCAAGACTCAAATTTAAATTTTACTATTCATGACACTATTCAAATTCAGTGGTTACTATTCAAATTCGTTGTACTATTCAAATACTATTCAAATTTGTTGTACTATTTAAATTCGAAATATGAATAGTGCATGGGCACTTCACTCGTGTTGCACACTTATTATAATATATTCTAAGCACACTATTTAGATACTATGCAGGATATTTAAATATTCAAAGGCAATAGTATTCAATACTATGCAAACGATATAAATATTCAAAGAGACTGTGCGCACGGATATCATATGCGTGAATGATAGGGACGTGCGTGATTAATTAGCACGAGTGATAATTAAGTGAGCAATTAATTATGCGTAATGTATGCGGGATTATATATTCTCAGGATCTTTGCAAGGCTGGCGAGACCAAGGTTTTAGCCGGTCGTGTGACTATGCTTGTGTCTATCCTACTCGGTACTCACGTATGCATCACCTAACTTGCTATAAAACCAGGCTAACCTGTTCTTCCTCCTCGCTATCCCCAGCCATGAACACACAGGTATCAGGCACTATCGTCTCCCCAGGCAGTTTCACCCGAAGGGAACACTTCTCTGCGGACACAGGGTTCTCTACAACGCCGCTACATGGGCTAACACGAGAACAACTCAACGCAGAGGTTTCTCCTCTAGGGTCCCTAGCATAGAGACATCGTCCCATATGAACAAGCTTAAAGGACAACTGGGATTAAAACAGAAAAGCTTAATCCATTTTCACAAGGCAAGCTTACATACGGCTTTCCCTTTTGGGAAACCCCAAGCGCTTAGCACAAACCTTAATTACCTTACGAGCACGGCAAGTCGGTGATCTTCCTTATTCTCTAATTTATAGAGGTGGTATTGTACAGTGGTAGTGGATGGTTGCTACAATGGTGTATAATTTCTCAGAGTGCTTGTGAGATCATGGCTTCATGGTATGGAGTGGAGTGGAGTCTTCGTGTGGTGAGTGAACGGATGTGGGAGCGGATGCTTCAATCTGAGGGCGGATGGTTCTGCCGATCGATTGATCGATCCCTCCATCTATTCCTTGATTGATCGATGATGAATGCAAGCGCTCGGCGTCTCCTTTTAAAGAGCTCTGAGAGCATTCTGGAGCGTCCTTCGCGCTTATCTGGCTGTCCTTCGAGTTTATCATCTTCACAGCTGGATGGCGCATCGTCTTCAATTATCGGCTTCTACTGTTGCAGGATGGTTACCTGCCAACGTCGCATTGTCTTCTGAGGATAACGAACGCCTGCGTCTTCAATTATCTTCTTGAACTGTTGCATGACAACGACTTCATCTTCGATAATTGATGCTTTCTCTGATGGATTTGGGACATTCAGAATATTTTATTCTATTCACTGTATATTCCTTTTGCGTTGGTTGTTGCGCTAGCTGTTTTTGTCTTAAAAAATTCAGGGGGTATGTATGGTCTTCCATGCCCGAATGATTAATGTTGCAAACATTAATCAAAAAACTGGCACGTGGCTATATTAATCTTCTTCTCCGGGCCAAATTGTAAAGAAAATATTATAATTTCTAGATGTCATAAATGATAAGAAGACATTACAACAGTTCCTAGAAATAGTAAATTATGCTAGAAATTGTATAGAAAATTTAGCAAAACTAGCTGGTCCATTATACGCGAAGTTAAGAAAAATAGACAAAAGTATTTTAATTCTGAAGATATAAAATTAATTAGAATTATAAAAGAAAAGGTTAAAGATTTAAAACCCTTAGAATTACTTTTAGATGATAACTATTTTATTATAGAAACAGATGCATCAGAATTAGGATGGGGTGCAATACTTAAGCAAAAGCCTCACAAATACTCAACAAAGTTAGAAGAAAAAATATGTAGATATGCTTCAGGTAAATATAAGAGAGAAAGAAATCTATTTAGGAGAAAGATTTATAGTCTTAATAAAATCAAGGAGGAAAGAGCACTAGAAAATAAATATTTTAAAATATCTACTGTGAAAGAAGTTATGTTGAATAAAGACAAAGAGAATCATGATACTGAAGAAGCTGTGTAGAGCAATAATATTAAATATAATACAGACAAAGATGAGCAGTTGAATATTAATCAACAGCTTTTATTAGAAAGCTATGATGAAGAAGAAGAAGATAATGCTCAAAGTTATAAAGATTTTATAGACACATTATGTGATGAAGAATTGTGTAATTTAGATAATGCTATGGAAGGATTAGATATTATATCTAATAATACTAAAAATTCAATCGAAGCAAATATTGAATTTATGGATCAAGATGGTTGTGAACATGATTGGATAAAAGAAAGAGATGACTATAATATAAAATGTATATTTTGCATATACTACCCTAGTCAAGAAAATAGAGCCACATGTAGTAAATGTTTAAAACAAGCATGTGTTTCTTGTTTAAAAACAAATAATCAAAAATGGAGACAAGAGGTAGAATTAGAACAAGAAGATAAAATATTGATAAGGAGAGTCAGAAATTTGGAAAACAGAGTAAATACTTTAGAAGCTGAATTAGAAGAATTCAGAGTTAGAATTGAACTTAATGAAGAATGTAAGAATGATAGAAATATTATCACTAATACTGAGTTAAAAGAGCAGACTATAATAAATAGAAAAGATGATAAAGCTACACAATTAAAAGACGCCATAATAAATTTTGGTAGCAAATATATAGTTAGGTTACCATTCAAAGATATAGTAGGAATAAAAATACCTGTAAAATTAAACTTAACTCCAAATATCTCTTATAAAACATTAGCGTTGATAGATACTGGTTGCACAAAGAATATTATACATGATAAATATTTTGCAAGATGCCCAGAAATAGTTCATACAATAGATCAAAATAAAGCAGAAATATCTACTGATATGTCTGAAACAGAAAGACCTCATAATCAATTAGCTTATAATATAGAAATACAAATAAATAATATAAAATATATAATAGATGAAATTACAATAAGAGATTTATCTATGATAAGTGTTGATATGTTACTAGGTTTAAGATTTTTACAATTTTCAGTGCAAACAACAATTATACATGAGCAAGGAATTACTTTTATTCCTCATCAAGATAATATTCCATACATAACAGAAATACAAAGAAATATAAATTCTAATTTAGATAGGTCTAATCTAAAAACTGAAGGGTCTGATAATAGAAATGAAGAGTTGGACGAAAATATAGAAGAATTTTATGTAGCAAATTCAAGTATAGAAGGCATTAGTTTACAATCACTAGCGCCAAACTGGTATAGGGACATAAAGTCCAAAAAAGATATAGACAAAATAGTCCAAAGACTAGAAGATATTCAAATAATTGGAGAAATACCAATGAAACATTGGGATAAGAATGGTATAGTATATAAAATTAATATAATAAATCCAGAATATATAATTAAGACAAGTCCTATAGAAGCAATACCTAAAGATATAAAAGAATTTAAAATGCATATAGAAGAATTGTTAAAACTTGAAGCTATAAGAGAAAGTCGAATTCCTCACAGATCAGCAGCATTTATAGTTAGAAATCATGCTGAAATAGCCAGAGAAAAATCAAGAATGGTTATTAATTATAAAAGACTAAATGATAATACTATAGATGATGCATATAATATCCCAAATAAGCAAGAATGGATAAATAGGATACAAGGTTGTAAATAATTCTCAAAATTTGATCTAAAAGCTGGTTTTTGGCAAGTAAAAATGGCAGAAGAATCAATAGAATGGACTGCTTTCACATGTCCTCAAGGTCATTACGAATGGATAGTAATGCCTTTAGGTTTGAAAAATGCCCCTGCTTTATTTCAAAGAAAAATGCAGAATATCTTTAATGAAAATCAAGAATTCATACTAGTTTATATAGATGATCTTCTAATCTTTTTAAAATCTTACAAAGAGCACATAGCTCATTTAGAAATATTTTTTAGAAAGGTAGAGCAATGTGGGTTAATACTTTCAAAAATAAAAATAGAAATATGCAAAGAAAAGATAAATTTCTTAGGCCATGAAATAGGAGAGGAAAAAATTTATTTGCAAGATCATATTGCAAAGAAAATATTACAATTTCTAGATGTCATGAATGATAAGAAGACATTACAACAGTTCCTAGGAATAGTAAATTATGCTAGAAATTATATAAAAAATTTAGCAAAACTAGTTGGTCCATTATATACGAAGTTAAGAAAGAATGGACAAAAGTATTTTAATTCTGAAGATATAAAATTAGTTAGAATTATAAAAAAAAAGGTTAAAGATTTAAAACCCTTAGAATTACCTTTAGATGATAACTATTTTATTATAGAAACAGATGCATCAGAATTAGGATGGGGTGCAATACTTAAGCAAAAGCCTCACAAATACTCACCAAAGTTAGAAGAAAAAATATGTAGATATGCTTCAGGTAAATATAAGTTAAAAACGATAAACAATACCGATAGAGAAATTCTAGCCGTTATCAATACAATAAATGCTTTTAGATTATATCTAGGATTTAAAGAGTTTACAGTAAGAACAGACTGCGAAGCTATATGTAGATATTATAATAAAGTTAACAGTAAGAAAAGTTCAACTAGAAGATGGGTCTTATTTGAAGATATTATCACTGGAAATGGTTATAAAGTTATATTTGAACATATAAAAGGAAAAGATAATATCTTACCTGATATATTTTCACGATCATCTGTTTTGCAGGAATGAAGAAAGGAACAAGCCCCAATGGGGATAAAAATTACTTTTTTAGAGCTGAGAATAAGTTAAGAATATTTTCTCCAAATACATATAAATTCAAGCCTAAAGATCATATAGTTCTAGACAGTGTTCAAGAATGCATTCTAGAGAACTTTTGGTTTCAATATAACAATAAGAGGAAAGAAAGAGGATATATGTTAGCAATATTAAATAGCCTAGCCGAATATTTTAATATGATAAATAGAAAAATACAGCCAAAAGAACCGTCTGAATATATAGAAAAGAAACCCATATATGTTATATATAGAGAAACCGTGCCAGGAGTTTATTTAACATATGAATCAATTGTATCTCAGCAGATAGAAATGAAAAGAGAAGGAAGGGGTAAGCCTTCGTTCAAAAATATCTAGATATTGACCAAGCTCTATCATATGCACGAAGTCTTTTGAGAATAAATTATTTCATACAATCAGAAGCAAAAGATTATATTCAAAAATATAAAAGGGCAAGAGATATGAAAATCAATGAGCCAAAAATAAATATGCAAGAAGCAAGCTTGTCAAAAATGCCCACATATAAAGATGTTACAGAAATATCAAATAATGTTAAGCGAGTTAATTTCAACTTGACCGGTCCATATTCCGCAAATTAAAGGGCGTCAAGAGGCTATCAAAATTCAAAAATACAAAACAATTTGCTTTGTAAATATAAGGTTAAAATTTTCTGCCAAGAGGACTAATAAAGTGGCAAAAAAATAGTCCAGAATACCTTTGTATCAGGACAATATAGTTCAGACGGAACTTTTTTTTTCCTATAAAAAATGCTTGAAACAAAAAGATTCTCACATATGTGGTGTACATTATGGACGTCGGACCCTCCTCTCGGCGTACTGGGCTCTAAATTAGTTGCCATTACACATACAGGCTGACTAATCGCGAACGCGTGTTCAAACGAGTTTGGCGAACGATTCCAGACAACTTGCAACTTATTTCCATTTTTGGCAAAAAAGAAAAATTCACAGCTTTCCTTTTTGGAAAGTTTTTTATTTTTAGCAAAAGAAAGAAAAATTATAAATCCGGACGAATAACTTTCATCGTATAATTTAGACATCTAACTTATAATCTAAGTTATACACATAAGTTATGATCTTTAACATTTCTAAGTTATTCTCATAACTTACATATGTGACTTATTACGTGAAAATACATAAATTTAAACATTTTAGCAAAAGAAAATAAAAGTTACAAAACCCAGACGCCTAACTTTGCATCTATAACTTAAATGTCTAATTTATACATATAACTTATGTGATCTTCAATATTTTAAGTTATGCTTACAATTTATACATTTAACTTATTACATAAAAACATATAAGTTACAATATTGTTACAATCTAACTTATACACATTACTTTTATGTATAACTTAGGTACATGAACGTCGCAACAAAAAACAATAAAAACTTAACACAATGACTATAGTGTAAAAAAGGGAAAAAAATCTTCAAAAAATATCGAAGAGGGATCTAGTTTTATTCGTCTTATCGCATAGAGCACACGGGTGCAAACGAAAAATAAATATACGGTTCATAAATTATAACAAGTTGAAAATGTGGTTGTGTGATATTATGTGGTTGACTTTATTACCGAGTCCAAAGTCGTAATGAGTTATCAAGAAAAAAAATTATACGGCCTCATTGCCAAGTATTTGACTTCACCTAAAATGTGGTTGTACGAAAAATAATGTTAAGCAAGATGTCAAACTGGTCCATTATGACGGAGGAGAGTTATCAAAATCTTATTATACGTGGTTAATTAGGTTGTAGTGGAGCTTCCTCTAGTTACTAAGTAATGGTGTGGTTTGCATGCATTTCAATTTAATTGCTTCACTTCTTTGTGGTCATGTTCTAATAATAGGGCCTCTTGTGTTTAGAGCATGGTGAAGTAGATGTATCGTTGTCAATTTTGTCCATAGTCATAAAAGTATGTGTCACTGTCCCCTTCATCTTTCCAACTGTATTATTGCATATGTAGTTAGATAATTATTATTTGCTATATGTTAGATAATTTAATTTAGAGAAAGGACAACATGGAAAAACTTCCAAGCTGCATGTACCCCTTTTTTTATGATGGTAAAAAAGAACAATGTTGTTGTAATTGGGTTTCATTTTGTACAATTTTTCCCTTTGTGTAAATTTGTATGAGCAAAGAACCCTACATATTTTAAATAATGCCATCTGAGTGACTCACTGCCTTACTATGTTTCTTAAACATAATACCTTTGGACTTTTTGTGTTCAATTAATAACAAATATTTATTTTTCCCTTTATTGTGCCCTAAAATAATTGTACACTGTTTACCTCCTCTCCAAAGAGAAAGAATAATTTTGGGTGTTTCATAAGTGGGATTATAGGAAAGATGTTCATGCAATAGTTTATTTGCATAGTAGTCACTTACTATAGAATATTTTGTTGTTGTCAAACTTAAAGTTTGAGAGCATAAAAGTACCAGTAGAACTGCACATTCTGTTTGTCTAGGTAAAGTTCTGGCATCTTGTTCTTTTGCGAATACAATTTGTATACTAATATGCCAAAAATGAAAGGCTATTGCGAATAGGTCTGTGTTCAATGGTAGGACTGTCAAGTGGGATGCTACCCACCAGGGTTCAAATATTGATGGTCATACCTTTTTTGGGGATTTACCGGCGCTACGTATTAAGTGAGTGTGCGTGTATTCTTAAGGTGAGTGTGATGACTTCGTAAACTTCTTCGAAGGTGCGTACGTGTATTCATAAGATGAGTGTGCGTGTATATGTGAGCGTTTACGTTTTTTGACAATAATATGAGCGTTTGTGTTGTACTATGAATTAAAAGAATGGAAGGCTATTATCTCTTCTTCACACCATTAGCTACCGTACAATTGGTATGACCTTTACCGGCCTACCGTACCGTATCAACATAAATATGTTCTAAAAAGTGTTAGTTTTTGTAGAGTGCTGATATTTGCCTTTTCTTCATGTTTAATTTGCTACTGAATGTGTTATAAATTATAAGGCGTTTGACATTTTTTATCACAAATGTGACATCTTGTATTATTCAAAACCAAGTTTATAAGATTAGCCTTAGTATATATTACAAAACCATCCTGTGGAAGCGACATATGGCACAGTTGCAATCGTGACTTGATTGTGAGTCCAAGACATGGCGGGGAAATGAGTTATCAATAGTATCATCACTTATGGTCAAGCTTATTTGTTGCTACGTCATTGTACAAAATAGGTGTTATATACTTATGCACAGCCGTGCTACCGGCGTGTAATTTACTATGCTACTCCCTCTATTTTAAATTACTCCTGCCCGCAGATTATAACATGTGACGGTAGCATAACAGTAAATTACATCATATCAGCCGCCGGCCGGAGTATATACACTTACCTTTCTAAATTACATTATATCAGCCGGCCGGAGTATATATATATACTAAAAAAGTCAAAATATAGTGTAAAAATTACATAACAAAAATCTATATTAAGTCACAACCAGCCGGTGTATAACATGTCTTGGCTTTTCTACATAAATTTGCGTTTACTGTATATTATCTTGACATAGAGTATATCTAAGTGTGGAAACACTGTATAATATTTGGAATGGAGGGAATAATAATTTTTGACATTAATTATTTTATATATATATGTGTGTATATATATGGACAAACATTATATCTAGACATATACTAGTAAAATTAATGCATCAAAAAAGTTAAAATGATTTATAATTTAAAATGAAGTAGGTAGGTGATAACAATATGCTAGATAAAGTCTCTGGCGCTCTGCCTCTTGTCTTTCCCAATACAAATGGACCAAACATCAGTTTGTCTGTGGCTAAAGGAAGTGCTCCCTCCACCCCAGAAATAATGCAATTCTAAGACAATTTAATATTTTAGTAACTTAATAAGATTAACTAATTATAGATAAACAATATTAATATTTAGAATAAAAAATAACATTAGGTTAGTTACCAAATATTCTTTTATAAAAAATGATTTGGAATAGTAAATGTAACTATTGTTCACTATAAACTTTGGTCAAACATGAATCGCTTTAACCGGCCTGCAACTCGTTGTCGTTGCATTATTTTTTTGGGACAGAGCTAGTACTAAGTAACAACACTCACTCTCGAGTTCTCCGCTAGACTTGGTCTCGTGGCAGCTCTCAGGGCTCAGACCAGGACACAGATGCAAGCTGCAGGCTTCAGCACTACATATATACCAAGTCCAAGTGTGCCCGAGTGAGGATTCGTGCAGTCATGCGCCGTCACTTTCTTCTCTGCAAATGGTATCCAGGTTTCCCTGCTGGTTCGAGCTGGTGATCAGTTTACCACCAGCTGCAGATTTCCATTGCCAGTTTGCTTTTAAGTAGATGTCATCGGTGAACCTGCCTCGTCATCCACGACCCAAAAAAGAAGATGGCTATCCGGAGCTTTGCTGCACCACTCCTCGCCGCTCTCTTCGCCATCGTGCAGCATGTGGCCTCTGTTACACCGGCAGCTGCTGCCACAGCTGCTCCGGCGTCTGATACCGCGTCCTTCCTCCACTGCCTCGCCGTCCACCTCCCTCCGCATGCCGTCTACACGAACGCATCCCGGTCGTCGTACATGTTCGTCCTCGAGTCCTCCATCAGGAACCTGCTGTTCGTGACGCCGGCGACCCCGACGCCAATCGCCATCGTCGCGGCCCGCAACGCCTCCCACGTCCAGGCCGCCGTGCGCTGTGGCGTCCGCCACGGTATCAGCGTGCGCCCGCGCAGCGGCGGCCATGACTACGAGGGTCTGTCCTACCGCTCCCTCCGCGCGAAGCGGCCCTTCGCCGTCGTTGACCTGGCCTGGCTCCGCGCCATCAGCGTCGACGTCGGGAACGAGACGGCGTGGGTTGGCTCGGGCGCCACGCTCGGCGAGCTGTACTATGCCATCGCAAACCACAGCGCGCGCCTCGGGTTCCCCGGCGGTCTCGGACCGACGGTGGGCATCGGAGGTCACCTCAGCGGCGGCGGCTTCGGGGTGCTGCTGCGGAAGCACGGCCTCGCCGCGGACCATGTCGTCGACGTCGTAATCGTGGACGCCAAGGGGAGGCTGCTGGACAGGGCTGCCATGGGCGAGGACCACTTCTGGGCCATACGAGGAGGCGGCGGTGGGTGCTTCGGCATCGTGCTGTCCTGGAAGCTGCGCCTCGTGCGCGTGCCGGCGGTCGTCACGGTGTTCACCATCCACCGGCCAAGGAACCAGTCCGCCACCGCTCTCGTCACCAGGTGGCAGCAGGTGGCGCCGGCGCTGCCCCGCGACGTCTTCCTCCGCGTCGTCTTGCAGAACCAGAACGCGCAGTTCGAGTCCCTGTACCTCGGCACGTGCGCCGGCCTCGTCGCCACCATGGCCCGGAGCTTCCCGGAGCTCGGCATGAAGGCGCGGGACTGCATCGAGATGACATGGATCCAGTCCGTGCTCTACTTCGCGTTCTACGGCACGGGGAAGCCGGTGGAGCTGCTCCTGGACCGGGGAACCAAGCCGGAGCGCTACTTCAAGGCCAAGTCGGACTACGTTACGGAACCCATGCCGAGCCACGTGTGGGAGAGCACGTGGAGCTGGCTGCTCAAGGACGGCGCTGGGCTCCTGATCCTGGACCCCTATGGCGGCAGGATGGGCAGCATCGCGCCATCGGCGACGCCATTCCCGCACCGGCGAGAGCTCTACAACCTCCAGTACTACGGGTTCTGGTTCGAGAACGGGACAGAGGCGGAGGAGAAGCATGTGGGCTGGATCAGGGGGCTGCACCGGGAGATGGAGCCGTATGTGAGCAAGAACCCAAGGGGCGCCTACGTGAACTACAGGGACCTGGACCTCGGTGTCAACGACGACGACCACCGTGGCCTGACTAGCTATGGGAAGGCGAGGTTTTGGGGGGAGGCGTACTTCAAGGCCAACTTTGAGAGGCTTGCCGCCGTGAAGGCGAAGGTGGATCCCCATGACTTCTTCAGGCACGAGCAGAGCATCCCTCTACTTGTGTCCACCCTGAGAAACTTGTGACTCGTCAGACACATACTCCTAGTTAGAAAGAGTGTTCGAAAGAACGCGTTGTATGGGTAGTGAATTTGGCAGCAGGTGCATGCATGGATTAGCGCCACAGCATGTTTGGTTTAAAAAGCGAAGTCAAAGTACAAAAATATTTTTTACAAACGCCTCTCATTTTCTAACAGAGGTGGTTTTCTTAGCACGCCATTTCAGCTTTCACGGAGGCACTGTATCTTGGTGACCATAGCTGGAAATCAATTATTATTAGGGGCGGTTCTGTTAAGAATCCGTCACTATAAATGTTTTTGTTTCTAGGGGCGGTTTCATTATACAATTTTTAAGGATGATTGCTTGTGTCAACCATCACTAAAAATAAGTGATTTTTGAAGGCAGTTTTGTTAATTCCACCATCCATAAGACTTGATTTTGAAGGGTGGCCGACCAAGTCAATTGTCTTTAATTAAAATAGTTGCAGCACAAATAAATATATGCCCTTTTTAAATAAAGTTGGATGAAGACAAAATTTATATCGCAATTGTAGAGCTTGATGGAATCTAAAACTGTGTACTTAATTGATAATTTTTTTGTTGAGATTATTTTTTATGAATTTTAAAATTTTGAATTTCAATGACCTTAGATGGAGAATGTTCTATATCAAAGTTGTAGTGCTCGAAGAGGTCTAAAACTTTATAGTTAAAAATTTTGTCATCTAAGATTGTTAATGAGTCAAAATATTAATTACAAGATACATAAATATTAGTACAAATAGTAAGCTTGACATTCATTTCAAAGCCCTCTAGTATGTTGTCAAAAAAAAGAAGCCCTCCCAGTAATAGTTTTCTACAAATAGTAAGCTTGACGTTCATTTCAAAGCCCTCCCAGCAGGTAAACATTCTGTTAGCACCAGAAAAAAGGTCATATTAGCAACCAAGCCATAAAAGAACTCTCTATACTCACATGGAACATTTCCCAATCCTACTATAGATATGAACTCTCCAAGAAAGACCGTTATACATATGGGTGGACCCAACCTTAGTCCTGGTAGTCCTATGACTACCCTAGATTTTAGCCAAATTAGTACTAGTATGATTCAGAAAGTTCAAATAAAAAACTCAAACAATCCTAAATACTTTAGTTTCATCATCCCTCCACTCGGCTAGTGCTTTATTTGTGCTTGGTATCCGCTAGGTCTAGATTATGTCTTAGATTGTATTATGAACAAGAGATATTTTTGTTGGGCATACTCTGGGGTCAAATCCTTGGATCGCCACTGGTTATAAAATATGAGTGCATTGTGTATAATGCTTCAGGCAGAAATCATTTCTCTCAGAAATAGATTAAGAAGTAGCCCTCTTGCCTATGATGTTGGAAGGCTACCAGCAGCATATGCAAATAATAACATGTGAATGTGATCAATAATTAGATAGGGTTTGGAAAATGGTCAACAATGCATAAGTACCAATGTACAATACATATGTACTAAACTGGTAAACTTGATCAAGGAACCTCATTCCGAAAACAACGAGAAACTTTGAAGGTAGATCATGGTATTAACAAATTTCATATATGGATGTTCACAAAGCTAGAGAGTTTGAGTTCTAGTTAGCGTGATGCTCACTCCTATTCCATGTCTCAGGCCTAAGGGAGCCTCCATGTGAGCGGTAGTGTTGGATTATAAGTGAATTATCTACCTTTCTCTATTAGTTTAAGTTTTTAGGTTGAACTGGTTGGTGCATGCAAATCAGTATATAGTATTGTCTTTAAAGTTCAAACTTTTCATATCACAAATTTGCTAAATTGTAGAAAAAAAGTTCATGACAGACCATGCCATGTAGTACTTCAAAAATGTAAGTTGAGAGTTTTAGTTCGTGCCACTATCAAAAGTTAAGATCTGGATATCCAAAATTGTTGGAAAGAACTTTTAAACAACACAACAAAATCAGACCTTCCCCAACAGTGTGGTGGTGATCACGAATCTCCTTGTGTTGTCCCAAGTGCATCTTTGCTTCCGTTGTCTCTTACTTGATGGCACGATTGGCTATGAGTTCCGCTTCCATGGCATCGATCTCTAGATGAAGCCGTCAAACTGATAATGATGTTATTTGGAATAATGATCCTCTATTTCTCTCCACATCTTACTAGTGGATACAGGTCTATCGTGTATATATGGCGGGGTTGTCAGAGTTGTTTCTTCTTTTTTGGATTGATGGAGGAAATCAGGTTTACACTTAGGGTGTTGGTGTGTAACCTTGTTGATATTTTTCAGCTGTTTGAAACACCTGCAGTGGCTCTTGTCTGTGCTATAATTAGTTTGCTATGCTCTTGGTGCCGTTGTGCTTTTCGTTTACTCTGGGAAACCGATGGTCATCTTAAGCACAACCGTTTGTTGGTTCGACGGTGTTTGTATATGATGCCAACTAATTATTATTAGATTTTTTATTATTTATTATTTCATATACCTATGTGATGTCACCAATATTTGTAGTTTTTTTTATAATTTTAGTTAAACTTTAGATATTTTTACTATCTAAAAATTTTGAAATAACTTATAGTTTGAAATGGATGGACTATGTGCTAAGGGACAATAATAAAAAAAAGCAGTATGAATTTTGTTTGGGACCAGGGACTTTATGATCCTCAAACCCCCCGGCTTGGTGGACAATTGCGGTTTATTCAAAATTTGCTTGGCTTGAAGGAATGATGATAAAATAACTCGGCCGGTGGGGGAAAGACCGCCCCCACGGTTTTCATTTAACAAGAAACTTCTCAGCTCTCCGACCGAGAAAACCCCCGAGCCTTGGCCCCGTCCCGACGCTAGGGACATACACTGTGGGGACCACAGGCCGGGAATTGGCCGTCACCGCTAGCGCTTTGGCACACGGGACCATCGAGAGGATTTTTTTACCCTTAGCTTGAAATTCGCTCTCATCGAGGTTCGAACTTAGGACCTGAGGGGTGCCGCCGGAATGTCTTGACCACTAGGCCAAGCATCCTTTGGCTAATGATGATAAAGTGGGATTAGAGTTCTTCTTTTAATATATTCTCTCTTTTCTATACTACTCCCTCCGTCAGAATGCAATTCTCTTTTTTAGAAGTCAAAGGGTTTATACTTTGACCGAAGATATATAAGAAAATATTAACATTGATGATACATAGTATCATTAAATTAGTTATACACTATGCTTTTATAATATATTTATATAGAGATGTAAATGCTAATAATATTTGCTATAAACTTAATATTGACGGTCCCGTAATTGTATTCTTTTTTCTATGGAGTGCTTGCTAAAAAGTCCTGATACATTCCAGAATTCGTCTACTTGTCTAGCGCGCCTCCCTTGCGTAAAAGTGTACTCAGAACTGAACAAATCCCCTTCGGTCCACATCAAATTTGCTCCTTTGGCCACAAATCCTTAATCATGCCCGGAATCTTGTACCAGCTCGTCGTCGTGGCCGCCATCTGCGCCCTCTCCAGCGGCAGCATCGCGGTCGCCTCAGTTTCCGATGCGACCGACGCGTTCCTCGCCTGCCTCGTCGGCGCCGGCGTGCCGCCGCTCCTCCTGCAGACCCCGGCGTCCCCATCGTACTCCGCGCTGCTGCTCTCCTCCGTGCGCAACCTCCGCTACGTCACGCCCGGCACCCCGCGGCCGGTCGCCATCGTGGCCGCCACCGAGCCCGCCCACGCGCAGGCCGCCGTACGCTGCGGCCGCCGCCACGGCGTCCGCGTCCGCGCCCGAAGCGGCGGGCACGACTACGAGGGCCTGTCCTACGCCTCCCTCGACCCCCGCGAGCGCTTCGCCGTGCTCGACCTCGCCGCTCTCCGCGACGTCCGCGTCGACCCCGCGTGCGCCGAGGCATGGGCCGGGTCCGGGGCCACGCTCGGCGAGGTCTACTACGCCGTCGCCGCCGCCAGCCCCGTGCTCGCGTTCCCGGCGGGGATCTGCCCCACCGTCGGCGTCGGCGGGCACCTCAGCGGCGGCGGGTTCGGCACGCTGATGCGCAGGTACGGCCTCGCCGCGGACAACGTCATCGACGCTGTCCTCGTCGACGCCGATGGGAGGCTTCTGAACCGGACCACCATGGGGGAGGACCTGTTCTGGGCCATCCACGGTGGCGGCGGAGAGAGCTTCGGTGTCGTGCTGTCTTGGAAGCTCCGCCTCGTGCGCGTGCCGGAGACGGTCACCGTGTTCACCGTTATCCGGTCGATAAGCCAGTCCGCCTCGGATCTCATCACCAAATGGCAGGCAATCGCGCCGGCGCTGCCCCAGGACCTCATCCTCCGAGTCGTCGTGCAGGAACAGCACGCGCAGTTCGAGGCCCTGTTCCTCGGCCGCAGCAGCGGCCTCCTTGAGCACATGCGAGCTCAATTCCCCGAGCTCGGCGTCACCCAGGCGGACTGCGAGGAGATAAGCTGGATCCAATCCACCGTGTACTTCGCCTTCTACTCCAGCTCCAAGCCGCTGGAGCTGCTCCTGGACAGGAGCGGCGAGACGCGCAGGTACATCAAGGCCAAGTCCGACTACGTGCAAGAACCCATCCCACGGCACGTGTGGGAGAGCACATGGTCGTGGCTGGAGAAGCCCGAGGCCGGGCTGCTCATCCTCGATCCCTACGGCGGCTGGATGGGCAGCATCTCGCCGTCGGCGACGCCCTTCCCGCACCGGAAGGGGAACCTGTACAACATCCAGTATTACTCGTACTGGTTCGAGAATGGCACTGCGGCATTGGAGAAGCGGATGAACTGGACCAGAGGGCTGTACCAGCAGATGGAGCCGTATGTGTCCAAGAACCCAAGAACTGGCTATATCAACTACAGGGACTTGGATCTTGGGACGAATGAGTTGGAGGACAATAATGTGACTAGCTACACCAAGGCGAGGATCTGGGGGGAGAAATATTTCAAAGGCAATTTTCAGAGGCTAGCAGCTGTGAAGGCCATGGTGGATCCTGATGACTTCTTCAGGAATGAGCAGAGCATCCCTCCTCTTCCCGCTGCAAAACCATGGAGCTCCATTTGAGTGGAGGTCTCTTGTGTCGTTGCTTTCTGGATTCTGGTGGTGGGGGATTTCTCGTGTACGATTGTGAATTTGTGATGTGAGCACCATGGCTGAGGATTTGCACTGCTGAAGTGTAAAATGTAATGTACTCCCTCTGTCCCATAGTGGATGTTTTGCCATTTAAAACAGTTTCACAAAGGAAGACGTTTTAGCTTGTACGGTGTGTACCAGTCTATGCTGTAGTACAAAACCAGTCCATGTATCAGCTATTGTCGGCCACTTGTAGGAATAGAAAAATATAAAACGCACACGATGGGAGACTTCCGTGAGAGGAGGCTGTCCTGCATTCCAGACGCAGGAGGAGAGAGAATAAGGCAAGGGGAGTAGGGGCATATAGGTATTTTACCGTAGTTATGTCCAGTTCCAAAGCGGAGGAAGTATTTTGTGTTCACTAGTTCAGCTGGGTTCTCTTTATTTTGTTTTTAATCCCATCTTACTTCATTCAGAGTACAAATAATTAGTGGATGAATAATGATATTTTTGGTTTGGGTGAGTGGCAATGTATATCTCAAGCCTACATGCACCAATGCAATTTTAAACAATTCTATTCATCCCAAAACCTATTTTATCGTGTAATTTTTTCTAGGTCCAACCATTACCACAACGGGAATGGTGAGACATGTCACTATGTCAGGCACCGGCATGTCACATGTGTTCGTGTTGTGTTCTAATTAGTGATTTAATCGGTACCTAGTTTAATTCAATTTAAGGAGGAAGAAAAATAATTAATTGCTATAGTGCACGAGGAGCAAGAGGAAGCCAGACAATAATGCTTCACCGTGTGTTTGATTTAAAAAACAAGAACATCTCCGACGGACTCTTAATATCTTTGTAATTTATATAAAGGAATCGAAATTTAATGAAAACACTCTCCAACAACCTCTTTAATTAAAAATCTAAATAGATATCCTCTATTCGGGATTTCTCGCTAGCCAAATATAAAGAACCATGATGACTTTTTAGAAGGCACATAAGATATAGAAAAGCTATTGAAAGTATAAAGATATAGAAAACGTTCTTTACTCAAATGATTCCCAAAATGATGACTTTGAGAGTAATTTTAGAGAAGCTCTCCCCGCGCTCGCTCCTAACGACCCCATCCCTCAGCTCGTGACGGTGTCTGCACCGACCCCATCCCTTAGCTCCAATCCCGCGGCCATGGCGAGCATGAGGAGGTGGCGGCATGAGGGAGCACCCGCAAGACAAAGACCGCTCCCGCTCGCCTGACGATTGAAGATGAAGATAAGGTTTGGGGAATAAAAAATAAGAGAATGCCATCCACTCTCTCCCTTTCAATCCTCGCAACCAAACAGAAAATTGGATTCAACCCACTCGTTAACCAAACACAAGATGAGTTTATTTCATCCCAGAAATCTAGGTTGGACCCAACCACTTGGTCACCAAACCAAACACTACCTATGATGTTCATCCTCTTTTCACTCCTCTTTTTTATGGAATGAATAGGTTGACTATCCCTATCTCATCCCTTACAAGTTAATAGTTAGTATATGAATGGATGCATGACCTTATGAAGCATGAGATGATTCTACAAACCAAACAAACTAGTGTTAGTTTATGACAAAGATACATCCATGATTTATGGATTCACCTAGTACACTATAATCCCATGGTTGTCCATTGTTTCCTGGGAAGAAGAGAAATTTTAGGTGCTGATAAATAGCATTTTTTATTCTATTTGAGCATATAAAGTTCTGAGCAACATTTGATCATATAATTTTCTTTTTGAGGAAAGATTTAATTTTTTTCGAATCAAAGTCGAAAATGCTTGACACATCCGGCCCACGGCCCACGGCCCACCTTATTTCCCGTCCAAGTCCATGTCGCTCGCCCCAAACACACGCAGACCAGCCACATCCCGAACTCCCTCGCGGCTGCGGGAATTTTTTTTATTAATAAATTTATTTTTTAAAAAAATTACAAAATTAGTCTACGTTTTCAAAAAATTACAGGATTAGGCGACCAGTCGCCCGTTGGAAGGGCGACCAGGCCAAGTTCGCCCGGCCAAAGGGCGACCGGGCCCAGGTCGCCCGGCCAAAGGGCGACCAGGCCCAGGTCGCCCGGCCAAATGGCGACCAGACTGGCGACCTGGTTTTTTGGATTTTTTTTAAATAATATTTATTTATTTGGAAATTTCAGGAAAAATTTCGGTTTTTTTAAATATTATTTATGTATTCGAAAATTTCAGAAAAAATATCGAAGTCAGAGAAATAGCAAAAATAATACGCAGTCATGCAATTGGCGTGCGAAAACGCCATTGTCGTGTGCTCGCCCAAGTTTAATAGATGAAAAAATACAACAGTGAAACATTAATTAAGTTCTAAAAACTAAAATAATATCAGTACAATATCATAGAAAACAACATCGGCGGCAAATCATACAAAACTAATATCGTCCACGCTTAGGTGCAACACCCCTAATCGTGCCAGGCTTTGGTGCTTTGCGGCCCGCTCGCACATGGCTGGCTGAGTAAGTAAGCGGCGAAGGAGGAACTGTAACACGTGCAGGACGGCCTCCAGCAGCAGGTGGTGTCGCGTACTCGTCCTGTGAGGGCTGTGTCTGTGGTGGTGCTTCACGTAGCTGCGATGACGCAAGTACGTCCGCCGGCTCCTGCTGCAGGTAACTCTCAAGGTCGAAGGGTGTCGGAGATCGCTGACGAAAAGTGTCAGCGTGCTCAGAGATGTCCGATCCCTCGTAGTCGTAACGGGTCGTCCCTAAACATATAAGACCAACGTTATGATAACGCTGATGGTAAAACTAATATATAACGTGTCGAACTCTTAAAAGTAGGTCATACCTGGAACCATGGGTACAGCGTGTGAAGAGGAACCTCCGAAATCGAACTGATGCCGCGAACCGTCAAAGTGCATACCTGACCATGCAGAGTGAATGTAATGTTACGAATAAAGCAGTATTAGATAATATAATTAAATTTCACCACTATATCGTACCTGTAGGCATGTGAGCAGGCTGCGAAGATGATCCAATGATATCGAACTCCGGACGCCAACCGGCAGAGTACGTAGGTGGACCTGAATAATGAAACTTATAAGTAACGAACAAGTTAGCATTACTACATACGAAGAAAATATAACTTACTCACCTGTTTGGTACGTAGGCCGCGGAGGTAGTGGCGCCGTCGGTCCGTCAGGCCTGTGTGTCACGTGTGAAGGACGAGGGACGACATCCGGCTGTCGCCCGCAGGGCCGGCACGACGTCAACTTGACAATGTTTGCAGCAGAGTCGTACATCCTCTGGACCGCAGCGGTAAGCTCGTGGCTGGTCATCTGAATGCCCTCCCTCAACCGGTGCAAGAGCGATCCACCATCCACAGTGATACGATGACCCATGTCGGCCTATTAACAAAACGAGAACATTGAAGTAATTACGATAAGAAAAATATTAAACGAAGTGGGTTGAAGTTCATAAAGATCGTACCGCCAACGACAACGCCTGATCTCTGTGCACAGGGTACGTGTCCGTCAACCTGGGGACGTGGGTCCGTGGCTCCGCTGGTGTATACGTGACTCTGATCCGTGTGCGAGGAATATACCAACGTAAGTAGTCCCCGTAAGCCTGCAAGGAAAACGGTCTGGGCTCGTAGGTCACATCATGTAGTGCGTTGGTCCACTCGTCGACCCACGGCTGTATACGGGAGGACCAAGTAACGCCTGCCGGTAGACCCCTCCGCACGTAACTATGGATTTCAAAACATATTAATTATCTTTCTATATATATTAAATACTCAATCAGAACGAATTAATTGTCTTATACTTACCCGTGCACGGAAAGAGGAACAATATGGGCAACCGGAAGTGGGAACGTCTGGTTACGACCAAACTGCCGCATCACTCTGTGAGGAGCGTAGTCCTCGACAAAGATGTCGAAAACGACAGCCTTACGTGTCATCCAGTACTCCTAATCCCTCGTGCAGAACGACGACAACCCATTAGGCGCTCGTACGATAATCTCCTCCATGCTGTAAGGTGTCCAGCGGACGTCGTCTGGCCTAATCCGGTCGAACGCCGCCATGTACTCAGGATAGGCTCTGTGAACCTGAATGTTTGCCCAAGTAGGCTGTATAGAAAATAATAGTAAGGTGCAATTTATTTAAAAATAAATAGAAACAGGTTCAACCGCGATATAGAAGACTTACCCGCCGCCGGACCCACAACGAACCCATCGTAGGGCCGTCCTCCTCCGTCTCCCCGTACAACCCTGCTCCGTAAGTCGAGAAATCCATGACTGGTCGTCCAATACTAAACCGCTCGTACGACCAGAGTTGAAGTAATAGTGGACAACCAGAGAGGATAGCTGACGGGTCGGTCTTTGTGCACGCATCACAAAGACCTCGGTACGTGGATGCCAAGATAGCGGACGCCCAACTATACTGCGGCACGGCGTCGAGCGGTGCGTCCGCTATCTTGCGCGCGAAGTGGATCAAGTGCTTCGCGACAGAGTTCCCATGCGACGATGTGAACATTATCCAACCAAACAACCACAACAGATAGGCCTCCAAGTGCCTCGACACAGTGGCCTCATCCGCCGCAGGGTGGATATATTCGGCCTGAATTAGAAAACAGAAGTTCAAATTTCATTTAACATACATATGAATATTTGATGTTAATGAACTATATCATAGTGTTATCTATTTACCTGAAACTGCAAGAGCCAGGTCTTCGTAGGCCCGTGATGCTGGTTTTCAGCAAGAGTTTGATACTCTGGAGCGTCTGGTCGACGCACAACACCCTCGAAACGGACTAGAAGGTCCTCACGCCAAGTGGCCTCCACGTCTGGACGGCTGACGGCCTGTCCAGCAGTGGTGACACCAAGTAAGTAGGAGACGTCCTCGAGTGTGGGAGTCATCTCCCCGCAAGGAAAGTGGAACGTGTGCGTCTCAGGCCTCCAGCGGTCCACCAATGCCGCAAGTAAGGAACGATCAAAGTTGAACCGTGTCACCGCATCGGCCGGGGCCTCAACAGCACTAGCCTGCACAAGCCTACACAGAGGCAATAGACCAGCTGCTCGTAGCCTGTAGCAAATACAACATTAATATATAAATATATTACCAAATCGTCTGTATGAGTAAAACAAATAAGTGAACGTGTTATCATGCATACCTCGGTATCCATCGCTCGTCGAGCCGCCACAACTCCTGAGGTACCCTAGGCCGTAGAACAGGTAGCTCAGCACCTGTCACAGCACTCAAGTAGGACCGGTGGCGCTGGTCCAACTGTGCGTCCAACAACTCCAAGTGTCCCTCATCCATCGCCATACCTAAAATATCTTAATAATGTTAAAAAATAATGCATAAATATAATTAATACTATGAAACAAAAAAATCAAAAAAAGCAGACATACTATTATTTTTAAAGAGCATTTTCGCCTTGATTCCGAAATCCACGACGTGCACGAGGGCGCCGGCCGTCTTGCGGATTCCCTGAAGGTCCTGCTTCTGCAGCTCCCTCTGTGGTGGTTGCACGCGTGCACTTTTTGTAAGTATGTCCTGTGCCATTGCACTTGGTGCACCGATGCTCCAGTCTTCCCACTTCTGAGTCATCCATATCATTTCTAATGCGCCGTGTCTTACGACGACCAGGCTTCTGTCTTAATTTGTCCTTATCGGGCCCCCGCAGGTAGTTACTTCCAGGATTGTTTGTAAAACTACCAAATATTGCGAAACCATAAATCTCTGCATTCCAGGTTGTCATGACTACCTCCTTCGTAAAATAATGTGAGACATACGGCTTCGGGGACAAATTAGTAAGTGAACAAGCTGCTATAACATGTGAGCACGGCCTGTGTAGAAGTTTCGGTTTCATGCACGAACAGCTGCATGAGTTATAACGAATAACACACTCTTGTGCAATTCTCTCTCGATTGCCACCACGACGGCCCCGATCCCTACACAGAACTTCAAAGCGATTCTCTGCTGTGCCCATAGGACGTGCACGATGCAAGCTTGCCTTCTCCACCTTTTTTTTCATGTAATTTGTCATGAATGTTGAAAAAATCAATGTATTATCTGACATCGCATTAAAAGTAACCATATATCTTTCACGGAAGTACTTGCATGTTCCATGCAAAATACCCTCTACGATTGCTACAAGAGGTAATCCTCTCATGCCTC
The DNA here is from genome assembly GCA_023333625.1 of Bothriochloa decipiens. Classification (NCBI taxonomy): domain Eukaryota; kingdom Viridiplantae; phylum Streptophyta; class Magnoliopsida; order Poales; family Poaceae; genus Bothriochloa; species Bothriochloa decipiens. Next base: position 20,902,225 of record CM041638.1, read on the forward strand.
GAATGACCCAATTGTACACCTCCGCCAAATTTGTTGTCATTATTCCAAACCTCGCCCCATCTGTGTCATATAATAATGACCACTTCTCCTTTGGCTCATACTCAATCCAATCTGAGAAGCACCTGATTGATGACCCCGACCTCCGAACCACGTTCCTCAAGGCATCCGTTGGAAGGCCTGAAAGAGGAACAGACATATCATTCGGGTCTTGATTCGTACGAGTCGCTAACTCTTCTGTTTGCTTTGTTGTTAATTCATCAAGACGTTTCCACATTGCATTGAATTTTCTTTGTTGGTTCTGATTGCACAACCTCTTAAACATATTCATAAGGTGTTTATTTTTGAAATGGCTGAAAAAATTTGCACCCAAGTGCCTCATGCACCATCTTGATTGTATGTCCGACCATCGAGGAGGAAGATCACGCTCCACTGAACCATATTGCATATCCGTTATCGCCTTCAACAAACCGGCATGTCGGTCATGTATGACACAAACATTAGGTCGCCCTTGCACCACTGCTAACTTCACACGCTCTAGAAACCAATACCAACTATCTGTGTTCTCACTTTCCACAAAAGCAAAAGCAACTGGTAGTACTTGATTATTCCCATCAACACCAATAGCAGTTAGAATCTGACCTTTATACTTTCCTGTTAGAAATGTACCATTCATGCATAAAACAGGTCTGCAATGACGAAATGCCATTATACATTGACCTAGTGCAAAAAAGGCTCGACGAAGTATTAACTTTCCGGCCTCTTTTGGATTAGACACATCCATGATATCATAATATGTACCAATATTTCTTTGTCTGATGGTTTCTAACAATCTTGGTAGGTTCTCATAAGATGCTTCGTACGAACCGAATCTCTTCTCAATGACCTTCTGTTTCGCTCGCCACGCCTTCGAATAGCTGATGGTGTATTTAAAATCTTCCTCTATAGTAGTCACTATAGATTTCGGCTCATACCTTAAATTATCAACAATTCGATTATACATGTACTCTGCAATGAAGCTCGATGTAAGAGCAGTATTGGACTTCTCTAATTCTTGTAACTCACATGTATGTTCTGTTACTATAGAGCACTTCCAAATTGTACTCCATTTTTGCTCATAAGCATGTACCCTAAATGGACAGTCCGAAAACACACATTTAACATCATATACTTTCTTGTTGGACTTCACAACTACAAAAGACCGCTTCATTGACAGAGACCAGTACTTCACGGCACTCATCACTTCATCTTTGCCTTTGTACATACCTCCCTCTACTAGTTCATTCTCATGATATTCCCACGGCACAGAATTTCCTTCGTTGATCATCAAATTCTTCGAACTGTTACTCTTCCACTCCAGTGGGACAGGAATTTCATTCTCATCTTCAGATGACTCAGTTTCAGATATATTCTCATTCTCCATATCTTCCATCGCTATCTCTTCAACTATATGTTCTATGCGCTCTCCTTCGTCCGCTTCACCCGTCGGTACCATAGATGACAGGTGATGATCACCCTCTTCATTATCTTCCTCATTATCATTGTCATTGTCATGGCTCGGACCTCCTTCTTCTTCTACACCGTGTACCTCATGAACCTCCTTCGTATATGCCTGAACAAGAAGGACTAGAGGCCACCCACGTTCTACAGCTTTGTTGACGTATTTTCTCCATGTTGATGTTGCATTAAGCGGTACTAACTCCCAAAAAGTGCCCTCCCGAGCACGACTAACGATACCCATGACCTTAACGTCATGTTGGTTGCTGTCAAGCCCAAATATTCGCATCAACCAATTCTGCACACCACTAATTGTTCTCTCATTTGCCCTAGACACCCATCTAGTTACTGAGGAAAATCCTGACAGATCAACCCCGTGTACACCTTGAATAATTTCTCCTTCTCCATAATAAATTTGAAATCCTAACTTCTCCGACATCTGTGTAATCTAAAAATTTCAGCTAAAATACCTTTTTAGTAATATATTACTAATATTATTTCAACTGAAATATAAGAATATAAATACCTTTAACAATATATATAAAATAAGAATATAAATAATACTACCGAAATATAACATTAATCGCTTAACTGCTAATTATATTATCTAACAATTAATATAACACACATTAAATAATTATATATAAAATTATTTTTTTACTTACCGAAAATTTTTCTCTTCTCCTCTTCCTCTTCCTCTTCTTCTCTTCTCTTCTCTTCCTCTTCCTCTTCCTTCCTCTTCCTCTTCCTCTTCCTCTTCTCTTCTCTTCTCCTCTCCTCTCCTCTCCTCTCCTCTCCTCTCCTGTTGTGAAATCCCAGCCGGCAGCGGCCGGCCGCGGCCGGCCGCGTTATATATAGCGGCGCCACGTCGCCCCGTGGCCGGGCGACATGGGCCACGTCGCCCCGTGGCCGGGCGACATGGGCCAAGTCGCCCCGTGGCCGGGCGACATGGGCCAAGTCGCCCCGTGGCCGGGCGACATGGGCCAAGTCGCCCACTGGCCGGGCGACATGGGCCACGTCGCCCACTGGCCGGGCGACATGCGCCACGTCGCCCACTGGCCGGGCGACGTGGGGCCCACCCATGCCAGTGCACGGACAAGTCGCCCACTGGTCGGGCGACATGGCCCTCTTCGCCCTTCCAACGGGCGACTGGTGGCCTATTCCTGCAATTTTTTAAAAATGGAGACTAATTTTGTAAATTTTTAAAAAAATAAATTTATTAATAAAAAAAATTCCGGCTGCGGAGCCGCCGTCTCCCTGCTCTTCGTTCCCGCCGCCTAGACTGAAGCAGAACAGAGAACCAGAGTTCATCCGGACACAGAGGCTCCTGAGGCTCCTTTCTCGGTAAGTATGAAGCCCTATCTAAGTGCCGTTGAATTCTAATTGAGCAAGGTTTCTTGAGCGGGGGATCTTTAGTGCGTGAGCAATCCAATCCAATCCTATCGAATTCCCTTTCTCTGTTCTCCCTCAGTCGCCGCGTGGAGGAGGGGCGCGATGCTGATTGATTTTCCTCCACAAATTAAGGACCTCGATTGAGTGCTCGCTTTCCTTAAATTTGATCGTACATCCGCGCGCCGTCGCCTTATCCCACCCAAGACGCAACGCAAGCAAGGAAGGAAATCACCAATAGGTCGATCCGTTGCCATTTTTAGCAGTGATTTTTCTGCTTATATATCCCCTCCTGCCTCTCTTCTTCCTTGCATCAACGCATCTCCTTCTTGAGACGAGAATTTAGAATTAGAATTGAGAAAGCAGGACAGCAGAGAAACGGATTGCGGCGGCGATGGGGAGGCCGAGCAAGGGGCGGCAGCGCATCGAGATCCGCCGCATCGAGGATGCCGGCCGGCTCGAGGTCACCTTCTCCAAGCGCAAGTCCGGCCTGCAGAAGAAGGCCTCGGAGCTCTTCCTGCTCTGCGGCTCGCCCGTCGCGCTCGTCGTGTTCTCCCCGGGCAAGAAGGCGTTCGCGCTGGGCACGCCCTCCGTCGACCACGTCCTCCGCCGCCACGCCCCGGTCCCCCCCGACGAGGTGGGCGCCAGGCTCCTCGCGGTGCTTCAGGACACAGACGACGACGTTGCGAGCGCTGTCGCCGACCGCGCGGAGGCGGAGGCCATTGTGCGGCGGACGGAGGACGCCAGGGCGCGTTCGGCGGCGGAGAAGGCGCGGATGGACGCCATCGGGAAGGCGGTGAGGCAGGCCGCGGCGAAGGCAGGGACGAAGTTCTGGTGGGAGGCGGACTGCGATGAGCTCGGGGAGGACGAGCTGCCTGAATTCGTCAAGGTGCTCCGCCGGCTCAGGGTCAACCTGCAGCGCCATTTGGACTCGCTTTCGGCCTCTGCTGCAGTAGGAGCGGCTGTGCAGAACTGAAACGGGGTCTTTTCATTTGGTTATAGGGCTTGGTTTGCTTAGGCAGTTAGGATAGTGTTATTGACCACTCAAACAAATCAAGATGTTAGTATGATTGGCCTCCCTCTGGACAAGAAGTGGTTAGTGCGATTAGCATTTCTGGTTAGTTTTGACCAGCTAATAAGTGAACACTCATGAAAATATACCAGTTGTTTCTCTTGATGAATAATGGCAACTTGGTAAGTAATGAATATCAGCAATAAATTGACCATGTCTGGCAGTGCTCCTTGGAGCAGCTCCATGAGCATCACTCCTTGGCCAAACAGCAAAATCACGCATTGATTCTGGTACAGAGCACACAAGGATCATGTTTCCCTTAGGAGCTAAAAAAGCCCTGCTTCTCACTGTTCTCTATTAAAATCCCCACCAGAATCAATTCTCCCCTGCTCCCCAGATACAATCAATTAGAATCACTCCATTAGAGAATGGAGTTAAGAACAAGGGAGTGGAGCTCTACCAAACAAATCTTTGTGTAATCTGAACAATATAATCATTTATGAAATTCCGTTCATTATCTGTGTCAGTTCTAGCACTATTTTGTTTCAAGTACTCTTGTTTAAACTTGATGGTCTTGAGTCAGCAATTTTATACTAATATTATGTATGGCATGGTGTTGTGTCAATTTTTTTTTTGTTTGATGTAGAACAGAGGATCTGCCTCCAGTCATTGTACACCGACATTTCATCTTGTTCATTTGATGCCATCTCTCTGAAATAAACTGAGTCAAAAGATCAAGATGACAGAACCATTCGTCATCATATTCATTGCCCTCTAAAAAGCGACAACGCTCTCCTGATGATAATGAGCATTCACTAGACATAGATCAAACCTGTTCAAGCCTTGGTGCGCTACTCTCTTTCTCCAGTTTGGTCTCCTCCATTCATGCCTTCAGTCATAGGAAAATGAAGCTCTTATATTTAACAGTTTTCCTGATGCAGAGGATAATCTTACATTCAATGATACCATGATAGCTCTTCAATTGATGCGCACACAGTTTCCAAAGCTGGATAAGGTATTTTGTGTTCCATGGTAATATAACTTTGTCCTCTCATGATCTTTGATCAACAGAAACATGTTTCAGTTTATTGCTTTATGTTCTGCAGTCCCTATTAACTTTGGTCAGGACATGGAATGCTGTTGGGGGATGTGTGTGGTGGTGGTTGTGGTGGGTAAAGAACATGTTCTGTTTCATATTTTTGGACTTGGACTGCCTTGTAGCGCTTGAGTGTACCATCAGCAATGAACTTGTGGGAAAGGCTGACTTCCCAATGACAAGGGGACGCAGAACAAGATCCAGAACAAGATCCCAGGTGTGATTAACCAGAAGAGCATCATGTTCTTCCTGCATAGCAGAACACCAATTTGGATTAGTGAGAGCACTGCGATACATCTTTGGGATTTTGGCGACAAAGTACTTGACTGGTAGAGAGCAGGAAGGTGAAATTCATGCTTCCCTTGTGTGGTGATGGCATGCTGGTTCACCGCGGGAGCCACATAAACAGCACCACACAGAAGCGGAGCAGGAGCTAGAGCAGGAGCATGAGGCTGCTGTGGAATCAGGGATGATGGCTGAGCGGGCTGACGGCGAGAGGACGTAAACTGTAGTCACACTGTGCAGCCAGCAGAAGGCTTAATCAGTAGTGCAGCCGGCAGTTTAGCCATATCATGCTTTATAAACGGCTTAATCAATTATGTGGTCCTAAATTCTTTATTCTAAAACAAAAATTTCTCCATTTTTCTATCTTGATCCCTTTAGGTAGATTGATTCAGAAGCAAATTACTTGGCATATCACTCTGTCTGTTCCTGCTAAAAGTGTGTATCTTGAATAGGACACTGCACCTTACCTTTTGTAGTTTGATTGAAGGGCAATTCCCCTGATGCATCTTACCTATGTGTCTGAGACCGAGACTTTGACTGTACTGTCTATAGTGTTTAGCCTGTTCTTACCCTGTTATATTATACGAAACTCCTCAGCTCCTTAACCTTAACCCATGACTTTAGAATCATTGATGCATAGACAAAATGCAATAAGAACTCTTTACTTATGAGACAAATATTCCAAAATTGGTCACTTACAAGTAACAGGAGGGTGCACTATGAAACTGTGGAAATGTCATCATGAAATCTATTTTGAACTTAATCATGTGCTACTTGTTTCATTATTTCATTGTGTTTTGTTTCTGGCATTGGGTAAGTTATATCCTATTTTGGAATCACTTGCAGGTTGTGGCACAGCCATTCATTTTGCAGTCACAATTGTATAGCAGCGTGAAGGATAGAACACAAGTTGATAGATACTTGGAGGTTTTGTTTTAAACTTATGCTATTGCTGTTTATATAATATGTTTTTTTGTCTTTATTATCGCGCTAGTTTGTAGAATTACCATTTTAGTTTTCATTGCCCATCATATTCATAGATTCAATTAATGACAAAAGAGAAAAAAGAAACTAAACTTGTGTGAAGATACTTTGTTTTCTTGGTTATCACCATGGCATTGAAAAATGGAATGCTTCTTGTTTTTCAGTCATTCAAGAAAGACAAAGTGTTACGGATATTCAAACTTAGTTCTGGGCAGGATGATCATGCAATTATGTTCATGGATGATTATTTGAAACAGGTACGTCTGTCTTGCTGGTTCAGCACGAATAGGTTCACTAGGTGACAGTAATTGGCGTACGAATCTACTATCATATATATCTGAACAATCGCATGGTGTGGTGAACCTTCTGTGCTAGAAGGGAAAGACGCAGACATTTCCCTTTGCAGTCTGCAAGGAAATGTTGGAAACATAGGTTTTCAATGACGGCCCCCCGGGCATTCTGCTTAAGGTAGAAGGTAACCGTTGCCCATGTGGCACTGCATCAGTCCTTAGACCTGTGCTTTGGCATGGGACATGCAAAGGAATTTTTGTAACCTCAGCAGCCTGCTTGAAATTCGTTCCCGTGGGGAGTTGAACCCAGGACCTGAGGAAAGAATGCTACTGAAGCCACCTAACCAACAGAGCCAGACAAGTTTGGTTCTTTAACATAGGTCTTTAGAGCAAATCTTTGAGTTGTACGTGTACATAACTGCAACAATAGCCGTATGCACCAGACATTTTTCATTTTTTTTTTTGGAGCGAGAACACAGCAGGGGAAGCCCCCACTGTAAATTATTTATTTCTTTATATTTATTTAAAAAGAGGAAAAGAGAACAAGCATGTACAACTGTACATCAACCACCTAAACAAAAAGAGCAACGGGTCTAAGGACGACAGAAGGAGAAGAAACTAAGCTAGGGAGTCTATATACAAAGAGAAAAAGCCGGCCGTTTAGCATCACTGAATCTAAAAGCTTGTAGTTTAGCTTCCTCCATGAAAAGCCTCTATCAAAGATGAAGTCATTTCTTTGCTTCCAAATTTGCCAGGCTGCGATGGTGAAGATCTCCATGAAAAAAGGTCTCTGAAAATGCTGCTTTGCCTGTAATAACACCTAAAAGAATTCATTTGCATAGTTCCACTGGATATCCAAATACTGACAACACTCTTTATTGAAAGGGCAGCTAAAGAACAAATGAAAAGCAGTTCCTTCCACATTATTAGCACAAAGGACAAAGTTATAGTTGTTCCCTTCGAACTTATGTTTTTTCCTCTTTAGAATGATTCCTGTATTCAACCTATCCATGAATAGAAGCCATGAGAAAACTCTTAGCTTATTGCAACAATTTGGAATCCCAAATCCAAACAAAAGGGGCTGGGTGTTTTTGTAAGGAAAATTGTAGAAATTAGATTATGTGTATATGTTGCTTCCCCAGATACAGTTTGGTTCTTTAAAAGTGTTGACCTGCTGTCTTCACCATGTGAATGTAGTTCTAGTTGTTACTTTTATGTATTTTTACAACCTAAGATGAAAAGAAGAGGTTTTGTGTCTTGTCCAATGGCTATCCTGTAAAGCATTTTTATAGATTTCTGGACATATGAAAACACTATCTTTTTTCTGGACATATTTGTATTTAAATGATAAATTAAATGCTTACAAACTCATGGATATATATAAGAGATGGCCTTATATGTGTATATTTATGCTGCACACAAATTTCATATCTGATCGATTATTTCAATATTCAACTGCACTTTAATCCTTCACAGGCTTAAACTGTGCATGTTTTTAGTCATAAATTCTGTAAAGGCTTTATTTTTCATGGGATTATGATAAAGTCCAGTGTTTAAATCTGACAAATGGTATCAAAGCAGTGACTATGTAATTCATCATTTTTGCTTTACATTTTTCATATAAAACTTTTTTTTGTATATGTTTCTTTCTTGCATTTAACTTATGCAGGTCGCTTTTGCTATTAAACGGTCAGGGGGTAAAGACCAAGATGGTAGTGAAGTATTTGAGTGGTTTGAGAGGGAATTATCATTTGCTATTGAAAATATAGAGTTATAGACAGATTTCTGTCACTTGCATTGCTACTCTTTATATGACTTTTTTTCTGGTCAAATGTTTCTTAAATAAAACTAGGAGATGAACCAAGAATAGTATTGCATTGTTGTTATAGTAACATTTCCCCCTCATTGATATCTTCTATTAAATAAATAGTCGAATATAACATTGCAGTGCTCACTGTTATCACGGGGTGGTGATGTAACAGACAAACATATCACACTGTTGATGAATGCTGGTCTCTTGGTAAGTAATTTCCTCCTCATTGTTTTAAGATCATTATCACAGGTAGTGTAGCCATGATTTCAAGAAAGTTATGTTCAAATTCCAATTCCATATACTGAGAATAAATGTGGCTGTACTTGTATCATCTGTTTTCATGCTTATCCATTTCTACACCTAGTATTAAAATAAAATGATTTCTCGTCTTTACCAAGTCTTAGTAACTGTATATTGCTGTTTATTCTGGATTCTTTTTTCCTTCCAGACTCGCCAACTTATTGATCCAAATATTTACTGGTTTTCTATTCCAAGAATCGGCCCCATATTGAAAGGTCTATCCCAGGTTTGTGGACCTTGATAAATATTTGCAGTTCCTGTTCTACAAAGTTGCCAACGTGGACATCTTTTACCATCTTACTTGGTTGTTGAGCAGGGAAGGAAGGAAATTATTTCGCTGTTGAACCGTAGAAAGTACAAGGAGATGCTGCTCTCTTCACTGGAGAATACAAAGTTAAGATTATCACCTCTTGGTACACGGTTCCTCCTTCGCGATTTGATTGGATCTGGGCACATAAAAACAGTTCAAACACCCACTGGTCTGCTTGCTCGCATATCAAGAGATTGATAGAGCATTCTGTTGTAATTCTATTTGTCTGTCTGCCTTATGTGATCATGCATGACTTGGCTATTCTAGTTTTATTTTGCATTTTACCTGTTCTCAATCTCTTGAGGAAAAGGCAGAATTGAGCTAGTCGTGCAACAAAAGCAGTTATTTTAGGGTTCATGAAATCTGTAGTATTGCTCATGTAATTTCAAGCAATCGTTTTCTAAGCATAAAAAATCTTAGGAGAAATAGTGAAATTACATAAAAGCAACTTATATAGTAGCAAATAGACTCCTGACGGACAACCCATTTGGGTCATGTTATTTCTTAATTTATGTTGAGGAGTATAAGATACAACACTTGATATACATGTTTCATGCCATGCTATTGTATGTTCAATTGCATAAATCAATGAACAGACACTATAATGTGCTATGTTGCCCTTTATATTTCGCTTTTCCGGTTCTAATCTACTGTTTATGGCCGAAGGACTATTATGGTTTAGGGGCTATTGCGTTTCTATCCTCGCTTTGAATGGCCGTTTTGATTTTACCCTCGTTTTTTGCCATGTTGCATTTACCCTCGCTTTGTAAAAGCGAAGCTTCAGTCTACCCTTAATCTGTTAACAGGTACTAACAGTGTTAAATGGGCTCGGTAAAGAAAACTTTGCCCTTGCAAAATAGTGAGTTCATTGTGATTTTACCCCTGTTTTCTAAAAAAATTTGACAACAACATTGGACAACTTGTTACATATAATTCCACACAACATGCAAATATAGATAGATAATATCAAATCAAAATAATGTGTAGCAAAAGAGCAGCAACCATCATCATACAACATACACATCCATCATCCAACATACACAACCATCATCTAACATACAAACATCATCCAGCATACAAGTCCAACAAAAGCAGTAGCAAATAGTGAGATATTACATGTTCATTGTCATACATCACATTATTCCTAACAATGTAGCCAACCCCCCTCCTCTTCCTCTTCCTCTTCCTCTTCCTCTTGTGTTGCAGCCCCTTTTGTTCCTTCCTGCTCCTTCAGTTCCAGGTCCTTCACTTGCACTTGCACTTGCTCTTCCTCTTCCCCTTCTCCTTCCCCTTCCCCTTCCTGTTCCTGTTCCTCTTCCCCTTCCTGTACCCCTTCCTCTACCCCTTCCCCTTCCTCTTCCACTTCCACTTTCACTTCCACTTGCATTTGCGCTTCACATGATTGGAGAAAAATGGTTCAGTAAACAAGTTCACTAAATAATCTAGAGTAAAGGAACAAAAATCAGCATGACTCACATTGATGCTTGTGAAGATGATTCATTCTGAGAAGATGAACGATTCCTCTTTTGACTAGCAGTACTTGGGTATATGGCCTAATTCTCCACATTCAGAACATGGTTTTCTCTTACTTGTGGTGACCTCATCAAAGGACTTAATCCTAGAAGTTTTGGGTCTTCCTGGTTTCCTTCTTAGTTTAAGCTTCTTGATTTTATAACCCAAAATCAACATGTGGCCAATTATACTTGGATGTCATTGGATTGAAAGAACATGCAAATGCCTTTTTGAACCGATCAATAGAGAAGTATTCATGCACAAAGTCATCCATTCGTACCTCTACTACTCTTAGAAATGAAAGCTAAAGCATGGGTGCATGGCTGTCCAGTAACTTGCCAAGCCCTACAAGAACATGTTTTTTTGGCCTAAGTTGACTGCATACCTGAATTTGTGCACAGTTACTTCAGCTTTTCTAGCCCCACATATCAATACGTCATGGCCCTTGATACCCTTGGATTTAGCAGTTAGAGCTTTTATCACACCTGGAATGATTGTGTCTGACATTTTTCTACCAATCTTCTGTCTCAAAACAAATTTCTCAATGATCATTTGTCTTATCTTGTCAAGCATATCCACAATTTGAAAATCCTTGGTGTGGGACACCCAACTGTTAAAGCTTTCAGAGAGGTTGTTGTTGATGTAATCTACCTTGCATTCTTCCCTAAATAGGCCTATACTCCACACAAATGGATGGTTGGTATCCAACCAAGTCACTGCACTAGGGTCCTTCTCCTCTATGTTCTCTCAAAAAAAAGTACTTGAACTTATCTTCTGTGAAGCTCTTGGCAACTGCCCACATATTCTTACCATAAAGATCATCACTGTACCCATTCTTCTTCATGTTCTTTCACATGTGCCTCATGCATTCTCTATGTTCCACACTAGGATATACATCATCTACAGCCTTCTCAATTCCTTTACCTGCATCTGTACTAATGACCAAGCCTGTAGGAGTATCAATAGGCTTCTTTAAGTTATTCACAAACCAAGTCCAGCTATCCTTAGACTCTGTCTCAATCACACCATAAGCCACTAGAAATAGGTTGTTCTGACCATCCACACCAACAGCTGCTGCTAGCTGACCTCTCCCCCTTCCGGTCAAGTGTGTGGCATCCATGGCAATATAAGGCCTACATCCTTGTAAGAACCCATCAATGCATGGTTTAAGAGCAACAAAAAACCTACTGAAAAACATATCACCATTGTCATCTTCTTCAGTCTCCATCTCAACAATGCAAGTCACTATCATAGCTGCTATCACTTGCTGCCACTAGTGAATCAGTGTCTGAATGTATGTCCTCCTCAACTCCTACACCCTCCTCATCTTCACCTTTTTCTTTGGGTTTGGTTCCTCTCTTTTTTTATGACTCTTTTTTTGGTAGCTCCCTCTTTTTCATTTATGGATGTTGGTCTCTCAGCAGTGTTTGTCTCACTAGTGGGCACTCTATTTCTCACAGAAGAGTGGCACCTACGTTTTGTTGGTGAAAACTGTATAGGACCCTCAAAATCACTAATGTCGGCATGAATGTACTCCTTTTCCTTGTTTTTATTAAGTTGAAACCACTCAAGCAACTGCTCGTCACTATTAATCTCAATAGAAGGTCCACTAAACTTATCCTCCAATGCTTGCCAGAAAGTTATGTACTGTTTTGAACCCCACATGACGTGCTCAGCTATGAAATTGCTTAGTTGCAGCACATTGAAGCTATACATGTCAACAACTTGAGTAGGCACTGTTGCCACGATTTTGGTCCCCCATCAGGCAAACTGAAAAACAATAGAACCCTAACTACCAGATCCATTTTCATGTGATTTTGCCTACAAATCAGAGCAATTGAAACCAAATTAGCGCAATTGCCTAAATCTCGAGACTAGTTCGACCCGGCCAATACCACATTCACAGAGGAAGAAAATTTGTACCTGGTCACGTCAGCCTCCGCCACCATGGCTCTGGACTCACCAGCGTTGCCCTCCATGGCAGACCCACCAGCCTCGTCCTTCATGGCCGCCCGCCTGCAGAGACTGACCACGAGCCCTACTTGCCCTCCGCGCGTTGCCAAGTGACGCACTGCCCCCGCGTTGGCCGCGAACGCGAGCGCCGCCTGGCCAAGCCGCGCGCCTGGACGAGCCGCGCGCTAGGCCAAGACGGGAGCGAGTGCCCGCGCAAGCTTGCCTGGCCACGAGCGCCTCCAGGCCGGCCGCGACCGCCTCCTTCCGTCGCCCACTCGCACCTCGCCAACCCTACCTCGGCCGGGCGAAACCCTAGCGCGGGATCGGGGGCGCTCGCGGTTCTGCGTTGGGGATACGCGAGGAGAGAGGGATACAGTGGGAAGAGATGTAGTAAGGGGCATTTTTGTCCCAAAAATTATCACCTTGGATGTTTCTTTTCTTTTTATTTTTTTACCAAAATAGTTAACGGAGTTAAAACAACGGTATACTGAAGCTTCATTTTGACAGAGGGAGGGTAAAAATATAATATTGCAAAAAATGAGGATAAATTTAAAAACGCCATTCAAAGTAAGGGTAGAAACACAATAGCCCCTATGGTTTATGGTCTTTGGACTTAACTGGTTGAATTCTCATGTGAGTGAACGAGCCCGTCTAGTTTTAGGACTCCACGGTGATTGTCAGTTTATGTTGAAGTTCAAAGACCCTCTAACTTGCATTGACTTGTTGTACGTCAACTAGAAAACTTGTATACACAATCCTGATGGATCAGTCGAACTCGATGAGCAACGGATATGCTTAGATGGAGCATACTTTGCTGTTTGGTTCGTCAACAGTAACGCAAATGGAAACAAATTAGACCTGTGGACCTTCAGCAAGACATGCGATTTTTTCAGCATGGTCCTAACTCATCGATAGTATTTTTCAGTATAAAATGTGAGTTAGAGGAGCACCATTGACCAGCCTTTTCTGGTGGACGCTATAATAATTTCTTTAGTATTCAATTGCTGTCCTTGTTTAAATGTTCTCACATCATCCACGTGGGACGGTGATTGGTCTACTGCGAAGTTGTGGCTTGTGACTGGCTCCTGAATTTCTTCAGTATTTGATTACCGAAACTGAAGAATCTTTAGACGTATATAGGATGCCAAAGGAGCCAACAAGGAAGTCCAATATTTTTGACAATCTCTGGATTCCGTTACAGTCAACACCGGTAGAATGCACGTCTTGATGCTGCCATGGCTGACGTTCGGCCACATCCTCCCCTTCACGGAGCTCGCGAAGCGCATAGCTCGGCAGGGCCACCGCGTCACCTTCCTCTCCACGCCCAGGAACACTGGTCGGTTCATCGACGTCCATCCGGACCTCGCCAGTCTTCTCCGTGTCGTGGACGTCTCACTGCAGCGCGTCGAGCACCTGCAAGAGGGCGCTGAGGCGAGCATCGACCTCCCCTCCGACGATCTCCGCCCGTACCTACGCCGCGCCTACGACGCCGCCTTCTTCCCTGCGTTGTCGGACATCCTGCAGGCGCCGACGATGTCGCGGCCGGACTGGGTCCTCACCAACTACGCGGCATACTGGGCACCCCAGACCGCGGCGAGGCACGGCGTGCCGTGCGCGTACCTCAGTCTGTATGGCGCCGCGGTGCTCAGCTTCTTCGGGCCCCCGGAGGCTCTCATGGGACGAGGCAGGCACGCCAAGACGGCGCCGGAGCACCTCACCGAGGTCCCCGACTTTGTGCCCTTCCCAACCACCATCGCGTACCGCGGCTACGAGGCGCGACAGATGTTCAAGCCGGCCGTGGTCCCGGACGTGTCCGGCGTGGCGGAGCTCTACCGCTTGGGCATGTCCATCGACGGGAGCCAGGTCGTGGGCATCAGGAGCAGTAGGGAGTTGGAGCCGGAGTGGCTGCAGCTGCTCGGCGAGTTGTACCAGAAGCCAGTCATCCCGGTGGGGCTTTTTCCTCCACCGCCAGCGCAAGACGTCGCAGCAGGCCACGAGGCAATGTTCCGATGGCTGGAAGAACAGGCGCCGGGCTCCGTCATGTACGCGGCCTTCGGAAGCGAGGCAAAGCTGACAACTGCACAGCTGGAAACTATCGCTCTCGGCTTGGAGGCCTCTGGCCTGCCGTTCCTGTGGGCATTTCGGCCTCCCGGCGACCCCAACAATAGCAGCTGCGAAGGGACGGGTGGCGGCTTGCCGACCGGCTTCGAGGAGCGTGTTGACAGCCGTGGATTCGTCTGCCGAGGCTGGGTACCTCAGGTCAGCTTCCTGGCTCACGGATCTGTTGGGAATATGCCCTAGAGGTAATCATAGAGATGATGATATTCCAGTTGTATCTATGACATACATTAAGTGTTCATTGAATATCCATTATAGACAACTTGTGTTGATTGGCAATTATGTGAATTGTTTGTGGAACTCAATTACTTGAATGGTTATTTTAAAGTTGTCCCTGGTCGGCGTTCTTGTGAGAACACACTTTAATATTAGACCAACACATGTATTAGTTGATGGCTATGTTTCACAAGTCATGGAGATGGAGATGTCAAACTAATAATGTGGGCACATGTGAAACATATAGGCTGGACTGACCCGACATGAGAAAGTCTCTATTCACGTCATATACGTTATGTCCTTAGACCTGAGATTGTGGTATATACTCAAGATGTGAAACGGCCTACTTAGGGACTATCAAACGCTGCTCCATAACTGGGTAGTTATAAAGTTGGTCTTCGGATGGTCGGGAAGCATGCTATGAGACATAGACAATCAAGATAGAATTTGCCCCTCTCTTCGCGAGAGAAATATTACTGGATCACTCAAGTGATTGGAACAACAAATGCATGGCCGTGCTTAGGTTAAGTGTTAACCCATGAGTTGAACCATATATCGAGTGGCAAAGGGAATAACTTATATGTGGTCATAGTGGTTCGTCTGATATGATCTTTGCGTGCACATAGGAGTTGTCACGCCTTGCTAGAGGCCGTTGTCAACTATTGGGCGAGTAGGAGTACTCGGCCTATGTCAATGTGTGCATGAACCCATAGGGTCGCACGCTTAAGGGGCTGGAAGCCTAATTCGGGTTGGACCCGAATTAGACAAGGCTTAGGGTTACTAATAGGCCTCCAACTCGTGATCTCATTGGGGACGCCTATATAAGCGAAGGGGTAGGGGCGCGGTTAGGAATATACGCCTTTAACAACCGTCGTCGCCCTCCCCACGCTCGCGCCTTCTGCTCCTCGCAGACCTAGCAGTCCGGAGGCGCATCGCTTCTTCCCTGCACGTGTGGGATTCCTCGGAGGTGCTGCATCTGGAGCACTGGGACGAACCGCGTGAGGGGGTTGACGTGACGGATGACTACGCAACTGCACTGCCTACTGCGATGCGTACGACTACATCGAGTCGTCTTCTGCTGCACCTGCGCGTCTAATGGTAATCCCGTAACCTGTAACTAGCAGTAGATCCTGGTTTATGAGGTCAAAAGGTTTTGTTTTCTGGCTAGCGTAGCACCCTCATAACCCTTCAGTGGTATCAAAGCCATTACTGCCTCGTTATAGGTTCGGTTTTAGGCATATAGTTGATATGCAGGAATAGTAGATGCGATCTACTAGGTTTGGTTGCACATGTTGATTAGATCTATTTGTGAAACGGGGTGGTAGATGGAAACTCAATCTGTTTTTGTGCTCTTGTTGCGTGGCCGTGTAACGATGTACTCATACCGGTTGGTTTAATCTGCCACCTGAGTTAAGTGATACACGTAAGATCATACATGTTGGGCATAGATCAATGGGATTGATCTAATGAAAATAGAGGGACTCCGAATGGTTCGGATTCAGGCTGATGAGATCAGTCTGATGAGATTTTCATAGCGATTCCATAGATGAGATCAGGCTGATGGGACCGCCGTTGCTACCTGCCATTGCTGCAGGGTATGATGTGATTGGTATGGCCCATGTGTATGTATACAATTCATTCATGGCCTGCATGTCATGTAAGCAACACGGCTGGAGCCATATGTGTTGCCATTTGATGTATTGGCATGCGCGCCATCTTGTGATTACGCGACTATGTAATTAGTATAGCTTGCGGCAAGATAGTTCTTGGAGGACTTATCACAAGAAGGATGACACACATGGATCATGGAGATGGAGATCATCATGATGGGCAAGATGATGGAGATGGAGATCACCATTCATTAAAGGGCCATACCATGTCACTATGTGTGAATGTGATTCTCATTACTATGTTCTACTTTCACATGCTATTATGTTTTTGTCTACATGAGTGCGGTAGTAAAGTAGAATGATCCCTCAGCTATGTTTAAGTTGAATGCTTCCCCAAACCTTGCACTGTCATAAGTCTTGTACAATCGGTGGTGGGTCTATAAAATTAGGGTGCCACTGGTTTTCCTCGACTAGGCAGGTTCGTATCGGATACTTACTGCAAGAAGGTTTGGTTACTTGAACAAGGTCATCCTAACGGTTAGGGATCTTGAAGCATGGTAAGGTTGAGTGCTTGGCATAGGGATGCTAGCCCAACAACAAGAGTCATATGAGATATGATTAGCAAGGTGTTGCTTACCGATCTACCATACCGACCAGTGGTGATGCTAAAGCTCACTGGTCAGGATGTTAGTTGTGGGTCTTGAATCACTAAATATCAACTGAGGGATATTGATTTTAGTGGGATATATTCTATTTGATATAATTTACTCCTTAATGGATACATTGTCTTAGTATTTTACATTACTTTTATTGTAGATGGCCGCTCGCAATCAACCATTTTCTTTACGTACAATTCTTGAGAAAGATAAGTTGAATAGAACAAATTACGCGGATTAGGTCCGCAACCTGAGAATTGTTCTTAGGGCTGAGAAAAAGGAAGATATTCTAGACACCCCATTACCAGATGAGCCTGAAGAAAATGCACCTGCTGCTGAAAGAACCGCTTATAGGAAAGCATGCGATGCTGATCTTGAAGTGAGTTGCCTTATGCTTGCTTCCATGGAATCTGATCTGTAGATGCAGTTCGATAACAATCACTTAGTGAACGATATGATCATGGCGTTTGAGGAGATGTTCTGCACGCAGGCCAGGACCGAAAGGTTCAATGTCTCTAAGGCGCTTGTGGAAACCAAGCTTGCAGAGGGCGCAGCAGTAGGACCACACGTAATCAAGATGGTTGGTTACACTCAAAGGTTGGAGAAGCTAGGCTTCCCAATCGGCCAAGAGTTGGCTACTGATTTTATCCTCTTGTCTCTTCCGCCCAGCTATGGAAACTTCATCTCGAACTACCATATGCATGGGGCGTAGAGAGGCTTGAGTGAACTGTGTGGTATGCTGAAAACAGCAGAAGCCGACATCAAGAAAGGTGCCGGCAGTAGCCAAGTGTTGGCGGTTCAGAACAGACCTTGGTTCAAGAGGAAGGGCAAGAAGAAGGGCAAGGCTAAAGATGAGATCTCTAAGCCGAACCCATTTGCTGCTAAGGCTGGACCATCTGCAAATTCTGATTGCTTTTATTGTAAGGGGAAAGGTCACTGAAAAAGGAATTGCAAGGAGTACTTGGCGTCCTTAGAGAAGGATGGCGGCGGTAAAGGTATTACTGTTACTTGTACACTTGTTATTCATGTTACGGACATTTTTCTCGCTAACTCCTATATTAATTCCTGGGTATTTGATACCGGATCTGTTGCTCATATTTCCAAATACGATGCAGGGAATGATAAGAAGTAGAAGTGTGGAAAAGGGAGAGGTTGACTTTCGTGTGAACGTTGGGACGATGCAACTTCACTTGCCATCATGATTTATCATGGAATTGAATAATTGTTATTTTGTTCCTAGCTTAAGTCGAAACATTGTATCACCTTCATGTTTGATGAAGGATGGTTATTCTTTTGCGAGTAAAGACAATGGTTGTGTGATCTCCAAGAATGACATGTTTGTGGCTTTTGCATCCATTGTGGATGGGTTATTTATTTTAAATCTTGATGATGCACCTGTCTGTAATGTTAATGCTAAACGGCCTCGGCTTAATAAGTTAAGTCCTACCTATATGTGGCATTGTCGTTTGGGTCATATAAGTGAGAATCACATGAAGAGGCTCCATAATGATGGTCTTTTAACTTTGTTTGATTTCAAATCATACGAGACATGTGAGGCTTGCATGCTAGGCAAGATGACCAAGGCGCCATTCAAAGGATTTCCTGAGAGGGTGTCTGACTTGTTGGAACTTGTACATACTGATGTATGTGGACCAATGAGCACGACAGCTAGAGGCGGATTTCAATACTTCATAACTTTTATTGATGACTTTAGTAGATATGGATATGTCTACCTAATGAAGCATAAGTCTGAAACATTTGAAAAGTTTAAAGAATTTCAGAATGAAGTAGAGAATCAACATGGCAAGAAGATCAAGGCCTTACGATCTGATCGTGGAGGCGAATATCTAAGTCACGAGTTTAGCAATCATCTTAAGGGTCGTGGAATTGTTCCACAGCTTACACCACCCAAAACGCCTCAGAGAAACGGCGTGTCTGAGCGACGTAATCAGACCTTGTTGGACATGGTTTGGTCTATGATGAGCCAGTCGGACCTACCTTTATCATTTTGGGGATACGCTCTAGAAACAGCCGCTTTCACATTGAATAGGGTACCATCTAAGTCCGTAGTTAAGACACCATATGAGATGTGGACTGGTAAGAGTCCCAGTTTGTCTTTTCTAAAAATTTGGGGTTGTAAAGTTTATGTCAAACGACTTATATCAGATAAACTAACACCCAAATCGAACAAGTGCTTTTTTGTGGGATATCCAAAGGAAACTTTAGGGTATTATGTCTATAACCGGTCAGAGGACAAAGTGTTTGTTACTCGAAACAGTATTTTCTTAGAGAAAGAGTTTCTCGAAAGAGAAAAGAATGGACAAAAGGTGTATCTTGAAGAAGTTAAAGATGAGCCAGTAGGGACTGACTCTACGAGTGATGCTAATGTAGCAGAGCAAGTTGAGACACCCGTGGTAGTGGAGACACCGCCGCAACCACGAAGATCAGCAAGACTTCATGCATTGCGTGGGGATTTGTTATTGTTAGACGATGATGAACCTGCAGATTATACGGAAGCTATGATGGATCCAGATTCTAAGAAATGGCAAAGTGCCATGAGATCCAAGATAGATTCCATGGGAGACAATCAAGTTTGGAACTTGATTGACCCACCTGATGGGGTTAGACCCATAGAGAGCAAATGGATCTTTAAGAAGAAGAAAGATATGGACGGAAATGTTCACGTCTATAAAGCTTGACTTGTCGCAAAAGGTTTTAGGCAAGTTCAAGGAGTTGACTATGACGAGACATTCTCGCCGGTAGCGATGCTTAAATCTATTCGGATCATTCTAACAATTGCTGCATATTTTGATTATGAGATATGGCATATAGATGTTAAAACAGTCTTTCTAAATGGGTATTTGAAGAGGACGTGTATATGATACAGCCTGAAGGTTTTATTGATCCTAATAATGCTGGAAAGATATGTAAGCTTAAGAAATCCATTTATGGGTTAAAGCAAGCATCTCAGAGTTGGAATCTTCATTTTGATGAGGTCATCAAAGGGTTTGGCTTCCGTCAGAATGAAGAAGAACCTTGTGTTTACAAGAAGGAAAGTAGGAGTACTGTTGTGTTTCTGATCTTGTATGTGGATGACATACTATTGATTGGGAATGATATTCCTATGTTGCAATCTGTAAAGACTTCATTGAATGTTTTCTATGAAGGATTTAGGAGAAGCAGCATACATCTTAGGAATTAAGATCTATAGAGATAGGTCGAGAAGGCTAATAGGATTAAACCAAGACACGTATATTGACAAGTGGTTGAAACGATTCAACATGGAACAGTCCAAGAAAGGGTTCTTGTCTATGTCACATGGTATGCGCTTTAGTGACAAGGTGTCCTTCATTAGATGAAGAGCACAACCGCATGAGTAAGGTTCCATATGCTTCGGCCGTTGGTTCCATCATGTATGCCATGATATGTACTCTCCCAGATGTCTCATATGCTCTAAGTGTTGCGAGCAGGTATCAAGCCAATCCTGGTGAGATTCACTGGACGTTGGTTAAAAACATTCTTAAGTACTTACGAAGGACTAAGGATGTGTTCCTAATCTATGGAGGTGAGGAGGAGCTCGTTGTAAACGGTTACACTGATGCTAGCTTCCAAACCAACGAGGATGATTCATTATCTCAATCAGGTTTTGTATTTATAATAAATGGTGGTGCAGTTAGCTAGAAAAGTTTAAAGCAGGAGACGGTGTCTGATTCTACAGCAGAAGCCAAGTACATTGCAGCTTCTGGTGCTGCAAAGTAAGGTATTTGGTTGAGGAGGTCCCTCATTGAACTTGGTGTGTTTTCGAATGCGTCGGGCCCACTGAATTTATATTGTGATAACAATAGGGCGATTGCACACGCCAAGCAGCCTAGGGATCACCAGAAGAACAAACATGTACTCCGAAAGTTTCATCTCATTCGGGAGTTTGTGAAACGAGAAGAGATCAAATTGTGCAAAATACATACGGATTTGAATGTAGCAGATTCTTTGACAAAGGCTCTTCCACAGCCTAAGCATGAGGCGCACATGAGGTCTATGGGGATTAGACATCTTAGAGATTAACTCTAGTGCAAGTGGGAGACTGTTGGGAATATACCCTAGAGGTAATCATAGAGATAATGATATTCCAGTTGTATCTATGACATACATTAATTGTTCATTGAATATCCATTATAGACAACTTGTGTTGATTGGCAATTATGTGAATTGTTTGTGGAACTCAATTACTTGAATGATTATTCTAAAGTTGTCCCTGATCGGCGTTCTTGTGAGAACATACTTTAATATTAGACCAGCACATGTATTAGTTGATGGCTATGTTTCACAAGTCATGGACATGGAGATGTCAAACTAATAATGTGGGCACATGTGAGACATGTAGGCTGGACTAACCCGACATAAGAAAGTCTCTATTCACGTCATATACGTTATGTCCTTAGACCTGAGATTGTGGTATATACTCAAGATGTGAAACGACCTACTTAAGGACTATTAAACACTGCTCCTAACTGGGTAGTTATAAAGTTGGTCTTCGGGTGGTCGGGAAGCATGCTATGAGACATAGACAATCAAGATGGAATGTGCCCTTCTCTTCGTGAGAGAGACATTACTGGATCATTCAAGTGATTGGAACAACAAATGCATGGCCGTGCTTAGGTTAAGTGTTAACCTACGAGTTGAACCATATATCGAGTGGCAAAGGGAATAACTTGTATGTGGTCATAGTGGTTCGTCTGATATGATCTTTGCGTGCACATAGGAGTTGTCACGCCTTGCTAGAGGCCGCTGTAAACTATTAGGTGAGTAGGAGTACTCGGCCCATGTCAATATGTGCGTGAACCCATAGGGTCGCACGCTTAAGGGCCTGGAAGCCTAATTCGGGTTGGACCCGAATTAGACAAGGCTTAGGGTTACTAATGGGCCTCCAACTCGTGAGCTCATTGGAAACGCCTATATAAGTGAAGGGGTAGGGGAGCGGTTAGGGTTACACGCCTTTAACAGCCGCCGTCGCCCTCCCCACGCTCGCGCCTTTTGCTCCTCGCGGACCTAGCAGTCCGGAGGCGCATCGCTTCTTCTCTGCACGTGTGGGATTCCTCGGAGGTGCTGCATCTGGAGCACTGGGACGAACCGCGCGAGGGGGTTGACGTGACGGACGACCACGCAACTGCACTGCCTGCTGTGACGCGTACGACTACATCGTGTCGTCTTCTGCTGCACCTGCGCATCTAGTGGTAATCTCTTAACCTGTAACTAGCAGTAGATCCTGGTTTATGAAACATCCTCAATTTTCCATGAAGGGAAAATACACAGAATGGCAGATAATATAATAGTTCGAAGCATCAAACCATCTCATTATCTCGCAATAGTCGATACAGGATCCATACATCGAACAAAAGAATACAATTAGAAGGGATTACATAAATAGTTCATCGCCACACTGGCGGGATCATCAGAGTAGCAGCAGCTTCTGGGGCAGCTGCGAAAGGCGGAAGTACAATAAAATCTCCAAAAAGAAGCCTGAGCGTAGGAACGAGACGTCTACTCCTCCTCATCGTCATAGTCGTAGTCGGGCTCACCTGCCAAATAATTTTCAGTACGGTTTGTACTGGCCACATCTCCCACCCTATGCTTTGCTTTTGCTATGTAGTATTTGGTGGGATGCAAGGATATTATCAAATCGACCTAATATGTGGCTGTAGTTTCCTATGCAAACAGTGACCAATATTATATAATATAGTTCATCAAATTTTAATCCATCTCATCCACATATACAAACCCATTCCATCACCATCACACACATCTCACCCTCTCGCACTCAGTCGACAGGTCCAACTCCCTCTCGGAGCCTGTCTCAGCGGCTCACAGCCGGAAGGGTAACACCAGGGGAGAAATAGAAGGACTCCTCTCACTACTCCCGAGAAGCGTGGGTCTTAGGAAAGAGCCATACCAGTGGCCCACGGACTATATATAGATTCATAAACTCTGCAGAGCGTGTACTCCCATAACCACAAGATCACTATCATCGGTGGTGCCCCGCCTAAGCTGATTCCGGCTGCTTTCTAACCGGTGCGATGCCACCCTACCACTCAGTACTGGGACATCCCGGATAGGTACCACCGGCACACTGAGACTGTGAGACATAGTACCGGGCCCCCGTGGTCACTATGCTGTCTAAGGAGGGTGTGGGTCTCCACGCCCGTACCTCCCGACACTTTCTGCTAACAACCTAGTAGTAGTGGCACCGTCCTAGCTAGTCAGATATCCGTCTCCCGCCCATTCAAGAGCGAGTGGTGAGCACGTAAGTCCCAAGGTTTCGGTCCTCAAGAGATATCAGGTCCTAGGGGGATCAGACAGGATTATCTTCTCTTTTGGGACTACAACAGTCCGTGCTACAACAGCACCTCCTTCCCGGGGCTTCGCTCCACGAAGGTTCTCACCCCTGGGATCTCCTTATGCATCACAATGTGCCCGCCACAAGCACCTCACACGGGAATGCCCAGAACACATTCCCCGGCAAGACTCGCCCACATGGCTCGTCGTAGAATCCTGTCCGATCGACTCAACCCTCACCACACACCCAAGACGCACGCAGCACTCTCACCGAGTAAAGTGGCACCACGTGCCTTAACCATATAACCATGCTCTCCACCACGCATCATCATCACACAGATATAAGCGTAGTAGAAGTAAAGCATCATAGGTAAAATAAGCAAGCGTCTAGCCTATCAGCAGGTGTGCAGGAGTAAGGTTGCGACAAGGTAAAGGCTCATCAGGCAGTGCTATCATGCAACCTATCATCAGATGATATTCATAATTAGAGCACTAGCAACTAGATATTATGCCATGCGTAATAGGATCTACGAGGTTGGGTGGGGTGTGGCACCTGTGAAGTCATCACCGAGCTCCTCCTCGTACTTGTAGTCGTCCTCCTCAAGCTGATCCTCCTCTGAAACGAGACATAATAGCCGCGTTAGCGGCTCCTATAGAGTCAACACAAAGAAGCAATAAAATTCAATAACTCCAAATGCACTCACACACAAGCCTATGACGTAGAGCTTATTTTTATGAAAATTTGGACACTTGGTTCATATTTTTCGGAGTTCGTATGAAGAAGTTATGAATTTTCGAAGTTTATTCTATTTTCTGAAAAAGAAAAAGGGCAGATTAACCTGGTGCTGACACGTGGCAGCTCCTGATTGGACCACGTGGCGTGCGGGAACAGTGTGGCTGGGGATATGCTGACGTCGGCACTAACGCGGGTCTGGGCTAGATGACGTCATGCTGACGTTATGCTGACGTCAGTGTCGACGGGTCCAATTAGTGGCTGACAGGTGGGGACCACAGATCTGGTCACTGACAGGTGGGGCCAGGTCAACGGTCAACGCTGACAGGTCTCGACCAGGCCTCGGAGGGTTCTGGACAGGGCTGGATCTGAGCCAGGTTAGGTCGGCTACTATACACTCGAGGGTGCGATCCGGGCGACCCCTCGAGGACGGAGTTCGCTCAGGCGAACGGACTGGCCTCGAGGACGAAGCCTCGCCCGGCGAACGGGCATGCCCTCAAAGACGGACTTTGTTCGCACGAAAGGGGCAGCCCTCGAGAACAGTTATCCGATGAGACTCGACCCTCTGGCCTCGAGTCAGGTCCTCGACTCGGGCAGGTCCAGGTCCTCGACTGTCGGGCGGACCCTCGACTTCGTTGGGGGGACCCTCGACTCGTCGGGTGGACCCTCGACGGATGTCGGACGGACCCTCGACTTCGTCGGACGGACCCTCGACTCATCGGGTGGACCCTCGACGGATGTCGGACGGACCCTCGACTTAGTCGGACGGACCCTCGACTTCGTCGAACGGACCCTCGACTCGTCGAACGGACCCTCGACGGATGTCGGGTCATTAGCTGAGCTACGTGGCTGGTCGGCTAGGTGCTCTAACTCGGGGAAATTGACCCTCAAGCCGGTGGCGGTCAGCGAGGCGCGGCAGCGGCGTCTGGCGACGGCGAGGCCAAATCTGCCGGCGAAGCCGGGCGTTGGTCTCCATCTTCCTTCTTGCCCTTCGATTGGAGAAGCTGGGATCTCCATGAGCTAGCTACCGGGGCTAGTCGAGGCACGGCGGGGCGTGCGCGGCTCGGCGGCCACGTCGGATGCTCCGGCGGCCAGAGTCCGGGGAGGCCGGAGCTGCAAAAGTGCGTGGCTCCAACTGTGGCCCGTGCCGGCTCCTAGAGGTTGCCAAGAACGTGCTCTAGACTACGGCGAAGCTATTGGTCGTGGTAAGGAAGGAAACAGCGATAAGGGGAGCGAGAACGTCGATGATGTACTGGTGGCGGCCAAAGATGGGGTATGGCAGCTTACCTGCGCGGGGCTGTCCCGGTGGCTCGCGGCTGAGGTCGACGCAACGGCCTGGTGGGGGAGTAGCAGTGCCGTAGCGTCGGAGGGGTAAGTCGAGGCCGAGCGGGTCCGTCGGGCTTCTCCGGCGCATGGATGCGGACGGCGGAGGTGGCGCTCTGCTCTGGTTCGGCTCCTCCCCGCCTTCTTCACCCCTCCCTCTACTCCTTCTCCTCAGTAGCAGCAGTCGAGAGGTGCGGCACGGTCAAGGCGACTGCGCGGCATGGGAAACCCTAGAGGCCGGATGCTTCTCCCTTTTATAGCGGCCGGCGGCCATGGCGGATGGCGAGGATGGCAGATGCCAATCCTGCGGCTGGGCGCGACCGCGAGTTAGGGTTAGGGTTCGGGGAAAGGCGCGGCGTGGGCAGGTGAGGATGAACGGCATCCGTGTTGTGATGGCGAGTCACGGGCGAGCAGCGGGCGGCGGAGCTTCGCCATTCCATTTCTGAAACGTCAGACGCGACGCGCGGTCGACCAGAAGTGGGAAAAGGAAGGAGCTGACAGGCGGGCCCGGCCTGTCGGCGAGAGAAAGGGGAGAGACACGGGCGCAACCGGCGGCAGCAGCGGCTTGCTGGGCCGCCTTGTTGGGCCGGCGATGCGGGCGAGCGAGCGCGCGCGAGCGGAGCAGGCCGAATGCGGGCGCGCGCGAGCAGGCCGGCCTGGGTTGGGCTGGAAGCTGCTCCGGGCCGGTTTCCTTTTCCTTTTATTTTCTAATTCCTTTTCTATTTCTATTTCTTTGCCAAGCTACTCATTTAGCCACAACCCTAGGTTAGTGAGGTTAGTGACCATGATGTATACACCATGGTGGGTCCACTAGGGTCTCTAGGTCATGATGGCTCCATTTCCGGAGTTGGCGGGCATATATATATACATGCATTAAAAGGTTATTCGATTTTATTAACATCACATAAAATCGAATAAGAGGCGAAACATTCTCTGGTAATTAAATGCAATGCTCGGGCTAACGTCGGGTGCTATTTGTGCATCTATTGACGGGTTTCCTACATGACATCCACCATACACTGGTAAACTTTAGAAAAAAATTTTGAAAGCCCGTATTTTTGGTGACCGAATTTCTAGGGTTGTTACAGTTTATGAGGTCAAAAAATTTTATTTTCTGGCTAGTGTAGCACCCTCGTAACCCTTTAGGATCCGTTAGCGCATTCTTGACTCACGCCGGCTGGAACTCCATCGTGGAGGGCCTCACGCACGGCGTCAAGCTGGTTCTACTACCTCTGATGTTGGATCAGGGACTCAACGCCATGCATCTCGTGGAGAAGAAGGTCGGCGTCGAGGTGACGCGGGACGAGGAGGACGGCTCCTTCACGCCCCAAGATATTGCTGCTGCCGTGAGGAGGGTCATGGCGGAGCACGACGGCGAGGAGTTGGGCGTTAAGGCCAAAGAGTTAGCCAGAGTGTTTGGAAATGATGAGGCCAATGATCAATGCCTGCGACATTTTCTAAGATATCTGTCTGAACACATCATCCGCCAATAAAGGTACTTCGTTTGTCCAAATCATCAGGACAAAGTGTTTGGAGCACTGTTCACGTGAACCGTCGTTTAGCTCGTTTACACACTTTTTAAATGCTATACATGGCGGTGTTTCGCTTAATCAAAGGCTTATCTATTTAAATAGCCATTTTTCTCGTTTAATAAGTGCCTGTTGAGCTTGAATAGAAAGTGACCTGATTATTTATCATTTACCATGCATCTAGGATAACACTGATTGTAATTGTAGATTTCTTAGTCTTTCTACTCCTTGACTTTAATAAAATTATTCAATAAAAGAAAACATTTATGTCACTACAATTAATAGGGGTATATATATGATCATTTCACAACAATTTTGTTTTGTTTTTGAATCCAGTACTTTCTTGATACATGCCTAGGTTATGGACAAATATGGGATAGAGGAAAATATTTTTATAACAGGCAGTGCCGATTATGTATTAAAAAGAATGTAAATCATGAATTGAGATGGGTAAGATAACAAAATTAGCAATTTCAACAATAATAAAAATAACAAAGAGCAGACAACTAAAAACAACAAAGACAAAATATCCACACGGTCCGTACATTCACGACACACAACTAAACCACACATCATTGCCCTTCTGCAAAAGAAGGAATAAGTGCTACCACGCTAATCAACCCGGATGAATAAACTCAATAGAAAAAAAAACGGATGAATAAACTACCAAGTCAAAATCACCATCGCTATACTTGTGCCACCCCTAAGGCAATGTCCCCACACCAACCTAGGCCACTGCCATGCAAGGCAAGTCGTCGTAGACCATTGCAAACTATGTAGTGGTGGCATCATTGTTTTTTTTTTGACTGCGGCATCATTGTTGTTTGCATCGGAATAACTCCCCATGAAAACGGATCGGATACGGACGGATGTCACCGATATCATATTTGTTTTCATATTTCTTCTTAGATTCGGATTCGAATATGGATAGTATCGACCATGTCGGATAAGATACAGTTGGATATCGACATCATAGAATATGTGATTTCAATATTCGGATACGGATATGGTATCGGATGTTTAATGTCCGAACTATGATACGGACGGATCAAAACCCCTCTAAACAAATTCGGTATCAAATACGGTCGAAAAATATCCGTACCGTTTTCATCCGTAAGAATAACCATTGTCATGCAAGGATAGCTGTCACAAACCGCTGGTACTCATGAAGCAAGCGTGCGAACAACTGCAGGTCACTAATTCCACCTTAGCACTGAATTTATTTTTATTTTCTAATTTCTAATCCAACTTTATTGTCTCCCTGAGATTTCCTCACCTTATTTTCCAACCCTCACCCCTATTTTTTCCCATGGGACTCTTCATCACCCGTGTTCCGGTTTTCATTTTCCAATTATTTATCTCATCTAAAATGTTACGCGCGCAATGCAGGCTAACTCTTTTGGCGGAATAAACGGGCCAACATGGAACTCAAGAGGAGGCGCTAGGCGCCCTCGACCCCAAATCCTAGCAGGGGCGCGCGCCCGGGAAGGCTACCGCCGCTGTTGTCATAGTCAGGTTACCTTATCAAGTCATATTAGATTAGGAAAGAAGTCGAGTTAATTTAGAAAATTAGAATCAATTAAATTAGGAAACGGAGAATTCCATAGGATCTCATAGGTTGCTTAGAGGTTAAGTGTCTTGCCGAGACTATAAGTACGAGCCACGTGTACTCATTGCAATCAAGACAAGAATTGTCAAACTATTCTACCCTAGCGTCAAGTGGAATGGAAAAAAAGATAGATGTGATATCAGTTTGGCATCATTTCATTATCACCTACATCAGTAAGTGTGTATACTATTGTTGAAAGTTTCTAGGTTGGTTTTGGCTAATTGATAAAACTATAGAACTAACCTTATGCTAAGTGTATGATTTAGATAAGGTAGTCCTCGCCAAGTAAGGACAAGATGATCAGTGGAGAATTCAAAAGATGATCAAGGGCTCAAGACTTGGTGAAACAAGAAAGAAAAATAAAATGGGGCTCAAGGCAAAGGTATAAAGCATAGAGGCATTTTATTTTGCACTCAATAGACAGTGTGAGTGATTTAAGATCGATAGTCAAACTATTAAGAGGAAAAGTCTTATCAGCAAGTCGATGCATGGGTGTCAGTAGGTGAAATCATGATTGCATTGCATGTAGGACCTAGTGTGCTAACAAAAATCCTTATAAAATGTTTTGAAAATGCTAACTCATGAGTTCAAAGTGACGGAGACACATTAGAATTGGCACATGAAGCAAGGCGGTGAAGATCGCGTTTGAAGCAATCTAGAAAACAGGCGTCGGGCGGAAGATGGGAAGGCGTTGGACGAAAAACTATGTCCGGTACGATGCCCTTGGGCTTCAACGGCTGCAGAGGCGACCGTCGGACGGAAAATCCGTCTGGCAGAGGAGCCTCAGTACGGCGGTGCGACGCGTGGTGTCGGACGGAAGTACTTCCATCCGACGATCAGTGTCAGACACGCATCCAACGATCTGTTGCTCTCAGGTGCTCTCGGGGTAACTTTTGTGAATCTCCGGACGGTGGATGACTTTACGTCCGACGGTCAGAGCAATGGCGGCAACGGTCGAATTCGAACCTGGCAGGGACATGTGGCGCGATAATAGAGGATAGGCAGCATCAGATGGTGGTGTCGGACAGAGCTGGTCTCCGTCCGATGCCCTTTGGATTTGCATCCAACGGTGGCCAACGGCTATGTTTGATGTGAGTATGGATGAAAATAGTACGGATATATATTCGACCGTCCGTTCGACCGAACAAATATGAACACTTAAATGGATAATTATACGGATATCTAGATTTTTTTTTAAATACGGATACTAAAGCGGATACTTTATGCGGATATCAAATACAAATATGATATCATCAGTATCCGGTGGATATGGATAATCCGGGTAAAAATACGGATATATCCAACCTACACATGGCGGATACTATCCGTTTATAGCAGTCTGAGCCATGGCTAGCTGAATTGCCCTGTTATTGTGCCATTTGTTTTGTAGTTACCTTCCTCCACGCTTAGCTCTGGGTGGCCGATATAGTAGTTCTAAATTGAGCCAAACAGATTTTATGCACATATTTATTAAAATAATTCAATTTCATGAACTCAAAACATGATTATGTCTTTACCGTTGGTTTTACTAAATGTCCAAAAAGATATTTGTATTCGACATTCTCTGAATGCGATTTATACCGTATTCGATACTCATTATTTGTATTCATAACTAAGACAATCCGTATTCGTATATGTATCCGGTAGCTATCCGTTTCCGAATCCGAATCCGACCAGGAATATGAAAAGAAATATGGTATCAATGATACCCGTTCGTATCCAATCCGTTTTCATCGGGAGATGTGAGGGGGGTGCCCCTCTCCTATTTAAGCTCAATGGCTGGGCATGGCTCTCTCTCTTGCACATTTTCATTTGTGAATACAATCTTTGAGTCGAGCCATTCTCCTCCCACTCATCTTTCTTGCTTGCATGTTTGATTCAAAATGAGATTGAGTGTGATCCAAAGTGCACTTGCATGAGTGATAGCAGCTAGTGACACTAGTGGATTGTTTTATCGGTTGATTTCTTGTTACTCTTGGTGGGTACCACCACCTAGCGAGCTTGGAGGAAGTTGGAGGTGTTGGCAAGAATTGTGTGTTGGCGGTCCTTATGGATCATTTATAACCGCCAACTTATGCCTAAAAGGAGAGAAACTATCATGCTTTAACACATAGAGATATGTTATTAACAGAATTCCACTTGTACCGCTAGTGCTCACGTTTTTGTACGTTTATTGACGAAAACAAGTGGAATGCACAACCTAAATGAGAAAGTGCAAAAGCAGACTTCGAATTCAGTAATGCGCAAACAAAAGAATGAAGAAACCCAATATAAGCCGAAGGAGCAAAGGCCCAAATAAAATCCGAGTCCATCTCAGGACTGCACGAGTAGGCGCGGGTAAATCGGCCATAACTCACTCATCCGAACTCCGATTGGGCTCATGCACCAGGCGTTGGAAAGCTATCGACGAGACCTACGTGCTCCTAAAAGATGGGCTCCAAAAGGCCCAGCTAGGAGGGAGGCCGCCCCCAGGTGCGGCCGCACCCCTGGTGGGGCCTCTCGGACCTAGTTTTCTTCTGGTGGTTCAAAGGCGGTGCAGGCACGTCTGTCCCACCTACGATCAGTGCAGATGGAAGGTGGAAACCGCTCTTTGGAGGTTGGTTTAGATCATTCCATGTGGGGATGATCCTTTTGCATAGATCCCCTCCTCTCAAGCTATAAAAGGAGGCCTTCTCTCTTCATCATTCATTCATTCACCAACACAAAGAGGTCACAATGTAGAGAGGAAGAGCAAGCTCCATTCCATTAGCTTTTTGCTAAATTAGTATAGGGAGTGAGAGAGGGAAATAGCTGGAGTAAGAGCGGAGTCAAAGCAGTTCTACCTCCGGGTTGACGAAGTGTCGGGCTTGTCGGCTCTCGCTCCAACTTGTACCTCTATGATCGTCTCGCTACTTGAAGTAAGAAGTTCGTGTTCAACTTTGGTTTGATTCATTGAGCATGTTACTTTTATAAAGTTACGTGTTTGTGGGATCGTTGTTCATCCTTTTGATGGATTCTCTAGTAAGAGGACTCCTGCTAGAGACGGATGTTCCTGATCACCGCTAGAGTAGTAGTCGCCTTCGTAGACGTGGTGTCTAGGTTGGGGTCTACCTTCGTATGTTGCGCGCACCCACGGGTAGAGGGGTAGGTGGCAGGTGGTGACAACCCTGTCCACTCGTACCAGCATTCCCCCATGTTCGGCCGTGGAGTAGCGCTGATACTGGTATCGCTTGGCAGACCAAGTGCGTCAATGGGCCTGAAGCAAGCAAGTAGTGGGAAAGTTACCATCTCTTATATGCGTTTGACCTTAGAAGAACCTCTCTACCCAAGCTACTCTTCATCTTATCATTCTGGGAGAACTAGTTTAGAGATCTCTTACACTTCCGTTCCCTATGGAAATACGATACCCTGAATACTTCCGGGTGAAGGCTACAACGATACTTCCGTGCGCTTGCGGACTTTTCTGCTAACGCGAAGAAGCGCCAACAAGCTTTCTGGCGCCGTTGCCGGGGAACGGTTGTCGTCTTTGTCTCCGAACCTAGTTCATCCATGTACCCTTGATTATTTTATCTTTTCTTTTTATAAAACAAACATTCCTTTTGTCCGATCCTTTCACCATGAAGCCAGCTCCAAATTCAAAATTCTTCTGCTTCAAAGGGGAAGTTATCTGAACCACATTCTTTTTTAAAACCTAGATTTCCATCCGGTTGTGAACTCCACCCAAGATTCAAAACCATGGTTCGGTAAAAACCCTTCTTTGGTCATGACAATGAAAATTCTTTTGACCATTTGCGAGAATTCGAGGAATTGTGCTTATGCCTAAGCATTCCTGGCATGACACAAGAAATTCTTAAGTGGAAGTTGTTTTCATTCTTCCTCAAGAGGGAGGGAAAACAATGGTACACTAATGTCGTAGAAAGTGCGAATGGAGAATAACAAGTTTTATCTTGCATTCTTACTCATATCTCGTATCGCCACTCTACCAAGGGCAAACCTCAATTTTAAGCAAAATGAGAAGGAGTCCATAGGTGCAGCCTAGGCCAGGTTTACAATGTTTATACATGCTGACCTAGACTTGTCTTTAACCGAAAGTATGCTTTTGCATATCTTTTGATCAGATATATACATAGATGTTGCCCTATGCTTTGACATAACTGTTGGAGGGCCGTTTCCATAAAAACTTTGACGGAATAGAGGAAAGTACTTGTTTACATCCTAGAGAAGCACGCTTCTCCCATCATCGTACCCAAATCCCTCCATACATGGGCATATCAAGTTTTGAGGTGCCCTCAGCAGCCGAATTCTTTCCTTTGCTACCCTTAGATTCGTCTGTTGAGCCCTCACCCAAACCACGAACACCGAAGGTAGGAATATTTTATCCTTCAGAGTTCGCTATCAAAATTTGAGGATTATGGCAGAACTTCGAAACATTTCTTGGCACAAAAATCTGACATTTCTTTCTAAGGAAGTCTCCCCTAATGCAGAGTCATCGAACGAATGGTTGTTGGAAGTAAAACGTTCTTCTGAAGAAATTCAGATTCTTTCACCTCCCACAACCATGTCTTGCTTGTTAAGGAGGACTTCAGTGAAAGCCCTACACAACCACACAGTTGGGACTATTCCTGTGGAATCCCTTTTAGGGCAAAATGCTGCTAGTCCCGACTGACAAACTCTTCAGAAGTCCATCAGGACTCATCCTTGAGTATGGTGGGATTCTTAGGGTTGTGCCATTGGAAATTAACGAAACCAAAGTTTCTTATATTTTCCTATCTATGCCATCCTTGATTTTGATCTTCTCATAGGGCACCTTCTTAAAAATCTCATTTTAAAAAAGGAGAGAGAAGAAGAAGGAAGCCCCGATGAGAAGTTTGAAAGTTTTGCTTCTGCCATCCCTAGCACTTGCTTAGAAACCTAAAGGCAAAGCAAAGCACTTGTTCAAGCATGCGAATCTTTCTCCTGCACCCTTGCTCGAACAAGATGCATGTCTCTCTGGCCATCAAAACATTGTTCTCAATAATGGTCGAGATTAGGTGATCATGTTGAGAACAAAAACTTTCGTGCCATGGACATGCCTGAAGCAACAACTATAGAGCCAAGCAGGGACCCGCTAACAAGCATAGTTTTGAGGCCCCTCACATTTCATGCTCACTTCTATGGTCTCTAGAGTTTGTTTCACTTCGAACCACCTGCTTCTAAGAGGATCACAACCATCTCTTGATTTTAGTTGTCAAACTTTTTGAGAGAATGGTTGTGAATACCTATGTTTGTCATAAAACATTACAAATCTCGTAGTAGCATGATGGTGACAACCATGCAGCTTGAACATTCATGCCCATGATTGGTAGTGAAGTTGAGAACTGCACCACCATTGATAGCTGCAAGTATAAGTCCCCACGGTCAAGCTTAAGACCATAACTGAAGCACTGCCGGGAGATACCCCGGATTATCTTTAAAAAACTTTATTATTTGTTTTATTATTTTCAAAAATCCTCTTTAATAAAAGTAAGGGCATATTGTCAAGTTAGTATGTACCTTCGGGTATGTCGCTAACCATTTCAGGAAAGATTAAGAAGAACTCGGGTCATATGAGCTTGACAACATGGAGCAGCATCAACTACAAAACTTGATGCGCCCCTAGGTGATGGGACACACTCGTAAGAAGGCCCTGACTCTACACTTGACTTTTACGCAAAAGTCCAAGTGTGGGGGAGGACGGTGAGAAACCCAAGTTCCATGCACACCAAAGGGTCATTCAAAAAAAATATGATGATGATGATGTCATCCTCGCCTTGCAAAAAAAGAGAGAGTTAAAAAAAGAATATATATTGAAAAAAAGAGAAGAGAGATGAGGGAGACTAAAAAAAGAAAAAAGAGAACTACGAAAAAAAAGATTGGGAGTCTTCCTCTTCTGAACCATTGCTAGTATCATCAAGGCCCATGGCCCATGCACATCAATGTGTATGTGGCATGGCCTCGGAGATCACTTGAGCAGAGCCATCATGCTAGCCGCAACAACAACTTCAACGCCTCATACATATATGTTGCAGGTACATATACTCAGGTATGCGAAGGTAAATAAGTGTTCACCAACTTTTTATACTTGTCTTTATTTGATCATACAAATTCATGTTTCCTTTGCTTATGTCATATGCTCTAGTTTGGGAGTAGTCTATATAGATATGCCCATAGGCCTTTTGAATTAAGCATGATGCTTAGGTCAAGATGGCCTTCTTTATTCAAATTTTGACATGGTGTTGGAATTTAATTAATGAACTTTGAGTTATTAACATAATCAATGAAAGTAGTCTGATAAGGAGATAAACCAAGGCATATCTTTCTATGCATCTCTATCTTGGCCTTGTTTATAAAAAGTTGAGTGAACAAGTTTGCAATAAAAATAATAAATATAATAACGTTCTTGCTCCCTGGTTTTATAGCCAGTAGAGCCCTTGCTTGTTTTTATTTTTCTTGTTTTTTTTTCTTTTTATCAAAATAAAAGCAGGTACAAGAATAAGTGTGGGGGAGATCTTTTAAGCATACCTAACACATCTTCAAAATCTCCCTTGCATGTTGCACAACATCGAGTGACTCATCACACAGAAGGACAAAGACACATGACTTCCATAAACTCCTTCATCTTCAATGGTGGTTTCTGCAACACCTCTCTCACTCCTTTGACCAACCTTGACCCCATGCATATCTTGGATCACACTTCGTTTAAAAAATTCTAAAAAAATAAAGGGGAGTCATGGTCGCAATGTTCCTTTTAGTTAGCAGCTTGCATGAGTTGTTCCTCTTACATTTGTCATGTATGCAAGTCACTAACATGCAGAAGTTACCAATAAACAACTTACTACACGACGACATAAAGTGATGGACTCCAACCCATGCCTTGATAGTCACCTGAGATGGAAACCGAGCCACCACAACGACAACTCCAAAGCTTCATCCATAAATGCTATTGGTACACACATTCAGCATGGGGGGAGCTTCCTAGCACGCTCAAGTGAGGCCATGAACTGCACATCAGGCCAAAGCACCAGCAATCAGCGGCACCCCCAGGTGAACCACATGGGTAAGTTAAGAGCAAGCTTGGGGGAGGGCTCCCACAAAGGTAACCTGTATCTCATATTTCTTTCTCTAACTTATAAAATGGTGAGATATGCTTTTATCCTCTCTCATATGTGTTAAGATGTGTTAGTTTCTACCCTTGTTGAAATGATAAACAATTGATCTGTCTTATGTTTTACCTGTACCCATTTTATAATCGAGCTTTCTCTAAGATTTGAGTTTATCAGCTAAAAAATGTCTCATCCCAAAAACTTGGACTAGTGGGTTGTATATGCTTAATCTTGTCTAAGTTATTGCCTGATATGATATGGTGACATGGGCTGCGCTATGACTTTGTTCTAAGTGAAACTTGACATCCGGAGTTTTATTTTCAAAAACTTTCAAAAACAAAAGTTCCTCAATGATTATGAAATACCTACCAAGGCCATATGACATGTTTTAATTCTGCAAACCTTTTAGTCATATGCTACTTGTGGAACATTGAGTTAGGTCAAATTATTGTGACCAAAGTGAGATTATAGTCATGCACCCATGATTGAGATTCACATGCACCTACCAAATAAAGCCAACTCTCACCCCGAGAGTTGCGCACAACATGCATCCATCCATCCACCAAAAATTATGCCAACTCTTACCCTGAGAGTTGCGCACTCTTCCACCAAATAAAAATGCCAATTCTCACCTTGAGAGTCGCGCATTTGTTATCCACCAAATAAAAATGTTGCCTCTTACCCTGAGAGCGCGCATTCATTTTTCACCATATAATTACTCTGCATTCCATCATGACATCTCTCCATCCAAAGTTCTTCATATACTGACAAGAGATATAGGCTATGTTTGAAAAAAGAGACCATGCCAAGGGGCATGCATTAAACAAACGGGAAAGAAAAAAGTTCCAAGTATCCGTTCAAAAAAAGAAAAAAAGAAGAAAAGAGAAAAAATTATTATGGATAGATGATCTAATAGCCTATATCCCTCCAAAAAGTTTCATTCCATTCAATAAAGGAGAAAGTTTGATGCATGGAGTATCAAAAATATTTAGAATTAGGATTGCACCATATTCATACTCCACACACTTGCACATTTCAATCAAAGTGTATGACTTGTATCTCCTTGTGGTTCGGTTTTTGACTTAGCAATACATGTGATGCAAGTATGCCCACCTTTATACCTGCCCAAAACTCCACTCATAAGCCTTAGTGGTAGGATATGAAAGGAAATATTAAAACGTCTTTGGTGAGGTATTCATACATATTGAGTGATCGAGCAAATCATTTGAGGAACTTACATTTCTTTTACAAAACTTTCAAAACCTCCAGAAAGATGGTTGATCTTGGGATGAATGATAAGCAATGTCTGTGAATCTATTCTGTCTTACAATCACCCAAGACTCGAGATGGCTAAAAGGCCCCATTTGTTTCAAGATAATAGCAGGGTGGATAGCATGATGATTTATTCAAATTGCGGTGGAAAACTTTGTTATAAACTTGGTACGTTTGAAATATGATCGGCATTGTAGCAACTCCTGATCAAAAACCACACTTAGCTATTTGCTCGGGACGAGCAAAGGTTAAGCTTGGGGGTCTTGTTGGCGGTCCTTATGGATTATTTATAACCGCCAACTTATGCCTAAAAGGAGAGAAACTATCATGCTTTAACACATAGACATATGTTATTAACAGAATTCCACTTGTACCGCTAGTGCTCACATTTTTGTAGGTTTATTGATGAAAACAAGTGGAGTCACAACCCAAATGAGAAAGCGCAAAAGCAGACATCGAATTCAGTAATGCGCAAACAAAAGATAATGAAGAAACCCAATATAAGCCGTAGGAGCAAAGGCCCAAATAAAGTCCGAGTCCATCTCAGGACTGCATGAGTAGGCCCGGGTAAATCGGCCATAACTCGCCCATCCGAACTCCGATTGGGCTCATGCACAAGGCGTTGGAAAGCTATCGATGAGGCCTACGTGCTTCCGAAAGATGGGCTCCAAAAGGCCCAGCTAGAAGGCGGCCACCCCCAGGTGCGGTCGCACCCCTGGTGGGGCCTCTCGGGCCTAGTTTTCTTTTGGCGGTGCAGCCACATCGGTCCTACCTACGATCAGTGCAGATGGAAGGTGGAAACCACCCTTTGGAGGTTGATTTGGATCCTTCCATGGTGGGATGATCCTTTTGCATAGAGCCCCTCCTCTCAAGCTATTAAAGGAGGCCTTCTCTCTTCACCATTCATTCATTCACCAACACAAAGAGGTCACAATGTAGAGAGGAAGAGCAAGCTCCATTCCATTAGCTTCTAGCTAAATTAGTATAGGGAGTGAGAGAGGAAAAGAGCTGGAGTAAGAGTAGAGTCGAAGCAGTTCTACCTCCGGGTGGACGAAGTGCCGGGCTTGTCGGCTCTCGCTCCAACTTGTACCTCTATGATCGTCTCGCTACTTGAAGTAAGAAGTTTGTGTTCAACTTTGGTTTGATTCATTAAGCATGTTACTTTCATAACGCTGCTTGTTTGTGGGATCGTCATTCGTCCTTTCGACGGATGCTCTAGTAAGAGGACTCCTGATAGAGACAGATGTTCCTGATCACCGCAGAGTAGTAGTCGCCTTCGTAGACGTGGTGTCTAGGTTGGGGTCTACCTTCGTATGTTGCGCGCGCCCACGGGCAGAGGGGTAGGTGGCAGGTGGTGACAGCCCTGTCCACTCGTACCAGCATTCTCCCATGTTCGGCCGTGGAGTAGCGCTGATACTGGTATTGCTTGGCAGACCAAGTGCGTCAGTGGGTCTGAAGCAAGCAAGTAGTGGGAAAGTTACCATCGCTTATATGCGTTTGACCTTAGAAGAACCTCTCTACCCAAGCTACTCTTCATCTTATCATTCTGGGAGAACTAGTTTAGAGATCTCTTACACTTCCGTTCCCTGTGGAAATACGATACCATGAATACTTTCGGGTGAAGG
Source organism: Bothriochloa decipiens (assembly GCA_023333625.1). Classification (NCBI taxonomy): domain Eukaryota; kingdom Viridiplantae; phylum Streptophyta; class Magnoliopsida; order Poales; family Poaceae; genus Bothriochloa; species Bothriochloa decipiens. Next base: position 20,940,784 of record CM041638.1, read on the forward strand.
CTACAACGGTACTTCCGTGCGCTTGCGAACTTTTCTGCTAATGCTAAGAAGCGCCAACATTGTGATTATTCTTGGCCACCTCTGGTTGATTTGTGAGAGGTTCTTGTGCTTTCCTCAGCGGAGTGCCAAAAGCAACTCTAATGGAATGCTCGTGTCATTGAGTTATCTCACTTGAGCGTGGTGTCTAGCAGTGCCTTGCGGGGTGTTGGCTTCAGGGCCTCAAACCAAAGAACCACCTAGGTGTTGGTCAACACAATGGGGATGTAGCTTATCAGTGCACAAGTGAACCACGGGAGAAAATCATTGTGTCAATCTTATCTCCCGGTGATTGGTCTTCATATTGTATATTTGCTCATCTTGTGACTGATTGTTTCTCATTGTGGTGATTGGATCATCTACTCTTAAATGGTAGTATAAAAGATCACCATCCTCAATGCCATTTTTCATACTAATCAAAGTTGTCTAGTGTTTTTTGTAGATTTTTAATAGGCCATTCACTCCCTCTAGCCATCTAGGACCTTTCAATTGTGCCTTTTTATGAAATCTCCACTCAAACTCATCGTGTGAAGTTTATATAGAAACACAAAAATGGTAAATTTTGATGTTGTTTGGGGATAACATATTGGACTCCAAACCCCTAGCACCTCTAGAAATTACTAGATAATATTCTTTGTAGTGTTATAAGAATTTAGGGGATTCAAACAACCAACTAGTCTAGTGGAGCCTAATTCCCTATATGTGTACCTTAATCTGAAATGCAGAAGCAAAAACTTTCAACAACTTCTATACAATTCTCCTTAATTTTAGTCCTAAAAAACTCAGCATGTACATTCAAATTGGCTAAATGACTACTAAATCCTTCGTACTCAACAAAAAGTAAAGGGGATCATGAATAACTATCATTGTAACATGATCACATCAAGTTTTGTTTGGATCACACTTTCAATTTATGAGAAGTGCTCAAAGCTAACTCTATAGATACTATAGAAGATTTCAATTTCTCAACCATATCAATCATTTTGAGCCTCAGTTCACAAATACCCAATGAATACGCATGTGACTATTCCTAGAGTTATGTGCTAAAGAAAATACCTCATTGTAGTGCTTTGCATCGGGCTTCTACAACCTTTCCTTCGCAATAAATTGGCTCCACATTGTTCTAGATCTCAGATCTCACACCTTGCTTGGTTTACTATTTTCCACAATGAATATGTATCATTAATGTAAAAGAAAAACTCAGAGTAGCTTAGTTACATGTAAGCAAGAAATCATCAAATGCACAATGGCAAAAAACATTAAAACTGTGAATTGCCTTAACATTTTGTCTGAATTCTATTCAATCATGGTTTTTCATCTTGCTAAAGTCTAAAGAAGAGGTCTTTCATAACTAGTACAAAACTAGCAAATAGATTGAAAAACAAGTTATATTAGAGATTGTAAGTTTCTTCCTAGGCTATCATAGTCTGAAGTGTTGAGAAGCTGGTCATGATTATGATTATTTAAATAAGCTAAAAAGATGGAGATAAAAGTTTGTAGAGACTACATAGTGGTCATAACTTTAGATTTGATAGGGTCGAGTTTCGAACTAAAGAAATAGCTCATGCAACTCTCTTGAAAAAATTGACACAAATAGTGGGCACTAGTGTTGCATAGCATTAACATGAGAGAGGGAGGAGAGAGGAGAGGATGAAAAATGGAACCAAGGCCAACTTGTCTCTCCACCTTTTTCCCTCTCCCTTATTATAGGGCTGTGGGATAGGAGATTTTCAATATTTTTGCTAATGGGGCAGTATTTACAAAATACACTAGGGGCTACAAAAAACACAATGGTCTAGGTAGGCCCCAAACATAATAGTCGGGTTCACCAACACATATAATACACCCCATCAACATTTGAACCCCAAATCACATAGTTGAGAGACAGATAGCAAGTTGAAGTTCAACTGTCTACTAGCAACACATTGGATATGGAAAGATCATTTGAGATAGCAATTTTACCAAGACCCTTCACTTTTCCTTTGCCATTGTCCCCAAATTGTGATACTATCATAATCATCACAACCATCGGTATCAAAATAGTTAAACATCTTTTGATAATCATGTTATGTGTTCAGTATCATAATCATGTTATGTGTTTAGTATCAAAATTGTGGTACTATCATAATCCACCTAATGCCTTCCTCTGTCCTTGTAATTCACCTACAAAAGGAGATCAATTCTTTTTAGGTACCCATTTTGCTTGTTGGGTCCTCCAAGGTTAGTTACCAAACTCGTGTACCCAAATGATATTCTTCTTTGCGCCCACAATTGGTGTAGCAATGAATTTAGTGTGCACACCATTTACACATTTGGGAAGAACAAATCAAGAATCAAAATGAATAGAGGATATGTTGTTTTTGTTCTTCATATTCCACTCCTTCTCAATGTGACCCACATGCGCATTTGTAGCAATACTTGTCATTGCTCGTCACGAATTGTGGCTTGTGAGAGACATAGGCATTCTTGCCTTTCATAGGGACATACCTAAGACCTTATTTGTTAAGGGAAAATCGAGCAACACTTGATTGAAGTTTCTTGAGCATAATAGATACCCATCGATACTTTGTGCCTTACTTCTCAAAACCTTCTAATGGCATGCTTTACATCTTAGCAATCTAGATGTAGCCTAGAAAGTGAAGGATTGGTCGGCTCAACCAAACTAATGTATTATGTTTTGTTGGCATTTCTTAGCGTCACTACTAAAGATAGACTAAGAGCCCATCCCTAGTAACAACACTAGAAATGTGTATTGGCATCCCTAACCACCATTACATCAGAAGAGTAACTTTCGGCCCTTAACAGCACCGGCCAAGGTATTGTAATTCTGGTAATAATAGTTAGAAGTGTCAGATTGGCCTTCCTAAACATCATTACTTACGAGGATCCAATCCTATACCATGGCGCCATAGGGTGCACAAAAATTACAATCCTTAAGTAACAGTACTTAGGTATGCCCATGGTGATAGCTCAGTAAAAAATAAGAATAAATCTGCAAGCGCATAGAAATATCATTGTAGCATTTCAACCCGTGAGTATTCAGGGGTGTTGTATTTATAATTTCTGTAGGAGGGCATGATGAATGCATCTAGCTTTGGTATAAACATGATCACTTATTGAATGCATAGGTAGGCATAGCGTAAACAGGGGTAAATCAGGTTCATAAGATGTGGACACACATCAGAGCCAACCTCAAGGATAAAAGATAAATAAAGAATAAAAGAATAAACTATGTGAGCAGGCATTGGTCTCATACAACTATGCAAAGAATAGCAAGCAACATCTAACTAATATGTCTAGCATCAGGACTAAGTCTGGGATGATAGGGAGATCTCCGCAGCTGGTCTGTCAGCTGATAGAGACTTTATGAACTCCTACTCAATACCCAAACGTGGGGGAATGCTTGGGATGAATAGGGCTGTCACCATCTGCCCGCCTACCCCTATGCCCGTGGGGCACCAACATATCAGCTGATCTCCGCATACCCGAGCACCATGCCCGTGTAATTGGAAACAACTCCTAACCTCCCGGGACCCCAACCCTTCGGATTGATAGGCTCGGCTAAGAGCAACCATGAAGGCACAACGGACCATTATCTCATCCTTAGTTCTTCCTCTATTCATTCTAATTTGATGAACAATGAAGAACTTTGATGAACATTTCAAGAACATAACACATAGACTATAGGCTAGTTTATATATCATGATCATAACATGAACAAGACTATACTCTAATTCATATGCATTGCTATATATATAAGATAAGAACTTGCTCATAGAGGAGAACTGAATTATATTCATACCAAGATGTTCTTGCTTCCTCCAAGGAGACAAGCTATCCTTGATAGCTTTGCCTTGCTCAAATACTAACACTATACTAAGGAATACAAGTAGGAAATGTGAGGTGTGTAGCTCCAAATGTTGGTGTGTGTGTGTAGAGTAGAGGAGCTGCCTCCTTTTATAGCCTTAGTAGGACGGTTCGGGTGTCAACAGATATGTAAGGAGGTGAAACCGCCTTGAGGGAACCGTCCTACGAACCGCTTAAGAAGGCTGGGCCCGGGAGGGGCCACCAAGGGCGGTCGGCCCCCTGGTGGGGCCATCTGGCCACCGCCTTCGCGTGATCGGTTCCTTCCTGGGCCTGGACTCTCCTGCAGTTACGATTAGGCCTAGGTGTGCATCGAAAGTGGGCTCCTCTATTGATCTTGATTGCGTATTTCTGAGTTTGCATTCTGCTTTTACGCTTTCTCCTTGGTGTTGTGCACTTCCACTTGTTTTACCATCAATCGTGTAGAAAACATAAACACTAGGGGTACAAGTGGAATTCTGTTAATAGCATAAGCATATGTGTTAAAGTATGGTTTCTTCTCTCTCTTTAGGCCTAAGTTGGCGGTTAGAATTGATCCATAAGGACCGCCAACAATGTTTCTCATATTCTATTTGTTAACACCATTAAGGCGCCCATGTTAAAACATTTGCCTTCGTTAATCGATTAATGGAGGCGGGTATGGTGTCCACTTTTAAAAGCCTGATTGTTAGACGTGTTCGCCATTAAGGCGGGCGGATCCAGTCTCCTGCATCGGCGTGGTCCCCTGTGGCGCCATCGGCTCGCCGAACCGATGGAAGGAGGCATGTGATGAGACGACGTAGCGCGTGGGGCGGACGAGTCACGTCCGTACGAGGAATAGGAGAGAGAGAGAGAGGCTTGTGGGAGAGAGAAAAGATAGCTGCCGAGAGTTATTAGCCCAATAATAATAGGTAGAGATGGGGAGGATTTATATACCCAAAATATTTGTTAGGCATAGTGGTAGATTGGAGTAGTGTTTTGGACAGCTGTTGGCGGTCCTTAACGACAAATTTATACAACCAACATAGAACCAAAAAGGGAAGAATTATATATTTTTACACACATATAACTTTACTTCTAATGGAATTCCACTTGTACTGGAAGTTGTGACACTTTGCACGAAATACACCAAGTACAAGGAATATCTATACTAAAAAGGTGCTTTCCAGAAGACGTATTTGCCAATCCAAAGGAAGTCAGCCCAACCGAAGCACGCTCGGGCCAAATTCACCACAACACAACAATCCAGGCATGAGCCACAGCCCATCGGCCCAAGGTCTGTCGTGAACCGACACAGGGGTTGGCCGGCCGACGCACCCAAGAGGTGGTTCAAGCCCAGCCACCTCATGTTGGTACAATCAATGCAGGGGAGGACAGTGCACTGCTGATTTTTCCCAAAGTACCCTGGAACCGCCTTCCACCTGCTACTTAAGGAGAGGAGGAGCACCCCACACAACACACTCATTTGGAGCTCTCTACCTCACTCTCTACACTTGTCTTTAGGCTAGACATTAGATACTTGGAGCAAGGTTGAGCTACTTAGAGGGCTTGTCTCCTAGTTAGAAGTGCTACTCTCTTGGTAATATAGTATTGAGAGTTCTTCCTTATTCAAGTTTCCTATTCTTGTTTACATTCTTGCATATGAACTAGAGTATAGTCTTGAGCATGATATATATTAAATGAATATAAACTAGACTATAGTCCATATGAGAGTTGTTCATCATGCTCATACATGTTCTTCATTGTTCATATGATTTACAAACTTGGATAAGATGATAGGAATAGAGTGACGGTTTGTTATTCCTTTGGGTTTGCTTATATCCTAACTCGTCCATCCGTAGGGTGGGAGTCCTGGAGGATATAGGTAGTTCCTTAGTATGCGAACATGGTGTCTGGATGTGAGGGAGCCTTCGGATATGATAGCATGCCACGGTTGAGGGGTAGGCGGCAGGGAGTGACCTAGTCCTATACGTCCTTCATAATCCCCCATGTTTGTATGTTGTGTAGGAGTTCGTAAATGCCCTATCGGCTGACAGATCAGCTCCCTGTTGCTCTTAACCTTGACTTGTATCTTAACCTGTTTATCATATGACACTAACTTGTTCTATATAAATGTATAAGATGTACCTACTCCGCTTAGGTTATTCTTTTATTCTTTATTTTACCTTTTATCCTTGAGGTTGCTCCATGTGTGTCCACTATCTACAAACTATATTGTTTAACCCCTGCATAGCTTTGGTCCTCATTTCGATGATGAAGTCATAACATATCTATGCTTTCTTATTTGTACCCCCGCTTTCCTATGGGAAAATATAGATAACGATATCCTAAAATATTTTAAGGTAAAATGCTACAACGATAGATCCATGCGCTTGCGGATGTTATCTCTAAAAGGTTATGATCTATCGTCACGGCACCTCTTACATCGTTGCTAGAGATACAATTCTTGTAGCGTTGCTAAGGGTCGCCAACAAAGGTATTTCTGGCGTGGTCGCCAAGGTAGGCATCATGCCTGTTTTGGTGATTACACTAGGAAATGCCAACAACATTCATTATTCAAATATAGGATAAGTAGTGACTTTAGTAGCCCGTTGGAGATGCTTTTAGATGATATGCCCGTTACGATTAATTTAAACCCACCACCTCGTGATGATAACTAGTCCTGATTATTAACAAACAATGCGGTGTTGTGTGGAGGAGGTTTGGACATATCAATTGTCCTAAAAGATGCAAATTCTGTAATAGTGCTATGTTACCAATACTTATAATACTAACGGATTTATCTTGAAACACATTTTTATAATATTATAAACATCAGTATTCGTATCTCTATATTTGGTCAAACGTCAGGCACTTTAACCAAGAATATATCTAAAATTGAAACGGAGTAAAATACTGACTTCGGGGGATTGGCAACCAATGGCAAGTACATCAGTTACTGCAGCACTACTGATTTTGGTCAACTGCAGGCTGGAGGTCTGCAGAGCAAGATCCATCTCTCCAACAGCAGCAAGAAAGATACAGGCAGCCGGGAGAAGGAAGAGGGCATGGAGGAGGAGGTCCATGGCATCGTCATCGTCGGTGGCGGCATCTGTGGCCTTGCCACTGCTCTCGCTCTGCACCGGTGAGACAGCACCCGCCACCCGCCACCCGCTATGGAGCAATTTTTCTTCTTTGAGGAATCGTGCAGCAATGTTTTCGCATCCCATCTTCACCTCAATCTTCTGTTAGCACTAGACAAATCTTGTCAGTATTTTAAACTGCATCCATTTAAAATTTTGGCTTATTAGATCAAATTGTTCATGCAATTTGAGGAATTCCTGTAAGCAATCCGCTGTTGACTTGCAAGCAGAAAAGGGATAAGTAGCCTTGTGCTGGAGAAGTCGGAGACTCTGCGCACCGATGGAACGGCCATTGGTGTTCATGCCAACGGATGGCGAGCTCTAAACCAACTTGGCCTTGCTACAGAGCTCAGGGAGACCACCGCCAACTATTTTTTTTATCAAAAAAACACTACCCTAAATTTTTCAACTGTCTCTCTTGTAACTTCCAGGCCCATGTTCAGTAGAAAGAAATTCATGGCATGATAAGGCCAGCTGCTGAATAAAGAAAGTTAGCTCCAAGAACAATTGATGAAAATGTTTTCTTTGAGACTAAGATTTCAGAAACATCCATATTAATTTGTTAGAATGCTGAAACTTCAGGTACCACACTGTGGCAGCAGCAGAACAAGAGCACTATCGTTCCTACCAGGTTAGTGTTCAGAGGCACAGATGTTTTTACTGAACGGAGCGAGTTGAGTAATGTTGCCTCCATCATTTGCATTTGCTAGGAAAGAGCTCCGATGCCTAAAACGAAAAGATCTGGTTCAGGCATTGGCGAGGAGCTTACCAGCAGGAACCATCCGCTTCAGCTGTCACATTGCAGCAATTGTAGCAGACCCTGATGGCACCATTCTTAGGACAGGGGACGGCAGCACCATCAAGGCCAATGTACGTATGCAACTGCCGCAGGTTTTCCTAGCTCTCAAACTCGCTTGACCTCCATCCATGCGCGCGTATAAACAGGTCCTGATTGGCTGTGATGGGGCGAACTCGGTGGTAGCCAAGTACTTGGGATTGGGCAGTTCGTCGCATCTTCCTCTCTTGATCATGCTCGGATTGACAAGCTACCCGCATGGGCATCCGTTCGGACCCCTGTTTCTTCGATTCGCGGGCAACGGTTTCGCGGTAGGACGCTTGCCTGTTACTGAAAATTTGGTCCATTTCTTCGTCAGTAGGCCAAGCCCTTCCACAGGTATCTCATTCCTACTCATCATTTACACTTTGTTTGGAACAACTTATGAATGAGACGATCTGATGTGCAGGCTTCACCAGCGAGAGTGCGGCGAGAGAGTACGTGCTCGAGAAGCTCCAGGAGTGCCCTGACGAGATCGCGGACATGGTGCGGCGGTGCGACGCAGCGGAGACGAAAACCCTGACCAAAGTGTGGTACCGTTCGCCATGGCAGGTGTTGTTCGGCCGGTTCCACAGAGGCACGGTGACTGTGGCTGGCGACGCCATGCACGTCATGGGGCCGTACATCGGCCAGGGCGGCTCGGCCGCGCTGGAGGACGCCGTCGTGCTTGCCCGGACGCTGTCGCGGTCTGTGCCGCCGGACGGTGTCGTCGTCGCCGCCGATGGAAACGGGAGCACGAGGAGCCGGGAGCTTCAAGAGAAGATCAGCGTGGCGTTGGGGGAATACGTCAGGGAGAGGGCAAGGTTGTTCATGCTGTCTTTTGAGTCTTACGTCATCGGAACCTTGCGGATCGCCAAGTCACTCCTGAAGAAACTTGTCTGCGTGGCCATGCTGACTCTTATGGGGAGCGAGTCACGTCGCCACGCCAACTACGACTGTGGTCCCCTCTAGTAACACTCGTCAGTTGGCTGGCTCCGCTCAGTTATACAAATTTAATGGTTAAGCACACATACTCATGTTACCGGCACTATTACATATATCCAAAAGCTGATGTTTATTTATACTGTATCCACGCTTTGTATAGCTATAAATCTCAAATGCAAACCTGTGCAACGCTTCGTATGGATGACAACATAACAAAAGGCATGAAAACAAATACCCAATGAACAACAGCCACCATTCCTGCAGGTGGAATCTGAAAAACTTATTCTTCCATTTAAGCTGCTACAGCGGCAGCACAAAGGGGCGAGCGCCGGTTGTGTTCGCGACCCACACGGAGCGAGGCCAGGCCGGCGGGTAGGCCTGACCATAGCGGGTAGGCCTGACCATAGCGGGCAACTAGGAGGATGACGAACAGGTCTCAAACCAGAATCACGCTAACAGGAAGAAGGAATGAAATGATCGACCATCATGATAAATTAAATAGTTCGAAGAAGGAATGAATGATTGACCATCATGATAACTTAAATAGTTCAGAAGCATTTACATCATAACATGGTTACATTAGTTGCGATAGTACAGGTACAAGTTTGCTACAAACATGAAACGTGAAAATAGATTAGCTCATGCAGTTACCCTCCGTGCTTAACAATACACCAACCATTCCCCACAGCATTATGTGCCGCTCCTGGCAGAACATGGACACAAGGGCCACCCCGGGTTTCAGCATTAAGGCTGGCGATTTTTCAACAAGATGGTCAGGTTCTAAAACTTAAATGCGGGATATGCAGATTGCCCTTTGGCAGCCGTACAGCAGCCCAACATTAAAAAGGACATTTCCATACATCCCTCTCCTACTGTCCACTCCCAAATAAGGAACCAAATCCTGCATGTCGTCGAGCATGCTCTGGTAAAAGCCTGCTGATAAGTTCTGGTGGAGCGTTCGCTAGCTGCAAAGGAACAAAATAAATTCGATTTTAAGCTCAGTGACCCATGCAGTTTAAAGGAAAGCATCGGTCCAACATTATAAGGATGCAAGACGCATGTGATCGCCTCTGAGTTTAACTGCCTTCAACTTGGTCCCCACCATAAACCAACCCCAGCTGCCTTCGCTTTGTAGCGGCTGGTTTTTTTTTTTTTTTGGACAAGAGTAGCAGCTGTTTTTTTATTTTTTTGAGAAGAGTAGCAGCTAGTGTTGGTTTATGGTGGGACAGTCATACTGGGGAGATGAGGCTGTTTCCTTATTCCAACACTCCCTACTCCCTTACCCACGTCACTTCCTACAACTTATCTAAGAGCATTTCCTATGGTTCCCCAATAGCACTCCCCGAGTCCTCATCCTCATAAAGCTGTCATATTAGGAAGATGAGGCTATTTCCTTGTTCTAGCAGTCCCCCATTATTAGTCTTATTTATGATCCACTAACTTCCAATTTCCCTCAAATAAGAGAGCTAGTTGCATCCCCCCCCCCCCCCCTCCTCCCCCCCGGCGCGCGCCTAAGGCCCACATCAATTGCCACTTCTTCCCATTATTGACCCTCAGGCCTGCATCTTGGCCACTGTCCACGGTAGAACTCATGCGCCGTCTATGGCCGCAGCTCAGCGTGACCTATGGGCTGCCATGTTCGCAGCTGCTGCCAGATGCCTGGGACCCCAGCACCGAGCCATTAGCCCTAAGCCTTTTCTACATCAAATCAAGGATGAGCGAGTTGGACGCACGATCCGTCGTAGATCTGACCTTGGCCATGTCAATTTAGCACACCAGGATGTCATGGCCTCGTCGAATAAGTGCCGCCATGGACTGTTCGAGCATGCTTCTGAGGCTTGGCTCGGATCTTTACAGGAAGGGGAGGGTGGTATAGGCCAAGGGGGTGGGGTGGACCAAAGGGCGCTGGCAATGTGGACTGAGGGACGGGCATGGCTGGCACTGGCAGGGATAGCAGTAGGCATGGTTGACATGTAGCGAACAAGATAGAGAGATGGGCAGAGAAGAGCGGGGGTAGTGGAGGAGAAAAGAATAAAATTAGGCACTGAGCAAAAGCATATCTCCTAATAATCCTACAAGTGGTATTGGGGCAGCCCCATTAGCAATTTATCATGGGAGATGTATTGGAGGACTGCTGGAGACTGCTCTAAAGTCCCTGTTCAACACTACCTTGCCTTCCAACCACTATCAGTCACAGCCCAATACCCTCAGAAAAGCTGAAGCTCCTCTTTCAGATAGTCATGTCGCCAACAACCCATCTCTCAATCCACCTCGTGGCCTCAATATCACCCACCCTACCGTTCACCCGAACTGTATAATTCAGGCCCCCACGAATGCTTCTACTGCTTAAAACCATAATGCTATTGCCAGGCCTGAAGAATTGCACTACTCTGGTGGCAATGTGTTCCTTAAGACAGCTATCTAGAGAGGAATCAGCTCTCATATATAATCGACCATGTTGTTGCCAAAAAAAAAAAGAAAATAAAAAAAAAGAGGCCACTATGCATGACTGGCAACATAGAACATTGTAAGTCATGTTCAGTGCATGTGATTTTACCATTAATGCCTATCATCATGTATTCATGTGTCAGTAAAATGCCACCAAAATGGAGTATACAATGAATGTACTAACACCATTTCCCTGTGGCCAATTGTCATTTTTTCATATTATGTAGTAAAGCACTAAAAAAGGACTAATATTTAGGGACACAATGAGAAACAAGATTGTCTTCAAATCACTTACTTCCTGCTTAAAATTGAATAGTGGAGGAAATGGGCGGCTGTTTGGGAGTCTTGCATGTGGTTCTCGTAACTCGTCGAAGAATGAATGAGCACACGCCTCAAGCTGGAACAGTAATTAACGCAACTCAGCAAAAAGAGAGGTTCCATTACTGTACATGTATATTCATCATATATGCACGCATGACTAAAACTTTATGCATTTACCTTAAGGCACAAAGGCAACATAGGTTTGCAAGTCATTTCATTAAGAAAAGAGAAGTACAAAGGAGAGGCAACGCCTGCTCCTAGCAGGGCAACACAGTTATTATTGTTATGTTGATTTTGTGCAAATTTTAGTTTCCATTACAAGCATAAGCAACAAATGATGTATACATGGACTGCGTGGGACACGTGGTTAGCAATTCAAAACAAATGATGTATACATTTAGGCTTCCACAAATTTTATTGTTTTAAGTTCAATGTTCTGGTGTAGTTTGTAGTTTTTCTAGTGGCTTTGGTATACTTGTTCAAAATCTATTACAAAGCATGCCCTCTACTAGTAGAACAAAGTATAAAGTCATGAGAGCTTCAGGTTGAATGTCCTTCCATTTACTATCATGAATTTATATGAGAAACAGAAGATGAAATCAGTGTCAAGTTATTCATGATTCAAACAATCAACTCTATGTTTGGACCATTTAAGCATAACTTTCTATGTTAACAATATGATGTCCCACTAACATAGCCTGGGATGCTGATGTCAATTTATTTTAAAGGACCTAGTGGGATATGAGGAAGAGGCAACCAGAGATGAAAAAAAACTTACTGCACTACATCGCAGATTCGGTGAATACTGAAGAAGACGGGAAACAAGATCTATTGCTTCTGGAGGCATTCTCTTGTGGAAGATCTGCAGCATAATCATTGTGGTAAGGACTCATCACCATCAGGAACATCAAGAATGAGGGAGATCATATTGTACACATGATAATATGATAAACAATAGTATTTGACATCTATCACAACTTATCGGGACATCCAACACACAAAACTGAATGGGGCTGACATTTCACTTTAATGAGTGGCAGGTCTTATATGGTCAAAGTAACTCTATTCAAGTTTAAAATGACGATAATGCTGAGAAATTTGCCTGTAGGTCTAGTTTAGTAGGAAAAAATAAAGGGCAAAACACCACTGAGATTATATGAGCTCCAATAGAGTGACCATATCAACAAATTTTATTTGGAGGAGTTTCCACTGACTATAAATGTGCACACACACCTTGTGCCATGGACATGCTTTTATCTGAGGAAACTTGAATTCTGTATAATTGGGATTCATACAACGAATTTCCTCTCGAGTTGGAGTGCCCAAAACCTGCAAGGAGTTCAGCAAAAGTCAATCGCAAATATCTTCCTTACAATAGTCAATTTTGAATGCATGCAAACCCATTAATTACCTTGATAATCTCAACAAGCTGGTCCACAGCATTTTCACCAGGAAATAAAGGCTAATAGATTGCAAGAATGAAAAACAAGTCATTTAGTTTAACTTCACTGCTGAAATGGTATCAGAATGGCATAAAAGTAGAGAGGTGCAAGCCAAAAGAAAAGAGGTAACTAAACCACTTACTTGACCAAGAAGAAGCTCAGCAAGAACACATCCAGCTGACCATATATCAATAGATGTTGTGTATTCAGTTGCACCAAATATGAGCTCAGGGGCACGATAATAACGTGAGCATATATATGATATATTAGCTTCACCTTTAACCTGATATGTTGGCATATTTCAAAGACAAGGTTCAAAGTTCTGAACAAAAAGAAATCAGAAAAGTACTGGGATGCAAAATGTTTGGAGAGTACTCTCTCCGTCGCAAATAAATGGACACCTTGCTTCTCGAGGAGTCAAACCTTTTTAAAATTTGACTAGGTATATAGGAAACAGTATCAATACTTGTATCTCAAAATAAGTTTATCATGCAAGTATATTCCACGACCAATCTAATAATACTTGTTATGGATCATAAATATTAGTATATTTTTGTATACATTTAGTGAAACTTTAAAAAGTTTGACTTCTCAATAAGCGAGATGTGCACTTATTTTGGGATGAAGTACTCAAAGTTGGATTTAGCATTTATCTAGAACAAATTTCACCAATGGAAGGATAGAAAAAAGGTTGTCATGGTGACCTTGCACAGAGAAACCAGCTAACACCACACAATACTACTTCCAATCTATACAACTCAGGAAATTGTTATGTAAAGTTTAACGTTGAGTTCCCAATGTTATCATAGTATCATTTTTTTACAAGAATTTTATCATAATATCATTACGTAAAGTTCAGAATTCATATTAAGTTGGATTGATTTTGCTAAAATATCAAATAAGGCTATGAGGTCAGTTGGCTCCACAGGATCAAATGTGTTAATGCTGCAGGTTTTTCAACTGAAAGAATCAAAGAAATCAAAATTTAGTTTGCACATCCTTAATATTTATAACTCAGCCCAACAAGGTCTCTAAAAGTCCATGATTTGATACTACTTATTAAAAAGTGTCCCTTGCAGCATGTTCAGTTAATCCCCTACACAATGGGGATTGGAGGGTATGGGGCATGGCATTTAGTCCCCTTCAGATTGGAGGTAATTAAATCCCAGCCCATCCCTCCAATCCACAGGTTTTCCAGAAGTGCAAGCCCTTATACAGCTAAGATTACATTAAGCAAGAATCATACTGTTCCCACTGTCTCGATCTAACTTCAAAAGTTAAATAGAGACGTTCAAGCATATGAATCAGTATGCCATCCATGCTAGAGTCCCATTAACCATTTCATGGCATACAAATTAGCATATGTGCAAATCTATTCTCTTTTGTGTCTTATCAGTTTCAAATCTATAAAAAGGTTTTGAAATAAAAAGATCATATTTCTTGCTGTTATCATTAGAGCATGTACATACCAAGATTTTAGCACTCCCGAAGTCGCAAACCTTGACTTGGTGGGAAAGAGGATCCACCTATCAAACAATAAGAAAAAGAGAAGGTTAGCATTTTCCAACTGAACACATGAACAGGAAGTCAGGATCAGGAACAGGCACATGCATATCATAAAAAACATTAAACAAGCATACCAAAATATTCTGAGGCTTAATATCTCGGTGACAAACTCCTGGTACAGTATGAATATAAGCTAATCCCCGAAGTATCTGAACAAGATACAAAAAAATTAATAATATTAGAAGTTTAAAACACCTCATACGAGCACATGCATATTAAGATGGCATGCAATTCTAGCACTACCCACCTGGTACATGTACAATTTAACATATATAAGGGGCATCCTCTGCTTCATGTCTTTGTAGTGTTTCAGAACACGATAAAGTGACTCTGGAACAAACTCCATGACTAAGTTAAGGAAGAGTTCATCCCTACTGGTGGTAGAGAAGAAACAATGCTTCAGGGAAATGACATTGGAATGGTCAATCGACCGCATTATTTGTAACTCCCTATTCTTGTATCTTTTGTCCTGTAGAACCTTCTTGATTGCAACAGTTTCACCAGTCTCAATGCATTTTGCCTGAATTAATGCACACAACATCAACAAAATGCAAGCCAAAGTGAGAGAAAAAAAACTATGCCAAGTTGGAGAAAAAGAAACATCTAACCTGGAAGACAACCCCAAATGATCCAGTTCCAACAACTCGCTCAGCCATGTAGCTAATGGTCTAAAGGGCACCAAATCAAAAGCTAAGTTAGAATGTTTTTATCATCATGAAGTGAATTTCTTTCTCCAAAACCTACCCTTTTTGGTTCACCATTCTTTCCCCCAATCGTGGTCGATATTATATGGCCTGTCACTGCATCGCTTCCCCCCATATCAGTGGCGACATGCTGCCATTTAACACAAAGAACAGGCAAGACATAATCAAAATGGGGAAGCACCAAAGCAATAAAAAACGGACTTAGATGAACTAGGTGAGGTACTATGGCCTTAGCATTCACTGCCTTGCCAGGTTTGTGGCAGCAACATTGGCAAGCAACAGCACAGCAGGATAACATTGCCCCTTGAGTGAAAAAACCAAAATACCACTACATGTATGCCTAGCTGATGCTACATTACCAAAAGTAGCATAAATATGCACTGAAAAACCACCAGGCATTTCCGATTCATTGAATCTATACGCAAGCAACTAAGGTACAAGTTACAAACTTATACAATCCAAAGAAACCCACTAGATCGCAACAGCAGAGCAGGCAATGGCAAACTTTGGACAGAAATGTGACAGCTAAGCCAACTGCCACTTCACATGAACCCCAACTAAAGTCAACATCAAAACCGGTAGGGTAACTGAAACTGTAGCTACAAGACAACTTGTAGAACACATTCCGCCCATCCGGCTTTAGACACGATCCAAAGCAACACGAGAGTGGGAACGCTAGCATGGGGCGCACGCAAAGCTGCCCGGAGAGGAGACAGCATTGAGCAGCAGGTTCCCTTCCCAGAAAGCAAAGCTACCACCGGTAACTAGCTCTAACGGTCTCCATCGAGACGCCATCTACATCCAAATCCGCACAAAAAAAAGGAGGTCGCAAGCCATTGCAGCGAAGCAGCAGCAGCAAGCCAAATCCTGAGAGCAGCAGCACGGATATCGCAGGTAGACCAGAAGCAGGACCGCCGTCCAGGGAGCCGAGAACGCCGCCGCTAGGAGCCGAGAACGCCGCCGCTAGCAGCAGATCCGCGGCGCACAGGCAGATCCACAACGCAGGAGGGGAAGCCAAGCAAGCATAGCCACTAGACCGCGCGCGGAGTGTCCCTCCAGGCCGAGGCGAGCACGGAGATGGAGTGAAGCGGGCGCTCACCTTCTCGTCGGCGGAGGCGCGCGGCGGGTCGACCTCCATGGCGTCGGCGGCGGGGTGGGGCCCCCCACCGAGCTCGGTGGCCATGTGGGGCGGTCGTGCGGCTGTAGGCAGGCTGCTTCTCTCTCCTCGGTGATGGGAATGGGGGGAGGCTGCTTCGGAGTCGCTGCGGCTAGCGTGACCGTGAGGAGGGGGCCATGGGTGGGCACTGTCCCTGTCAGCCCACTGCCCACCACCACGCCTCTTTTTTATTCCTGGTCGTCTTCGTTCTGCCCGTTGGGAAAAGCAGAGCTCCCGGCTCTGCCTTTTTTTCCGGTTTCGTTTTGTCCGAGCGGGGCATTTTTTTTTTTTGGGGAAAGGGAAATGGTGGAGTTGAGGTGTGCTTGGGCCAGCGGCCCAGTAGGACTTACGGATGGGACTGTTTTTTGCTCGATACAGCCCACGGAAGACTCCGGGCCAAGGTGGGCTACTCAGAAATTACCTTTTTTTTTACCTACTAAATTAGGAAGAGCTGTGAATTTAGTTTTGCTCAAAAACAAAGACAAATATGAATCAGTCTTTGGGGTTTTTTTTTTAACGGCTGCATGGTTTTCCTTTGTTTCTCGACCAATTTCACTAAAACATTATGAGTAACTCATATTTCTTTTTCAAAACAAACCATTTTGGGGGTGTCTAGTCACTCAAATGGTCCGCTTTAAAACCAATTGGATTGACGAGGACAATATGGATGAAGCATATAATGGTAGGGAGAATTAGGTGCATGGTCAAAACTGCTTTTAGTTCTATTATCCTTTTTGTTTTCAAGTTGGCTATATGGCCTCAAAACAAAATTTGTTTGGTTCTATAGTCTTCTCTCAGTTTGAAGCATGTAACGGTGCTAAGTTAGAGGTAAGAAGACCATTTTACCCCTAACAAAAAAATAAAAAAAGACATTTTATCGCCCATGTGTGGTCACCTTGCCAGTGGCCAGGTATGTGGCTTCATATTTCCCAAAGACTACACAAGATGAGCACTAAGTTGGAGCTCACTCGATAAACAGACGAT
The DNA here is from genome assembly GCA_023333625.1 of Bothriochloa decipiens. Taxonomy (NCBI): domain Eukaryota; kingdom Viridiplantae; phylum Streptophyta; class Magnoliopsida; order Poales; family Poaceae; genus Bothriochloa; species Bothriochloa decipiens. Next base: position 20,958,165 of record CM041638.1, read on the forward strand.
TCTCTTTGCGGATTTCCCGTGAGACGGGGACAGAGAAATTAGTTGTTTATTTACTATGGCTAGCCATAAGCTTATGGTAAGACATGATAATTTTTTTTTTTTTGCTATGGTGAGACATGATATATTTTTTTTCATTTGCTATGGCTTTACCTCTACAATCACAAATATATGATGTGTAAGCATTATGGCTTAAGATCACATTTTTACTCTCCTTGTGGCTGCGCTAATGATTAAGGGCTTGATTGGTTCCCACCTCCAGGTCCATGGCACGTCGGTGCCTTACGACAGAGCCCAAAAAGAGAGGTCCAAGTGTGAGAAGCAGTTTCTGGCTTTCCACCGTATTAATGAAAAAAAAAAAGTGCTTCAAGAAGTTAAAAAAAAGTGCTTCGAGCTACTGTAGAAGTTCCTTGAGAACTCCTGTCAAAGACCCCCTATCCTTAGAAAAAGCTAGAAACCAAAGCAGAATTTTAGTTTGACGTGCGTGACAAACGTAATCACCATCCGAAATGACAATCGAGACGATTAGCATATGGCCTACTTCAAGGCATATACTTTGATAAAAATAATAATGCACTTGAAGAGCGCCTTAGTTTATTCAAGTCCGTACGCACATTTGGTATATAGATAATACTAGCTACTAGTAGTTAATTGAGATGCCTTGATTGGATAGCATGCATATAATTGAAACTATGTCGAACATCATGAATCCCCAGCGCTGGTTGGTTGCCCCTATATCCGACTCTTTGCGACTTCGCGAGATACACACACACACACACACACACACACACGTACGTATGAGCAATATATGCAAACACGTAGGTACTGGTGGTTACCCCTATCCGGAACAGTTTCTTTATGCTGGTTTAAATATATGGCAAATACATTGTCGCGAAATACGGCCATGTGACTGGTTGCCTTTTTCTTACGACGAGCTTATCCGTCAGCGTTGAAATTTGGCCTAACAGAGACAAATGTCGTATATATTGAACCCAAGCCGTCGCTTTTATTTTGCTGGTTAAATTATCTTCTTCTTTTGTTTGCAAGAACAACCTCTTCGTTGTTTGCTGGTTGAATTATCATGTTAGATTCCGACCATTGATTCTGATTTCTAATAATTACCATAATAATACGTACGCACGGAGCAGATATCAAAATAATCGGCATTTGCTACAGCTCCAGCAGGGTCCAGGGCCAAGGGGTATAGCCAGAACGGTGTGCAAATATTTTCAGAGTACATCTAGCGCGGATATTCCGATCCCAGGGATGATGAACATCGCCGAAACTTGGCCTAGTATAAGGACAAATATAATGCTGTTGGGTAGTGGAAATTTTAAATACAAAAACATCGCCGAAACTTGGCCTAGTTGTATGACGTTTTAAATACAAAAATACTGATATACAAATTTTTATTGTCACCAAGTGAGGATGCCTAAAACATAATGTCATAAACCAGATGATATATAGTGGCATTATGACCTATTGTCATATTAAATACGTCAAAAAGCCACACATTCTGTGTACTGCTAATGGCAACTTCCTCCGTCTCAAATGGTAAGTCGTTTGACTTTTTGACCCAAAGTTTGACCTCTCGTCTTATTCAAAATTTTATGTAAAATATTATTTCTTTTATCACTGCTTATTTTATTAATAAAAGTTCTTCAAGAATGACTTAAATTTGATTATCTTTGCGTAAATTTTTTGAATAAGATGAGTGGTTAAACTTTAAGTTTAAAAAGTAAAACGACTTACAATTTGGGACGGAGGAAGTAGTTTTATAAGAAAAAAATGATACATATATTCAAAGGGAGAATTAGATGAAGTCGTGTTTACTTGAAAATTTTGGTCACAGAGTTGAAAACATAGTGCTAAAGACTCAATGTTCTGAAACACTTTCCACGCACCGCAAATTCATGTGGACGGCAAATTTTCAGTTCGCATTTTTGGACGACATGTTGTACATTGCCTCCGTTGGGATGCTACAGAGAATCTAGGAAACATGGGCGCCTCTCGAAGTGAAGTTGTTCATGTGTGCTGGCCGTTCGACGCGAACATTGAACGAACAACCGGAGGAGAAGGCATGGACTTGACACACAACACATATGTTTCCTTTGCGACCAAGAGCCGTAGACATAGACCACATCGTCGTACACTCCTCTTTCTCCATGCATGTTTGGTGGTATCACGCGACTCTTGGTGAGACACAACACCTTCTGTCGGCCAGATCCATCGTAGAATGGTGGGAAGTTTGGCTCACACAGTGGACTGAAGTATGATGCAAACTCTCCATTTGCCTTGATCCCTTGGGAGATATGGAAAGAAAGAAATACCAAGTGCTTCCGCAGCGTAAACACACTCAAATCCCAGCGCTGCTTGTGGTCATTAAACGCCAGGCCGAGCAGTAGATGCAGGCCGGCGCTAACCACCTAAGTTGTCCCCTACAACGAGCAATAGACTAACATTGTGTGTGTCGGGAGAGCATGAGCTTTGTAATCAAACTATTCTCTCTTAATATGAATACAAGTAAATCTTTTGCGTGATGGAAAATTGATCCAATTCGAGGCATGCGAGCAGATAACGTGGATCCAAAATCAATATCGGGTCTCAAATAAGATACCATTATTCGTCATATGCCCATGAATGAATGATGAACCCATGCCTTATCCTCATGTAAGTACGTCACTGATCAGATAGCTAGCATGTACCTAACACTATAATATTTCTTATTGTGCCATACTAAACTGCTATATATTGCTTTCGGTTAAGGAGTGCTGATCAGACAAGAAAGCGGCGCTGACCTCAGTTCGCTCTCAATGGTCATCACATGATTGAAATTGAAGAAACTTCCAGCAAGTGGTGGCCTCTGGTGATTGGATGGGAGACGCGCGCGCAATAAACCTTCAGTTTATAGACCACTGCTGAACGAAAGTGAGTGGTTTGCTCCAAAAGAAAAAAACGAAAGTGAGTGGTTCTATTGCTGCTGCCCAATGCTAAAATAGTTTGAGCACAACTGATATAATAATAATAGTTATATGATCATCTTATCCAAAATCTTATCCTCAACTTAATTGTCACACCGTTACTGGCGTTATGCATGGTTTGATATGATGCATGCAAAAAAGGGCGGGGCACATTAAAGATAGACGATTCCGGCTACATCATACGGGTTCTAGCTTCTAGAAATTAAATCATTATTTTGCACTGTTACAAAAGTGATAGTAAAACTAATTTTATTTTCAAAGAGGAATTTCTTAGCTAATTCTAGCATCTCTTAAAATCATATAGATTTACAGGCCCTCAAAGACAAGGGTATTCATCTCGACTCGATCTAAACATCCATGTATAGAGCAGATCCCTTGAGAAATTGCCTCACCAAAAGGTGTTTTAAGGTCGTGTAGAGGCCTAAATATTTGTTTTAATGTCTTGGACTCTGAAATTTAATTATATTGTTGATTTTTTTTCAAACAACATCGAATTTTCACATGGCTTGTATCAAAGTTGCAACTATCGACCAGATCTATGACCTTCTAGTTCTTATTTTTTTTATTTGAGATTATTAGAGCCTAATATTCATTTAATTTCTTGGATTTCAAACTTCAAAATTAAGATTTTGAAATAATCTTAGATATTGAAAGGTCTATTTATTTTGTTTTCTTAATTTCTAGATGCAGGAGACCCATCTCTGGAGATAGTTTGAAAAGTGCTACAAATCAATTTGACGCGCCTCTGAATACTGCTTGTTTATTTTTTTTTCTAAAACCATGCATCTTGCACATTTTTCATTAAGAGAAGTGAAAATAAAGTTACACTACCCAATTGGCTTAACGGCGAGCTGCCATAAGCCGCATAAGTTGAACACGGACATATAGTACCGGCTTGAACGGTGGAGTTTAGGAGGTTGTACTAAGTAAATAAACTATTGTGCGACTAACACACTATGCACGGCTAATCCTTCAATGCATTTCTCCAAGCCTCGCCATATCCTGCATCCCGCGCCTAGGGTACAGAACACTCATCACCGTCCGCCTTTTAGATGGGGATATGTTGGCGAAAGCGTCGTGGAACTTGGCGTTGACTGTGGAGATCGGTGTGTTCAAGCTCACCTGGCCCGGCTCCCATTTGTTCAACAATATACGCTTAGCCTGTATTTCTGGGTTTGGATCCCGGAATGGCTCTTTAGCAGCCAGGCGAGCACTATGACGTGGGGTCTATTCATCGTCCTCGCGATCACGTGGGACCTGAAGACGAGGTGTAGACTCGATCAGGGGCTCTACCAGCGGCAATCTCAGGGAATCGACGAATGCTGTCACCGAGGCCACTGTCGGAGCAGGACCTACAGGTGTAGGGGGAGGCGACGTGCACGGTATACTGAAGACCCCGACCATGGCCGCCGCGTCCTCGCCCCCCGCTCCCAGCACCTCGGCCTATGGGATGGCTGCCAGTGGAGAGCCCGCTATCGCGTCGTCCACATCGGCCACGTCGGACGCCTCGCCGTCCTCAAAGCGATGCCGTGCCGTACGCAGCGGTGACGGCGGCGCAGGCGAAACCACGGCGGCAGACGGGCGTGCGACGAATGTGGCAGCGAGCTCGTCGAGCATCGGGTTGACCCAAATGGGCGGTCCCTCACTCTCGCCCAGCAGGAACGACAACAGCTCAGGTGCAGCGACGTTGTCGGCGGAGGTCACGACGTTGTTGGTTGGTCGCTTGCTCTGTCTCTGTAACATCCTAGATGTTAATAAGCAATTAAAATCTTAATCATGTGCTTTATCAAGCATAATCATCGAGCATCATGGCATAAATGCATTCATGTTTTGATAATATCTTTTATGTGATGCTTAGTTTTATACATGAAATGATGATGCTTAGGGTAAGTTTTAAAGTTCCTTGTCATTTTATATATTTCTGCAAGTTTATAAAATAACCTAAAATTTATCTTGTTACCTTGTGCTTTGCTTGATGTTTATATTAGGTCAACCTTGATATGTATCAAATAAAATAAGTTTACATTTCATAGGTTTCTTGTGTTTCTAAACTGTTGTGTCACATGAAATCATAAAACCCTAATTTCGAATGTCATTTCAAATATTTAGTTTATATTCTATGTACTTGAGGTGTAAACTGTGTTTACACTAGTGTCAAGCCTAGTGTATAAATCTAAGTACAACACTTAAAATGATTTTCATATTTTAAGATGAATTTGAATTCCAAAGCTTGCTCTCAAGTCTTGCAATTCAAATTTAAATTCAAGTTGGAAAGCTATAAAATGATTTTTAAAAGTCAACTTGGTCAACCAAGGGTGTCATTGGGTCATTGACCTAAAAATATCCTTGGATGATGTTTTTGATCACTAATTAATCACCAATTAATTTAAAAACCAAATCGAGTTTGAATTCGGTTTTAAAAACTGTTTATTTCAAAAGCTGGTTTTACCCCCTTTTTGATAATTCAAAAACTATATAGAATTTAGAAATTATCTAAAAATATAGTTTGTAGATCTTAACAAGAGCTACAAAGTTGGTATTCAAAGTTTTTCAAATTTCCAAAAAGAATTTCAAATGAATTTGAAAATACAGTTTTCCAGCATTTGTCCCCTTTTGATTTTAAACTCATAATTCAAAAATTATGCATTATTTGAAAAGACTTTGTATATGAAAAATGTTTGGTTTGAAAATTTAAACATTTCATAAATTTGAAGATTTTTCAAGTTTTATTGAAAAATAAAGAGTAATTTCAAATATTTGTTTCTAGGGTTTTATTTCCTTTTTGAATTTGAATTCATATTTCAAAAACCAGGCAGAATTTGAAAATGTTTATTAAATGAAAAATGTAGTTCTTAAAAAGTTATGCAAATGATATTTTGGGATATTTTCAAATTATTATGTAAAATCTGGAGTAATTTGCAATTTTTACCGAATGACATCACTGGCCACTGTAGCGCTGACGTCAGCATCGTCGTTCTCTCTCACTGGCGCCGCCGTCGCCGTGGCTCCCCTGCCCATTCCGGCATGCCGCTGCCGCTAGCTTGCACCCTGCGCTGGAGATTTCCCCGTCCGCGTGTCAACCATCCGAGCCTCGCCTCTCTGCTATAAAAATCGACGGCCAAGCGTCGTTTTTCTTCTTCTTTCTCCCCTGCTCGCCAACGCCGTCGCCCTTCACCCGCCGGCCGAATTCGCCACCGCCCGTCCATCTCCTTTCGCTCCATCTTGGCCATGGCTCCGCCTTGTTCTTGCGCGTCCAACGCACCTGCCCGTACTTGCTATCGTGGCCGGAGCTACCCGGCGCACCCCTTTCTTCTCCACGGCCGGCAGAGCGTTGCTGCGAGCCACTTCGCCGTCGTTAGCCCGCTACCGTGAGCCGTTTGCTTCACCAACTTCACCGTTGAGTTTGCCTTGGTCTCCTATCGCTTATGCACTAGTCTTCGGGGCTGTTTTTGCCTAGGTGTCGTCGGAGCGCGGCCTCACCACTGTCGGATCCGCCGCCGTCGACTGCAGCACCACCTAGGGCACCCTTGTTTCCATTTTCTTGCCTAGCAACTCACGGTGAGCATCTTGATCGTGTACAAGTCCTTAGTTTGATGCTTTAGAGTTAGGTTTGGCCAGAGCGTGTTGCGCCGGCGAGCTCAGCGTCGCCGTGCCGCCTTGGTCACCTTGATGCCCATAGTTGTGCATCATCCATCTGTTTAAGTCGCTAGATCGACTCGCGTGGTTGCCCTGGGCATGTAGATGCCTTTCCTGTCGTCGGAGGTCCTGCCGCCGGCAAGAACCACCGCCGGCCGAGCACCCCGCCGACGATGCCCTGTTCTGAGTTATCCAGGGACGTCGTGATGTGAATAAGAACAAACTCAGGGGTCTTGGTGCAAAGTTCGTGACTCAGTGAAATAGTGCAAGAAAGTGTGGATTTGGTTGTAATTTTACAAAAGTATAGGGGTCTTTTTGCAAAGTTGATAGGCCAGGCCTTGGCATGCCGCATTGGGCCGGCCTGCTCGTGCCCTTGGGCCGTGCCCCAGGCCTCCGCGTGGGCCTGTTGGTTCAAGGCCGGCCTAGGTCATGTTTTTCTTTTTGTTGAATTTATCTTTTTCTGAAATTGGTGAATAATGCTGACATTTGTTTATTTCATAACTAAATATTGGTGCATGATTAATTCATGAAAATTTTTATGTATGATCTTTATGATATCCTCTACCTAGAAAAAATATAATATGCCAATTTTGAGTACATTTTGTCTAAGTTAAAATTAACCCTTTTAATTAAAAAATGGATCTTCTATGATTTTTAATAAATCATACAATTATCCAAAAATTCTAAAATTTGTTTTACAGCCTATTTAGACCATGTTTAATCTAAGATAAAATTGTAAGATCATTTTGACCAACTTTATTTTATATCTTTATTTTATACTTTTTAATTAATTAACCCCTTTAATTATGCTTAATCATTATAGGATTGTTTGACTTTTGGATTGATTGATGACCTTGGGTCATTAACCTTAATGACCCTTGGTACTTTAATTAATTATTTGAGATTACCTTAATCATGTCATTAAGGCTTAATCAACTTTATTTCATGTGCTTAATGAATTTCATTAATGAAGTAGTTAACTCTAATAAACTTAGTAAATAAGTTTTGTTGGCTTGCAACTTTATCGTGAAGTAGAGTTGTTCTTAAGTTAATTAAGCTGTTATGCTATCGTCCATGTATCATCATGCATCATGCCATACATTCCATCATGCTAAAGCATGTATCTTTTATATACGTGTAGTGTATACGAGAGTGAGAAGGTTCGTGTTGAACAAGTATTGGAAATGGTCATCCATCCATGGTACAGATATCGTTGATCCATGGTGTCAATGCCAAGTCTGACAATTGAAAACTAACTTCTCTGTAATACAGGCAAGCCCCAGATGCATTTAAACCCTACTCTTATTTTATAAAAGTTTTATCGCTTCAGTTATGAAATGTTGCATTAAGTAACAGGAGTTGAGTGAAAACCCACCAATTGCATTACATGTCTTACTTCCATATTCCTTGTTACCTGTTTCGAAAGATGCGTAGTAATGCTTAGCCCTGCCTAATAAGTAGTTTTTTTCAAAAAGTAAAAGAATAAAAAAGATGAGGATGTCTTTATCTGTTGGAATCATGATGATAGTTAATAAATCGAGTCCGGACGACTAACTTACATTGGGAAAGGAGTCCCTCTGTAGTGTTTCGTCTGTTGATGCCCTAGGTCCCGTGTCGATGGTGAATCGGTGACATCGAGAACTAGAAATCCACAAGCATGAAGTGACATACTAAGGGTTGGAGCCCAGGTATGTCATGGAGTGATATATAGTGGGCCAGAGTCATCACATATGTCATAGTGTGGTATACCGTGGGTTTAAGTTCCCATGTATATCGGTGCACTGGGTCTAAGTGCTCACGTGTATCATGTGGTGATATATGGCTGCGGTTGTTATCCCGGTATATCTTTGGTCTGGTATGCATTTTGGTTGGAGCCTCATGCATATCGAGATCTAGGTCCCAGCTGGGTATGAAAATGGATTTGAATCACCGTTGCTTCTCAGAGAAGAAGACTCGATCGGTGTTCATCATCATAGTAACAACTTGAATGATGTTTAAGGCTAAGAATGAAGTTGGTTGCTAATCTTGATCTAAAGCAAGACAACTTTTCTTTCTTTTAAGCTTTTCTGCAAAAATTTCTTATCTCCTGCAAGCCTTATCTTGTCCCTCTAGCCTGCATTCCTGAGTCTTCACCCCTCTTTTTATCGGGTCAGTCTTGTTGAGTACTTTTGTACTCAGGGTTTGTTGAACCCCTATTGCAGGTGCTAATTGGTGGTTAAAATAAGTTCATGTCGGTGGGCGCGACATGATCTGGTTGTCCTCTCTCGACTTAGGCGCTCTACCTAAGTTGTCTTCTATAGTTCTTCTCTGCTTCCGCAATTGAAGTTAAGTTTATAAAAGTTAACTTATTCATAGTTTGTAAATTCTATGTTATCATTCTTCCGCACTCTGATATATATATTTTGTAACAAATGCTGTAATGTTGGAGCTACTCCTTTGTTGATCCTGGTATGAGTTGTTAAATGTGGTTTAATCGAGGTCCTTTGAGGGCACCCGACAGGGCTTTCTAAGTTGTATGGGACGCATGCATGGCTATTAGAGGTCTTTGAGACAATGGTAGGTGCATGTGGGCCATATAATTTAGGAGGTTCTGCCACAGTCTCCACCGGAGTCGATGGCGGGCGGCCACCGCCTTCTCCGTCCCGCTCGAACCACCCAGTGGCGCGTGCAAGGAGGGTCGTGGGCTGCCAACCGAAGGTACCGAAGGAGCCGGGCAGAGGATCTGACCGACGAGGATAGGAGTCGTGTGCGTCTCCGTAGCGCGAGGCAGCACGCCCAAGAACCTCAGTAGATCGCCGAACAACAGGCTCTTGCGTGCGGCCCGTAGAAGGGCACCGAGGTGGACGACCATGGCGATGCACACAGCTTGCCGCTCGGTGCCTCATGCTGAGGCAAAGGAGGCAGCGGGATGGGGAGGTACACTAGGCGGCGATGTGACCCCTCGCAAGGCAGTTGAAGCATAACCCGACGAGCGAGGTCGAAACCGGCCGCCGGGGACGCGTGCGACACGGAGCATGGTGGCAGCCATGCCGACGACATACGACAAGAGTGAAGCCATCGTCGTCAGTAGTCACAGCCCCGCGAGGAACATGATGCCGATTCGTTTGGGGAGGCCGGTGAAGACGTTGATGCGCCGGGACTCGCACCTTAGGCAGCGGACCAAGTCTGCAGTGGGGCCACCGCATTCCTCCGCCTGCACCGCCGGTCCCAGCGACCGCGACTGGGAGCCTGCCCTCCCACTGCGTCCCGGGCGGGGGAGGCCGCCGCGCCGTCGATGGGCCACGCAGCACGGGTCATAGGCGAGGCGGAGCAGCACGAGGCACAGAACTCCAGGTCCTCCTCGTCGTCAGGGAAGGCCTTGCGCCAGCGCACGTTCTTGGGCCTGCCAGTGGCGGAAGGGAAGAATGCTAAGCTGGGATCTTCATCGTCGTCGGAGGCATCCTCAAGATGACATCGTCCAGCCATAGGCCAGCAGTGGAGGCCGCGGTGGCGGAGCCCGATTCGGCAGCTCCCGCGGCAAGGGAGCCGGAGGGAGACGGGGGCAGTGACGGGCTTGGGGCGGAAGAGAGCACCAGTACGACGGCGTCCCCCGGCCCGGACGTGGGTTGCGCTCCGTCAAAGACCACGGCCTCCTCCAGACCATCCAAAGCGGAGTCGACGGCGTCGCCCGGTGGCGGTATGAGCGGTGACGGCGGCCGCGGACGAGTAACACCCTCAGCTTCTTTGGCCCCCACATCCGCGTGCAGGACGGACGTGGCCTCAGCGTCGGCCCCATGCGCGCGAGGGAGGACGACATGGTAGGGGGTGCGCACGAAGGCCACCTCGGCGGCGGCGCTCGCCATCGCCTGGGCAGCGGGCAACAGGAGGGTGCCGCTACCGCCGGAACCGGCATTCACGGACGGGTGGGGCGTCGAAGCCGAAAGGTCGCGCCCGTACAGGGGCCGATCCACACCGGCGGGAGTGACAGCGTCTCAGCAACGACCGCCTCCACGTCCTTCACCACCACGTCCACAGCGGCAGCCCCAGCCAGGGGCCTCTGTGCATCGCATCCCGAAGGCGGGCCTATCTCCCCTTCCTCCAGCAGCTCCGCCCCCATGGGCGTGGCGCGAGGAAGGGGGCTCCAGGGCAGTCATGGCGGGGTATGCGGCATCGGAGGAGAGCTCGGGCGTGGCAGGGCCCCCCGGCGACGGAGGAGAAGCCTCCGGCGGCGACAGATCGCAGGTGGCTGCAATTGGCGTCTCCAACGCCAGGAACTCGGGCTCCGCGAGCGAGGAGGATGCGGGGGATGTTAGGGCAGTGGTGGAGGGGCTCGCCAGCAACTGACCGGCGGCTGACGGCGAAGGGGAGTGGCAAGCGACCGCCGGAGGCCCTGCTGCCTCGCTGGCCGGGATCTTCACGGGGCAGAGCAGAGGCGTCGCATGGTCCACATGGACCGAAAGATCAGGGAGCAGGGGTGCTGGATCTATGGTCAGAGGGGGGAGAGGCAGAGAGGGGAGGTTGGGCAGGGTGGCGCCGCGGTCGTCTGGGAGGGGAGGCGGGTCGGGAGGGGGCGGTTCCATCTCCCGTGCTTTAACTGCTTGTTTATGAAAACCTTTTGACACACGCGTGTTCTATAAAAATGGATTTTTTTTTGCCCTACTCTATAAATAATTTTTCAGTAGCGTTGTATGTTACTATCAGTTTAAATGGTCACCGGCGACGCACTGTAGGATATGGTTTTTTTTCACACAATTTAATTATAATAATCCCCCACATCACACGTTATTAAATATGTAGTTCTATATATATAACTAAAATTTTCGTATGGTTAGAGCTTAAATTGCGGTACCCTTAAATTGTGTAGGGACATTCGAGCTTAAATTTTCCAGCTTAAATTGTAGCTAGAGACATTCGAGCCTGCGTTGAGTCCATGCATCTCCCGCTTGTGTAGTGTACCTGTGTGACGTGGTCGGTCTGCGAAACTTCCTCTCCTATACGCCAGTCTCAGGCGAATATCTGACTGTATGAGTATCTCATGAGTCATGAGTGAAGCATAAAGAATTCCGGGTGGCGAACGGACTCTTGTGATTTGTGAATATGATATTGTGGAGAGAAAGGAACAAAAGAAAACATGTGAATAATTCACGAGAGGGACAGGACTACAGGAGCGGCAGACCCATGCGTCGTTAGCGACGTCGCCGCCACCGCCAGGCTGGTTCGTGCGTGGCGGACCAGACAGACTACCGGTCAACCAAATCCGGCTTATGATCGGGAGAGTTTGGCCCGGAAATTTGTACTTGACGCATGCAAGTGCAGGCGTCAACGGTGGCCATGCACGCACGCGCATAGCCTGCCTGCATCTGCATGCCTACGAACTGCTTCGTCGAGCCTCCAGAAGAGCACTATAAATTGGAGGCCACCCTGAGCATCTCGTCTTATCGAACTCTGTTCTAGCAATAGCAAGCAAGCTGCTCTCTGCTCTCATCTTCTATCCTCTAGAGGTCTAGATAGCTCGCACACAGGCTAGCCATGGCGGCCACATTCACCTGCAGGTCCATGGCCTTCCTGTCCCTCGCCGTGGCCCTCGTTGCCCTATTGCTCACCGGCGCCACGGACGCGCAGAAGGTCTCGCCCAACTTCTACTCCAAGACGTGCCCGAAGCTGGCCACCATCGTGCAGCAGCAGATGGCAGCAGCCGTGGCCAAGGAGAAGCGCATGGGCGCCTCCATCCTCCGAATGTTCTTCCACGACTGCTTCGTCAATGTAAGAGCATGCATGATGCAACTGCAACCCCATCGATGTGCAATCTCTGTGCTACACGGCTGCTGTTTGCACTGGACTCTGTGTGCAACCGAACCGAACGTGCGTGCTGACGTTCAGCTGCTCTGTTTTGTCGAACGAATGAATGCCAGGGCTGCGACGGCTCTATCCTCCTGGACGACACGTCCAGCTTCACCGGGGAGAAGGGCGCCGGCCCCAACGCCAACTCCGTGCGCGGCTTCGAGGTCATCGACGCCATCAAGACGCAGGTGGAGGCCGCCTGCAAGGCCACCGTCTCCTGCGCCGACATCCTCGCGCTCGCTGCCCGTGAGGGGGTCAGCCAGGTTAGTAGCTACCAGGACTCTGCTTCTATGCTTCCTCCCGTGACGACTGACGACTGACCCACTGACGACCTCCTCGTCAAAACAATATGCAGCTGGGAGGACCGACATGGAGCGTGCCGCTGGGCCGCAAGGACTCGCGGACGGCGAGCCAGAGCTTGGCCAACTCCAACCTCCCTGGCCCTAGCTCCAGCCTCGTCACCCTCATCAGGATGTTCGGCAACCAGGGCCTGTCGGCGCGCGACATGACGGCGCTGTCGGGGGCGCACACCATCGGCAGGTCGCAGTGCCAGTTCTTCCGCACCCACATCTATAGCGAGAGCAACATCAACGCCAGCTTCGCGGCGCTGCGGCAGCAGACGTGCCCGCGCTCCGGCGGCGACAGCAACCTGGCGCCGTTCGACGTGCAGACCCCCGACGGGTTCGACAACGCCTACTACCAGAACCTGGTGGCGCAGAAGGGCCTGCTGCACTCGGACCAGGAGCTCTTCAACGGCGGGTCGCAGGACGCGCTGGTCAGGCAGTACAGCACCAACGCCAAGCAGTTCTCCGCGGACTTCGTCTCGGCCATGATCAAGATGGGCAACCTCTTGCCGTCGTCAGGGACGCCCACGGAGGTCAGGCTCAACTGCAGGAAGATCAACTAAAACCAAGGTCGATCGTCATGGTCTGCACCCTGCAGTACATGAAAGGATAATCCGAAATGTGTACTAGGTACACTTGTCCGTCCGGCCGCTCAAGTTCTCTGGCCGGGTGACAGCACGGAAATGTAATAAGACATATTTAATACTGTATGTCAGATCACACAAGGTTACATAATACAAAAGGCTGGCAATATATATTTCGGTATCACACAGCTCCGTCCTTGCCAAATTTATTATCACAGGATAGCTTCATCATGCATGTGCCTACTGCCTAGTATATTCCTTTGGTCGATAACAATCATCGTCACAAAATAAAAGATGGTTGTTTTTTGGATAATATTTGGTCACAGACACATTATTACATTTGGCCACAACTCTGGATAACCTTAAATTTTCAATAAAAATAAAAGACGGAGGCTTGCCTAATATGAGGAGATAACCACTACGAGTATATAGGTGAGCTAAGAGAAAGTATCTTACAGCCGGCTTGTCCGGCTATATTATAATTATAATAATACTTGTTCTCATCCAATATTTTGCGAGTCACAGGCATGCTGCTGACCACAGGTACCTGCACTTTCCACATGGATTGGCTCGCGGCTCGCCTCGAGGGCAACCATATGGTCCATGACTCCATTGGCTCGTGTACTACAGATGCGCCGCCCATGCAGATTGCCTAGGGTACATGCCAATTGATGTCGTTTTCATGCTCACCCCCGAGTGGAGGTCAACCCATACAGCTTCTACGGTTACCCAAAAGAACAAAAGCGTAGTGGTCGCAGCTGCTTACGCATTTCTGCATGGGCGCATGGCGCATGCAACCGGCATCGGTCAAAGTCCAAATTAGCAGCCCCGGCTGGTCGCCACATGCAGTGCTCAGTGCTGGCTGGTAGTGCCCGCCGACTCCGAGTACAACAGAGCACAACACTAGCTCTTCTCCGTTCCAGTCACCCAAGTTGGACCTCGACCACTGCTGCTAGCTTCCCTCTCTGGTCTGGTCGGTATCATCACTGTCCACTAAGGCACAGCGCAGTGGGTCGCCCGGCGTGTCTGGCCCCTTTTCTGCAGCCGTGCGCCGCAGCTTAGACTGGTGCGATACTGAGTTGTGGAGCAGAAACTCGGCAGTCTCGGCACGCCACATGCGAGCAGAGTGGCCACCGCTGATTGCTGGGTGCTGGCGATGGCTGGTGCTCGCCAGCGACGCACGGGGAGGTCGTGTCTCTCTGCGTCCCATGTTCGACGTCCCGTCCACAGAGGCAGCGCGACGTGCGCCAGACAGCCAGAGCGGCTTCGGTGCGGCCGTGCGGCGGCATTGATCTGTGCCACAGCTTTATCACAGATTGGCTGGTCAGGCTGGGATCTTTTGCCTGACAATGCTACGCACTTGACCTTAGTTTAAATGCACAAGTGTTACAATCTCGAGGGTACATTTAGAGCCCAAAGGTAACTTAATTACATTGTTAACATATGCTCTCTTTGTTTCTCTGATTTGTTTATGTATTTTTCCGATAATATTCATGCATTTTTTTCAGTCTCCTGTTGATCACTAGAGATGTAATTTAGACGTACGGAGACCAAGATGCTTTACAATACCAACGCTCAGAGTATGTGACCCTTCCCCATGTGTGCCATCAGGTACTGTATATCTGTATCTGAACGCCCGAAGACCAGAAGATTGAGCAACAACCGAGGCAGGAAGCACCCACTATACTATACCACTTACATTCACGTAGTGTGCCGCGAGCAAAAAAGCAGCTGAATTGCAGGATTTTAGGTACCTTTCTATCATGTTCCGAACCTTCCCACATCACGCAAAGACGGCATCAGGAAAGAGAGCGCAAAAGCAACCGAGGTGCCCGGCGTCAGGGAGGGTCACCCTCCCGCTTTTGTTCCCCAAAAGCCAGGACCGACCCAGCCAGATGCGCTGCTCCCCCATCGCCGGTGCAGTATGCCTGGCACTGGCATTGGCACGGTGGTGCGCCGCGCACCACCGCAACCAAGGCCACCATTAACGTCCACCAATCACCGCCGTCAAGTGCGGCACACCTGCAGAAACAGGAACAGATTGGGGTGGTCCAGCGCTATAAATGCACAGAAACGGCCAGTGCCACTTCTTGCTCTGCTTCAGTAGTGGCTGAGCCAGAAATGGGCACGTCGGCGGCGGCTAGAAGTGTTGCTCTCCTTACTCTGCTCTGCCTGCTTCTTCCGTGCCATGGAAAGGCAGGGAAGCTCTCCACCAAGTTCTACGCCAAGTCGTGCCCGGGCGTGGCCACCATCGTGCGGTCGGTGATGGCGCAGGCGGTCGCCAAGGAGCCCCGGATGGGCGCGTCCATCATCCGCCTCTTCTTCCACGACTGCTTCGTCAATGTCGGTCGAATGCATTTAGTAACTAGTATCCTAATGATGCTCATCCTGTTAGCCTAGGTTGCCACTCATCAGACATCAGTATGCAGTGCACTGAGCCACTGACATGTGCCTATCTATGCGTGTGTGCGCAGGGTTGTGACGCGTCCATCCTCCTGGATGACACACCGACGTTCACCGGCGAGAAGAACGCCGGCGCCAACGTCAACTCCGTCCGCGGGTACGAGGTGATCGACGCCATCAAGACGCAGGTCGAAGCAGCCTGCAAGGCCACCGTGTCGTGCGCCGACCTCGTCGCCTTGGCGTCTCGTGACGCCGTAAACTTGGTCAGTTCGTCCGTCTGATGTCCAGCACTGCACGTTTCCTCTTGACGGACGCTGCTGATCTCTGCATGCAATGCGACGCAGCTCGGCGGCCCAACATGGAACGTGCAGCTTGGCCGGCCGGATTCGCGAACGGCGAGCCAGAGCGCCGCCAACGCGAACCTCCCGGGCCCGGGCTCCAGCGCCGCGTCGCTCGTCTCCGCGTTCGCGGCCAAGGGCCTCTCGGCGCGCGACATGACGGCGCTCTCCGGCGCGCACACCGTGGGGCGGGCGCGGTGCCTCTTCTTCCGCGCGCGCATCTACGGCGAGCCCAACATCAACGCCACCTTCGCGGCGGCACGGCAGCAGACGTGCCCGCAGACCGGCGGCGACGGCAACCTCGCGCCGTTCGACGACCAGACGCCCGACGCGTTCGACAACGCCTACTACGCGAACCTGGTGGCGCGGCGCGGGCTCCTGCACTCGGACCAGGAGCTCTTCAACGACGGGCCACTGGACGCGCTGGTGAGGAAGTACAGAGGCAATGCCCACATGTTCGCCAATGACTTCGCGAAGGCGATGGTCAAGATGGGCGGCCTTGCGCCGGCGGCCGGAACGCCCACGGAGGTCAGACTGAACTGCCGGAAGGTGAATTAAGAATGGTTACATTTAGGGATGGAGCAAGAACGGCGACGGCGGAGTCTTCTGAATTATTCCGAAACAGAGCACTCAACCGTATCTTAGTTTCCTATAGGCATGATACAACTATACAAGTGGAAATAATTGAGATAATCGTACTTAAAAATGCTGCATGTTCACTCCGGATCCACATGGAGGATTTTTTTCTTCCTATTTGCATTGAAACCATCTTTTCAAGTGTATCAACTGTGAGCAATAGGGCCTTTTTTTTTTCCAATGTCTCGTGTTAACAAGCTTCATCATGACAGAAAAGCTCTATCTGTTGTTGCGGCTGAAACGAACAAACAAAGGACAAGAGTCAAATAAAACTACGAGTGATTAGAGATCAATCTATGGCAACCTAGGATTCTTTGTTGGCATATCACCTCAACTCTATAATTTTTATATGTTACCTCTCTTCACTCTCTACTAGCGAAAATTTGCTAAGATATTACTATGATCTTTCTTGCAGGTGATGTGGACAGGCACTGGAGGTTTTCTTTTCACAAAGGAGTTTCAAGTGTGTAACATTAAATAAAAAGGAAATTGTTCATTTCATAAATTTGGCCTGCTAGAGAGGTGATAGACGAATCGACCTTCAAAGAAAACAAACTTAGCCTCCTTGCCGAGGAAGAGAATGATAAGATTAATGACAGAAGAATCGACCTTTCAATGAAAAAAAAACTCTAGCAATGAAGGATGTGCAAACACTTGTATATCAAGTATTTTTCGGCACCAAAAAAATAAAACACCATTTTAAATTAGATATTATTTTTCTCATTTTATTTTTATAAAATACAAGACATGTATCGTCTACAAAATACTTTGCTTTTCCAAAACCTCTATATAGATGTTTGGATGTAATGAGTATTTTTTTTTGAAATCATGGTGTTATGAAATTATTGTTTTTTGTATAGACCTTTATTTATTTACTAAACCATAATTTTGCAAGTCTATATTTTGACTTAGTAGTGGGTGTGCACTTGTGGACACACATATTTTTGGATAGCATCCACAAAATGCACATACCTTGTAGAAATATACAAAGAAAGTGGAATTACGAAAGGTTATAAATAGTACTAAAATCATGTTCCCCCTTCAGCTTTTTTAAACACTATTTTTATGTGAGCATATAAGAGCATGCAATTGCCAAACAAAAACTATGTTTGATGTTGTTATGTCTTTTGTTTAATAAGTTATCTTTAGTTTTGTATCTTTAATTACGAAAACAGAATGGATTACCAACTCTTCTTTCGCAGCAAAGGTTCCTCATGAATGGAGTGACATGACTTCTCTATTTTGGTGTGGTTTTCCTATCTCTCTGGTAGCAACACGTGCTAAGAGTTTGGACGGATCAAACATGGAAGGGCAAAGATAGGGGAGGGCCGAAAGGGGCATGTGCCCCCCTCCAAGGTTGCTTAATATATTTATGTAGAAAACACTATTTGGTAATCGGATACTAAATGCTCCCTACGCCGCACAAATAATTTTACATCTATGGGAAAGGAAGAAGGAAGAAGAAGAAGAGGGCTATGGCGCTCTGCACAGAACCTCGATGGCGTCGATGGCAATGAGCGAATAGGACCGTGAATGTGGAAACTAAAGGCGGCGATAAAGGCATCCGTGAACGAGTGGATAGGGACGGCCCAGAGCCTTTGTCATTTTTTGGGGGTTTGTCTATTTGAAACTTGAGTAATTTGGCCCATTCAGTCACTCAAGCAATTTGTTGGGTCAAATCACACATATCTAAGACAAAACAAAAATTGTGTGATTCATGGCATTCCCTCGCACAAGTAATTGACAGGGCCAAATCACACAAATAAAAGAGAGAAAATTTGTGTGAAACATGCAAAACTATCACACGAATCCAAACCAAACCCAAACACATAGCTAGATGTACTAGAAAAAAATCCATACTAGTCTATTCTATACTATAAAAAAGCGAAGAAATAAAAAAATACAAGTCACCTGAAATTTCCTACCCACCTTATGTTTTGATTATTAGATGTAACTTAATATCTTAATCTAAAGGATAATAAACCTCCTTACCTCCTAACAGGTGTGCCACTCGTAAGATGTAAGATTTGTTTGCGTTTTTGTAGTTCAAAATTTCGTGGCCTACAATTATTTTTTCACCCAAAATCAGCTAACCCGCTTCTATAAACATATGTTGTGGGCCCGGCCAAAGGCAGAAATCACGCCCACTTAGAATTCTGCCTGAACTAAAACTCCTCACGTGAGCAGTAAAAAAAATTATGCCTGAAAAGAAATCACGTCTTGGCCCGCATGCAACAGAATGTGTGTATACACGTATACGTTCCAACTTCCAAATTGCTAGGGTTATACACGTGTTTGGCTAAAGAAAAAAAAACCAGGATATAGATCGTAGATTGACTCCACACGACCTGAATTGCACGGGCGACGACGACCATCTTCGAGACAAGCAAGACGACGACGACTGTTCCGGCTTCTTCACTTTAAAGACGACAATCTCCTCCAGGGGCTGGACAACAACGGCGTGAGGTTACTGCTCCTCCACGATGACGGCTTGCGACAACAACGGCGTGAGGTACTGAGGTTACTGCTCCTCCACGATAACGTGAGATTGAGTCGTAGATGATAGATCTAGATCAAACTGCTATTGAGAGGACCCTTTTCATCCTTACATGTAAGATCGATTTATATAGTGTGATATCGATGTTTGTGTCGCATGGTGACCCTGCTTGTATAGGAGCACGTCTTCAAGTACAAGCCCATCAGCACCATCGATGCGTTTCATGCATTTGTTCCATAAGCTCTGAAGGCATAGGGGTGCATCAGGCAGGGCAAGAGCATACGATTCATGCAGCTGCCCAACAACTTGTTGACGTACAAGTGGAGTTCAAACGAGAAGGATGAGAAGAGGGTTGCGAATAAAGTACTAGAGAGGTTCCCTAACTTAGCAAAACACGCGTAAGTGAGTTCACTAAGTTCTCTACCAAAAGTGTCAGATACAATGTTTCATGTCTCTATATATTGGATGAGTTTTACCTTCTCGGCCTAGATCACTATTCTTATTTTTATAATTAGGATATATGTGATGTAATTATTTATTACCTTAGGCCTAGAATATGGAATTGAGTTTGTGACTAGTTACCACTTCTACACATTAGAAAAATCAATATTTTTCCATTATACTTCTATGCAGTGATAGTGTAAATTTTTATTACAAGTTTGAGATTGCTTGTATGAATTATAAAATCAGGTTTTACGGTCTATGTCTATGCATTTGAAAAAGAATTTTCGTGTGAGACTGATTTTATTTATAATATAATAATTAAATTTAGAAATTTGATTGTTACTCTTCTATCATGAAAGATTTTTAACATACGTGTGTGCCGCACGTGCATCTCAGCTAGTTACTTGAAAACAATCTGAGAATTACACGTGATGAGCAACAGTAACTGTATGTAGTTAAAAAATACTATAATTAATTTGTTTTCCAAAAACAAAATTAATTAGTATAGTAAAAGAACACAAATGATGACAATAAAAAACTAGCCAATATTTGCACATGTCACCTTGCTAGTTAGAGTCTACTAAATTGACAGTCCTATTTGAACCGAGATCTATGCTTCCTATCGGAAGTGCTCTTAATTATCAAACGCAAATATGCCACCGTATTTTTGCGAGCAAGTTGCGTGGGCATACCGCATAGTACTGACAAGCGTACCAAACTAACAGCTCAGCAGCAGCAAAACGTTGTAGCATTATATTACTACGGTTAGGTTAGTAAGCATATTCCTGATTGAGGTTCTATAAACAGATCATAAGCAATGCAAGCTTTGATGATAGGCTGGAGCAGGACTTTCAGAGGGCTACGATTGTGCCTCGGACCATGTGCAAAGTCCGACTCAGATTGGACGTACCTACACGCTCTTTGGTGGCTCGCGTTCGTTTCATGCCTAACTCAAGCTCAATATTAGTATATAGTAGTATAGTATTCAAGATTTGGGATGCACCAACTAGACAAGTTGATCAGTTAGACTTACAGTAGATTTGCTCATCACTCGATATTAACCATTCTTTGAAGTAAAACGATGAGGTAGCTAGGAAAAGCTAGGCAGCATTTGGCGAAGTCGCAGAGTTTTGTAAATTTTTAAATTTATTTAATTGGCTAAGTTTTCTCATCACTTAGTCACATCATTACACTGATGAGGTCAGCTGACATGTACAATATGAGACGCTATACTTTTCGAACCGAGGGCAAACCCCCATTTCCATTACTCTGAATAACGGGAATACATGATACTGTTTGACAGAGTTCAAGCAAAAGAGTAGATCAGTTTCACAGGCCTGCTACTACCCACTTAAACGCTATGCCTTATTGCTGAGAACTTCTACACGCAACTAGGAGCCAACGATGATTGCAGAATCATAAGATAATCAGAAGTAAGAACTAAAGAGTTTGCAAGTAGCATCAAAATGAGGTGTAGCCATCCGAGAAACGACTCCATAGCAGTACAACTCTTCCTGTTCTTCATGGTTCATCAACTTTGTCTTCGATCTTCAGCGTGCCCTCCTTCTTGGGTTTCTTGTTGAGTAGCTTCAGGGCAATCTCCATCATTTTATTGACGTCGTCGACTAGCATTGCCTTCTCTTCTTCTTTGTAAGCACCTGCCCAGTAACTCGTTAAGGCAAAGGCGTGGCAAATGATAGAAATGGGAGAATGAAACATTTTCTTTTCGAAGCAGCATTTGTTCCTCGCTTTCCATATGGCCCAGCAGACCGTTGCTACGCCAAGGGCATGAAATTTCTTATTGTGTGGTAGCCATCTGTCACACCACTACCAGCTAGATTCAAAAGATGTGGGGATGTTAGCAGCATCAATGCAAGTTGCAATGGTAGCCCAAATAGTTTTGGCGGTGTTACAAGTAAAGAATAGATGCTGCATGGTCTCATTTTCTTGACAAAAGTAGCAAGAAGGTTCACCTTTCCATTTTCTTTTTAACAGGTTATCCTTTGTAAGGACAACATTGTTCAACAGCAGCCATAGAAATATTTTGATTTTTTCAGGAATTTTGGATTTCCAAATGTTCTTATGATAAGATCCACTCTCATTCTTTGTTAAGATATTATACATGGACTTGACAGAGAATTTCATATTTTGCTATGCTTCCAAACAATCATGTCATCAACATCAGTCAATTTTGAGTTTGCCTTACTGTGCACAAGATATCCTGCCACTGATCAGCCCATATATCAACAAGCCATCTAGAAAAAGTAACAGAGCCAGGATCTAAGATCACTTTTTTCACAGTAATGTGTTTCTGATAAGTCATGGAAAAGAGATCAGGGAAGAGGTTAGCTAAAGAATCATCATACAACCAGTGATCTAACTAGAACAGGGTTTTTTTTACCGTTTCCCACTATAATCTTTCTGCCCTAAAGATATAGATCCCTGATCTTCAGGAGATCATACCAAATAGGAGATTCATTCTGTTTATGTTTCACATTAGTGAGATGTGCTCTTCTAAGGTATTTAAATTGAATTATATCTTGCCAGAGCCCTTTTTCATTTTCAAGCTTCCACAACCACTTACTAAGTAGGCTAAGGTTGATAAGTCTGATGTCTTTAAAGCGCTTTATTGCGAATTTGGCTCTGTACACTCGAAACTAAACAATATGCTGGCATCTCATCCAATAGTCAACATGAGAGTATAGTACCCTCAATCTCGTCAACCAGACAACTACTTCATTGTACTCTGCACTGCTCAGAGTAGCAAGTTGCAGTTTCACAAAGATGATGATTGCTGGAACATGCGCGCACACCAAACCAGCGTCGTCTACAACGATCTGATCTTATGATTAATTTTTATTTTGTAGGACAAATTTGCTTTTTTTACTAGTTTGCAGCAGCAATACGGACTACAGTCCAACCCTAATCTGCCCACCGTCACCTTCTCGCCAGCCTACGCCGTGCGCATTAGTCAACTAATCCAGCGCGAGTTCAGGCGCTCGCCCATATGTGCCGAACCGGCCAATGCAATGCAAGCACCAAACTGGAGCCACAACACACTATATATACCCGGCCTCGTCCTTGTTCCTTCTCATCAACCATTGGTCTATAATCTTCTAGTTGCATCACTGCTAGCTGCTCACCAGCAAGCTTGTAGCGTAACAACTTGTATTTGCAAGTCTCGATCCACATCCACTGGTCAATCGTCGGTTAGCTTCTTAGCCATGGCGGGGAGCGCATCATCGGCGATAAGGTGCTTGCTCACGGTGGCTGCGGTGCTGTCTCCCGTGCTACTGGCCGGCGGTGCTGCCGCCGGCGTGCTATCCACGAGCTTCTACAGCAAGAAGTGCCCGAGTGTGCAGAGCATCGTGTGGGCCGGGATGGCGTCGGCCGTGGCGGCCGAGAAGCGCATGGGCGCCTCCATCCTGCGCATGTTCTTCCACGACTGCTTCGTCAATGTAGGGGCAACATCAACATTGATTGCATTTCAATCTGTCACCTGTTTCCGATCGATGCATGCACTGTACTCCGTATGTATGTACAATGTATCAAAGCGTCATTACTGATGGTTCGGTGACGTTGCAGGGATGTGACGCGTCCATTCTTCTGGACGACACGGCGAGCTTCACCGGCGAGAAGAACGCCGGGCCCAATGCCAACTCTGTGCGCGGCTACGAAGTCATCGACGCCATCAAGACCCAGGTGGAGGCGTCGTGCAACGCCACCGTCTCCTGCGCCGACATCCTCGCCCTCGCTGCCCGGGACGCCGTCAACCTCGTATGTCGCAGCGCGTTTCATTTCATCCTAGCCAGCTGCCGTGTTATGCATGACGCAATGCGCTTTACAAGCTACTGACGCGACCTGATGCATCCACAATATATAATGCAGCTCGGCGGGCCGACATGGACGGTGTACCTCGGACGCCGCGACGCGCGGACGGCGAGCCAGAGCGACGCGAACGCCAACCTCCCGGGTCCCGGGTCCAGCCTCGCCACGCTCGTCGCCATGTTCGGCAACAAGGGCCTGTCGGCGCGCGACATTACGGCGCTGTCGGGCGCGCACACCGTCGGGCAGGCCCGGTGCGCCACGTTCCGCGACCGCATCTACAACGACGCCAACATCAACGCCACCTTCGCGTCGCTCCGGCAGCAGACGTGCCCGCAGTCTGGCGGCGACGCGGCGCTGGCGCCCATCGACGTGCAGAGCCCCGAGGTTCCACTCCGACCAGGAGCTCTTCAACGGCGGCTCGCAGGACGCGCTGGTGAGGAAGTACAGCGGCAACGCCGGCATGTTCGCCGCCGACTTCGCCAAGGCGATGGTGAGGATGGGCGCCATCAGCCCGCTCACGGGGACGCAGGGCGAGGTCAGGCTCGACTGCAGGAAGGTCAACTAGCGTCAACTGCTCCCTGCTGGACGATGGATTTTGGATATCGATTCATCGTCATTCGTCAATTTCTGTGTGTGTTCCATTCAACGTAACTTCCGATCGATCCTAGTAGGGTCGTTGAACTGGATGGTGGATATCTTCAGAGTCATCAACAGTCAAAACTGCGTGGCTGTTGGTATCGAGCACGTATGCTTATCCTACGTGGCAGGAATAATCCTGTCCTTCTTTCTTGTCGGCAACTAGCTGTAATGATATGAAATTCCTCATGTTTCTATTTATTTCATTTGATTTGATCCAAATTTTGTACTAGTGCACTTGAGTGCTTTGCAGTATACATGTGGAAGAATCTTTTCGATCTCTAAAAGCAACGTCCGAACCTTGAATCAGCAGCGGCCATGAGCACGGAGCCTGAACCTGAATAATTTTACTTCAAGTTGCTTGAGGGAGCATGGGCAGGGTCGACAAACCGTGTCCTCATGGTTTTACGACCACACCACACGTCCACTTCCTCGATCAGAAGTCGGAATGCCTGTTGGGCTGGGAGATTGTTTAGCCCCGTGCCGTGCGTGCCCTCGTCCGCACCTGCCCCGTCCTGTCGACCGCCACTAAGCCCACGGGCAAAACCTTGGCCGGGCGCCCGTAGGTAGGCAGACCTGCGAGTGTGTGTTCCTGCGGTCAGTGTTCACGAGGTTTTGTAGCATTTGTAGCATCCCAGCATCTGACTGCGCACACGGCGTCTCTCTTTGGAACTGGTGGTGGCGTGAAAGCACGATCACCTTATAATTTTCAGTGTAGGATTGCTCTGTTTCTATCTTCATCACCGCATACCTGAGGTTCGTCTGTCATAGACATATAGTAAAAATTCTTAAAGTAAAAACAAGTAAAAAAAGAGAAGCTTTGCCTTCCATCAGGGATCGCGCTTGGCGATACCCAATCCTTCTCAGGCGGCTGCTCCTTCCATGCAACCGTCCCTCCAATCAGGCTCCTCCTAAATTTCAGCCCACAGTTCCATCCTCGCTTCTTGCCCCTTCCAAATATGGCCCCTTCTGAATTTATTCTGCGATAAAAAATCCAGCCATTCCAAATCATCTGTCCCTTCCGTGCCCCGCTCCCACTGGCCGCCCGGAGACGTCACTGGCCGCGCCGTGCTCCCTCCGCGCCGCTCGGCCCTGCAGCGCCACTCGGCCACGCCGCACGACGCGTAGGCCGGCTAGGCCGCCCTACCTCCGCGCCGCCGCGTTGCCTTGCCGCGTCGTGCTCCTCCGTGCCGCCCGGAACAGCCGGCCACCTGGACTCGCAGGCTGGCCACGCAGCCCTCCTATGCGATGCCGGGCCCTACCGCCCTCCCTCGTCGTGCTCCCTCCGCGCTGCCCGGCCGCGGCTTCGGGTGCCCTCCGCGCTGACCTGGATAGGTATGGGAAACTCTTTGGTCACCTTATGATCTATTCAGTAGAACTATCACTAAACCATGATCTTTGATGTGTACGTAGAATGCTAAGGTACCAAATTCATATCTGATTTGAGATTTTAGCCACAAACAGTTAAAACACTAGTGATTAGTAGGAAGGCAATAGATAAAGTTTAGAAGAATCAAACATAGCCTGAGATTATAGGAAGATATTTTTGTTATCTACCTCGTTCCTTGTGAATGCAGCCAGCCAGTGCATTATTTGTTTTCTGAAGCCTAAATTGATTTTTCTATCCATAATCAGGTGCTGCATTGGCTTGCCACATGTATTCGGTTTTTTTTTGGCTGTTGGGTGATGATAATCATGTTGTATTAAGCATGCTGAAATCGAGGGCCTGATACCTATATAGTTCTTACAGTTACAGTTGATCCATATCTGTCTTTTGATAGCAAATAAACACAAAAGGCTAATGATATTGCTATTTACGTCAGGCAACTCTTGTTGTTAGCCTGTCCACCACTGGCAACAGAGGATGACATCCACTACAGTGATCAATCTTGCCACATTGATCTTTCAGTGATCAAACTCGACACATGGATCTTTCAGTGATCAATCCTGAAAGGTGTCTTTTTGATCTGCACTATAGATTGGGAGATGTCCTCCTGTAAAGAACATATTAGTAGCTAACCTAACATGTTTACCGCATAAAAACTTTCTATTTTGTCAATCTTTTTTTAGTGCAGTTATACAGACAAATACGTGAAGAAATACATTGAAGAATTAAAAACTCTCTTCTTTTTTCTGATTGTTGAATACTGGGATAGCCTTTTCCAACTGATGAATAGTTTACCGCACATATGATATCTTCATATGCTTGTACAATAAAAATGCATATCGAATTGAATTGATGTTTTTGTTAATTTATCAGTTTACTTTTTTTCATTGCAATTATTTAGCTCAACCATAACTTAAGAGAATTTTTCAAAGATAGAAAGAATCCCATACACCAGTTCACTATAGGTAGAATTTACTTTACATAGTTTTTTTAGCTAAACCAATTCATTGTAAGGTTTAAACCTTAGCGGAGCACTTTTGGCTTAGAGAATTGAGTATTGAAGTAGAGTTTATGTGCCTGCAACGCCACACTCTTTATGACTGTGTTATTTTTATGGTTTGTTTTAATAAATGTCACCAACATTGATATTTAATTTTATAGTATTATTATTTTTTATAAAAATTTTATTGTCCAGTAGCAACGCACGGGTACGAAACTAATCACTCTTGTGGACTGAGATATGTGCTCTGCAAGAGTGTTAGTAACTGGTGATTTTTCCTGCAGATACGCCTGTGGCAGCCCCAAACAACAAGAATTTTTGAAGAAAAAGGGTGTTTTCTAGGTACGAGGCCTTGCTATTGTTGCCATTGACGCTGAACATTCTTGTTTCAGCTAAGAATTCTAGCAAAATGTCCATAGATTGTTCTTTGCATAGCTGCTATCACAGGCAGGGTTTTAACTTTTATAAATCTCTCTAGCTAAAGCTGTCGCCAGATATGTTTGATGGTACTATACAGATAGAAAATGATCTACATTCAGATCAGCACACTGAAGTCATTGTATAAAATAAATTAATATTAAGATAAGCAAAACAAATGCAATTCTCAGTAACCAAAAAATGTTGCAACCCCTTGAGCATGGTAATTAGTTGATTTCTAATTTTAAATGTTCCTATCCTGGTTTCCATTTTCTAATTCTGCAAGTAATTAGTCAATTGATTTCTGCTCCCATTGTGGTTGATTGACCATTGTCTAAAGGTAGGTGATGCTTGCAAGTAGTTAGTTAATACATTCAATTTTGTGAGAGGTGCAGATTTTGGGCATACTTATGCCAGATATATTTGTTTGGTTTCCCTTTTGTTTCTTGAATCAGAGGGTTCTATACCATTGTTTTGTTTATAGACAAAGGGGCATCGTCTCCAATCCTGTTTAGAAAAGAAATATATCATGTCGTGGTTGTATCAAATGTTCGTTCCATGTTAGTTAGGCAACAATCCTTCAAGAAAAAGAATGAATTCTGTATGAAATAAAGATGTATATGTGCATTTAGTTACTTATGTATATGCATGCACTTTGTTATCTTATTGTGCGATCCTTATATTTTAGCACAAAAGTTTAGTTGTCCCGTAGCAACGCACGGACACAATGCTAGTTTGATACAAATGGCAATGCCTTAACGATTCTTGTTCTATTATGAGCCTAAATATGATTGGAAAGTTAAAAAGATGGGACCAGAAAATCATATGAAAAAAGGACAGAAACAATGGTCCAACCGGTTGGACAGACTTGGCCAATTATATTGACAATAAAAATCATACCAGGCTAGTTTGAGCAAGACTCCTTTGCCGGTTTTAGCAAGCCCGAGCCCCCAATTATTTTCCTTTGAAAAACCATTCCATTTCGTGGGAAACTTATAGATTTTGTGTTGAATAAAACTACCCTCACTATTCAAATGAGACAATCACAACCGATCGAGAGATCCAGATCACAGCCGATCGGGAGATCCACCCGTCAAAAACCAATCTATCTTAAACCAATCTATCTTACTTCTTATCTTATACCTCAAGCTCTTTCCAGCGTCCTTCCTAATCCTAGTGCTATCATGTTGCACGTCCAGAAGAGCTAGAAGGACACTAGCTCTCACCCGCTTCAGCCTGCGTCAGGCCACTCGTACTTCCTCCACGCCTGTGGCATAGCGTGCCCAATTCAGGCTTATACGCGAGCTGAACTTTATTAATGACAAGTCATTGCGCCAGATGAGAAAGCGATCAAGGCACTACGGACTACAATGAGGCTTGATGACATGACCTTTGCAAGACCCTAGCTGCAATTGTAATAAGTTAGGGACTGACATGATGGAGATCCCATGATAGTGCAGCTAGAAGATGCACATCAGTTGTTTTTAGAATATGAGTAGTCTGTTTAGTCCTACACACCCAGCCTGACAGTTTGTCAAACCTGGGAGGTTGTTTTACGCTGCTTGTGCATGTAACTCTCTATTCTCCTTATTAGTATTGTTACAGTTCTTTTAAAAAAAATGTTGCACGTCTCCCTAATTGGTCTTGGTGGCGTTTATGGATTTTTCAGGCAAAGAATTAGCATAGAATCGGTCCTACTGGCCCGCTAATCGGCATCGCCACTTAAGCCTATATCCGCTACGTGCCTTGACCATGTGCGGCCTGGATGATCTAGCTCATATAGATTTGTAGGCCATATTTAATGTCAACACACTTTTTTCTAACTACGCTAGAGAACTTCGGCATCAACTCTCTAAGGAGATTTGCAAAATGCTGGAGAAGAGGGCGAAGGCCCAGGCTGCTGCGGATCTGTCGAGGTGGATCAATAATGAGCAGTCAAGAAAATCAAGGATTTCATCATCAGCCTTCTTTCTAATAAATCTTAATCTGAAGTAAAAACTAATCAACCTTGTTCTAGATTCGCCGGTGTGATGAGCACGTTTGTTTGGTTCCAATCGGAATGGCTGGGATGTGCCAAGATGGCCAGATCAACCGATGAAACAAAGATGGATGGCAGAGAAATCAAAATGACATTGAAGAATGAGCTCAGGTCTACATAACATTGGGTACGAACGTTTATAGAAACTTTAGATATGTTTATTTTTTAAATTTAGAACTAGGCGGCCAATAAAGGGAGGAGCGCATAGCCCAGGCCTTGGTGCAGAACTAGATCTGCAGATTTTGGCCCAATGAACTATGACGAAATGCTCTGTTCGGCCACTTGCTCTGCTTTTTTTTTTCCAGTGGAGAACACGTGACAGGACTAGAGTACAACAGTTGGACAACGTGATACAATATGAGCAATTTTCACTGCTTCGAATTTAGAACACATGACAGGACTATATAGTAAACATGGGTGGTGTCTATATATAGTTGCGTTTCAAAATCCAATGGAAAAGGTCAGGTGAATCATTTTGATAATCCTGGCCATGTAAGTGATACTGCTGCTTCGATTACTCCTTGCGTGGTCGTTCATCACTTATTCTACTACATACTCCGTATTGATGAGTTCTATCTATATCTATTTACTGGAGAAGTAGTGTGGTTCATGGAGAAGCTAGCTAGCTGTACACATGTCGGTCGGTTTCGATCCATCCATGGGCGGTCGAGCGATCAGCAAGCTAGCTAAGCTAGAAGTATCTGTATATCCGATCCGTATCTAGGCATGGAATGGAATCTAGCTGTTGACGACGTGGCAGTTGCGCCTGATCTGTCCGGCGGTGCCGGTGAGCACCCCAACATTGCCCATCTTAATCATGGCGGACACGAAGTCGCCGTTGAAGAGCGAGGCGCTGGCGCTGTACTGCCTGACCAGCGCGTCCTGCGACCCGCCGTTGAAGAGCTCCTGGTCCGAGTGGAACAGGCCCCGCTGCGACAGCAGGTTGGTGAAGTAGGCCGTGTCGAACCTCGTCGGCGTCTGCACGTCGATGGGCGCCAGCGTGCTGTCGCCCCCCGACTGCGGGCACGTCTGCCGCCGGAGCGCCGCGAAGGAGGCGTCGATGTTGGTGTCGCCGTAGATGC
This sequence comes from Bothriochloa decipiens, assembly GCA_023333625.1. Taxonomy (NCBI): domain Eukaryota; kingdom Viridiplantae; phylum Streptophyta; class Magnoliopsida; order Poales; family Poaceae; genus Bothriochloa; species Bothriochloa decipiens. The sequence continues at coordinate 20,988,233 of CM041638.1, forward strand.
GGGTCCGGAACGTGGTGCACCGCGCCTGCCCGATGGTGTGCGCGCCCGACAGCGCCGTCATGTCGCGCGCCGACAGGCCCTGCCTGGCGAACAGCGAGATGAGCGTGACAAGGTTCGCCGTCGGCGGCGGGAGGTTGCTGTTGGCCAGGGACGCGCTCGCCGTCGTCGAGTCCCGCCGGCCGAGCGGCACGTTCCAGGACGGCCCGCCGAGCTACGTATGACAACAAGAAACAAAGGAAAAGTGTCAGACGCATGCCGACCTAGCTTACACACTGGATAACTAACTGATATGACGACATGTAAACAAACAAACAATAAACTAGTTGGCCGGCGTGCGTACAAGATTCGTTCCGTCGCGCGCGGCGAGCGCGAGGATGTCGGCGCACGACACGACGCCGGGGCACGCGGCCTCGACGTTGGTCTTGATGGTGTCGATGACCTCAAAGCCGCGCACCGAGTTGGCGTTGGGACCGGCCGTCTTCTCGCCTCCGGCGTCCAGAAGGATCGATCCGTCGCAACCCTGTCATCACAATCACATTCACATACTCTTACCGGAGGCATACATCGTAGTTAGACTGAATTGTCCAGCATAGCATGCAGAGATGGTGTACTTGAACAAAGCAGTCGTGGAAGAAGAGCCTGAGCAGAGAGGCGCCGATCCTCTGCTCATTTCTGATGGCCTGGGTCATCGCCGTCCGCACGATGCTCTGCAGGTTGGGGCAGGAGGACGCATAGAACGTGGTGGATAGCTGCGCGTGGGCGGCACAGGAGAGGACGGAAGCGGCGACCAAGCATTGCATCAAGGTAGGAGCCGCCATGGCACCTGTTGTGCACACTCGATAAAGCTACTTGCGCTTAAGCAGTAAGGTCTGTGCTGCGGCACCTTCGATTTTAGGAGCTAGGGGTGGATGATATACACATGGGGCACACATGGCCGTATTTATAGTGCTTCGAGGTAGAGTTGAGTTGCATGCATGGCGCCAATCTATGACCGCAAGAGTTGCATAGTTTTGGTCCTACCCGAAAGACGCTGTTTCTTTCAGATTAACTGAATGCCACATGTGTCGCTATAGGAAAATCAATAACATTGTTGTCTTATATATATCCCAAATATTTCCATTTGGGCCACTGTCAGCGTGCTCAATTTGTGTTCTTGCACCACGCCCCGGGCTCTGTACTACACTGTGGCCTAGGGTCCACTCTTAGGGCCTTTGACGTCACTTTAATTTGGCATGCGCACCCGGTTCATTTCGTCTCAAAGAGCAACTCTCAAACCTCTTCAAACAGGCGGCTAAGCTAAAGTTTGAGGGCTCAGATTAAAAAAATATTGGTCCAACAAGACCCCTAAAGTAGGAGGCTCTCAAATTGTCCCCCGGTCTCTCATTCCTAGAAACCCTAGAGAAGGACCCTATTTTATGATTTCACAGCTTATCTCCACGTGCCATCCAGAACCCGGCTCGCCCAAGCTTGTCATGTTGCGAACCGATTGCCCCTCCCTTCGCCGGCTTCCTCCAGGTATGGCTCTGCCTCTGTCTGGGAGTTTCATTCCCTTGGTGCCCATCTCCACTCCTCGCTAAAACATGAAGTTTTATGGCAAAGATGTAGAAAACACTCCATAACAAAAGATTTTGAATAGCTCCAGAAAGGAGCCTCAATTTTGAGTAGTGATGGAGGAATTTTCTAGACCTAGGTGTACCTAAGAATACAACGTGGCATGGATACTTTAAATTATCTCAAAACTTTCCTTCGTGATGTACCAAAAATCCCTTTTTTGCTAGGGTAAACATATATTTTGTAAAAATATCATATTTGTATGTGGGTATGATATTGTGATTCAAAATCACATCCCATGTCTTCAACAAGGAATGTCACTTGCTTTGTGTCAGGATTGCAACCCTTGAGATTCAGAAATGATGAAAACATAGTGTGACATGAAGAATGGAAAATTGATCTCCTATTTGCAGTCCCCCAGCCCATTACAATCTGAATTTATATACTTTTTCTCATCCCCAATAATTGCATTACTATGATATTCAGGGAAAATATTGTCTTTACATTACATAATTATTCATGGTGCAATTACCTGAGAGTTATGAATCTCATAGTCGCTTTTTGAGCCTCCACGACTGGTCTTCACCTTGAGCCTTTGTTCATTGCAATTGCAAATATCTAATCAAAGTCATTATTAACTTTGGGTTTTTTCTCAACGTCCTGGGCTGATGCTTTGGTCTTGGCTTAGATGTTTCAACCAAGATTCTTTCTTCCAATTGAGGCTTAGCCTTTCACCCATGTGCCATTGAAGCGCACCTTAGAATTTTGTCTTGGAGAATCAAACCGAACATCATTAAGAGATTCTATTGAGGCCAAGTCTTTTGCACCTACAGGGGACAACAAGAAAGAAGTTATGGTGGGTGGAGGAGAGGGTAAAAGACTAATAATCCCCAATATGCATGCTTTGGTCTTTGATAAAAATAACATTTTTGCTTACATTGCACATAAACATATATTGTGTACTACTCTTTCTGTCATTCTAGAATTTAAAAGTTGCCCTCAAATATAATGCATTCCAAAAGACAACTCAATTTTGCATTAAATATTTTCTATTTATCAACCAATCACTATCAATCACATTGATGATAGTGTCTAATTAGGAAATAAAATGAGGGTACATGCGTCTTTTATATTCTCCCTTAATTTATCTTAAAATTCCTAGAACTTGTCTTAAAATTCCTAGAACACACTGTTGACGATAGATAACTTCAATTTTTAACTGTCAATGAAATATGAAAAAGGACCTAAAAGCAAATACCACATCGATATAGGGGGTTTACTGATAGAATTTTATGAGTTTTGGTGAATGTCTATTTCTACAGGGTGTCAGCTGAAAAGAACCATGGAAGGCCCACATGTCCTGTTTACATAGAGAGAACAGATCCACGCACGTGAAGGAAGACTCTAGAAGACTAGAGAAGGCACTGGACCAAGCCGGAGGTCGAGCGGGCCCAGGCACCCTACTATCTTAGCCAATCAGGTTGAGTCTCGCGGATCGTGCTCCCACCACCTTTGAGGTCCAGTCTAAGCCGTGCATTAAGGTCGGTTTGATCCGACAGTCGTAGTGCATCCTAGGGGCTATATAAGCAAGGCCCCTACCCTAGGGAGAAACCTTAATTCATAATCATTATTCATTTTGATTGAGAGGTGTCCCTTAAAAGGATAATCTCTGTCTCTACCCTAGAGGATTAGGTCTAGACTCTCCAATGTAGTCATCTAGTTGCTAGGGAGAGAGGGTCGAGATGGGCTCTTGCTCAAGGTTCCGGATCTAGTCTTGGAGGCTTGGTAAAGCCTTACATCTTCACTTCAATATTCTGTAAGACTCATGCTTATTCTCTTATTTATATGGCTATGCTTACTTTATATCTTGCTAGTTGAGGTTATCAATGCTTTTGCATGCTAGTTCATAGAGCGCTTAGTCTTTTCGTAACTAGTTGGGCTAAGTAGCTAAGCCTCGTGTAAGCGTGGTGCTTATACGATGTTCTGCCTATGAGTATAACTTGTTCCCTGTTGTATGGTAGTTATGGGAGGTGACAACCCCGTCCATATTGCGTCGAGCAGAACTGTAGGACCGTAGTCATGTCAGTAGAGGTATCTTTTATGGTACTCTTTCCTTTCTAGTGGCATCCTAAAGTGCACAAGAGTGTGGTAAGTCTTAGCATAGTTGGATGGTAAGTCTTAGCATAGTTGGATATACCTTTACCATGTCATAAGAATATCATAGGAATCTACCTCCCTGTTGACCTCCTAAGTTAACTAGTTGTATATCTTAAGTGACCTATCCCCTATGTGTTATATTGCATAATCCTATCAATTCATATATATATATATATCATTTACCGCTACTATAGTCTTGTTGGTTTACTAAGTTAGTAGATACATAATGGTTAATTATCAGATTCTTTAACTCATGCTTTCCTGTGGTAAAATATAAATAACGATACATGAATACTCCCGATAAAATGCTACAATGGTATATTCTATACGCTTGCGAAATCCTTTATATTTCAGTAGCACTTAATTAATACCAACACATACTATATTAAATGATAGAGGGACAATATCATACTTTATATGTGGATTTCTATTTCTTTAATATGACATTGAGAGGCTGGATTTAATACATATTCTTTTTTTTTGAAACATTTTTTTAACTAGTACTGCGGTAATGTCGGTCAGACATTAGGGATGGGAAGTTCTCGTAAAAACATTTCTTTTCCACAATATGTATATGGACACTTTACGGTATATTTTAGTGTTCTTTTATATGTGGGTCTCAACTTCTCAACACGATCGATACAAGTAGCTGCTCATTGTAGCGGTTTCCAGCCTGAATTCGACAGTTGCTTCATCCATATGTGACACCAAGTCCTATCCCCTGAATAAAATTATCTCTCTCCCACGCTTGGTATACTACAAGGGATAATAATTCTATTTTTTTATTAAAATAGTATACGCCTGTAGTTGTCCATAAGTTATCAGAAACTTATAGATCACACAAACACAACAAAGATAACAAAATAACAGTTTATTAGAAGCTTTAGTACAATGGCTGCCTGATTAGAAACTTGTCTAGGTAAAACACATCCTTGTCAGAAACCCAAGAGAGGAAAAAAGAGTACAACCTAGCTCCATAAAAATTTGTTTTCCTTACATCAAAGTCCAAGTCCAGAACATTGTAGTCCCATTACATAAATGATCACAAAGACACTAATCAAGATAAAGTTCTTCAAATGCATCTTCAAGCTCCTTGTCCTCCACCATGTGTTGAATCCTTGCTTCAGCAGCCACCCAGTCTTTGATGCAGATCAGCATCCCCACCATTAAAGGCTTCATCCTCCTCTGCCGCTCCTCGATGATCCTGCTAGTCATACTAAACGTGGATTATCAAGATATGGTAGAGAAAAGAACAGTTAAAATATCTTTAGCCATAATGAATAGTACTGGATAAGTGAGTTTGTGTCAATGCCACCATTGCAAGATGTTGAAATCATCATTTAACTGGTTCACGGTGTCACAGTCCAAGTAAGAAATAAGTTCACAAGCATTAGAAGCTAAAGAGCTTGCAGCCTGCAGCAGGGTAGTTGCAAAGGTATCTCTAGCCATGCTTTAGATCGAGTAGCAGCTAGAGGATGCATACCATTAGAACCACCCACATCATCATCATCATCATAAATTTCATCCCAAACAGATCTTTTCATACTAGACATCTAGGACAGACAATCCTCCTCAACCTAACAGATCCATATTTATCCTCATACTTATTATAAATTAGTAAGACGAGCTCTAGTGTCTACCTGGTAAGCAGTATAATCTATACTGGTAAGGTTCATCCACCTCCTAAAAACTCTATTAAAACCTTTAATTTTAGCTCTAAGGTCTAGGATGAATGCAAAAGAGTACAAAAAGGTATGTCCCTCCAATATTTATTATATTTGTCTATCATAGGTTGAATCATAGGTCTAATGTGACTATCGTTGGCATGATTCCTTAGATGTATAGCAATATTAAAAAGATAATGAATCATAAGTGGAGATGTAGGATAGTACATACACACCAGACAATGTAACTATAGAATTATATAAAATAGTTCAAAAAATTTACTTTCTCTGCAAGAGCCCAATGTTCATTAGTTAAAAGAAATGGACCGCGCTCAATCCTAGGATAGAGTAAGCATTCATGAAAGTAGTGAATGAGACCCTATGAGAAAAAAAAGCTTATAATCATTAGATATGTAGAATTCCACCTTACCTCCATGTCTAGCTGAAATTTTTAGCCTAAAACTAGTGGCAATGCAATAACTTTTATATGCAACAATTCTATGGTTAGATGAGTTTAAAAGGATATTGCAGTTCTAAATCTTTCGATAAAGGCTTAAGGGGCTCAAGGGCCTCTTTAACAATCAGATTTGATAATATGACATGCACAACATTGATGCAAAGAAAGAGAATTAACTATGGAAGGGGATGATGCATTGTCTAATTGTTCTTCAACATGATCATCTACAACCTCAATACCAAGATATGGTGATAGTATAGGTCTAAGTTTACACATGGCAGAAACATTAGCTAATGCTTTGTCTAAAGTAACAGCAAACACCTTTGAAGTTAATCCATAATCAACAAGCACAGATGCAACACGAACAAACACCTTAGAAGTAAATCCATACATCAATAAGCACAAGACCAAGCACCCCTCTTCTCTCTAGTTGCCAATCAAAGTTTATGTAATGAGCGACAATACTAAGGTAGTCGTCTTTTGCATTAGTCACAAGTCACACACAAGAACTAAGTCTCAATAAGCTTAGACTTGCAATCGGTGAAGAATTTAACCATGTCTATGGTGGTGGGTTGCCTAGGGATATGAACATATTAGGATAATGAGAATTTCTAATGTAATCTTCACTCATGTGAACATATGCATGTAAAACCCAATTCTTACCAACATCTCCTTATAGATTGACCTGACAGATCTTGAAATTGATAAAATCACCACAGTTGTCTCATCTAGATAATAAACACCATTAATAAATCTTAAAATAATTTTACAAGAAAAATATGAGCATAGGTGTTAAGTCAAGTACGTGAACCATTTTGGATAGATTCCACGGAAAAACTAACCATCTGATGAGCTACACTCAATTCGCAAGAGCATTCTATCAACCTCAAAGAGAGGAGCCAGAGTTGTGTTGTAGGTTATTTAGATGTGCGTTTTGGAGCCAGAGTTGTGAGAGTGCGCACATGAATGGATGCACCAGCGATAGTAGAGCGGTAAAGCTATATGGCACTCGAGTGTTTCTTGAGCTGTGCAGCTCATTCTTCTTGGTCGTCAGATCCACCAACAAGATACCAATAAATCTTCTCCAAGTCCAGCAGCCTTAGAAGGGGTGGCGATGGCGGTCAGACGGTTAGGGGATCTGGTGGTGGAGGTGGCCGAGCTAGGGGTGCCTGCATGGAAGCCGGAGATCGGGAGGGGAAGAAGGAGGCCATCGTGTGTCCGCCGAGCTTCGACAAGACCCACTAGCACGGCCGTGGTGGGGCAGGGGGAGTGATGGGCAAGGAAGAAGATGGACACTAAATCGAGCGTTGGGACACTTGAGCACCTTATAGGCAGACTCTACTAGAGAGGTGGAAAAAATAAGGTAAATGGATGATCAATTTGGTCAGATATAGGGATGCGAAACTACCCTCACGTTGGAAATGTTTCTTTGCCGCCATCTCACGGCCTTGATTACTGTATTATTTATTTTCGAGCCAATTCTCTTTGGTGTTCAATAAAAAAAACACCACAGTATGTACCCTGATTGGTGATTGACTTGTATATAGCCGGCTGCAATACAATTCCTTCCCTACTGCTGCGCAGGTCGCTGGAGTCAATTGGTGAGAGGAGGGAATGTGGGCGCTCCACTTGCTCCTTTGTCCCATACGGCCATAGTAGTACCTACTAGCATATATACCTCTTGGATTCGATTGTGCGCCTGTGCACTAGTTTGATCGATCGCTTCTGTGCATATGCATCATCGCATCACCCATTTAAGGCGAGGCCCTGTCTCGATGTGTACACGTCCACACCCCATGGCCCATGCGGCCATGCTCTCGGAACCTTATCTCTCTGCATTGGCCACCACCTCCATGCAATTCCAATACAGGTTGACGCTGACGCTGTAGTCGCTTGGTGCGTAGTGCTAGGTCTACAGCTAGCTGGCTGCAATAGAGTTTGGTTGGACGTGTCTTTCAGGAGTCATCGTCGTCTGAGAATATGGTCTCGCACTCTCTCACAGCTAGCTAGCTAATACACCTAGCCGACCTAGCAACCTCATCCCATCATGGCGTCATGGTCATGGGTGATGTGTGCGTGTGTGTTAGCTGGTGGCCAAGCAGCAGCAGCAGTAGCAGCAGCGTCGATGTTGCGCCATCCAGCTTCCATGTTGGCACATGAGCGACCTGACTGTGTAACGAACCAGGAGTCAGCAAACCACATGCCATTGCCGACAAGATTAAGAACCCAGCAGAGCCTTTAATTTCCCTTAGAGGAGCTAGTACGATATGTATGTAAACCTGGCAGCGTTCGCAGTGTTTACTAGCAAATTAATAAGATAAGAAAACGCCGTGAATAATTCTACCAAAGACCTGTATGTGGTACAACCTTTTTAAAAAAAATGTATGTGGTATACTGGTAGGTAGCAAAATTTGCTTTCAGGAAAATTGCGTAAAAAGAGCAAAGAGAGACCTGACTTTGATATATAGGAATTCTTTAGATGCACCCTAAATTTTAAGTTTTTTTCACTTTCTTCATCACATCAATGTTTAGCCACTTGTATGAAACATTAAATATAGGTAAAAAATAACTAATTATATAATTTAGTTATAAATCACGAGACAAATCTTTTAAACTTAGTTAGTCCATAATTAGACAATAATTGTCAAATACAAACAAAGATGCTACAATAACAAAGTTAAAAAATTTCAGCATCTAAACAAGGCCATAGCGTGGAAAGTGTGGAAAAATGAATGTAATCATGCTTGTCGATGGCTTTCCATTTCTTCCATAATGAATTCATTATTAACCGGCGACTCTGCACTGCATGCTATCATCGGATACAGCTAGCCTAGTAGTTAGTACACGTATATAGACATGTGATATGTGCATACGTATTAATTTCCAGTTCACTGCAGCGCGTCGATGTATCGAAAGCGCACTGCATTTTCTTTCGATGAGAAGATCGATGTTGGTAGTTCGTATGCAGTTGTCTCACCATGGAGGTACCTGTCATGCTAGCTGTGTGTATAGTACGTGTCAATGCACGTGTTACTCTCCATGGAACTGATGACCGTGCAATTATTCTTTCCATTTTTGTTAGGCATAGAAGGAGCGATAGAATACACAGTGATGTGAACTTCGCAATTATCTTCTACTATATTTTAAATTAAAAATTAATTATTCTAGCGAATTCATTTTGAATTGACTTTGACCAAATGGATATCAATAGTCACTAGTGCAGAAATGATATATAGTTCCGGTTGAGAAACCCCTCTAGTCCCGGTTTCCCAACCGTAAACAAGAATCATGGACTTAAGTCACATCCTTTAGTCCCGGTTCCCATAACCGGGACGGTCGTCCCCGCCGTGGCTTCCACATATTAGACCTTCCTTGCCAGTTGGTTATATTAGCTATATTAGCACGGACTAAATGTCTCTTTTTTTTCTTTTATCGCATCTTATTTTTATAGTCTCTTGCCTGTAAATTACTATAGGCATAAAAATTAAAAGTAAAGCTCATAAAGTAGTAACTTGTATATATATTACAATAATGATCATCCGCTCCAAATCATCAAGTTCATACAAACCACAGTAATTTAAACCTAGGCATTACACACTAGATGTAGATGTCCTACTAGATCCCAAAGTTCATGCAAACATTATATGTCAAAAAAAGTACCTAATTTGGCTTTCTTGCATTACTAAATCGGTGAAGAAGTGTAGGTCACCGATGCGGTATGCACAATCATGACTGAGGTAGAGCAACAAATTAAAGTAATGCACTCTCCCTAGACAACGTCTACTAACAACGAATGACTACCTACTGAATGCCCATTGGGCCCAATAAGTTTTAGCCGGTACTCCTTCCGTCTCAGAAAACATACAATTATGAGAAGCGTGTTGGTCAAACTATGTCAATTTTGACTAAGTTTATAGTAAAAAAATATTAACATTTATGTCTCAAAATAAATTTATTAAAAAACTAGACTTAATGATCTTTCTAATAATATTAATTACTTAACATAAATATTTATATATTTTAATATATAATTATTGACAGTTTAAAAACGTTAATTCCTTAGAAAATGAGAATTACATGTTTTCTGACACGGAGGGAGTACTGCCATTCTTCTATACTATTGTGGTGGCCGAGGGGTCCATCGTACTTCCAGCTGTTCCCTAGTTGCTCCAAAGCTTGATCTAGAATGGAAGCCAAGCCACAAGTAGCATCGGTACAATCATGGAGCAAATGCTGCCAGTGGATAAACAAAAAAAAAAAATCAGAGAGCATTAATAGAATAGAAACAACAAATGAAAATGAGTGAGGTATATATCAGTGAAGATTTTACCACATCCATCACGTTGTTCCTCGCGATATATTCGCTTACTTCCGCAACAGGTCGACGACCTACACACAAAGCTGCTACCTTGAAGTCTAATTAAGTTATCAGGAACCTCAATGCAAATGCGTTCTAGTGCCACTAAACAGATATACACGACATCGCGCTGGGCTGATGCACTAATGGGACCCCTCGTAGGGATGCGAAAGCTAAGTTCACATGTACATAACCAACCCTGTCACTTCAGAAAAAACATAACCAACCCTGTGCATCAGAAACAAGGTAAGTGCTGACTCCAGTGTAACAACTCTAAAAATCCTAATCACCAAAAATCACAACCAACAAAAATTTTTCTAAAGCATCCCATTATTGGTGAGTGTCACATAGAAAAACATCCAATAGTTGCACAAGTAGCACCAATGTTAGTTGGAGCATTTGCATTTTAATCACAAGGTTTGTTTGTCTCTTATTGATTTTATGTATTGCTAATAAAATCAATAACTTTATCACATGTGTATATATATGTTACTAACCATGGACTTGGCTCCCAACACTCCCTTGAGACCCTAGAAGACCAATCATGATATAGGTATCATGATCACTAACATTGTTAACTTGGGATCAAGGCTTGAGTAGTTAGTAGCAAGAGGAAGAAATAGAAAAGGGAATAGAAGAAAGGGAGAAAAAGAAAAGGGGAAAGCAGCCCAGCCAGCCACCGCGGCCCGCCTCGGCCTGCTGGCCTCGCCAGCGCCACGGCCCGGCAGGGCACCCGCACGGCCTGCCTCAGCCCGGCCTGCCAAGCCAAGGCCGCCAGCCCACCAACTGCCAGCTCGCCCGCACGCTTGGCCCAACTAGCCACCGCAGCCTAGCAAGGCCGGCCTGCCTTGCCCTCGTGCCTGCACGGCCTGTGCTTCCCGCACCGATGGCCCAAGTGGCCGGGCTGGCCCAACATGAGCCTGCCCGTGCCGCGCGTCGTCCCGCTGCCGCTGACGTCGGGGCCCCACCTGTCATAGCCTTCGTTTCCTTTTCTGTGCATCGCCCCGTCCCGTCTGTCGCTCCGTTTTTGTCCATGGCACGCCGATGCCTTCTGCCGGCCGCACGTGCTGCCGTCCGTCCGCGTCGCCAGGCCCCTGAAACCCTAACCCTAGCTCACGGCAGCGCCTAGCCGCTAGATCGGCATAAGCCATCTGCACCGTCCGTCGTCGGCCGCCATGGCGATATAAGGGAGGAGCGTTCGGCCTTTAGGGTTTCCTTGCTTGCACATTCGCCTTGGCCGCGCCCGCACCTGCCTGCTTGAGAAGGGGAAGAGGAGAAATAAGGAGAAGAGGAGGCGGGGAGGGGCACGAGCCGACGCTGGAGCTGGAGCCGAACGTCGCTGCCGCCCGCACGTCAGAGGAGGAAGACCCGGAGCCCCTGTACATCTACACTGTCGTCCGCCGTGCTTCTTCCTCTACCTTGAGCCGACGCAGCCTCGCCTCCAACCGCAGCCGCACAAGGTGAGCTCGCCCTACTCGCGTCCATGGCCGTCGTCAGCTCACCGCGTGCGTTCTCGCTCCCCTTTCCCTCATTCTCTTCATTAGCTCGCCCAACGTGTTCGCCTAGTCCTAGGACACCTTCCTGGCAACCCCTTGGAGCTTGGCATCGACCACAGTAGGGGCCACGTGATTTTGCAGCCCCAGACGCCATGCGCCCGGCCGCCAGAGCACCGCCGTGACGTTCGTCATCGCGCGCACCCCCGCGAGCCTCTGATAGTTGCGCCGTAGATCCTTGGAGATGGAGAAGATGAAGGGCAAGATGGAGCCTCACCGGAGTTTTTCACCGCCACCGTCGATTGCCAGCCTAGGAGCCAATTCCTCCAAATTGAGCACCCCACTATGTTCGCCTCATGCTCAGGAAGCCGTAGCACAAGTCAAGGATGCCTCCCATGCGGCGTAGCGACCCGCAGTCGTGGCCGCGACGCCCGCCGCCGCCGTCATGCGCGCGCCGGCGAGCCTAGCCACCGCGCACCCGCTTGGACTCCACCGCCGCTTTCGCCTTGCTCTTACGACACCGTAGCCGCAGCCCTAGCCATCCAAGCCGGCCGAAAGCTTAGCACTGCTCGCCGTTGGCGCAGCCCGGCTGAAGCCACCGCACGCGTGTCGTGAAGGAAGGGGAATTTTTCCCCTTCCCGTGTGAACCAGGTCCACATGGCCACGGTGGACCAACCGGAGGAGGCCACGCGGGCCACTAGCCTCTGGTTCACCATGGACCTAGTCCACAAAGCCAAGCCTTGGACTCAGCTATAGACCAGGCCCGATAGGAGCCCAGTGAGCCACGTGGCCTATCCAGAATGCTGACATATGTCCGGGCCACGCTGGCCCAACCCGGCCCAGATCCGGCCCTGCCCAGGCCTGTCGAGGCCCGAACTAGGCTCGGTCGGCATTGACCGTGGACCCTAGTCCCACCTGTCAGTGACCAGACAAGTCGGCCCTACCTGTCAGTGACTAAGCTACCAGACCCACGCTGACATCAGCATGACGTCAGCCCTGCGCCACCACTGTTGGACCCGCAATGCCACATGGACCAACCAAATCATGTCATGTGTCACACCCAGAATTATTCGGCTCTTTTTCTTTTTCTATATATAGTTTTAAACTTCAGAAAATCATAACTTCTTCATACGAACTCCGAAAAATATGAACCAAGTGTCCAAATTTTCATAAAAATGAGCTCTATATCATAGGCTTATGTATGATTGCATTTGGAGTTATTGGGTTTCATTGGTTCTTTATGTTAACTCTATAGGAGTTGCTAACACGACTATTACGTTTCGTTTCAGAGGAGGAGCCACTTGAGGAGGACGACCCTGACTATGAGGAGGAGCTCAGTGATGACTACACAGGTGCCACATCCCATCCAACCTCATAGATCTTTTTACGCATGGCAAATTTACTAGTTGCAGGTGCTTTATTTTTATGAATTATCACCTGATGATAGGTTGCATGGTAGAATTGCTTGATGAGCCTTACCTTACCGCATCCTTACTCCTGGACACCCGCTGATAGGCTAGATGCATGCTTATTTACTTATGATGCTTTACTTCTACTACGCTTATATCTGTGATGTGATGCATGGTGGAGAGTATGGTATGGTATATGATTAAGGCACGTGGTGCCACTTTACTCGGGGAGAGTGTTGCGTGTGTCTTGGGTGTGTGGTGAGGGTTTGAGTCGATCGGACAGGATTCTACGATGAGCCTTGAGGGCGAGTCTTGCCAGGGGGTGTGTTCTGGGCATCCCTATGTGAGGTATCTGTGGCGGATACATTGTGAGGTATATGGTGATTCCGGGGATGAGAGCCTTCGTGGAGCGAGGCCCCGGGTAGGAGGTGCTGTTGTAGCACGGACTGTTGTAGTCCCTATGAGAAGATAATCCTGTCTGATCCCCCTAGGACCTGATATCTCTTAAGAACCAAAACCTTGGGACCTACGTGCTCACCGCTCGCCCCTGTATGGGCGGGGGACGGATGTCTGACTAGCTAGGACAGTGCCACTACTACTAGGTTGTTAGTAGATAGTGTCAGAAGGTATAGGCATTGGGACCCACACCCTCCTTAGACAACATAGTGACCTCGGGGGCCCGGTACTATGTCTCACAGTCTCAGTGTGCCGGTGGTACCTATCCGCGATGTCCCAGTACTGAGTGGTAGGGTGGCATTGCACCAGTTAGAAAGCAGCGGAATCAGCTTAGGCGGGGCACCGTCGATGATGGTGATCTTGTGGTTACGGGAGTACACGCTCTGCAGAGTTTTGAATCTATATATAGTCCGCGGCCTCGGTTTGGCCCTTCCCTCGACCTACGCTTCTTGGGAGTAGTGAGATGAGTCCTTCTCTTCTTCCCTCCAGTGTTACCCTTTCTTGCTGTGAGCCGCTGAGACAGGCTCTAGAGGGAGTTGGACCTGTCGACTGAGTGCGAGAGGGTGAGATGTGTGTGATGATGAGATGGGAAAGATGTGTGGATGAGATGGGTTAAAACTTGATAAACTATATATATAATTTTGGTCACCACTTTTATAGGAAACCACAGCCATATATATGTCTCTTTGATTATATCCTTTGCATCCATCAAAATACTACATAGCAAAAGCAAAGCATAGGGTGGGACGAGTGGCCAGTACAAACCGTACTGAAAATTATTTGGCAGGTAAACCCGACTACGACTTCACTGATGAGGAGTAGACGTCTCGTTCCTAAGCTCAGAATTTTTTTGGGGATTTGTTATTGCTTCTACCTAATGCAGTTGTTCCAGTTGCTGCTACTCTGATGATTCCCGCCATTTTGGTGGTGTACTATTTATATAATCCCTTCTAATTGTACTCTTTTATTCGATGTATGGATTTCTGTATCAACTATTATTGGATAATGTGATGGTTTAAGCTTCGAACTATTATATTATTTATCATTCTGTGTATTTTCTCTTCGTAGAAAATTGAGAATTTTTCATCCAGCCACTCTACCCGGTCGATAAACTACGACACATATATGCAATATATTATTTCAATGGATGCATACATATTATCAATATACATACAATAGCTGGATTAGGGAAGTCTGTAATGGCAAGCACTTGAGCAAATGGCAGATCACCAAGATAGTAACCTGTTGGGCGTGGTGGGGGAGGTCTAATTAAAAAACCTGATAAATTTAAATATAAATATAGAATGCATATTAACAATGCGTAAATGTGTCAAAATTATAGAATGCATATAAAACATGGGAAATAAAAACATATCTATACTAGTAAAATATCCAGAAGCCATGAGAAGAACTCGTCAAGAGAAGAGTAAAAATAGTGAGAGATGAGAGTTAAAAGTGAGAAAAAAGAGTGATTGGCTCCCCTAAGCAACAACACACACGATCGCTCTGATTTAAAAAGGAGCTAGTCTGGGTTGGGGGTGGCCAGCATGGCCATTATATACTGTGGGGGCCTTTAGTCCTAGCTGGATCCACAAACCGGGAGAAGAAACTTTAGTCTCGGTCTGTAGTACCAACAGGGGCTAAAGATTCACTTTTAGTCCCGGTTGGAGTTACACAGACTGGAACTAAAGGTGCCTTGCTGCAAGATGCCGAGATACCTATGTTAACTTCATCACTCTTTTGATTCGTGTATGCAGTCCGTCTTTGAAAGGTGCAGATATCTTTAGATTGTGCGCGTCTATTTATTGGGGTGAGTTGTGAACTTGTATATAACTATACTATGTTTTGTAAAAAAATATTACATATACACAACAAAAGGGATGTAACGAGTCTAGTATCTACTTCCTCTGTATCAAATTGTAAGTTATTCTAAGAATTTTGAAGAGTTAAAGCATCTCAAGTTTGACTAAAATTTATACTATAAAATAATAACATTTATGATGCCACCTATAATTTGAGACGGAGGAAGTATGCTGCACCGCAAGGATTGTCAATTTTAAACAAAAGCTGGTCCTACGCGTTACAAACCCAATGAAGTTGGATAAAACTATTCACAATTCAATGCATTCTCAATGGGTCAGAGTTTTTGACAAGAAATCTTAAGTCCAAGCTGCTAGTTCTCATTCATCACATGCCAAGAGTGTGAATTGGGATACCGTAATGATATCATCATCGGTTTAAGTGTAAATTGAGTTTAGAATTGTGTTTATTATTTAATATATAAGTGGAAAATGGACATTATTGCCGTAGCACCTAAACCCACACACAAAAACAAGGATATAAATCCTCAAACTCCACCTCAGTTCTTCCGCAAGCCTATGCGGGACGTTTCTGTACCAACCACAAATGCATGTACCATATAATTCTGTTAAGAAGTCGTTCTTGTTCAAACACAAGAACACACACTGGCACTTAGGTGAATCGAGAGGCAGACGGGTGGAGGAACTGCACGGTATTTCCTATTCACTTTCACTGCTGGTTACATGTACATGAAAGTGGCCCCTAATTTATAGGGGTGAGAGGGTGCTGGATAAACACTGCTATAGTAGAATAAGAATTCTCCATATTTACTGTAGACTATAAATATCTTTGCTTTGAGAGTCGTGTCTGCTTTAAGATTCATGCTTCTAGAAAATTCTTCTTCCTCCTCTTTATAATTTGGCCACATTTAATTTATTTCATAACACTCCCCTTGGCCAAATTATTGCAATGTGCATGCCTCGTTAAAAACTCCCCCCAAAAACCAGTGGGAAAAAAGGGTAGGAGAAAAGAGTACATCGCAGGCATCGCTTATGTTGCACCCGTTGCCTCGTTAAAAACCTTGTATGAGAAAACCCTGTGGGAAAAACTCATCAAGAAAAAAAGAGTACAACGGTTGATGCTTAGGTCAGGTCTTCAGGACCGACTTCTGATCTTCAGGATCACGATCATGGGCTATGGCTTTGGGGTTTGTCTCCCCCTAAACCTTGCAACTCTCTCAACCGCCTCAAGCCAATTCCACGGACGCACTTGTAGAAACTAAAGGCGGGAAGAGACTTGGTGAACAAGTCTGCAAGATTGTCACATGATCTTGCCTGCAGGATTTTTATCTCCCCGCTCTTCTGGAGCTCATATGGATAAAAGAACTTTGGAGCAATATGCTTCGTGAGATTGCTCTTCACATAGCCCTTGTGCATCTATGCAACACAAGCCGCATTATCTTCATAGATAATGGTGGGAGTGTCAGCGATGTTCATACCACATGACTTCTAGATGTGGTGAATCATCCGCCACAGCCAAACACACTCTCATGCAGCTTCATACAGAGCGATTATCTCTGAGAGGTTTGTCGATGTGGCAACCAAGGTCTGCTTCACAGACCGCCAAGAGGTGGCTACACCACCATAGAGAAACACAAAACCAGTCTATGATCTACCATTATGTGGGTCAGACAGATAGCCTACATCCACATATCCCACCATGGTTGGAGTTTGGTTCTTCAGGAACCATAGACCAAGGTCCTGGGTACCTTGCAAGTACCTTAGGATGGTTTTCACACCAACCCAATGCCTTCTGGTTGGAGAAGCACTGTACCTTGCCAATAGATTCACTACGAATGCAATGTCAGGTCTTGTGCAATTCGTGAGGTACATTAGTGCTCTGATGGCACTTAAGTATGGAACTTCGGGTCCCAATACCTCCTCACCATCATCCCTTGGTCTAAATGGGTCCTTATCCGCTTCCAAGGATCGGACCACCATGGGGGTCTTAAGAGGGTGGCACTTGCTCATATTGAACTTTTCAAGTACCCTCTTAGTGTAGGTAGACTGGTATACAAATACTCCTTCAGGGAGGTGTTCGAGCTGCAGGCCCAAACAAAACTTGGTTTTACCCAAGTCTTTCATCTCAAAATCTGATTTGAGGTAAGCCATCACTTTCTCAATGTCCCTTGTCGTCCTGATGATGTTCAAATCATCGACATAGACTAAGATGATGCAAAATCCATCACCGGATTTCTTTATAAAGACGCAGGGACAATCATCATTATTCGTGTAACCTCTCTACAGGAGAAAGTTACTTAGATGGTTAAACCACATCCTTCCAGATTGTTTCAAACCATATAATGACCGTTGTAGGCAGACGCTGAACATGTTGCTATTTTGATTCGGTCCAGGGATCTTGAGTCCTTCAGGGACTCTCACATAGATTTTTGAATCAAGTGACCCATACAAGTATGCAGTCACAACATCCATCAACTGCATTTTCAAATTCAAGTTAGCTGCCATGGATATAAGGTATCAGAATGTTATGCCACTCATGACAGGCGAGTAAGTCCCATTGTAATTGATGTCGGGTCTCTACATGAACCCTTGTGCCACCAGCCTCGCTTTGTATCTTACCGTATGACCATGTTCATTCCTCTTTCGGAGGAAGACCCATTTGTATTATATAGGGATGACTTTGGGAGGTGTTGGGACTACAGGCCCAAACACTCTTTGACAAAGCGAGCGCAATTCTGCCTCAATTGCTGCTTTCCATTTATCCCAATCAGAGCACTTCCGGGACTCTATTATGGACTTTGGTTCTTGATATGGATCCAATGAGTCAAAAATTTTTGAGGTGAAATATATGTCAACAACGGTGGTATTTCTATGATATGACTCTCCTGATTCCATATAATTAGTGGCAATCTCCTCATGATCATCCTCCAACTCACCGTGATTTCCCAAAATGGTTGAGCTGTGATGTTCCGATCTCCCAATGCGATTGTGCACGCACGATGCATTGGGGTTCCCATCTTCGAGATGGTGTCCTTCAGGGACTTCCTCAACTTCAAGTTGAGTTGCCAGTTCAGGGGCAATCTTGACTTCAGGTTGAGCTTCTTCATCTGATCATTTGAGTGATACAAGTGGCTCAGGCCCTTGTCTATACGGATGTCTCCGTGGACACTTGTCCTGAGCGCCCGGAGGTCTCCCCTCTTCCTAGGATTAGGGGAGATGGTGACCTTCTGGGTACCTGCACCCTCTCTGGCCCATTTACTGCAGGTATATGCGACCTTGTCACTCTTTTGTGATCAATGAAGGCATCAGGCAGCTCATTTGCAAGATTTTACAAATGTATAATCCTCTGAACTTCTAGTTCAGACTCACTAGTGTGTGGGTCTAAAGATTGCATCCCTATTGCATTCCATTTAATTTCTCGGCATTCTTCTTGATGCCTATCTCCCCCCTAATGTTGGGAAATTTTCTTCATCGCAGACACAATCAGCGTACCGAGTCGTATGAAGACCCCCAGTCATAGGCTATAAATATTTGATTATGGACGGAGTCTCATAACCAACATATATCCCCAACTTCCGGTGGGCTCCCAATGTTGTATGCTGAGGCGGTGGTATTGACACATATACTGCACAACCAAATATATGCAGAAGGGAAATACTTGGTTCTTTCCCATGCACCAGCTGCCAGGGGGATGTATCATGATATGCAGTTGGCCTGAGTTGAATGAGTGCTACAGCATGCAACACTGCATGGCCCCAATAGCTGGTTGGGAGCTTACAATTCTACAACATTGGCCTGGCAATCCACTTGATCCTCTTGATCAGGGCTTTAGCTATACCATTTTGTATGTGGACATGTGTTACTGAATGCTCTACCTTAATTCCCAAGGCTAAGCAATAATCATCAAAAGCCTTCGACCTAAACTCACCAGCATTGTCCATCCGAATGGACTGGATGCGGTTATCAGGGAAGCTAGCTCTTAGCCTGATTATTTGGGCAATAAGCTTAGAGCAAGCATGGTTTCTAGTGGACAACAGGTCCACATGGCACCATTTGGTAGATATATCAATCAGTACCATGAAGTACCTAAATGGGCCCGATAGGGGCTGAATAGGTCCACAAGTATCACCTTGTATACTTTGCAAGAATGCAGGTGACTCATCCCTAATCTTCAGGAGGGATGGTCTAGTGATTAGCTTTCCTTTTGCACATGAGGTGCAAACAAACTCTTTAGGATTTGGGAAGCATTTGACATCATGGCCAGCAGAATTGTTGATGATCCTTCTCATCATATTCAACCCAGGATGACCCAAACGATCATGCCATACTCGAAACGATTCTGTGTTTCTGTATATGGTCTTCATCGTAACATATTCTTTAGTGGGTTTTACGTATGTATAGTACAACCCAGTTGGCGATAAAGGGAGTCTTTCCATCACTCTCTTTTGGTACCCATCAAATTTAGTGATGAGCAGGTATTCTGTACCTTGCTCAATCTTGAAACCGTTCGCACGGATATCTTTGAAACTCAAAAGTGTGCGCTTTGCATCAGGATACAATAATGCATCCTTCACGATATGGAAATGATGCGTCAGGATACAATAATGCATCAGGGTACCCATAGGGAGAACCAGTCTGGCACTTCCCTTGCCCACGATGTGAACACTGCTTCCAGCAATGGTCATGATATTTCCATTTTTCTTTTCAATCTTTGGAAATATCTGGTTTCCCTTAGTATCGTGTTGGTGGTTGTTGACACTCTTTACACCACTTAAGCTAGGTTGTCATCCCTGGCATGGTGCAGGAGTGTGGTATTAATAAATGAAAAATGCTCCTCTAGAAATAAATATGAAATCCACAAGCGCACAGATAATACCGATGTAGCATTTTAACCAGGAGTAAACCAGGTATCGTTATTTATATTTTTACCCATGGAAGGAATGGCTAAGGATAATGAGCATTGATCATCACTGCATGTGGTAATGGAGAGTATAACCAGGTCTTTGTCTATCTCTCATACAGGATAAGTGTCATATAAAATAATATATATATAATGAATAAATGGTAAATGGTAAATGATAAATGATCAACACATAGCCACATAAAATAATAACACATCTCAATAGAATACTCTAAGTCTATAACACTAGCATGGAATTAGGATGAACTACAAGAATAAATCCTAAGTTATTCTAACTATAAAGTCAAAGCATATGATGATTAGTGCAATTACTCTTGGCAATCATGGCAAGAAAAGGTTATACTAAAGCATAATGAGTATTACAAAGGAAGATGAAGAACATAGCAATCACTTCCCTGTAATAGTTACGCTCTACCTACCCTATACTCGGGAGGAGGACTACAAAGGACTCAACAGGACTATCACTCACGCGATCTACCTCATGGTCCGAAATATATGGTGTAATCACAGGAAAATACGGTATAGGCACCACGCCTACACAATATTTACCACTCACCCATGATATCAATGAGCAAGCTCTATACGATCCCATACTTGAATATAATTCTAATCCAACTATGCTAAGCATATAATCAAAGTAAACTAAGAACATCATAATTGAGAATATAAGCAAATAGAGCAAAGTCATATCCAATATAATAGAATAGAGCAAAGTCATATTCATAGAATGATGAACAATATGAATAAAACAAGAACGAATATAAAAGTAGGAGAGAATTACCAAGAACTCTCTTGACAGATTCGGAAACCAAGCGAAGCTTGACTCCTTCTAGTTCTAATCATATGTAGCTATGCTATGACTATGGAGCTCTAATTGAGATGGTGGTTCTAGGGCTTGATCAGGGCTTCTCCCTTGATGAATAAAGTTGAGAATGAATTAGAGAATGAATCAGGGTTTCTCCCAGGGCTAGGGGCCTTGTTTATATAGCCTCCTAGAATGCACCACAGCCCTGGGATCAAACCGACGTTCATGCACGGTGAAGATTGATCCTCAAAGGCGGTTGGGGCAGGATCCTAGAGGTTGGACCATATTGGTCCACCTCATAGGGCGAGCACCCTCCTGGCCAGGGCGGGTGCCCTGCCCATGTGACCAAGCGGCCTTCGGTCTGGTCTGGTGTCTTCTAGAGTATTCTTGTGCATGGGTTGATTCTCTCTATGTAAATCTTACATGTGGGCCTTCTTTGGTTGTTTTCCAATAACCCCCTACAAAAATAGACATTCACCAAAACTCATGAAATTTTGTCAGTATAACCCCTATAGCTAGATGATATTTATATTTAGGTCTTTTCTCATGCTAAGTTGACGGTTAAAAAGAGCACTTATCTACCATCAACAACTCCCCCAAGCTTACCTTTTGCCCGTCCCTGAGCAAAGATATACTCAGTGATGGATCAGGAGTTGCTACAATGCTTTCACACCTCAAAAGTACACATGCGTTTAAACAAGAACTCTCCTCCAGATTAGAATGAACTATTCTGATTATAGACTTACTCATATTACCTTCCACCATGGGGCTTGGAGCTGTCACTTGGGTCTTGAGTAGTTAAAAGATAGAACTGTCAAGTCAAGTGCCATGTTTCAAGCTCTTTGATCAACTATTATTCTAGAGTTTTTGCAAGATTTTTAAATAAAACTTAGAGATTCCTTTGTATGACCCTCTCAACTCTCTCCTTTGTGGTATTTTTGGATTCTCACCAAGGCATTTTAATGATGTATGCCTTCAAAGTATGTCGTATTTTTGGTATTTGGTCATAGTGACATTATGCCTTCTCTCTCTCACCCTATCTCTAATTAGCTTATATGGAGTTCATAGGTGGGGAGACAAGGAAAACATACTTGCAAACATTTATTGCACAATCAAACCATGGATCCAGAGAAACTTGGTCATACAATCAAATCAAGATATGCATGTGTATGGGGTATATGGATAAGTAGTAGAAAGAATAGTAATGATGGTAAGGGGTGAAGGGATGATAGAAGTGAATACTTAATTCTACTAAAGCTCCTTTGAAGGGATTCATACCTCTTATTTGAACTTTGAAAAACTTCGAGGAAAACTTGGGCTACTCAGTGTATACACATTTTTTTTGAATGGGGGGTATAAGGATTTTTCTTTCCCCTCTTTCTTTCTTTCTTTCTTTCTCTTTTCTCTTTTTTTAATAGAGCAAACAACAGCCAAGCTTCTTTTGAAATAGATAAATTGATAAGAGGTAGCAATAGAAATATTTAGAGCTTTATGGGCTAGCAAGAAAATGGTAGGGATAAATTGATGAAATATCTTTTTGGGTAGTTTACCCCTAGGATAGGAGTAGAACTAAATTTTGAGTGGATCTGAGTGGAATGAATGAATACACACTTCAAGGATAGAAGTGGCATGAATGAGTGGATGTATATATGTGGGTGCATACTTTCAGGATAGAATCAGCATGTATGTAGGAGGAATATATGCAGGTGCGTACTTCTAAAATAGAAGCAGCACATATGTAGGAGGAATGTATGGAAATCTTGATTTTAACCGCATGACCAGCTCCTAAGGGTCTACATAGCTCGACCACACTCAACGCTCACAAGCAGTAACAAAATTGAGTGTAGGGGTTTTCCTAATCTAGTGAGCATGTATATGGCTGTGGTAGGAATTTAAAACTCTCATCATACAAGAACTCATCATGCAGCAATTTAAGTTTTTAAAAGATAAATTCTCCAGAACTCTAGTATCGCTAGGAACAAGATAAATAATAGCTCAAAACCTTCTAATATCATATCCGTCAACCACCTAGACTTAGATCAAGCATTCGCTATCCACAAGTTCAGGTTTTGAGCAAATCTCAAATCAAAAACATTGTATCCAAAACTTGGGAGAGTACAAGGTTGAAAACTAGGTACTTGAAAGGAATTACGGCAGAGTAACTATTCATCATTTCCATGCAAGAGTTTATTCTAGGGATTAACTTTGAGCAAGATTAAACTCTCCTACATAAAACATATATATAGAAAAAGGAAACATTTATTTGGTTTCTAAAGGTTATGCATCTTTTTATTTATTAGAACAAAAATATGTAAACCAAAATATATAGGTAAGAAAATACTTAGCTGGATACATGGGGGATGCCCTCCCCCAAGCTAGATGTTGACATAATTTTGGTTGATGCAGCAGACGGACAATAGAGGTGTACTTCCTCTCTAGGAGTGTTGATGACGACGACTATTGAGACAGACTCCGATAGAGGGTAGATCATCCTCCTGTCTGTTAACTTCCTTTGATCCTTCAAGTTCTGAGGAGCTCAAATAGATAACAAAGCTTGTGGAACTGATTAAGTGTTAGTCATAAATCTCTAAGCTTTTGGTCATATCAAACTTCTCGAAAGATATCTATTTCTAATTTTAGCAGGATCTTTCCAATAACACATTTTTTATTTTTGTATTTATGCCATGCAAGAAACTGTAAACATGATGAATGCATATTATTTTATTTTTATGCCACCACAGCAAATATACTTATGGGTGTTATGCCATAATTTCACCTGCATGGGGCTTGACATTTATATGGATGCAATGCAAGACATTTATTGATAAAGTAAACATGTAACTGGCTATGCATTAAAAGAGAAAGTAAATATGCTAATAGAAAAATGCAATACAGGAAAGAAAATTGATAACTTACCAAGTTTTACCTCTTGGCGCGGCGTTCGGCGATTTATGTCCTCCGAATAGGACCTCTTGTTTGCTCAATATTCTTAGGGCACCTCGGATGGCACCATTGGCCGATCCTCTTCTTGAGTTGAATCTGAAACTGATTTTACCTTTACTTTCCATACCTGTTTGGTTGATGAGGTTGACTTGGAGGAAGGGGTTGGTTGCACTATCTTCTCTTCCTTGTTTTATATGGGGATTGTTTTTGTTGGTGGTACAACTTCCTCCTTGGGATATCAATCTTTATATCTTGATACTATTCCTTCATAGTCAGCCTATCCATTCTTGGTGATTTGATTCTTCTGATGGGTACGGGTGCGATGTCTTCTTCTATTTTTATTCTTCTTAGAATCTTCATTGACCATATAGTTATCATTAAAGTAGCGGTGCACCTTCTCAGAGGGGAAATGGAAATGCACTTCTCCTATTCCAATGTAGATGCTTGCTTGAGTAGTGTTCAGGAACGGTCTTCCAAGGATGATAGGTGGATCATACTCATCTCCTCCCATGTCAATGACTAGGAAGTCTGTAGGGATGAAGTGGTCATCAATCTAGACAGTGACATCTTTTTCTAACTCATCCATGAAGCCAAATGATTGGTCTGCCATCTGTAATTGTGCATAGGTGGGACGCAGAGGCATAGTGCTATAGAGAAACTCATAAGTGACCTTGGCCATTATGTTGACGCCCGATCCGGTGTCACAGACTGTCTTTTGGAAAGAGTTATGATTGATTAAGCATTCAATGGTTGGGACACCCGGGTCGTCCTTCTTGATCAAATGCGGAGACTTGAGCTGATGGTCATGGTCTCTGTGGACTGTTGTGACCATCCTCACTGCCTTCACTTGTTGTGGCTTCTTGTTCTTGTTCTTCTTCTTTGTCTCATAGGCAAGTTGAGGGTGTTCAAGGAATTGTAACACTCGATTCTTGAATAAAAAAGTTTCCCTCTTCCCTTTGATGTTGAAACAGATCTTGGCTGTGTTGGAGTAGATGATAGCTCCAGCGGTGTTCAAAAGAATGGTCGTCCCAAGATGATGGGTGACTTCTCATCACCTCATGTCTCTATTACCACGAAGTCTACAGGAACATACGAGCTACCCACTCATACACAAATATCTTCTAGAATTCCTTTGGCGTAGCAAAGTGACTGGTCTGCAAGCTGCAAGCACATGGTTGTGTATGATAAAGGATAATCAAATATTCTTTCATATATCACCTTGGGCATGATGTTGACGCTTGCACCGAAATCACAGATTGTTTCGTTGAAGTTCATACTCCCAATGGAGATTGGGATGACTGGTCTCCCTGGATCACCTTTCTTGATTGGGAGAGTCTCATCATTCCAACCAGATGTTGGAACATTCTAGTTGCTTCCTACATTAAAGATGTCTACAAGATTTGCAGATTCTAATTCTTCTGGCTTCCTCGGAATGATCTTACCTTGGTATTCGGGAGGAACAACCGTAACAAGCTGAGATATTTGTGACTCAATCATTTTATTAAAGCTATGTTGATTCTTAATGGCAGTAGAAAAGTTATCCATCCTACTATTAATTGTTTCTAGCATTTTATCATTGGATGCTAACTTCTTAGACAGGTTATCCATTAACTTTCCATGGTTAAGCACTAACTCCCTCAAAGATGGCTGATTAAAAGAATTGAAAGAATTATTACCTTGATAGTTACCTAAGTAGTTAGGCCTTTGCTGTTGGTTCCAACCTTGATTTTGTTGAGGACGATAATAATTGTTGTTGTTGTTGATGTAGTTCACATCCTCTTGTAACTCTGGGCAAGTGTTGCCTAAATGCCCAGTTTCTCCACACTCTTCACAAGTCATGTAAGAATCATGAATGTGCATGACTTTTTTCTTCTCACCGGCTCTATCATCGAGCCTCTTCATCAGCAGGTCCATCTTGGCAAACAGCATGTCTACCTCCTTGAGCTGGTGCATACCTCCACCTCTCTTGCGGCCTTGAGTTCTTTCTTCGTTCCAACCTTGGTTGGACGCCATCTTTTCCACAAGAGATGTGGCTTGAGAAATTATGAGTGATAAGAATGCACCTCCAGCAGCAGTATTCATGGTCTCACGAGTGCTGTTGTTGAGCCCATGATAGAATGTTTGCATAAGTATCCAATTCTCCATTCCATGTTGAGGACATTCTAAGATGTAATCTTGAAAGCGCTCCCATGCTTCTGGAACGGACTCATCATGTTGTTGCTAAAAACTTGATATCTTCCCACGAAGAGCATTTGTCTTGCCCATGGGAAAGAACTTTGCCAAGAAATTGGTGGAGCAAAGTGCCCATGTAGTATTCTTCTCCTTGTTTGCGTAGAACCACTGCTTCGCTGTCCCCAAGAGTGAGAATGGGAAAAGGCAAAGTAGTATGGCATCTCTGGGACATCCTTTATGGTGAAAGTGCTGCAAATCTCCAGAAAATGTTAGAGATGAGCACTAGCGTCTTCATGTGCCTTCCCACAAAACTGGCTAGCTTGCACCATGTTGATGAGCGCAGGCTTAAGCTCAAATGGCCGCTCAATGTCCGCAGCAGGTCCAGTCCGGATGTTAGCCGTAGTTGGAGCTGAGAACTCACAGAGTGACTTATCTGCCATGGCTTCGAACACTGATATCAAGTCACAAATAACTCTTTGGCGATCTTTTGGTACAGAAGGAACTTGAAGTTGATTTAATGATGATGCTTGAGCTTTCTTTAGCTTGGCTCTGGTCCTTCTGATTAATGCTTCTGGATTATTAATAAAATTATCTGGAAGATCAAACCTGTTCATACATTACCCTGCATAAAATATAAGATAGGCAAAAGACAAGGGTGAATCTGTATGAGTAGAGAAAATTTTGGTTCCTCGATCACATTAGTGGATGCAAGTGATGGCTCATATCCTTTTTGAATAGCTATATTCCTTCCCCGGAATGGCGCCAAAAATGCTTGCTGATACTCCTTACACCACTTAAGCTAGGTTGTCATCCCCGGCATGGTGCAGGAGTGTGGTATTAATAAAAAAATATTCCTCTAGAAATAAATATGAAATCCGCAAGCGCACAAATAATACCGATGTAGCATTTTAACCAAGAGTAAACCAGGTATCGTTATTTATATTTTTACCCATGGGAAGGAATGGCTAAGGATAATGAGTATTGAGCATCACTGCATGTGGTAATGGAGAATATAACCAGGTCTTTGTCTATCTCTCATACAGGGTAAGTGTCACATAAAATAATATATATAATGAATAAATGGTAAATGGTAAATAATAAATGATCAATGATAAATGATCAACACATAGCCATATAAAATAATAACACATCTCAATAGAATACTTTAAGTCTATAACACTATCATGGAATTAGGATGAACTACAAGGATAAATCCTAAGTTATTCTAACATAAAGTCAAAGCATACGATGATTAGTGCAATTACTCTTGGCAATCATGGCAAGAAAAGGTTATACTAAAGCATAATGAGTATTACAAAGGAAGATGAAGAACATAGCAATCACTTCCCTGTAATAGTTGCGCTCTACCTACCCTATACTCGGGAGGAGGACTACAAAGGACTCAACAGGACTGTCACTCCCGCGATCTACCTCACGGTCCGAAATATATGGTGTAATCACAGGAAAATACGGTATAGGCACCACGCCTACACAATATTTACCACTCACCCATGATATCAATGAGCAAGCTCTATACGATCCCATACTTGAATATAATTCTAATCCAACTATGCCAAGCATATAATCAAAGTAAACTAAGAACATCATAATTGAGAATATAAGCAAATAGAGCAAAGTCATATCCAATATAATAGAATAGAGCAAAGTCATATTCATAGAATGATGAACAATATGAATAAAACAAGAACGAATATAAAAGTAGGAGAGAATTACCAAGAACTCTCTTGACAGATCCGGAAACCAAGTGAAGCTTGACTCCTTCTAGTTCTAATCATATGTAGCTATGCTATGACTATGGAGCTCTAATTGAGATGGTGGTTCTAGGGCTTGATCAGGGCTTCTCCCTTGATGAATAAAGTTGAGAATGAATTAGAGAATGAATTAGGGTTTCTCCCAGGGCTAGGGGCCTTGTTTATATAGCCTCCTAGAATGCACCGTAGCCCTGGGATCAAACCGACCTTCATGCACGGTGAGATTGATCCTCAAAGGCGGTAGGGGCAGGATCCGCGAGGTTGGACCTGATTGGTCCACCTCATAGGGCGGGTGCCCTGCCCATGTGGCCAAGCGGCCTCCGGTCTAGTCTGGTGTCTTCTGGTGTCTTCTAGAGTATTCTTGTGTGTGGGTTGATTCTCTCTATGTAAATCTTACATGTGGGCCTTCTTTGGTTGTTTTCTGATAACCCACTACAGAAATAGACATTCACCAAAACTCATAGAATTCTGTCAGTATAACCCCTATATCTAGATGATATTTATATTTAGGTCCTTTTTCATGCTAAGTTGACGGTTGAAAACAGTGATGCCACTGTCTATAAGACAGATCTCCGCTTCCGCCATGGGATTCCCGCATGTCCTGTTTATGCAATAAAAATATGATAGGAAATTTAACATGGAACACACATATTACAGGACAACAACATTACATAGTTCCTGGGAAATACTTTGGGGTAGGTTTAGGCCATTTTCTAAGTTACAAATGCTCTTCAGGAGCATATGGCCAAACCTTATAGACACACACTAGTACATGCGAACATCACATATAACTTGGTGTGATATTTTGGAGATTACTGCTGGTCCCCAAAAATATCATCATCAAGTGCAGGCTCAGCGATGAAGTGTGACTCATGTTGACCTTTTCCTTTGTTTTTGCTTTGCTGGTAAAGGTCAACAAGGTGCTTGGGGGTGCGGCATTTACGAGACCAATGCCCCTTTGACCTGCATATGTAGCAATCGCCTTGCTTTTCCCCACTATGGTCACCTCTTTCCTTCTTGTTGGGTTCGAACCTACCCTTAGGATTTCCTTTTCCATGTCTCTTGAACATGGGACCTCTCTTCCCCTTCCACTTCCCTTTCCCCTTTCCATGACTCCTTTTGCGACTGCGAGAACTCTCAGCAATGTTGGTGTGTGCTTCAGGCACAACCATGGAGCCAGTGGGGCGGGCAGAATGATTGTTCATGAGAACTTCATTCTGTTGCTTGGCAACCAATAGTACTTCACTCAATTAGGAGTACTTGGTGTATTTGGAGTTTCTGTACTGCTATCACAGAACGATGTTGCCGGGGTGGAAGGTGGACAAGGTCTTCTCAATCATATCAGCGTCAGTGATCTTCTGGCCACATAGACACAGTTTGGTGACAATCCTGTGCAAAGTAGAGTTGTACACAGCCACAGACTTAAAGTCTTGGAAGTGTAGGTTGATCCATTCTTGTTGCGCTCTATGGAGCACAATTGTCAGCTGCTGGCTGAAGCGGTCCTTCATGGACTGCCACAAGACATAAGGATCCGTCTCCGTCATATACTCACACTTCCGGTCTGGGTGGAGATGATGACGGATGAAGTACAATGCATTTGCTTTGGTGGGCTTTGTCCGCTCATCCTTGCCAGCTCCAGGCTGGACAATGATATGGACAATGGTATGATCAAGTTCCTTGCCTTCAAGTATGTTCTGGACATCAGAAGCCCAAGTGAGGTAGTTGTTGCCGTCAATGGCAAGCGCTTCGAAATCCCTCTTTGCGATGTCCGACATGCCTGCGCAAATATTTGCACAGCATTAGTCGGTGCATAATCTTTAGGATTATGACTTTGCATAGTTCTTCACGATTATGACTTTGTAGTAAAGTGTAATATGGAATTTAAGTAAATATAGTAAATGATAATAGTAATAACGAAAAATAATAAAGATAAGAAAGATATAGAGGGCTTCAGGCCACTATATGCCCCAGAAAACCTGATGGGCCTCATGAGACATTTGGCGCCTTATTGGGCCGGCCTGCTAGGCCTCGACGATTCCTGACCGTTCATCATTATCAAGGGTCCAAATTTGCCAATGGTCATATAAATAGGGGGGTTGAAAACCCTAACCCTATTTCCCTTCTCCTTCCTCACTCTTCCCTGCCGTATCTCTTTCAGACAAACAGTAGACAGGGGGTGGAGAAAGCGCCGGCCTCCCACACCCGTCGGGGTGGGGCACACGTGCGCTCGTGGACGGGAGGCGCCCACGTCGGGGCCGCGCTCCGCATCGGGGCCGAGGGCCGGGAGCCGCGCTAGGCGGGCTTCGCGCCGACGGGGCCGGGAGCCGCATCAGGCTGCTCGCCGGGTGTCGTGGTGGCGCCTGGTCTTTGCCCTTGGGGCTGGGCCGGGGCGGCGCGCCGTGCCAGGAGGCCGGCGGCTGCTAGCCGCGCGGCTGAGGCGTCGTGCGACCGGTGGCCGAGGGCCGGCGGTGCCAGCACCCGCGTCTGCGGGGCCACGCCGAGGAGCCGACGGCCTTCAGGGCCGTGGCCGGCAGGAGGTCGCTCTCCAGGCCCTGTGCCAGGGGAGCAGTGGCGTCAGTGGGGACGGGGCCGAGGGCACCCGCACCCGCGCGCGGCCGCATCCTGGGGTGACGGTGCGGCAGCGGCTGCAAGCCGATGCTGCCGGCATGTGGGGCGACGGCGGCCCACAGGGCCGACGCGTGTCCGCGTCCTTCGGGGCTGGGATTGCCCGATCTATGCGCCTTCGGGGCAGTGGTGATGGTCGATCTGCCTTCAGGGCAGTAAGGCCTGATCTACTCGCCTTCGAGGGGGCAGGGCCGATTTGCTCGTCTTCAGGACGACGACGGCAAGTATGTTCTTGGTGGGCAGAGGCAGGGCCATCCTAGCACCATCGGATGAGCGGAGGCAGAGCCGTCCTAGCATCCCCTTTGTTCTTCGGCGAGCGGAGGCAGAGCCATCCTTGCATCGCCGGGCAAGCAGAGGCAGAGCCATCCTAGCATCGCCATGGGTCATCTCCGGCAGTGGACAGCGACAGTGGTGGAGCCAGCCTTCATGTCACTGGGCGTTGCCGATGTGCCAACGAACCCAGCAGGTAGAGGTGCCCGTGCTACGTTTCCTGTGTGTATGATGAACGATTCATGTAACTTGTTCTTACCTTCTTAGCTTCGTAGAACTCATACCGGTAACGTGTTAAGAAATCGTTCTTGTTCAAACACAAGAACACACACCGGCCCTTAGGTGAATCAGGAGGCAGACGCGTGAAGGAGAACTGCACTATATTTCCTATTCACTTTCACTGTTGGCTACATGTACATGAAAGTGACCCCCAATCTATTGGGGTGAGGGTACTGAATAAGCACTGCTACGGTAGTTAGGAATTCTCCAGATTTACGGTGGACTACAAATATCTCTGCTTTGAGATTCGTGTCTGCTTTAAGGTGCTTCCAGAAAAATCTTCTTCCTCCTCTTTATAATTTGGCCACATTTAATTTATTTCACAACAAATGCCACCGCATCAGGAAAACAGACAGACCTGTAGCCACCAGCTTTAAAAGGCAGCCGCATCTCAGCCAACATAAGGGTCAAACACATAAGACACAAGTTTTGTTTTTTCACCACAGCAACGGCGCTGAGATGACGAATCGAAAAGAATCAGCTACAGTATTTACATTCCTCAAATATAACTCAAAACGGAAGCCAACTAACTCCAGGGCATCGTGCCCGCTAGCTCAGTCTCGTTTGTGGGTGCACTCCAGATCCTTTGACTCGAAGCATGGTTCAATACTTCATTTCTTATTATCAAAAATAATGCCCTAAAACTACCATCCTTTTAGTAACAAACTCATATTACACTTCGTACAACAAATGAGACTGGATGACACGAGTGGACCAGCAACAGCAATCTCAAAATCGCAGTGACCCAAGGACGAAATGAACTTATAGGCGATAATGTTTGCAGAATGATCCTTGTCCACAAAGTTATTATCCCCAACAGCCAAACAGATAGCCATCCAAATCTCAACCCGGTTATCGGTTACGCTCCACTGCCAAACAAGCCGCCATCTGGACGCCGCCCCTATTGGAGAAAGAAATCTACATTGGATGCTTTATTGTATTGACTTAGCTGACTTGCACCTTATTATAATGATCGGCTGCAACAGATAGTGATGGTATGGTAACAGGAAATCCAGGTCCCATCTGCAATAAGTTACTCCATTAAGTAAAAATATATGAACAATTTAAGTTCAACACAGGTCAGTACGGTTTATTGCACTAAAAAAGCTTGCACGGAAATGTCAGCTTTCAGTTTCAAAGCCTGCTAATGAGCATGCTTCAAATATCAGCTTTTAGTTTAGGTCAAAGAATATCTAGCCCAAGAAATGCTTTGCTACAAGGCTACGTGCTAGGAATAGCTGTTGCAAATCTACATCACAGCAGTTAATAAGACATCTCTCTGTACACTTTACATTTCATTTTGATCAACTGCACTGGTACTTCGAGGCTTGGTTGCAGTCACTAAGGAGACATTTCCATGTACAGAGGACAGACCACCATTACACCATTTCAACTTAGCAATGTTGATACCAACCATTAGCAACATTATACCAAGTGGCAACACACCTTTCTCTTCACCTTACTGAACTGTGTAGTTTTGACTTACAAACATATATATCCACTCTGAATTCAACAGAGTACTTGACCATGCCATGAGCCCATGAGTCCATTGCAACCTGATTGCTTCATTAACAGTCCTAACAAACTTCCGTTTTTCATGCAGTCATAACAAACTTCTACTCTAAGTATGGATGAATGAGAAGTACACATCCTCAAGAAAACTATGTACATGTGTGGTTTGTTTAGCACATGCATGAAGTAGCTAGTGATGATGACAGGCAACCAAAAACAAAAAGAAAGAAAAAAATCTTGTTACACATCTCAGCAATTTATTTGTTTGTGTAATGTGTTTCATGACATCGGAATGTAAAAAAAATGCATGTTGAAGTATGGTCTGCCTTCACAGTAAAGAGACGATAACTTACTGTGCTACTCAGTGTGAACTTCTTCACATATCCTACATATTTTGAAGCTGCAAGAAAGGGAGAATGTTAACAGCTTGTATCATAGCTCTCCATCACAATTATCGAATGACAGTGAATTATTAAATGTGTAGATATCCATTTACAGAGAAAAGGTGACATGTTCACTGTCCAAATCACATAACCAGATAGCCTTAAAAAAATCAAAACAAGCTTCCATGATAACACATTTTACACTAGAAGGATTCATCCTGTCCGAGGACAGTTGTATTGAAAGTCAAGTTTCTGAAGACCTTGTGCCGCAAACATATATATAGATATCACACTTTTGCACTATATGCACAACTACTCCATCTGATTCCAAATGCAGGTTGTTTTAGACTTGTGCACAAGGATCAAGGAAGTAGATATGACCTTAGTGCCATTCATTTAGTTATTGGGAAAGATGACTCATTCATTTAGGTACGGCAAAGAAGGAAGAAAATGTTAAATATGCACAGAAGCTCTAAAACAACCGGCATTTGGAGAAGAGTTATGAAGGCTAAAAACAACGTATATTTGGATTCAAAGGGAGTAATGTAGAGAGAAAAGGGTTGAAAGCAAAGCAACTATTTTGATAGAACTGGTACTGAAAAATTCCATGTAGGAGGTATGATTGATACTCCTTTTTCTCCAAAATGTAGGTCATTTTAGTTTTTTTGCAAGTCAAGCTCTGACCAAAATGTACTATATACTATAGAGTAAAATGTGTCAGAGGTCCATTGAATTTTGAGGTGTCATCTAGGTCCATAGCTGGGACCATAAACTTTTCAAATGGTTCACCAGAAGCCTATATACCCCTTCATTTTTCCCTTAGAACCAACACCGCATGACTAGGTATGCATTCAACGATGACATGGCATGTCAAGCAGGTCATGGGTGCAGAATATGATCGTGTCGGCCACGTGCAGCGCTTAACGGACATGTGCCGCCACACGCTCACTGGCCACCACCCCTCATGCCATCCCTGCAGCTGCTATAGTCAGCTGGCCACAAACCCCATACTTGCATTCGTGCTTGCCACCTCCATGGCTCCACCCCTGTCCGCATCAGTCACTGCCCGCCCCACCTCATCACAGTATGCAACTCGATGTTGTCAGCATGCACAACAGCCGGTGGCGGCGGCAAGGCCGAGGTCACGATGCATCCACCTCCCTCCAGTCTCGCTGTGCCGTTCAAAGAAGGACACCTACTTGTCATCGACCTCTCCAGCCCGGCCATCTCGCTGATGGCATGCGCCTCCAAGAACAGAACGCTCATAACACTCTGCTGACACCAAGGACAGCAAGGACCCCAGCGCGGCGCCAGCCGCACACCACCCCTGCCCCCTTCATTGCGCATGCCAGCCGCCGCAAGCATGGCGCGCTGAGCAAGCTATATGCCACCGTAGCGCCCCTCACAATCCATGCCCACTACCCCAGTGTCCCATGCTACACCACAATGAACACCCATCATCCCTGCAACTTTGCCCACCACGGCGTGGCTCGGCCTTTGGTGTTGCCCGCTGTTAATAACTAGGGGCAAAATGAATAGGGGAGCTGTTGTACCCATGCAACAGCGCCTCACCAGCCAGCATGGTCAGGAAGTCACCGAAGATTTATTGCATGTCGTGGTTTGACCTCACTTGGGAGGCAAAGCACCAGCTTAGTGGTGACCTTCTGTGTGCCAGCTACATGCGTGGGGAATGACTGGGAAGAGAACATGAGTCAAGTGATGCTAACAGCACTGGTGGGCAGCTTCGATGATGACAACTCGCAGGACCATTGTGTAGAGTAGGACGTCGGCACCGGACTGGGGGGCCATGGCGAGGGGCAACATGTGGCGAACACTAACGAGAACTACACGATAATCATGCCTAGAGTATCCAAGACTATTGTATCTTCTCTTGAGCTAAAAGGGGGAGTTTAAAGGAAACAAGACACAATCTGGCAATTTTCTCAGTGTTGCACTCAACAAAACACATAAGAACTGTTTAGCAGTCATGTCAGGAGTTCACAAACTATGACTGATGTTTGCTGTAAGGTCAAATGTACAACAGAATGTTGCCATAAATAGTGTCAGCAGATTACTTACTTTTCTTTAAGCCCACTGGCTTGGCAAGCAAAAGTGCATGCACAAAAGCACCTATATTTTCACGTAACCTCTCCTCAGTAAAGTTCACCTGCAAATACGACGGTAAATGAAAAAGTTTGCAATTGCCTGGCTATCCAATATAATGGTAATATCACTAGGACTATTTGCAGTAACGCTGATGTTCCATACCTTCCCAAGACCAACATGCACTATAGCAGTTTTATCTATCTTGAAATCAATGCGTCCTGATTTTGCCGCTTTGACCGCACCAGAAACATCATTTGTCACAGACCCTAGCTACATACAACAAGTGTCATAGCAGAATGTAGAGCATGATTCTCCAATGAAATAGAGAACATTCTTACCTTAGGATTAGGCATCAAACCACGTGGACCCAATATCCTAGCAACCTGGAAAGGAAAAACAATCATGATGTTAACTTATGCCATTCAGAAACAAATTAATGTTAATAAGTTGAATATGCTATTGCATAACCTTTGAAAGTCGGGGCATGAACATTGGGGTTGCTATGCACTTGTCAAAGCTTAGTTTGCCTCCTCCTATACGCATATAGGTGGAAATAATAGATTAATCAAACAATATCAAATATTGACGCTGGAAACTAAAGGATCACTGATTGAAATGAAAAAAAGATAAAGATGAGTGAATGACTGATAACTGAATAAAAAAATGTATTCTTCAACTTCTTGGAATTATTCCTCAAATACACAAAATACACAAGAAAACGTTCATGTCGATGGAAAGTGAAGGACCGAAGGAAGCTTAAGAAACAACAGAAGGAGATAAAGTACCTTTGCGGATCTCTTCAATCAACTCATCGCCACCAACGACATCTGCTCCAGCAGCTCTTGCTTCATCTGCTGCAGGTCCTTCAACAAATACTGCTACCCTAACAGTCTTAAAGAGTAAAGTAAACAAAAATAAATAAACTCATTATAATGTACCATAAATATTAAAAAATATACCGTCATACCTTGCCGGTGCCATGAGGCAATGTCAAGGCACCACGAACCATCTGTTACCCAGATAGAAAAACAGTCAGTACATCAGATCAAAAGTTTCCAATAACCAATCAATCAAAACCAGACCATTTGATCACTATATCATCCTGGCTACTGAACTGTTGAGGCACTGGTAAAGTATAATTCCTTAGCATTTCTTAAAGCTTTTAGACTTCTGTACCAAAGTGTTTGTGATAACATTTATTGTGCATCTGTCATACACGCCACAACGAAAATAGCAAAATCATAAGTGTTGAGTAAGCCTGTCAGTTAAGCAATCAGTAGATTAGTTCATCATCTAATTCAGTCACTAGTTTACTGTAATGCCCTTGAGCTGCTCATGACAAAACATCGAGAGCTTGCTTAACAGCCAAGGAGCTTATTTTTATCTACTTTAAAGCTTTATGCTGCTGTAGGAATATGCTGTCTAAGCATCTTGTATCCCAAGCAAACCTTTATGTCTTTTGCTATATAAGAAAGTGAACCCCAAGGGGTCATGGTGCCTTTGGCTCACCAATTCTGAGTCTTTGTGTCCAACAATTGGCATCAGGAGCTAGGTTACTAGAGAGCCCAAGTTATCCCCTTTCTTACCTACCCTTGTTCTTGCTCCTGCCATGGCCACTTCGGCCGAGCGCGCCGCCGCCGCCGCCAAGACCGTCAGGGACGGTTCTGAGGATGCTGATGAGGTGCAGGGCGACCTCAACAGCAAAGCTGCTCGCTTGAAGGCAGCAGAGGAGGCTGTAGCAGCAGCGATCCAGGCGGCGCGGGACGCGGCCAAGGCGACGGAGGCTGCGGAGCTCGCGGCGGAGAAGGAGAGAGCAGAGGGCAGCGGGTTGAAGAAGGAGGAGAGGCTGCACGGTGGGTCGCCCGGGAGGTCTAGGAGCCCTCGCCGCAGGCGGTCCCCGTCCCCGCCGCCGCGCCGTCGCGGGCGCAGTGGCGGGCGCCATCCGTCGCCGGAGCCCGGGGTCTTCTACCACGACTCCGGCAGCGGGACTGCGTGGCCGATGCTGGACAAGACCAACTACCACGACCGGTCCTAGACCATGAAGCTGCGGATGCAGGCCCGCAACTTGTGGGACGCCGTCGATGGACGGCCGGTGCCGTTCTGCGAGGATCGGCGGGCGATAGAGGCCAGCGTTGCCGCGGTGCCCAAGGAGATGGGCATCCCACTCATCGACACGCAGACTGCGAAGGAGGCGTGGGACGCCATCGCTACAGCAAGAATCGGCGTGGACAGGGTCCGCCGGGTGATGATGCAGCGCCTTCGCCGCGACTGCGAGAACATCGGCATAAGGTCGGGGGAACAGGTCGAGGACTACGCGCTCCGACTTCAAGCTCTGCATCAGTAGTTGATCATCCACGGCTGCCGTGACATCGACGAGCAGCAGATTGTGGAGAAGTACCTCCGCACGGTACCGACGAAGTACGCCCAGATCGTCGTCGCCATCGAGCAATTTCTTGACTTTGAGCACTCACGCTCGAGGAGGTGACCGGGAGGCTCAAGGCGGTGGACGATCGGGAGCAGCAAGCCCCCACCGAGCCCATCACCGTCGGTGGCAAGCTGATGTACATGGAGGAGCAGTGGAAGGCGCGCTAGAAGGAGAAGAAGGCCGCGGACGACTCCGGCGGCTCAAGCTCCAAGAACCAGCGCGGCGGAGGAAGAAGCAAAGAGGCCGCAGTGGCGGCCGCGGTGCAGGCCGTGGCGGCTGCCGTGGTGACTACAACGATCCCGCCGGCGGCGATTGGGGACCGGATACGTGCCTCAATTGTGGCCTGGAGGGTCACTGGGCGCGGGACTGTCCTCGGCCGCGTCGAGATGGCGCTGGCCACGGTGGAGATCAGGGCGGCCGAGGCGGCGCCCATGGCGGCTGCCGCGGTGGCGGGCGTGGTGGAGATCGCGGTGGCACAGGACAGGGGCGCGCTCAGTACGCTGAGGCAGAGGAGGAAGACGGCATCCTGTTCCTGGCGCACGGCTTCGTCGATCATGACGAGACCTCGCCGGCGTACACCTACGCCGCCCAAGATGTGACCTTGGAGGAGCCGCGCGCCCGGGCCTACCTCGACGTCGACGGAGATGAGAAGGTCGGCAGCTGGCACCTCGACAGCAGCGCCACGCATCATATGACGGGCCGCCGCGAGCTCTTCGCCGACCTGAACACCGACGTCCGCGGCAAGGTGCGCTTTGGGGACGAGTCCAAGGTGGACATTTGCGGCGTTGGCTCCATCGTGTTCGAGGGCAAGACCGACGAGCATTGTGTCCTCCAGGGTGTGTATTACATCCCGACCCTGAAGAACTCCATCATGAGTCTTGGGCAGCTGGACGAGAGCGGCTCCAAGGTGGAGATCGACGACGGCGTGCTGCGTATCTGGGATCGCCGTGGTCGTCTGCTCGCCAAGGTACACCGAGGTGTGAATCAGTTGTGCATTCTTCACCTGGAAGCTGTCCAGCCTGTCAGTTTGGTGGCGCGGAAGGATGACGAGGCGTGGCAATGGTATGAGAGGTTCGGTCATCTAAACTTCGATGCCCTCCGGAAGCTAGGCAAGGAGGAGATGGCGTCGGGGATGCCCAAGATCGACCACGTCGAGCAGGTGTGTGACACTTGCGTCACCACCAAGCAGAGGAGGCGCCCGTTCCCAGCAGCGACGGAGTATCGAGCGAAGAAGCAGCTGGAGCTGGTGGACGGGGACCTGTGCGGTCCCGTAACGCCGGCGACCCCTGGCGGCAACCGATTCTTCTTGCTGATGGTGGATGATGTGACTCGCTTTATGTGGGTCGTGCTTCTGCCGTCCAAGGACGTCGCCAAGGACGCGATCAAGAAGGTGCAAGCCGCCGCGGAGCTGGAGAGCGGCCGCAAGCTGAAGGTCCTTCGCACGGACAACGGCGGCGAGTTCACCGTCGTTGAGTTCACCTCCTACTGCGCCGACAAAGGTATAAAGCGCCATTACTCTGCTCCTTACACTCCAGAGCAAAATGGAGTTGTTGAGCACAGGAATCAATCTATGGTGGCGACGGCGCGCGCTGCTGAAGTAAAGGAGGATGTCGGCTCGGTTCTGAGGGGAGGCAGTGATGACTGCGGTCCACCTCCTCAACCGATCGCCGACGCACGCGCTGAAGGGGATGACCCCCTACGAGGCGTGGCACGGCCGCGTGCCAAGGGTGCGCCACCTCAAGGTGTTTGGCTGTGTCGCCTACACCAAGCGGCTCACTCAGCTCCACAAGCTCGATGACCGCGGCGAGGCCGGCGTGTTCATCGGCTATGCGGAAGGGGCCAAGGCGTATCAGGTCTATGATCGAGTGACCCAGCGCGTGAAGATCAGCCGCGACGTCGTCTTCGATGTAGGACGCGGCTGGGACTGGGCCTCGCCGGAGCCTGGTCCATCGCGGCGGCGGAGAGCGAGTTCACCATCGAGTACCTGTGGTCGACGGTGGTGTCTGGAGCTCAGAGCTCGGCATCATCATCCCCAATCCCTCCGCCACACTCTGCTTCGCCGAGCTCTGTGCCAGCAGAGGCAGAGGACTCTGCTCCAACTCCTCCGTCCCCTGTCCCTGGTGTGCCGCCCGCATCCCCTGTTTCAGCGGCAGCATTGACACCTTCGCCGGCCCCGCTCGAGTCCCAGGTGGAGCACGTGACTCCCCTGGAGGAAGACGAAGACCGGCTAGACGCATGCTACGATGGGGAGCCACTCCGCTATCACACCGTCACCGGCATCATGGGGGATCAGCCCACTCCGTCGTCGGCGCAATGTTTGTTCGCGGAGCTGCATCTCACGCACTCTGGCGAGCCGTCCACCTATGCTGAGGCTAAGGATGATCCTGCCTGGCGTGCTGCAATGGAGGAGCTGTGCTCTATCGAGCGCATCGACACTTGGGAGCTGGTGCCTCCCCGTACCGGCCACCGCCCAATCACCCTGAAATGGGTGTTCAAGCTGAAGAAGAACGAGCGCGGGGGCATCATCAAGCACAAGGCTCGCCTGGTCGCCCGTGGCTTCGTCCAGCAGGAAGGGGTGGACTACGAAGATGCATTCGCGCCGGTTGCTCGCATGGAGTCTGTTCGAGTGCTGCTGGCCCTGGCTGCTCAGGAAGGGTGGCCGGTTCACCATATGGACGTCAAGTCTGCCTTTCTGAATGGAGATCTTCAAGAGGACGTGTATGTCTGCCAGCCGCCTGGGTACGCCGTCGCCGGGGAAGAGCACAAGGTGTACCGCCTCCGCAAGGCACTCTATGGCCTACGGCAGGCGCCCCGAGCATGGAACGCCAAGCTGGATGCTACTCTGAAGCAGATGGGCTTCGAGCAGAACAGCCATGAGGCAGCGATGTACAGGAGGGCCGGCGACAAACTTCTGGTGGTTAGAGTCTATGTGGATGACTTGATCATCACTGCAAGGCCAGGATGAGATCAATCTTTGAGATGAGTGATCTTGGCTTGCTGAGCTTCTATCTGGGCATTGAAGTTCAGCAGAGCAGTGGTGGCATCACACTTCGTCAGAGTCACTACGCCAAGAGGATCTTGGAGCTGGGTGGCATGTCTGATTGCAACCCAGCTGCCACTCCAATGGAGGAGCGTCTCAAGTTGAGCAAGAATATCACAGCAAAGGAGGTGGATGCAACACAGAACAGGAGGCTTGTAGGAAGCTTGAGGTATCTGGTGCACACCAGGCCTGATCTGGCCTTTGTTGTGGGCTTTGTCAGCAAGTTCTTGGAGAGACCAACACTTGAGCATCTTCAGGCAGTGAAGAGGGTCCTCAAGTATCTGACTAGCACTCTGGACTATGGCCTTCACTACACCAGGGCCAACTGCAAGGCAAGATTTGTTGATTACAGTGATTCAGACCTTGCTGGTGACATGGATTCTAACAAAAGCACTACAGGGTGCTTGTTCTTCTTTGGAAACAGTCTGATCAGCTGGCAATCCATCAAACAGAAGGTTGTTGCCTTCTCAAGTTGCGAGGCTGAGTATGTAGCAATGACAACAGCTGCAACTCAGGCATTGTAGCTGTCAAGATTGCTTGTAGAGCTGCTGGGAAGGAAAGTGTATGTGGTGGAGCTCAGGGTTGACAACAAGTCAAATCTGGCCCTGGCTAAGAATCCTATGTTCCATGACAGGAGCAAGCACATCAGAACCAAGTACCACTTCATCAGGGATTGTGTTGAAGATGGTGCTATCAAGACTAAGTTCACACCTACAGCAGACCAGCTTGCAGATATCCTGACCAAGTCCCTCGGCAAGGCCAAGTTTGAAGAGATGAGGGGGAGAATTGGGCTCAAGGAGATCAGCAGGCTGAAGATCTGTCAGGCTTAGGGGGAGAAATGTTGAGTAAGCCTGTCAGCTAGGCTATCAGTAGATTAGTTCATCATCTAATTCAGTCACTAGTTTACTGTAATGCCCTTGAGCTGCTCATGACAGAGCCTTGAGAGCTTGCTTAACAGCCAAGGAGCTTATCTTTATCTACTTTAAAGCTTTATGCTATATGCTGTAGGAATATGCTGTCTAAACATCTTGTATCCCAAGCAAACCTTTATGTCTTTTGCTATATAAGAAAGTGAACCCCAAGGGGTCATGGTGCCTTTGGCTCACCAGTTCTGAGTCTTTGTGTCCAAAAATAAGTTCACAAAGTGACATTAGCAATATTTTTCATTTATGTGGCTTCTACTCTGTCTTCAAAGAGTCATGGCTCGCAGAAATTATAGTGGAACGAAGAGGTATTGTTCATTTTTGCTATTGCTACCGGTACATTACCTCAAGCAATAGTTGGCCATGCATCGTTAATTTGTTGACAACTAACCGAGTAGTAGAACAAATTTCTCACGATTTTGTGAGTACATGGGCATGACTGAAAATTACAAGTGCCACAACAGCTGAGTTGAAATAAATCTTAAAGTACGTTAAGAAAAAACTGCACTATAGGTCGAAAATTTTGTTTGGGCATCATTAACTCATTGTAAATAGCTTCAATTTGTTGTATCAAGTATTTTGTACTAGCTTAATATGTCATTTATTTACATCAACAAAGTGGGAGCATTACAGGGAACCCTAATCTCTTTACTTGCCAAGCCCCATGGCTCATGACACATGACCTTTTTTACCTGTCAAATAGCTTATATTTGAACCTAACAAGAATAATTTGTCAAGTTTAAAGACACGCAAACTAAGGGTCAAGGATCTCATACTATATGGCTGTCCAAGGACATCTTTAACAATAAAAGTCCAAAAATTCCTTATTTGATGTTTCCACGCAGTCAAACTTTATAGGACTAAATTATCAATATGGTAACTATCAAGGCTGCACAAGAAATGCATAACTAGATAAGAATTTAAAAGTACATTTTATAATCCTGTAGTTTTCTCTGTTGTGTTGGAGTGGGTTTGGTTTTTGGGCTTGGTTTTCCTTATAAACTGGGTCAATTCTCTTGTTCTTATTAATATATATGCCGGAACAATCTGTTCCTGGATCTTTCAAAAAATAATGTTGTAGTTTAATTATACTTAATATTTCAAAGTTATAAAAATAATAGTCGAATTTAGATCTTGGAGAGAGCAAAAAGATCAATAACATCAAATAAAAGAGAAAGGAGGGAGTAGCATGCAATAGGACTCGGAAGGAAATAACAAATGCATATACACGGTCTTTTTTTAGTAACAATGCATATACATAATTTGGAAAGAAGAAAAATATACCTGATCACCACGACGTGGATCAACACCTAATATCACATGAGCTTCAACAGTTTCAACAAAATTTCGCTTCTTCTCGTTTGCACTGGTCTAGAAAGCAGAAAGTGAACAAATTGAGATTCAATCATTGACTCAAGAAAACGGAAGAAAATAGGAAAGATGACATGCCACATTCAAGTTCAGTATAATGATAAAGCAAGAACAGAATGGGTAAAAAATAGTGTCAAGCGAGTAACTACATTTTTTAGTCGATAATTACCACGACCAATGAATGTACCCACATTTTCTTCAGAACCCACTACTTA
Organism: Bothriochloa decipiens; assembly: GCA_023333625.1. Classification (NCBI taxonomy): domain Eukaryota; kingdom Viridiplantae; phylum Streptophyta; class Magnoliopsida; order Poales; family Poaceae; genus Bothriochloa; species Bothriochloa decipiens. The sequence goes on from CM041638.1 coordinate 21,031,359, forward strand.
TCCTATAAATTAGAAGATATAGAAAGTTGATGAGATTACAAAATTGGAGGCTAAGAAGTGATTAAGTCCTGCATTTGGGCTACCATGAGGTTTAAGTAACAAAACTATCACTATTCATTTTTTTAGCAGGAAATACAACAGGGGAGACCCCTGCTGTTAGATCTTTTACTAATAAATAGAAACTGTACAAAAAAGAAGAGACACAACTATGACAAAACCACCAGAGAGGCAGAGGGAACCACAAGGCTGAGGGAGCCTAAACTAAAGAACCAGACAGCTAAGCGAGAGAATCTATTACAGAGAAGAAAAGAAATACGTCTGTATTCAGTCAATCTGAAAGCTTGAAGTTAGCCTCCTCACAAAAGAAAAAACTTTCAGGAAGAAAATGAAGGTCGGCCTCTGTCAAAACTATCAATTTATCACTATTCTCACAAGCACTCTTGCATGGTCCTCTAGTATTGGAAATGACACCATTCTCAAAGGTGCTAATTGCAAATTAGCTTCATAAAATAAAACTACAGACCATTTTTCTACAATTCTATTTGCATGATGACATTCAAGCATTCGACATACATAATGGAAGCTCCCAAACTTGTTACAGGTGTGAACTATCCACCATAGCAGATTTCAAGCACAATAAATCACAAGCTATGCTGGCAATAACTTGAAAGCAGTTGGCTTTTGACACTTCCAGATCATCTTCGATCATATTGCAACCCAAAAGTACATGCCAGCCATTTGGGCCATGTGATATATTATTATTATGTTAAATCAGAAAGTGTCCATGCATAATCACAGTACTAGGGTCATCAAAGTCAATCCAACTGACTGTGGTGGGTCAGTAGCACAAATCATATGATTCCAACATTGTAGTTCAGGTTTCATTCAACCAGCGCAGCATCCAGTGTCATCAAAATCAAAGATTCTAGACTAAATCAGAGTCCATGGTAGGATCAGAATCACAGAATCAATGTAAAATCTAGAAAATTTTCTCCTCATTTGTTTCCTCAGAAATTATGTCAGGCAGTCGGCAAGCACAGGCTCTGTGCCAACGAGTGGGGATGGCGACATTTACCATCTCAAGGGTGAAACGGCTCAGAGCACCCAGGCGGCCACATAGCTCCTAGGAGCAGGTGATAGCGCAACACGAGATTCAATCTTGAGCATTATTCTAAATGGGTTTTACTACTTGGAGAGCAACTCTACAGAGATTATAAGATATGACTCGGATTTTTTTTTTTAATCTAAGTGGGTTTGTAAAGCCATATGATTCTATGGCCTAGTCATGGTTTTAACAACCATGGCAGCATCTGAAATGCATGAGACACGTCCTATTTGACTTCAATCAAACAAAAGGTTGCATCTGTTATTTATGTGAAAATATAAGCTAGCGCTGGAATCAGAAACCTAGCTCCGGCATTACAGAATTCATACAATTCATCATTTTCTAATTCCAGTTCTTATAGCACACTAAAATGAAACAAGTCAGAGGGCATTCTTTTCTCAAGGCCAACATTACGGACACTACTTGAATTGTGGAGATAAATCAAAATCATAACAGACCTTAACTAGGCGGATGGCGTCGACAAGATCAATGGCGACCTTCTGCGGCCGCTTGACGACCGGTATAATCGTTGGGTACGGCAGCTGCTCCTCCTCGAGCGGCATCCCAAAGATGCTCCTGGTGGCCCGCGCCGCGTCCATCTGGATCCGCTCCGTCTCCCCCAGCAGCCCCTCGTCCCGCACCGCCTCCGCCTCCCCGCCGACCGGACGATCCTCCGGCAGCGGCGCGACCCTGGACGGGTACGAGACGGGCGAGATCACCGGCGCCGCGTCCTTCACGTACCGCATATCCTGCCGCGTCCACTCCCGCGGCGGCAACGGCGGCTGCGGCCGGCGTGGCAATTGGGATTGGTCCCAGGAGCCAGCGTCCGGGGCTGGCGGGGCGGCGGAATCCTCGGGCGGGGCCTGCTGCTGCGGCTTCGGCGCGTAGGAGACGGGCTTGATGGGCGGCGGGGCGGAGCTGGAGTTGGCGTCGGAGAAGTGGTAGAGAGGGAGCAGGCGGTGATGCTGCGGGTGGCGCCGCGAGTAGGAGAAGAGGAGCCGGAGGTGAGCCATTGTGTGGTGGCGGCGCGTGGTTGCGGCAGCCGGCGGCGACTGGCGAGGCCTGGGGTTTTAGTCTGGGAGAGAGAAGCGAGGAAATGGGGGAGGGTTCTCGCGTGACCAGATGGGCTGGATCCTGTTCCTGTCGTGGTTGGCCGGGTGCCCGCGTGTTTGTCTATCTCGGGCTCTTGTTTTTTTTTTTCTTTGAAACTTCGGGCTTATTTCGTTGGTGGAGGGAACAAGGAACATCATGAGACGGCCCAACCTGAAAGTCTGAGGTGAAGTCAACAAGCGGCGTGTAGTCATTTTTGTTCCCAATTAGAGCATCCATATGAATTTTAAGGGTTTATATGCGAACAGATCATATAGATCAGCTTATGACAGAGTCTACCTACTCGGGTTCAAGTCCTCTTGACATGGTTTCCTGGATTTATTTCAACATTTTCGGCGTTATATTTTAAGTGGTAAACGATGTTACTGTCGACAACGAAACGCCAATGATAACTTTGGGAATCTCCAGATCTATCAGCTCAGTTTTTCGAAGGTGCTCATAAGAATAGATACTTTTAAAAATAAGGGTTTCTAAAAATGAATTTTAAGGGTAACGTGAGAAAACTAGACCTCCCACATGTTCAAATCGAAATCTTTATCTTTATCTTTGCACATTTTGAAACTGTGCTCTGACTAGTAACAAAAGCTGCAAGGATTAGAGCATGCCATACTACGAACAAGCTCACCATGAGCATATGCTCTTGGTGAGCTTGTGCATGGCACCTAGGCTTGGATCGAATTCCAAAATCCCATGACCCTATCTCTTGTAGATTTCATCAATTTGTGCAAAAGTTCATTCATTTCTTCTTCAAAACCCTAACTAGGATGCTTTATGGGTGCTCTACTAAGTGTTAAGATGAGATTATGAACTAGATCCCTTATTGCACAATATTGGGTCAAAATTCTTTTTGCTTGACACTTTTCATTCCTATCTCTTATTGCTTGACACTTTTCATTCCTATCTCTTATTGCTTGACATTTCAAAATCCACCTAAACTACCCAATTCAACGATTAGGTTGAAACTTTATGTTGTACCACTTGAATGCGTACGTTTCACATGTCTTTGTTCGGCATATAGTGCCTCTCTTGTGCGTCATAACTCTTATCTATGATGCTTTGCTTTAGGTTTTCATTCCTCTAGAGTTATGTGACCTCAAAGAATTCTGATGACTTATAAGTGTTTTAGCTCTAAGAGGTTAAGAAAAAACAAAATTTGTTAGTTTGAGAATAAGTTTCGTTATAAGAATATGGAAGAAGGAACAACAAAAAGTTTTGGACCATAACTCAATAAAGGATGTACAAATGCTATCAATCCATGAGAGTTCAACTAGATAACCATAAGCTTCTTGGTCGGTGAGAGCTTGAGAAAGTAGCTAAAAGACATATACCCAATTGTTTGGTAGATTTCAATGCTTTGAGCATTTGTTTGATGAACTAGATAAGGTAGTGGTTTCTTCACTAGTTTTATGCAATAGTTTGGAGATTTGAGTTGTACTAAAAAAAAGGAATTCGTACACTTCATGATTGATGATCAACAACACCGCTTGAATTAATAAACTTTGAGAGATACACTAGGACTTGATGAATCAAGTAGAAAAGGCATTATGAAGATGCCCGGCCTCCATGCCGAAGTAAGTATATTAAACAATAGACTTGAAGCGTTAAACAATAGAAATTTAGTCACAATTAACGTGTGAACTTAATAATAGTATATTATATAAAAAATTTGGTAAAGCTTCTCATCAACGTTAGTCTGACACGCACACATCTGAGCGAGGCCAAGCATCCTATATATGAGGGCGGTCATGCCATCTCTTTAAGTAGTTGGCTTACTAGTCGCTACCGTCTCGTTTTCATTGCATTAGACTTTTGTGACGAGGACGACTTTTTTTGGGGGGGGGGGGGGTGATGAGGCGAACTCGGTCGTCGACGGACGTTTATGAGGTGTAGATGTTTGTTAAAACTTGTAGCAGTAAAGGAGGTGTGACGGCAAAAAGAAGGCCTAAACCTGCCACGTGCACTAAGAGGTATGTAGAGGAAACAAAGCGTTGTGGGGCTAGTTACTTGTGGAATGGAACACAAGAAAGGACGCAGATACGGGCATGGGCGTAGGGATCACAGACGACGATGACCGGAGCCGGAGGGGACCTGACGGCGGCGGCTCCCTCCACGGCGATGTTTCAGGAACAGACCAAAGTACTTATACCGGAGGGGACTGTGTAGCTGGATTGGCTGCCCAAATTTGAAACGTAACCTACCCGAATGTGTATTGCAAACAGACGAGCCGCCGCGGGCCGACTGAACCGGAGACAGCAGGCCGGCCATCGACGGAAGTACAGGTAGCCACCATCCATACAGGAAAAAGAAAAGAAGTGTACCTACTGTACTGTACGTGCTCGGTGCACAGGAAAGCCCAGGTTGTAATTGCATAGGCTGTGGCCTGCCACCTGCAGGCTGCAGCACCACCAATTGCCCAACCAAACCAACCGGTTTGCCGGTGCTCCGCCATCGCCCAACCGAACGAACGGAACCAACCCCAACCGAACGAACGGAACCATCCCTATCGCCGCACGAGCACGACACCTACCCCCTTCGCTTCCCCGGAACGCCTCTCATCGGCAGCAAAAGGGGCCGCGAATGGCCCCGCTATCCAACTCAGCCGCGACTCGGGACAAGCAACGAATGATCTGCAGCCACACTGTGCTGCAGGGCGTGGTGTCCTTGTCACGTTAGGTGATCTGTTCTGAAGATCTCTCCCGCACCTGTTCCCGTCCTGATCCCCGTGTACTCTTTCTATCCCGGCTGGCTGGCGGCCTGTGGGACGCGAGCCGCATTTCCGGTTTCTTTATCCCGCCCGCGGTGGTTACACCCATCGAGACGGGGCGCACGGGGATGGAAGCTGCTCGCCTGCACAACCACCGCATCCTCTCCTGGATCTGCCTCGTTTGACCTGCCATGCCTGCCGCCGAAGCTGCTGATCCCACTCGGCGGGCACGTTGTCCATGAACGAAAGAGCTGGTCAAGTAGTACACGGGAGAAGAGAAGAAAAATACAAGGGGATCATTCAACAGCTAAGGTACTACCAAAACGAGGTCGTTGCCGTGTTGCGTGGCCTGACCGCCTGAGAGGTTGTCCTCAACGCAAAGGCAAAGCCAGCCACGGCCAGCGCGGAAGCTCACCCGCCTGCCGTGCCGCCAGGAGCTAAGCATCTGCGGCCTGCGGGTATGATGCCATCCCGATCGTCCTGATCGATCGAGCAGCGCGGTGCCCCGCGGAAATGGAGGGTGCCTCGTCGTCCTCCGCCGCCGCCGGCGGTTCTTCTACTTCTTGGGGCCGGGAGCCCACCGGGAGGGTGGGCGCGACCAACATCGGCAGGCTGCGGCCGGGGAAGCAACAGACGCAGCATGGCACGAGAGGGGCCGGCGGCGGCGTGGGCATCGTCAGCATCAGCGTCACGTCGTGGCACCTCAGGGTGTTCGCGGCCGTCGTCGGCCTCATGGGCTGCGTCCTGCTCGCCGCCTCCCTCGCCATGTCCGCGCTCCACCAGGTGCAGTTCAGGAACGCCGCCATCTCCAGGAACTTCAGGGGACTCCAGGTACTATCATCTTTTCTTTTCTTTTTTCCTTTCCTCGCAGATTACATACATCTGCGGCCCTGTCTTTGTTTTACAACAAATCATTGAACTCTGAGTCTCTGAGGATGCTTTGACTTTGGTAATCATTAATCAAGGAGCTTAAGCAGAACATTGTAAGGAGGGAGCAAGTGGAGCAGATAATGCATGCAAGGCTTCTGCAAATGGCCACTTCAGCTCTCACAAAGGTCCGTTTGATTTGATGATCACACAACCCACTTTCTGCAACTCAACATCTAATAAAAACAAACTGTATGTCTGTATCTTTACCTTCTTTTTTTATTTACTCACTCATGCTCCAAGTTTGTTTCCCTTCCCGGCAGTGCAGAACGGCTCTGAACCTGAAGATTTTGCGCTATGGGAAGAGCCCTACAAGCAGTCGCGCAAGTGGAAGCCCTGTGCTGCTAAGCACAGTTTGGCTGATGAAGGTAACAACATACTACTTCAAATTCCTACTACTCCTACTCAGCATGATCAGACATAGCAGTAGCTTCCTACAGTTGTTCTGCTGTCTGAATGTTAAATCGATCCGGTGGATCGTCCTGGTTTCATAATTTTCTCATTGCGAGAACTGGTTGTCTTCTGACACTTTGTCCTCACAGAGCCTGACGAGATCAACAACGGTTTCATAATGGTCAGCGCAAATGGTGGTCTGAACCAACAGCGTGTCGCTGTAAGGAATTACTGCTAAAATGCTCACAGCCTGAATGCTGCTGTGTCTTTACATTCGGCAGCTAAATCCAAATGAGTCTTCGTCGTGCAGGTATGTAATGCTGTTGTCGTTGCTGCTCTGCTCAATGCTACACTAGTCCTCCCAAGGTTCCTCTACAGCAGCGTCTGGAAGGACACAAGGTACTGAATGCACTCAACCATTTCGTCTCCTCTTTGACTTCTTGTACTCCCGTTGTATCAATCTCGCTTCTAGTTCTCACTACTAAATGACAAAAAAAATGTTCAGACTTTTTGTACGTTCTGAATTAGAGCCTTGGCTGCCAAAGTCATTTATACTTGTACAGATGGCATTAGAAGAGGAAGTACACCAACTGAAAGTTTTTTTGTTTGCTCACCTCACAATAACAGCCCTTGGCATGATGAAAAATGTATAGGCTGTAGAATTATAGGTTGATCTGCTTCTGATAGCTTTTGTTTGCTGCGATTGACATGCCTTCTCCTTCAACCAGTCAGTTTGGTGACATCTATCAGGAAGACTACTTCGTGAACTACATGAAGAACGATGTGCGAATCGTGAAAGAACTACCAGCACGACTTCAGTCACTGGACCTTGAAGCAATTGGCAGCCAGGTTTGGTGTCTCTGCCCTGTTCTACAGCTTCAGACACCTGTTTCACCACTCAGGCAATGTCGGACGCACTTTTGCTCAGATTTCACTCTTGCCCTCGTCTCAGATCACTGACATGGAAATCTCGAAAGAAGCCGAGCCATCTGAGTTCGTCAAATCGATACTCCCAATTCTTCAGCAAAATGGTGTCGTTCATTTCCTCGGGTTCGGAAACCGGCTAGGCTTCGATTCAGTACCTATTCATCTGCAGGTACCAATTGGCCCGCCTATCTAAATTTCATTTCACTTAAACATTTGCACTCTGTTTCCTCATCACAATGAACTGTTGTACTATTGCAGAGGCTGAGATGCAGATGCAACTTCCACGCTCTCAAGTTCGTTCCTGAGCTCCAGCAAGCAGGCTCCCTGCTGGTCCAGCGCCTGCGCCAGGTGAGCGCGATGCAGACGGAAATGGACAAGCAGCTGTTTGGCAACAACATGCTCGACGACCCGGCCTTGGCAGAGAACCACGCCGCCGGCACGCCCAGCAGGTACCTCGCCCTGCATATGAGGTTCGAGGAGGACATGGTGGCCTACTCGCTCTGCGAGTTCGGCGGCGGCGAGGAGGAGAGGCGGGAGCTGCAGGCGTACAGGGAGACCCACTTCCCGGCGCTCGCGCTGCGCCTCCGGAACACGTACGTGCGCCATTGCTGGACTGCTTGCTTGCTTCCAAGAAGCGGTTCGATGTCACTGCATTGTGTGAAGTCTGAACTGACACCGTCGTTGATTTCTTGCCGCAGCACGGTTTCGCCGGAGGAGCAGCGCAGCCTGGGGAGGTGCCCGCTGACGCCGGAGGAAGCGGGCCTCGTCCTGTCCGCGCTGGGGTACGACCGCCGGACGTTCATCTACGTGGCCGGGTCGCAGATATACGGCGGCGCGCCACGGCTGCGGCCTCTGACGCGGCTGTACCCGAATCTGGTCACCAAGGAGGATATTCTCACCGCCGAAGAGCTGGCCCCGTTCAAGAATTTCTCCTCACGGGTAAAACAACCACCTACTCCTATGATCCGTTCTTGTGCGTGCTGTTGGTGCCGATCGAGCTAGAAGCTAACCTTCCATTGCTGTGGCGCATTATATGAATTAATTGCAGCTTGCAGCCTTGGACTTCATCGGGTGCGCCTCGGCGGACGTGTTCGCGGTGACGGACTCCGGCAGCCAGCTGTCGTCGCTGGTGTCCGGGTACCGGATCTACCACGGCAGGGGCCGCGCGCCGACGCTGCACCCGAACCGGAAGCGCTATGCGCAGGTGCTCGCCGAGGAAGGGAGCATCGCGTGGGGCGGCTTCCAGAGGAGGGTGAGGCAGATGGTGGACGAGTACAAGCGGGTGAGCCCGCGGCCGAGGGGCCGGAGCGTCTACCGGCAGCCGAGGACGCCCGGCTGCATGTGCAGGGCCGCCGGCGACGGCAGCGTCGACTTCTGATGCCGGCGTCCGGCTACGTTCCATTAATTCTTTTCTACATTAGAATTTTGTGCATAGATTTTATATTTCTTAATTAACTTTGGTGGGTTCTTTTAGCAGCTCAGGAATCAGGATACGTGGTGTACCGAGTGCAGGCAGACACGAGTGGTGTACATATACAGAAGTAAACACATATATCATGTCCTGCTTTATACTTCACTTACATATATGATGAATCTGTGTCCGTTATTACGGCTTAGTTTAGAAACCGCGATCTGTAGCCACACGTGGAGAGTTGGCGGTGTACTTTATGTTCTGTTTTACTTTCCTCTACGGTTAGCAACAACAAATCCTCAAATGTATTTGTAACCAGTAGTTACTCATGTAGCCAAAAATCATCGATATATCATCCAGGTGAGGGATTTTCTTCCCCGTCGACTTATATAAAAAAAGAGCCAGCACTGAGGGATCCTGATTTTTTTTGGGGGGTTTAACATATTTTTCACCTAACTGTTTATAATGAAATAAAATGTTGTGAAACATTTGCTTTTGTTCCTAAAAATGATCTTTTTTATTTTAGAAAAGGTCTAATTGGAGTTGGACCCATATTTGCATCAGCTAACCATAGATTACCGAGTATATAGGAGGTCTCTTTTTCCTTCCCTGCTTACGCCGCGGCTTTTGTACGCGACTCATCGAAAATGAAAACATAAGTTGTGGCTGGAAATTCAAGCATGCCTGTTGTTGCATTAATCATGATGAAGGGCACCACCGGGCAACACGTTTACAACGTTCGCCCATCGTCGCAGCCGGCCCACCAAAGACTTGACCTCTTGTGTTTTGCTTTATGAACTCTGATCCCACGAAGACTAACCCGAGCACATCGATTCTATTCTCTCTTTCGATGCTTTCGGAAGGCTTTCGGTCAAAATGTACCCATTATCCATAGCACTACAAAAATATATAGCTTAGATAATTCGGCTCTTTGTCTAGCTATATATATCAGGATTGAAGTCCCAAATTCGATATTGGCACTCAATTTTTTCGCTAATATCTTTCCAGCGATATACAACTAGGCATTTGAGGATGACTTCCCGTGAGTAGGTGCTTTTATGAACGTCATTCTTGTTTTTATCTAAGTCAAACTATTTGAAGTACGACGAAGTTATTAGAATATAAGTAAATTGTCTATATTTTTTCATCTGCTCAAACTTTTGGGTTGAATTGGCTGGTGCATGTAATTCAATATGACATAAGGGCCAGAGGTTTCGAGTTTGAATACTGGTTAGTGCAAAATATAAGTGAATTGTCCATATCTTCTCATCAGTTTAAATTTTTTAGTTAAATTAGTTGGTGCATACAACTCAATAGGAGTTTATAGAGAAGAATATTAATATTTTTGGCTTGAGGTAAAAATATTTTTTCAGACTACATCTAGTCTAGGAGAAAACTACGACCCTGCTTTTAGGACGGAGGTGTATTTTTGTTTCTGCTGATCATGAATGGCGCTCTGCGCTCATGGGAACGTTTGCAACGATCCTCCACGCTCTCCCATAGGTCCACTACAAGACTTGACCTCCGTGTGTTCGATGACTTGACTTCGACACCCATCAACAGACAACAGGTACTAACACGCACGCATCAGCTTTCCGTCTCAGTCGATGATTTGCCGATGACAGAGACCGGAGTGAAATCTGAACGTGTAACCTCCTAAAATTTGCATGGTTTTAAAATAGTTAAATTAATTTAATTAAATATTTTTGTGAGCATTGAATTTAGATAAATAATAATTTTTACAAAAATAAAATCAATTTTAGACCAGAAGCATATCTATGCATTCATGCTGCTGCATAATTTTATTTGTGATGTTTGGTTCTTGTTTGGTTTGATTTGGATTTCAAAATCCTTTTAAAAAAGTATTTGCAAAATAGTTTAAATAAAAGAAAAATGAATTCCTTTCCCTCCCTCACCCCTCTCTCTTTCTGGCCTAAGTGGCCCAGTCGGCCTGCCTCCCCTCCTTCCCAACCGGGCCGAAGGCCTTTTCCCTTTTTCTTGGCCCGCTCGGCCTCTGTCTTGGGCTGGCCCAGCTCGCAGGAGGCAAGCGCCACAAGCCGCCTCTCTTCCTTCCTCCGTCTGGCTGACGTGTGGGTCCCACAGAGTGTGACGCCAACAGGTAGGTCCCGCCGGAGTCGTCTCCTACCTTGAGACGGGGAGCAGCAGGACTCCACCGAGTCCGCCTCGACCCCGCCTTCCCTCGCCTTGCATGCGCCCCACGCCAGCCACCCCATAAATAGCAGCAGCCGCGCGCCGCGTGGCCCTCACCCAAACCCTCGCACCAGCGCAGCTTCAACCCGAGCTCCCGAGCCGCCGCAAACCCTAGCCGCCGCCCTTAAGCTCGAGTTCGCATTCCGCTGCTCTAGCTTCGCAATCGACGATTTGCCGAGTTCATTCTCAAGTTTACGAATCCGCCGAGTCCTTTCTTTCTCTTTTTCTCCTTCTGCGTTGCTCACACGGCTTCGCAGAACTTCGCAGGAAGCTCATCGTCACCGTCGCTCGTTGCCCGCCCGCTCCTATCCTCTCCGGCCTTCACGAACTCGACAGGTGAGGTCGCGTCGAGCTCCTCCACCGTTTGGTACCGGTCCTAGGTCGAACGGAGGTCTCTAGGGCCCAAACCGCGAACTCCGGCGAACTCCATGGTCGCTGGCCGTGACCAACCGCCGCGCCCGTCTTCGTCTCCGGCCGGCCATCCGTCCTTCCTCTCCATCTTCTAATCCGGGCCGTCCACGTTGGATCTGACGGTCCAGATCGCTCCGTACCCCTTCACGTGGCAACTTTGCCAAAAACCCCTCGGGTTTCTATCTATTTGATTAAGAGTCCTTCGCGGTTTTCGCCGAATACGTTTTCTTCACTGGAAAGCGTATTTTCCTTTAATAGATTCAAAAATACGTTTTTCTTTATTTATAGTTTTGCCATTATTTTCAAAAGCTCATAACTTCTCCGTTGTAACTCCGATTTGGTCCGTTCAAGTTGCGTTAGGTTCATAATTTCATAATCTACCTTTTAGTACCATTGTTAGATTTATTTCTAACTTTTGAAAATTGAGATTTATTTTAACCTATTATTTTACAATAGGAAAACTTGTAAAATCCATAACTTACTCGTTATAGCTCCGATTTTTGTGATCTTTACGTCTGTGTAATCGTAGTGATGTGTAGAATAGTTTTATAAACTCTTTTCATACTATTTTGTTGACATGGTGTACTGTTCTAATTAAATCTATTTATTTGCTCGTGTATGATTGTCCAATGCTTGTGTGTTGCTGCTTGTTGATCGAGTTTAGAGAGTGAACCGGTTGCTGGAGAACAAGAGTACTTTGACAACCAGGATCAGCAGGTTCAACAGGAGAGCTTTGATCAAGGCAAGTATAGTTGGGACCATCCTTGTTACCTATTCACTATACACACTAAGATCATATGCATGTGTCTTTTGCTACCCTATTAGGATTAGCTAGCTTTGATTTTCTGTTTACCTTGATAACTAGGGATGCTGCATATGGGTAGATGATGCTAGTGCTTTATAACCATGATCTTGTAACTTGATTAATGACTATGCAACTCCTAAAAAGATGGTTTTCTATAAGATCCAAACTGTAAGTGATCATCCGGGACATAACGTACAGCTATGGGGGCTATATGACTTTGGCTCTAGTTGCTTATAGGACCTTTTCTAGCGAGTTAGAGGATCTGCGAGTTGGGTATAGGGCTGCCTCTTAATTATATAACTAGGACATGGCATTCTGGGAGAGGGGTTTTCTATATGCAATGACCATGCGGCCCTAGCGTGTTAGGCGAACCTTTGGGTGGCTTTATATAACACTTGGTGTTATGGGAAGTAGCTAGCCCGTGTATTTGAGGATCATGAACCATAGTAAAAGTGTACACCTTTGCGCAAAGTTAAACCGATATATCATCCATGCCCACGGTTAAGGCGACCAAGGGATTCTTATGGAATGGATCACCAACTCAAAATTGTGTTACATGTTAATGTTGTTTTTATCATACTCATAGTCATGTCTATCTGATCATACGGTTATGGGAATTGTTACTGCCTTAATGCTAAATGCTAAATGCTAAAATATGACCTACACTAAAAAGCTAATTGTAGTTAAACCATGTCAAACCATTATTTGAGCTTCATGAACTCCTTCTGTGCTTGCTAAGTACGTATGTACTTACACTAGTTTTATTTCATTACTTGAAAAATCTCTGATGGGTTACAGGTCAGGATTAGAGTGAGAGTTATCGACACGACTACTAGCTTGTGTCAACCAGTTGACTTGTCCCTGTGGTGGAGCTATCATTTAAAGTTAGCTTAGTTATGTCTTACCTTTGTTAAAGACTATGTCATACTATTCATGCGCTATGTAATAAACTCTGATTTGATACTATTTATAAATTGTCAACTTATATATGCGACATCCTGGGGCGCATGTAAGGCTTTTATATATCTTATTTTAGTCCTTTAAAATGAGATATGACAGATTTGGTATCAGAGCATAGTTGATTGTAGGACGCAAGACTAGTTAGAAATGGTCATTTTTAGCTCTCTGTGCTTCACTAAATTCTTGCTTACCATCTTGGTCTTGTTAATTTTTAAATTTCTGTGCTACTTCTATCTCATCCTATCACAAAACATTAATTCTAACTTAACTTGGTCTAATTCTATAGATGCGTACCCGTCAGACTGCCCGTAAGATGACTGGTGGTTCCATTCCGCCATGGGTGGTGGTGTATGTGCCAATGGAGCCTAGGGAGGAAGAAGCACGTGAAGAGGAACTACCTGCACAACAGGCGCCATCTCCTTAGCCATCACCTACACCCAAGCTTGAAGAGGAAGAAGAACTTATGGAGAATATCCAAGAAGAAGAAGTGGAGGTTCTGGAGCCTATAGAAGAGGAGCATGACATCAGTAGTGATGACGAGGAGGACACTGCACAAGATAATGAAGATATGGAAGTCGCTGGAGGCGATGACGAACCCCCTCCACAGGTATGGAATATGGAGGAGCGTATCTTGTGGGATCATGATTTCATAGCACATTATCGTCTGGTGGAGGTGCTAACTCAATACTATGCTGATTGGAAGCCTGCAATACAATATGTCTGTGTTGAGTATAGTCATCCTCTTGCAACAACTTATTGGAAGACCACTGTGAACATCTTCTCTGAAAATGAGGGACTAGGAGTTTTCAAGCTTGAAAAGACTCATTTTCATTGGGGACATCACCATACTATGGAGAGCAGTATTGATGATGCAGTATTTCAAGCATGGGTGAGTCTTCGTGGAAATCGCCGTGAGTCAATGCAGCATGATTGCTACCGTTATCTTCCCTATGATGATCCAATATGGAGGATGGATGGGCAATGATGATTCCTTCAGATCATGAACCAGCACACCAAGCTATGGCACACTTTGGCTATGATATGATGGAAAGGGTTAGGACCTTGGAAGCTACGCTACACCAACTAGGGAAGGATTACAGGAAGTTGCAAAAGGCCCATGACAACCTTCGAGCTTACATTGGAGAACCAAAGATTTATGAGAAGCGTGCCCCTCCTTTTCGTCTTTAGATGCAGGAAACCTTTTATGTAATCTTCGTTAGTTTTCATTAGACAAGTTGAGTCGAGTCTTTTATTGCGAGTGAACTTTGGTGTGCAAGTTGAGTTGTATTTATGCTTATGAGTGATTTGCTTCTTTGTAATGAGTTCTGGAGCTTTGTAGGCATGTCCGCAATGTTCCTTAGTTAAACATATTAGAGTTTTGGGGTCTTTAATAATGTTTGGTTTGGTCTATCTCGAATCTGTCGTGTGTTAAAATTCTGGAGTAGTCTGCGATGTTTCTGTCATATCTCAAGTTTGTTTATTACAAACCTAGAAAAAATTTTATGGAAAAAACTAGACTTCAGTAAATTTCCAATGCCGCAAGAATCACCCTTATATCTGTTCTGATCTGTGAGTTATAGCTAAACCAAAACAATGTTTCTGCGCTGTCTGGAAGTTCTAAGTAGTATCTGTGGTTTGCTCTTTTCGGCAAATTTAATCACAGAATATGACAATATGATATAAAAGAAAATCGTAGATAATTTCCTAAGCTTTCCAACCATATAAAGTTTGTCTGAATTGGATATATAGAACTCCAGTTATGATTGTTTTACTGGACTGCTAAATCTGTAACTTGCCCAGAAAATTTTCAGAATCATTGTAGTTTCGGTTGTTTTAAGGACCCTTCATGTGAATTGGTGTAGATGTCGAGAAGAGGAGGCGGGAACGTTGCTAGGAACAATCCCTCACTAGTCACCCATGAGGAATTCATGGCTTCACAAGCTCAGATGATGCAAGCCTTGATGCAACTGGCACAAACCATGCAAGCTGGAGGAGTGCCACACGCGCCACCACCTCAGAACAAGCGCCTTGAGTTTATGCATGGGAACCCTCCTGTATTCTCTCACTCCATTGAGCCACTGGACGCTGACGACTGGGTACGTACTGTGAAGAAGCAATTGAACCTTGCTCAGTGCAACGATCAAGAGAAAGTGCTCTATGCATCTGGACAGTTGCAAGGTGCTGCAAAAACATGATGGGAGACTTATCAAGCTGCTCATCCCGCCAATGCTCCCGCCATCACTTGGCAGATTTTGTTAGAGATTTCAAGGCGCACCACATTTCTGAAGGTCTGATTGAGCAGAAGCAAGAGGAATTTAGATCCCTGAGGATAGGCAACATGACCATGAGCGTGTATCACCACAAGTTCAATGAGCTTGCTCGCTATGCTCCGAATGAAGTGAGGGAAGAAGCTAACAAGCGGCATCACTTTCTTAATGGGATTTATTATGAACTCAGGCTGCAGTTGGCTGATCAGAAGCATGCCAATTTCTAGGAGTTGGTGAATAGCGCTATTGTGCTCGACAATATGCGCAGGGACAAGGACAGGAAGCGGAGGATGGGACAGGGATCTGGAAGCAACGCTCGTTTCCGTCCGAACTCTCAAGGCTATCAACTGAGGTTCCAAGGGCCAGTTAGTCAGTGGAATCATTTCTCCAACTCGCTGCATCCTCAGAATCCTCTGAACCATCAAAATCGTTTTAGAACCCATAGCAGATTGGGAGTCCACGCACACCACAGCAGCAGGGTAATTAGAATTTGCATCTCACTACTCCTAACAACATTCCTTTGAAGAATGGCACTCCTAGTACTCCCAATAGGTGCTTTGCATGTGGTGATGAGGGTCATTATGCTAGTAGTTGTCTAAAGAGGTCAAATCAACAGACTCCACAGAGGCAGAGTGACAATGGGAGATCTTATAATACCTATGGAAGCGTGAACCATGTGTCTACTGTATCTGCACAGGAAGCTACTGCTCAAGAGACGCCTAAAAGCAAGCTGGGTACGTTCAGTATCAACTCCATCTCTGCTACTATTCTTTTTGATTCTGGAGCTTCACATTCTTTCATATCATAAGCATTTGTTAGAGCACATAGTATACCCCTACTTGCCTTGAAAGAACCTATGTTAATGAACTCACCGGGAGGAGGCATACCAGCTTCTTACTACTGTCCCTCGGTTAGTATCTCTTTAAGGGGGCTAGAGTTCACTGCTAGTCCGACTGTGTTGAGTGCATCTGGCATTGATATGATTCTGGGTCTGGACTAGATGAAGCAACACAATGTGGTAATTCAATGTAAAGAGAAAGTGGTAGTTCTGACAACATCAAAGGGGGACAGAATCAGTGTTGAAGTGGCAGTGCAAGCACCACCTACAGCTATAGTGAATTTGCTAGATGAAGATGACGATGCTGACAAGGACCGTGTTGTAGAAGAGTTTCTAGATGTTTTCCCTGATGATTTTCCATGTATGCCACCTGACCGTGATATTGAGTTTATTATTGAGTTATTACCTGGTACTGCACCCATAGCTAAGCGTCCATATAGAATGAGGGTTAATGAGTTAGAGGAACTCAAGAAACAGTTGAAGGAATTATAGGAGAAAGGTTTCATACACCCTAGTTCGTCTCCATGTGGTGCTCCTATGATCTTTGTTGAGAAGAAGGATGGTACTCAGCGTATGTGTGTTGACTACCGTTCTCTAAATGAAGTCACCATCAAAAACAAGTACCCGCTGCCGAGGATTGATGATTTGTTTGATCAGTTAAGAGGTGCTTGTGTGTTTTCTAAGATTGATTTGCATTCTGGCTATCATCAATTGAAGATTCAAAATTCAGATATCCTGAAGACAACATTCACCACGAGGTATGGGTTGTATGAGTACACAGTCATGTCTTTTGGTTTGACCAATGCACCTGCCTACTTTATGTACATGATGAACAAGGTGTTTATGGAATATCTCAACAAGTTCGTGGTAGTGTTCATTGATGATATTCTGGTGTTCTCCAAGACCAAATAAGAACATGCAGAACATCTGAGGTTGGTGTTGCAAAAGCTTAGGGAACACAAATTGTATGCTAAGAAGAGTAAGTGTGAGTTCTGGCTGAACGAAGTTTCTTTTCTAGGTCACATTGTATCTAATGGAGGTATAGCCGTGGATCCTAAGAAGGTGAAGGACGTTTTGGACTGGGAACCACCTACTGATGTAAGTGAGATTCGTAGTTTCCTTGGTTTGGCTGGTTATTATAGAAGGTTCATTAAAGGTTTTTCCAAGCTTGCTAAACCTATGACAGCTCTGTTAGAGAACAATGTCAAGTTTGTGTGGTCTGCCAAGTGTCAAGCTAGCTTTGAAGAGTTGAAGAAGAGGTTGATGACAGCACCTATGTTGATACCACCAGATCTGAGTAAGAAGTTTTCTATGTATTGTGATGCGTCTCGACAAGGTTTGGGGTGTGTTCTTATGCAAGAAGGGAGAGTTGTGTCCTATGCATCTAGGTAGTTGAGGAAGCATGAGTTAAATTACCCTACTCATGATTTGGAGTTAGCAGCAGTAATTCATGCATTGAAGATCTGGAGACACTATCTGATTGGTCACAGGTGTGATGTTTATACTAATCATAAGAGATTGAAATATATCTTCACTCAATCAGATTTGAACTTGAGGCAACACCGATGGCTAGAGTTGATCAAAGATTATGATTTTGAGATGTTTTATCATCCCGGGAAAGAAAATGTTGTGGCTGATGCACTTAGCAGAAAGAGATATATTAGTGAGGTTCAAACCCTGACCATGTCCAAGGAGTTGTGTGTTGAGTTCCAACGTTTGAACCTTGATGTTGTTCTTAATACTATGGAGATTGAGGTCACCCCTACTCTAGAGCAAGAAATACGCAAGGGTCAACTTGAGGATGAGAAATTGAAAGAGATAGCAGGGAATGTTGTGATTGGTAAGGCAACTGGTTTTCGCATTGATGAAAATGGTACACTGTGGTTTGGTAAGAGGATATGTGTGCCAGAGATAAAGGCCATTCATGATGCGATACTGAGAGAAGCACATGAGTCAGCTTACTCCATTCATCCTGGAAGTACAAAGATGTATCTAGATCTCAAGGAAAGGTATTGGTGGTATGGGTTAAAGAGAGATGTGGCTGCGTATGTTGCTATATGTGATACATGTCAACATGTGAAAGCAGAACATCAAAGGCCAGCAGGAATGTTATAATCGATGAAGGTACCTGAATAGAAGTGGGATGAAGTTGGTATGGATTTTATAGTGGGATTACAATGTACTAAGAGTGGCTATGATTCTATATGGGTGATCATTGATCGTTTGACTAAGGTGGCACATTTTCTACCTGTGAAGACCACTTACGATGGATCAAAATTGGCAGAATTACATATGGAAAAGATCGTGTGTCTACGTGGAGTGCCAAAAAAGATTATGTCCGATAGAGGTTCACAGTTTACCTCTCGATTTTGGAAGAAAATACATACTTCACTAGGGACCCAACTAAATTTTAGTACTGCCTATCATCCTCAGACCGATAGTCAGACTGAGAGAATAAACTAGATTTTAGAGGATATGTTAAGAGCCTGTGCGTTGCAAAAAGGGGCTAGTTGGGACAAGAGTTTGCCTCATGCTGAGTTTTCATACAACAATAGTTACCAACAGAGTCTCAAGATGGCACCGTTTGAAGCTTTATATGGGCGAAGGTGTAGGACTCCGTTGTTCTAGAATCAGACTGGGGAGACACAACAGTTTGGTCCAGCGTCACTTAGGGAGGCGGAAGAACAAGTCGGAATGATCAGGGAAAATCTGAGGGTGGCACAATCCCGTCAGAAGAGTTATGCGGATACTCGAAGGAGGGAACTTGCTTTCAGGGTAGGTGATTATGTATACCTAAAGGTGTCGCCTATGAGAGGTGTGAGGAGGTTTAACATGAAGGGAAAATTAGCGCCAAGTATGTTGGTCCATTCAAGATTATTGCGAGACGTGGTGAAGTGGCTTATCAGTTAGAGTTGCCTAAAAGGTTTTCCGGTGTGCATGATGTGTTCCATGTGTCTCAACTTAAAAAGTGTTTGCGTGTGTCGGAAGTAGAGCAAATACCTATAGAGGAGCTTACAATAAAAGATGATCTTACTTATGAAGCATATCCTGTTAAGATTTTGGAAACAGTGGAATGGATCACAAGGAGCAGAATTATTAAGATGTGTAAGGTTCAGTGGAATCGGTATTCCGAGACAGAGGCAACTTGGGAAAGAGAAGAGGATTTGAGAAAGGCATATCTGAAGTTCTTTGAGTAAGCAGCTCAATCTCGAGGACAAGATTCTTTTAAGGGGGTAGAATTGTAACATCCTAAAATTTGCATGGGTTTAAAATAGTTAAATTGATTTAATTAAGTATTTTTGTGAGCATTGAATTTTAGTAAATAATAATTTTTACAAAATTAAAATCAATTTTAGACAAGAAGCATGTCTGTGCATTCATGCTGCTGCATAATTTTATTTGTGATGTTTGGTTCTTGTTTGGTGTGATTTGGATTTCAAAATCCTTTTGAAAAAGTATTTGCAAAATAGATTAAATAAAAGGAAAATGAATTCCTTTCCCTCCCTCACCCCTCTCTCTTTCTGGCCCAAGTGGCCCAGTCGGCCTGCCTTCCCTCCTTCCCAACCGGGCCGAAGGCCTTTTCCCTTTTTCTTGGCCAGCTCGGCCTCTGTCTTGGGCTGGCCCAGCTCGCAGGAGGCAAGCGCCGCAGGCCGCCTCTCTTCCTTCCTCCGTCCGGCTGACGTGCGGGTCCCACGGAGTGTGACGCCGATAGGTAAGTCCCGCCAAAGTCGTCTCCTACCTTGAGACGGGGAGCAGCAGGACTCCACGGAGTCTGCCTCAACCCCGCCTTCCCTCGCCTTGCGTGCGCCCCACGCCAGCCACCCCATAAATAGCAGCAGCCGCACGCCGCGTCGCCTTCGCCCAAACCCTCGCACCAGCGCTGCTGCAACCCGAGCTCCCGAGCCGCCGCAAACCCTAGCCGCCACCCTTAAGCTCGAGTTCGCGTTCCGCTGCTCTAGCATCGCAATTGACGAGTTGCCGAGTTCGTTCTCAAGTTTGCGAATCCGTCGAGTCCTTTCTTTCTCTTTTTCTCCTTCTATGTTGCTCACACGGCTTCGTTGAACTTCGCAGGAAGCTCATCGTCACCATCGCTCGTTGCCCGCCGGCTCCTGTCCTCTCCGGCCTTCATCAACTCGACAGGTGAGGTCGCGTCGAGCTCCTCCATCGTTTGGTACCGGTCCAAGGTCGAACGGAGGTCTCTAGGGCCCAAACCGCGAACTCCGACGAACTCCATGGTCGCTGGCCGTGGCCAACCGCCGCGCCCGTCTTCGTCTCCGGCCGGCCATCCGTCCTTCCTCTCCATCTTCTAATCCGGGCCGTCCACGTTGGATCCAACGGTCCAGATCGCTCCGTACCCCTTCGCGTGGCAACTTTGCAAAAAACCCCTCGGGTTTCTATCTATTTGATTGAGTCCTTCGCGGTTTTCGCCGAATACGTTTTCTTCACTGAAAAGCGTATTTTTCTTTAATAGATTCAAAAATACGTTTTCCTTTATTTACAGTTTTGCCATTATTTTCAAAAGCTCATAATTTCTCCGTTGTAACTCCGATTTGGTCCGTTCAAGTTGCGTTAGGTTCATAATTTCATAATCTACCTTTTAGTATCATTGTTAGATTTATTTCCAACTTTTAAAAATTGAGATTTATTTTAACCTATTATTTTACAATAGGAAAACGTGTAAAATCCATAACTTTCTCGTTATAGCTCTGATTTTTGTGATCTTTACGTCTGTGTAATCATAGCGATGTGTAGAATAGTTTTATAAACTCTTTTCATACTATTTTGTTGATATGGTGTACTGTTCTAATTAAATCTATTTGTTTGCTCGTATATGATTGTCCGATGCTTGTGTGTTGCTGCTTGTTGATCGAGTTTAGAGAGTGAACCGGTTGCTGAAGAACAAGAGTACTTCGACAACCAAGATCAGAAGGTTCATCAGGAGAGCTTTGATCAAGGCAAGTATAGTTGGGACCATCCTTGTTAACTATTCACTATACACACTAAGATCATATGCATGTGTCTTTTGCTACCCTGTTAGGATTATCTAGCTTTGATTTTCTATTTACCTTGATAACTGGGGATGCTGCATATGGGTAGATGATGCTAGTGCTTTATAACCATGATCTTGTAACTTGATTAATGACTATGCAACTCCTAAAAAGATGGTTTTCTATAAGATCCAAACTGTAAATGATCATCCGGGACATAACATACAGCTATGGGGGCTATATGGCTCTGGCTCTAGTTGCTCATAGGACATTTTCTAGCAAGTTAGAGGATCTGTAAGTTGGGTATAGGGCTGCGTCTTCATTATGTGTTATAACTGGGATGTGTCATTCTGGTAGAGGGGTTTTCTATATGCTATGACCCTGTGGCCCTAGCGTGTTAGACGAATCTTTGGGTGGCTTTATATGATACTTGGTGTTATGGGAAGTAGCTAGCCCGTGTATTTGAGGATCATGACCCGTAGTGAAAGTGTACACCTTTACGCAAAGTTAAACTGATATATCATCCATGCCCATGGTTAGGACGGCCAAGAGATTCTTATGGAATGGATCACCAACTTAAAATTGTGTTACATGTTAATGTTGTTTTTATCATACTCATAGTCATGTCTATCTGATCATGTGCTTATGAAAATTGTTACTACCTTAATACTAAATGCTAAAATATGACCTACACTAAAAAGCTAATTGCAGTTAAACCGTGTCAAACCATTATTTGAGCTTCATGAACCCTTTCTGTGCTTGCTAAGTACGTATGTACTTACACTTGTTTTATTTCATTACTTGAAAAATCCTGGATGGGTAACAGGTCAGGATTGGAGCGAGAGTTATCAACACGACTACTAGTTTGTTTCAACCAGTTGACTTGTCCCTGTGGTAGAGCTATCACTTGGAGTTATCTTAGTCATGTCTTACCTTTGTTAAAGACTATATCATACTATTTATGCGCTATGTAATAAACTCTGATTTGGTACTATTTATAATTTATCGGTTTTTATATATTTTATTTTAGTGCTCTAGAATGAGACATGACAGAATGATACGCTGCCGATCGACAACGACAAGTAATCACTAATCAGTAATCACCAACCAAGAAAGCCATGGCCATGGTGGTGGTCGCCGTCGCTCTCGTCCTCCTCTCGGCCTTGCTGCCCGCCGCGGCTCAGCCGTGGCAGTACTGCTGTAGCAGCGCCCGTTACTCTACCAACAGCACGTACCAGGTGAACCTCGAGGCTGCGTCCGCCGCGCTGCCGCGCAACGCGTCGTCCTTGCCGGCGCTTTTCGCCACGGTGGCCCGTGGAACCGGCGGCGACCGCGTCTTCGCGCTGACGCTGTGCCGAGGCGACGCCGACGCGGCGGGCTGCCTGGACTGCATCGCGGACGCGTTCCGCCACGCGCGGGGCTCCTGCCCGCTCGACAAGGAGGTGGCCGTGCTCTACGACGCCTGCTTCCTCTACTTCTCCGGCCAGGACTTCCTCGCCACCACCGCCAACGTCGGCCAGATCAGCCTCTACAACACGCCGCAGAACGTCAGCGCCGACCCACGCGCCGACGCCTGCTCACGGCGCGGGTGCGCGCGCTGCTCAACGGCACGGCGCGGTGGGCGGCGTACGGGTCCGCCTCCGCCAGGAGGTTCGCCACGGCGCGGATTTGGAACGGCAGCGTCGCGGCTCCCGTGCTGACGATGTACGCGTTGGCGCAGTGTACGCCGGACTATCGCCCGCCGATTGCTGGGGCTGCCTGGAGGACCTGGTCAGCAAGGCGCCATTGGCCTGCGGGACGATCGGCGCGCGGACCGCCGTGCGCTGCTGGCCTGCAGCTACCGGTACGAGAACTACGCCTTCTTCCGTGGCGTGCCCATGCTCAACATGGGGACGCTGGCGCCGCCGCCGCCACCATCCACTCATACAACGTCCGGCCGACGCTCAGGTGTGCCAGCCTGAATCGTTTCGTTCCATGCAGTTCATGTCTAACTATATTATGAGCGCCAAAGAATTGAAATTGATGTGCTACAAATTAATTAATTTACATCTCTTAACTAAAACATCTTTGGCTTACAACAAGTTTGTTTAAATCGACATAAGCACCCGTAATCAAGATGGCAAGAAATTAGTAATAAATATTAGAATCCTTGATTCCATTGCGAGATACGGAGTAAACAGCATCAACTATTTAGTCCCGGCTCGACTTTGTGTTTGAATGAATACACTAACATTTCTAATTACTTATCACATGCATGTTTTGATGGATGATCGAGGTGGTGTGTAATTGTCATGTGTAGGAAAAAGGAAGAAGCAGTGGACTGTATCCATAATTGTTTCTGTTGTAGGGATTTTCTTATGCATATTTTGCTTTGGATGGATAAGGGGCCTGTCTATCTGGCAAACGTGTGTTTTAAGGCCATACAACACACGTGTGTTTTCTAGAAACAAAACACCCGAATCAAGCAAGTAAAAATAATCGTGTGTTTCATTGCAACATAGCACACGAATTTAATAAGCCAAGCCACACAAGTAGGCAAGGAAAAACCGTGTGTTCTCTCCTAAAGAAACACACGAATTCAAGAGAGAGGAAAAGCCATGTATTTGTTGCACAAGTAACACATGAATCCTAGAACACTAATAATCTGTCCGGTTGTCATAGTCTTCTATTGTCCAGTTGTAATCTGTAGCGCTTGTAGTTCTGTAGAACAAATATTTATGCATCTCAGTAACAAGTGACGACAGCTTAGGACCTTCAGTATATGAGTTCCACCAAATCTTTCCTGCAGATTAAACTAAGATTAATTTAGAAATAGAACTGAAAATCACTTAATTACATGCCGAAAGATTCATAGACTAGACTTCTCAATATCCATAGCACAAAGACACAGCACAATCAATATTTCTTAGATCCATAAAACCTGACCTCATCAATGTTTCTAGGCACACAAGTAGTAAACAAGTACTGGAGAAGATACAGGGCTAACCTGTAAACTGATATTTGTTATCACCATATCCATAGCTTCTCCAAGGCTTAAATCCAAACACATCTGCATTTACACAAAGCATAGATTAGATGGCAAATAGATGTCCTGCTTGCACAAGGACAGAACACAAGGACAAAAACAAAAGACAAGTGACAGTTTCTTACTATGGAAGGACAATAAACAGATCCCTATATGTATCTGCACAAACACAGAGGACAAAGGTCAATATAGGACACAAGAGATGGATGGCCTGCTTGCACAAGCACAGAATAGATGGCCTGCTTGCACAAGCACAGAACACAAAAACAAACACAGAGAAGACAATTTCTTACTATGGAAGGACAATATACAGATTTCTATATATATAGTAGGACAACACATAGACAATCGACAATTTTTAACCTATAGTAGGACAATAGACAGATTTTCCTCCTAGTTGAACACAAAGATAAATTGACAATTTTTTTTTTCTATGGTAGACAATAGACAGAATTTGCTACCTGACCAACACAAATACAATTGAAATTTTTTTTTTCTGTAGTAGGACAATAGACAAAATTTCCTCCTAGATGGAAAAAAAAACAGATTGTCAATTATTTTCTATGGAAGAACAATAGACAGATTTTCCAAACGAGATGAGCACAATTACAATTGACAATTAAATTGCATGGTCTATATTTGCAATTCTTAAGATGACCTATATATTGTGGCAATAGTCTACTTGCGTCGTCCTTCAATCTTCCACTTGTGGCCTGATTATAAATTTAGACAAGGTCTAGCCCATGCATATATTGACCAATGGTGACTGATCGTTTACGCGCCTTGGCTACATATACTTACATGTCTTGGTTATTCTTTGCATCCCGTGCATCCGCGATTCTAGACTTGATGAACTAACAAAACCAACTAAAAAACAAGCATATCTCATGTATACCTACTTCACTAGCTCTATCAGCTTACCATTGGAACTATGCCTACGCGACGCCCTCCCTGGCACGCAAATGCTCTTTTTCGCTTCGCCCTTGGTCCTTCTACATCGTGTAATGCGTCGTGCTTCATTCTTCCACTTGTGGCCTGATTATAAATTTAGACACTGTCACATCATGTCCATTGCCAACCCCGCCACATCTCAAGCAAATTAAAACAACTGCATCATAATGAGATCCTCATGTGGACTATGGCAAACCATTCCATTCCCTCAGAACAAGCACAACAATATTGCTTCCGGATGACACATAGAAACATATCAGAAGTCATTTTATCAAAATTTGCAATGGAAAAACACAAATATTCTGGGAAATGAAGCAGACATGCACAACACAGGGAAAGCCAGCAAGTATGACTTGTTTATCAGCATTAACAAAGATAAAAACACATTATGATGTAATGTACAAATATGATCTTCAGAAATTGCAAACTTAAATATGAAAATTGCACATTTCAAATAGTGCAAATAGTACTTATTGTTAATGCAATTTAACTGTACATGTATATAAATACATAATTCGGCTTAGGCATGTGGAGCATGCTGACAGTACAAACAATATATATAGTAGGATGATCATTTAGTACCACTATCGCATTTGGTCGATGATAAGAAACATCAAGGTAGCTCGCAATTAACAATTAAACAAGGGATTATCAGTTGTCACTGATGTAAGGCAAGATATCATAGAGGAAAAAAATCATTGGCTATTCAAAATGTAAATCATTTCAGTGAGGGCTGGAAGGAGATAGTAGTAGCACCTATGGACAAATCTGAGATTCACAGTTGGAGCTCAAGCTAATAGCGAACAAACAACTCAACCTAGATAAGCAAGCACTATTGGAGGGGGGAGGGCATGCTACTCACACGCCATCACTGTGCCAAAGAAACCACATAAAAGGGTAAGTGGCATAGAGACACAGTTAAGCATGGTGAACATGAGTTCATCTATATTTTTAGATCAAAATTGGTAATTGCACTCAAAACAAGCAGTCCAATTAATCATAGTCAGACCAACAACGTCTCTACATACAAATACACCATAGATAAACTAGGATATAGAAAAACAAATCACAAATGAGAGGTGTGTGTAGACCCAAATCGCAAAAACAGATTTCAGCATGTTTACAGATCACAAGAGACAATTTAAAAACCTAACAGATAGGATAATAGAAATTATCATAAAGCTAATACCAGCATTCTTATAGACCAACAACAGCTAGCATGTCCGTGTTGTAGCCATCAATGCAGCAGAAAGGACAAGACCATTGCCATAGTGAAACTACATGACTCAGGAGTGTTTATTTCAGACCACATGCAATTTTAGTCTTTTAGCTCAAACTGGACTTTAGTCACAAAAATATGGTTTGTGCTAAGCACAGATCACAATAAACAAAGGAAAAGGTTTGTGAGCACAAATCACAAGAAATAATTTTTTTCTATGAAAAGACAAGGACAAAAACAAGTTTTTCTATGAAAGGACAAGGACAAAAATATGGTGTGTCCTGGCACAAATCACAATTAACATATTAAATTTTTTCTATAGAAAAACAAGGACAAAAATGTGGTCTGTGTTGGCACAAATCACAATTAACAGATGACACTTTTTTTTATACAAAGACATGGATAAAAACATGGTATGTGTTGGCATAAATCACAATTAACAATGCACACCACCTTCCTTCGATAATAATATTGCTTCAACATGCAGAAGCACAAGCTATCTCCATCCATCCATCCTAAGTCATCTTCATTATCAAACAATCTAAATGAAAGTATACTTGGTGGACTATTAAAGTAGAGAGTTTTCTTAGTACAAGTTTTTTGAACATTTGCTTTTCCTGCTTAATCAAAATTTTAAAAAAAGGTAAACAAAATGGAAACTTGTAAGTGAGGAGACTGGATATTGCACATGTGAAATATCATAATTGAGGTAACCCAAATGTGTAATTTACTACTAACAAATGTGCAATCAAGAAATGGATACTAAGAAGTGGGATCCAAATGAGAAGTTGCAGTTTGAGCCAAAGGATATTCTTGTGAATCACAGAGAATAGTTCCTGGGTCTGAAACATGTGAATCAGGAAAACAAACACGTTGGACATTCTTCACACCACCTAATTCACATTGTCTTTGGACTTAAAACAAACAGAAAAATGGCTCGCAACTATCACATGATCAGAACAAGTACAATTTACAGACACAAATAGAAAAAAATGGTTCTCAACTATTACATGTTCTGCTTAGAGAAATAGAACATGTGAATGTTAGCTCCCAATTATATATGTGGCTGTCAGCAAATTGTTTAGCTGGTAAAATAAGTTACAAGTAGCAGTTAGACCATATATATATATAGCTTATCCATCAGTATCGTGTGTACATGTTCAGTTTGTGCACGGAGTAGTTATCTTTCTCATCAGCAACAATCTCCATTTTTCTGTTGATTTGTTATCCAATAAGCAAACAACTTATCGCTTACCAATCATGTGTACTACGTATGTGACCCTGGTGTTTCCCTCAACAAAGCAAGTTTTCAACAATGTTATATATAATGTATTTAGCTTCCACTTGCTGACACTTCCTCACCAAATATTGGCCAGATGAGTAAGGTAAGAAAAAAAGGATACTACTTTACCCCCTTTAGCTTAGAACCTCCATGCTTCATCAACTAGTGCATTCTTCTAATGAAAGGATCTTGCCAAAAGGGGCACTACAGATTTTAGGGCAAATGTGAGTTTCAGGCATAAGGAAACCAGACATGAGTGAGTGCTAAGTTGAATGACTACAGAAGAAACAAGTGCTGCGGTTTTTATCATATTAAACTCAGATATGCCTTTCCATTTATACGGGCAGGATAACTCAAGAAGACAAGCACAATTGATCGCAATAACTTGAAACTTCCAGCTTAAGCAGCTTAAAGAAAATACACTAAAAGATAATAGTAGCTTAGAAAGAAACTTATAGCAACAGGCTTAAGATGGAAAAAAAAGATTCATCAATTTTCTGTTTTCTAGTTCTTACTGTCAAGAGGCAGCTCAGATAGTATCATTGAGTCTTTGCTAACAATGACAAACTACAGTAATCTAAATTATACCGCAGACAGAATTCATAACCAACTGCTCGAATCATTGTTTACAATGTGTGAGCATGGTAGAAATGCCATAGCATTTCATATTAAATAAATTATCCTTAAAAAGCTTGATAGAAGTGTCATACTAAATTTACTGGACTGAAATATATATTCATTTCTGGGGAGTAGGATGCCATGGCACATGAAACTACAGTCTATATATCAACTACAAGCACAAGTTATTTTCAGGTTCTACTCAATCAAAAGATTCAAAATGATATACCACTCACAAATACCTGTCGAGGATGCAAATGACATAGCAACTTTTGATTTTACATTAGCAAGGACTATTCAATTTTCAAGATATAAAAACTAGTAGGCTACAAGCATCAACTTCTGCAACCAAAAACGCACACCACAAATCCAGAGTCCACCATAATACCATCACAAACAAGTATAAATTTAAATAGCTAATGAGCAGATGCTGACAAGCTTAGAGCATTAATTTTTAAAAATCTTATAAAGTGGTCCAAATCATCCTATTCCGGTAACATAAAGTAATTCAGATCAATATAAGGGATTAAAGGGCCAAAAGTTCACTGAAAGCAGGACAAAAAAAACAGCCAGTAACAAATACACAACAAACTACTGACCTGCATCCGCATATGATGGGATCAGGTTCATCCAAGCTTGTCGATTCAAGTTTCTGATCCACATGGCAATTATCTACATTTTGCGTACCTGTGCCAGGACAGGTTGCTTTAGATGTCTGAACAAGGCCAATTAACAGAACTGTAGCTTAAATCATTCAAATGCATGACGTGCTTTCCAGTGGAGTAGTACTTAAATACTTAACACTAGTAGAGCATCCCAAAAATTCCTTACAAACACTTTCTATAAATCATCGATTATACTTGTTATACCAAGTCTCCAAATGAGAAAAAAAGGGGAAAAAACACAGCCACCACCCAGCCAACCACAGAAGCCCCCCAGCCGTCCATAACCTACCGTTGCTGCCATTAGCAAGCCACGGAAGGCCCCATCCCCCCAGCCCCAAGGAGGCTACAGGCAGCTATCCACGACAAGGCTCCATGAACTAGGGCGACGCAGGACGAGCCAGCAATCCCCACGCTGACGACAACCGTGGGCAACCTCCAACGAACTGAACTAGCGCAACCCTAAAATGCCACGAACCCAACCCAAATCAATCGAAACCTCCATCCGTCTACCCTAAATCCCTTGAATCGAACCCAAATCAATCCAAACCTACACCAACACAGAGACGTGATGTACTACAAACCTTAACAGGAGTCCGAGACGAAGGAGTTCCCCAGGAGGAACAGCCGCTGCAGCGATTGAATCACCTCGAGCACGCGCCGGGAGGAAGAGCGTCGCCGATGACGGGGAGCGGCAGCACTCTGAGACGAAGAATACGCAGATCCACCACACCGCTGCCGCCGATAAATGGCCTTGAGCGCGCGCCGGCAGGGAGACAGTCACCGACGACGAGGACAGAGAAATGAGAACTGGAGCGAGGCGAAATGAGCGAGGCCAGACAACTGTGACAGACGGTGGGGCTTGCATGTCAGTGAAACAACGAAGGGGCACAAGGTGGGAACGCAGCGTTCTGCTCCCATCCTTCTATCGCGCGATGGACGAACAAAAAATTCGTGTACTAACGGCGATAGAAACACACGCGTGTAGTATAGCATTCCTGATAAGGTATTTTTTTTATGAGCTGTAGTACACACGTATGTTTACTTAACACACGTATGCTATACACACTATTCGTGTATAAATAAACCTACAACTACATTTAGATCTTAAAAATCACGTCACATACATCACCCATGTACAAATAAACCTACAACTATATTTAGATCTTAAAGATCGCATTACACACCACCTGTGTACAAACAAACCTACAACTAACTTAGATCTTAAAGATCGCATACTTCTTGAGATCACCGGATTCCTCCGTAGACGACGGACACGTCGCTATCTTATTATAGCTTCACATGAGATACAACTACACTTAGATCTTAAAGATCACGTCACACACACCACCCGTATATAAACAGCTGTAGTATCTGATCGTACATACGCACATCCACTTAACACACGCACACTGCACATACCACCCGTGTATAAACAAACCTACAACTAGATCTTAAAGATCACGTCACACACACTATTCGTGTACAAACAAACCACCTCATTATACCTTCACATGAGATAGATAGACGTTTAAACTTGGTCGAGCGGACACTTTATTAAGAACTACTGTTCCCCTAGGAAAATCCCGCGACCAGCCAAGCTCGAACACGGGACCGGTGGCCTCCACAGCTGAAGCGCTCACCAACCGAGCTGAGCCTCGGTCCCCATAAGGTACCTGAGAGAAGGTACGTCGTTTCGTTGATGTATATATTGTTCATCTGTAAATTAGATGCACCTTCACTTTGAACCGGTTCCTCGCTCGAGGGACGTGGTTACTGACAGGTGGGTCTAAGGAATAAGGATTCCGGCCCATGTATAAGTGACAACGTCACCCAGAGATTTACATGTCAGGAAGCTAGCTGGCGCCATTCATTTTTATGCAGTACATGGTAAACTGTACCAGATCGAGACAGAATTTTGAATTGTTATATTTCTCTGACAGGAGGTTCAAGTTGCAAGAACGACCCACGGCAAATTTGACTAGAGTTGACGATGTATCATCGCTTTGGACAATTCAAGAGACTGATTCAGAGTTCACAATGTTCTTTTTTGTTTGAAGAAAGAGTTCACAATGTTCGATTTCCGTCAAATAGTTGAGTCTACCGACAATTTTTGCATTGAAAACAAACTTGGATAAGGGGGCTTTGGCGCTGTATACAAGGTGGTATGAGCACACTTTAGTGGGCCCACTAAAATGAGGGAAATTCCGTGGTTTATTATGGCTGAAAAAGTTATTAGTCTAGATTTACATTTCAAGACCAACCTTAAATAAAATCTCTTTCTAATATTTATTGGGTGAAGTTTTTTGGCCTGGCTTATTTTCCTTTTTACAAAATTATAACTTCAAATATTAATTTTTTTAGAAGTATCACAGTACAACGTAGACGTCCATACACACACGCACACTCACCCCTATGAACACACATACGCAAACCCTACCACTATGAGCACCTTCGAAGGACCGAGCACCGGATAGATCTGGAGATTCTCGAAGTCACCACTGGCGCCTCGTCGTCGACGGGAGCGTCGCTTACCACTTAATGCATAACGCCGAAAAATCCTTGGAAAAATCCTAGAAAAAGGTGCGTGCAGGGTCAATTACCAAATAGGCTTGAAATAGCAGTTAAGAGACTAGCTTCACAATCTGGTCAAAGGTTTGTGGAGTTTAATGGTCAAAGGTTTGTGGAGTTTAAGAATGAAATCCATCTTATCGCTAAACTACAACATGCCAACCTAGTTCGACTGCTTGGATGCTGTGTTCAAGGGGAAGAGCACATATTGATATTCGAATATATGCAAAACAAGAGTCTGGATTTCTTCATCTTTGGTATGCATGTGTACATTTCCTCTTCTTTCTTATGACATTTTAGTCAAATTTAATCATTGCTGATAACATGATTGCCAGTGCAGATGTAACAAGAGCAAGATTACTTACTTGGGACAAACGTCTTAATATAATTGAGGGGATAGCGCAAGGTCTTCTATACCTTCATAAGCTCTCACGACTGCGCATCATACATAGGGACCTGAAAGCAAGCAATATTCTCTTGGACAATGACATGAATCCCAAGATCTCTGATTTTGGGCTAGCAAAAGTATTTAGCTTAAATGCTATTCAAGGAAACACGAATAGAGTAGTGGGGACATAGTAAGCATGCACCTTATTTATGCAAATCTTTTTCCATAAAAAACTGTATGATGAATGTATATATTTATTAGTAATTGGTGCATGATCGATGTTTTGATTTTTGTTTTCTTCTATACAGTGGGTATATGGCTCCTGAGTATGCTTCGGAGGGTGTCTTCTCTGTCAAAACCGACGTCTTTAGCTTCGGCGTGTTACTTCTTGAGATTATTAGTGGCAAGAGAAATGTTGGTTTTCACCAGCAAGGGGATTTCTTCAACCTGTTTGGCTATGTAAGTATTTTATATTTATTTACTGTTGACATGGACTTCCAGTTTAGTGTGTGCTCCCCATGGTGCCTCATCTTCAATCATGAGTGGTTAGTGTGAAAATAAAAAATTTGCCACAAGGCATGTACTTCTCAAATAATCTTGCATGTGGCATTTGCTCAAAGACGTGAGAAAACTGATCTTTCCTAGTGTCTTTGAACAAGGATCATTTTTTCTAGCAGTTGTTGAAAGATGGAATTGAATGTTCCAGCAAATAGTGTTACTTAAAAAGGGGCCAATAGGGGACCCATAATAGTTTTGTTTATTGTCTTTAAGTAGGTTTTCATACAATAATATCTTTTAAAATCTTTATTCAACAAACTCATTATATAACTGACTGATGAGATGGGCACTTCGTTGAAGGCATGGAAGCTATGGAAGGAGGGCAGATGGTTTGAGCTTCTTGATAAATCATTAGAAGAACAACACGACCAAGATCAAGTATTGGAGATACTGAAATGCATCAATATTGCCTTGATGTGTGTCCAGGAGAATGGAGCTGATTGCCCTACCATGTCCAACGTAGTTGCAATGCTATCTATGGAGACCATGTCGAGTCTGCCATGCCCAAAGCAGCCGGCCTACTTTAACTTGAGCTCGGCGGAGGGAGAGCTATCAACTACTGCACCTAGCAGTGTAAATGTTGTTAGTGTTTGCATGTCAGAGGGTAGATAGAAATCTAGATTTGGACATGCAGACGCATGCTATATTCTTGTATATGTGACCTGATTCCTTTGAAAAAAAAACCATCACCTAGAAGCTTAGCTATTTCCTAGGTAGAGGAACTTCCAGATACATCAGAAAAATACCGGAGTTGTTGAGAGTATGTATCTCTACTACCCTTAAGCTTCTGCATTTATATCATGTACTTATAAGTAGGTTGTACATTTGACCTTTCTAGCTTTTTTGACGAGTGCCTCCAGGTCTGGCACTCGGCATAGACAACCTTTGTCGAGTGCCCAACGGAAAGCACTCGGCAAAGAAATTTGCCCTCGTCAAATTGACATTCTCCGGTAGTGTAGATCGATTGTTTTTATTGCATAGATTTTTATAAAGTGTAAATTAAAAACGATAATCTAATTTACTTGCCCTCTTAGTGGTTACGGTCCA
Organism: Bothriochloa decipiens; assembly: GCA_023333625.1. Lineage (NCBI taxonomy): Eukaryota > Viridiplantae > Streptophyta > Magnoliopsida > Poales > Poaceae > Bothriochloa > Bothriochloa decipiens. Next base: position 21,064,737 of record CM041638.1, read on the forward strand.
TTTACTTGGTTCTGCTTACCTTGTTGGATCCATGTGGCAAACAAATGGCGGTGAGCAGTCATAGACGGAAAGAAATAGCCAGTGCCATAATAAAAGGGGCGAAGAAGAGGGACGTGCCAAAGATTTTATCGATTAAAAGTTACCATGTGTACCTAATAAGAACCTCTTAATCAATGGAACGACACTGTTTTAGGTTCTAGTTACTCGCAAACACCATAAAAAGCCTCTATAGAATTGTTGGTTCGAAATGAATGCATGTGGAAGAAGCTCGAGAGGAAGACAGCGATGGCTAAAATTTGCTTGCCTCAACATAGGAAGCGGAGCTCCTGTCCCCGCCATATATAAAGCTCTCCGTCCCAACCTCTGCGACGCACAAGCTGCAGATTGATCAAAAGAAGCTGCAAGGGCAGAAACAAAGCTAGCGAAAATGGCACTGAGCAGCAATACTTTGAGGGTGATCTTCCTCCTCGCGATGGTGGTGTGCGCCGCGCATGCGGGGAAGCCAGCCCCAAAGGAGAAGGACAAGGACAAGAAGGAGGATAAGGGGAAGGACGAGAAGTCAGGCGATGCCCCCGCCGAGGCGCCGCGGCCCTCCGCTGGTGGCAGCGGGTCTTCAGACATATCCGAGCTGGGAGCCAAGGGCGACGGCAAGACGGACAGCACCAAAGCGCTGAATGATGCGTGGGCGGCGGCATGCGGCAAGGAAGGGGCGCAGACGATCACGATCCCCAAGGGCGACTACCTGACAGGGCCCCTCAACTTCACCGGGCCGTGCAAGGGCTCCGTCACCATCCAGCTCGACGGCAACCTCCTCGGCTCCACGGACCTCAGCCAGTACAAGGGCAACTGGATCGAGATCGAGCACGTCGACAACCTCGTCATCACCGGCAAGGGCATTCTCGACGGCCAGGGCAAAGAAGTGTGGGACAACAACAAATGTGCCCAGAAATACGACTGCAAGATCCTTCCCAACGTGAGTGCTCCTACTAATGCCCATCGTTGCTTGCTTCTCTACCCGTCCCGGCCGGCCAATATATCATCCTTACACCTAAACGGTGATTGCAGTCGTTGGTGCTGGACTACATCAACAACGGCACCGTCTCCGGGATCACCCTGCTGAACGCCAAGTTCTTCCACCTGAACGTGTTCCAGTGCAAAGACATAACGATCAAGGACGTGACCGTCACGGCGCCCGGGGACAGCCCCAACACCGACGGCATCCACATTGGTGACTCCGAGAAGATCACCATCACTGACACCACCATCGGCGTGGGTGACGACTGCATCTCCATCGGCCCTGGCAGCACCGGGATCAACGTCACCGGCGTCACCTGCGGCCCCGGCCACGGCATCAGCGTCGGCAGCCTGGGCAGGTACAAGGACGAGAAGGACGTGACGGACATCAACGTCAAGGACTGCACGCTCAAGAAGACCAGCAACGGCGTCCGGATCAAGTCCTACGAGGACGCCGCGTGCGTGGTCAGCGCATCCAAGCTCCACTATGAGAACATAGCCATGGAGGACGTGGCCAACCCCATCATCATCGACATGAAGTACTGCCCCAACAAGATCTGCACTGCCAAGGGCGACTCCAAGGTCACCGTCAAGGACGTCACCTTCAAGAACATCACCGGCACCTCGTCCACCCCCGAGGCCGTCAGCCTGCTCTGCTCCGACAAGATCCCCTGCGACGGCGTCACCATGGATAACGTCAATGTCGAGTACAAGGGCACCAATAACAAGACCATGGCCGTATGCGAAAACGCCAAGGGCAAAGCCACTGGTTGCCTCAAGGAACTGGCCTGCCTCTGATCCATTCACATCAACTCGCACATCCGCGTGTCTTCTTCTCTCTCCAACAATCATCATCTTCACCTTAATATTAGGGGTCATACACCTTAATATTAGGGGTCATACACTCATACTAGTATTACCCATGTAATGTAATCCTCCGATATGCGTGGCAGCTTTCATGGACGGCTTCTCGCCCTTCGCGCAGGACTTCCGGGGTGAGTGCCGATGCCCATGAGGAGGCCGGCTGAGAATTTGCTGTTCTTTTCTAGTTTCCTACGGATTTTGTCAGGCTTTCCATGCATGCGTGGTCGAGAGATGTGTGAAGAGCATCATCTCCAAGTGTACTTCTAAAATTTACTCTCTAACAAATCATCATTTGGATAATTATCTGAGTACAATCATTTTCTACATCTTCGTATCCTACAACAGTTATTCCTTCCATTCCATATATTATGCACGACGGTCTTGCTTTTCATTATCAGCTGGCTATAGCCTCGAACACAATTTGATCGTACACACAACTGTATACCACATCTTTGAGCGGTGTGATTCTGACACTTACTTTGCTAAAGTATGTTTTATTACAATTTCTACTAACAAAACACAAAGTAAAATCCTAAAAAAGACTGAGCTCAACAATCTCCCGCAAAGTGGAATCAATAAATAGTCAGTCTATCGTTGAGCTTCTCTCTTATTTCACAGCCGTAAGCAAAGCAATCAGTTTCAACGACCACATCTAGCAATCCTAGCCGGCCTGCGAAGATCAGACTGTCTCTACATGTCATGGCCTCCATGGAGATCGCACTCTTTTAAATGTATTTGTGATGATCTATGTGATCTGTGATGACTTGATCGGTTTCAATTTAAATTTGAATTTGGTATGAATTTAAATTTGAATTTGAATGTTAGTTGATCTGTGATGGTCCACAATGGGCCAATTTTTTTTAAAAAACTGGGCTGGCCCAATAGTGGTAACACAACACATGGGCCTAATTGGTAAACAAAATTGATGTTCAAATGGGCGTCATGAATAATGGGCCAAAAAACACCCACTCATGATGCGATAAGGTGCCAGCCAGGTCAGGAGTTTTTTTTATTTTTAATTTTTTTTAAAAAAATTTACAAAACTAATTTTTTGTTTCGAAATATGACAGAACTAGTCACCCTGTCTGGGCGTTATATGTGACGTGGCACAGAGCCGGCCGCCGCCGGTGCCGGCTCTTGCGGGTGGCCCACTTGCGCCCGTGGGCGTTTTTTGGTGGCGAGGGGGCCGCCTGCAAAAGAGCGCGCTGTTTTGCGGGCGGGCCTCGGAGCAGTAAAAAAACGCCCACTGTATGGGCGTTTTTTGCGTTGCAGGGGGCCGCCTGCAAAACAGGCGAGGCCGGCCGCGCTCATTTGCAGGCGGCCCCCTCGTCCCCAAAAAACGCCCACACAGTGGGCGTTTTTTGGGGTCCCCCTATATATACCTAGCCCCTTCTTCAGATTTTCATTATATTCACTAAATTTTCCAGAAAAAAAGAAAGAGGAGAGGAGGGAGAAGAAGGAAGTAAACGGCGAAGCCCTGCCATTTTGAGACCTCAGCTTTTAGGTAAGTTTCTCATACATTACAAGTCTGTTGCTATGCATTAGTAAAATATAATGTGCACTAGAGTTGTTTAGTTTTTAGTTGACTCTGGGTATATCCGTGAGTAGTATGTATATTAGATCTATAAATAATGATGTTAGAGCATTGCAGTTCATGTTAGAAATAATGATGTTTCTTTTATGCTTTAAACAATGGATTGTATGATTTGAAATGTGACGAATATCATATTTTCTCTGAATAGATATGTTTAGGGTTTAGAGTTTAGGGTTTAGGAATAATGATGTTTATGCTATGCTTTAAACAATGGATTGCATGATTTAAAATGTGACGAATATCGTATTTTCTCTGAATAGATATGTTTAGGGTTTAGGGTTTAGGGTTTAGGAATAATGATGTTTATGCTATGCTTTAAACAATGGATTGCATGATTTGAAATATGACGAATATCATATTTTCTCTGAATAGATATGCAAAACTTGTGGCGGACAGAGTTTTGAAAAAAACGAGGTCGCCCTAGAGAATTGTATCCCGACGTGTCTAGCAAGGATGCTCCTGTTCCTCCTGCAGTCCCTGTCCTAAATTATGACTGTGGAGAACCGGCTGATATTGGCCAATCTCGCCATGAGGACACAGCTGCCCGTTGCTACTACACATGTGGTGGATTCAATGTAAGTAATTGCACCTCTGTCACTGCGTCTTTATTCATTGCTAGTAATTGCAGCTCTTGTATCTCTAACAATGTCGTTAGCAATCATATTTTGTAGGCCCATGAGCGGTGCTTTTTCTTTCAGTGGATTGACGGTCCAGACAAATTCGACCCAAGGTATCTCCAGTTTGACGAATGGTAGAAAGGGAAGCATAATCCACCCGATTAATTCGAGCGGTGGGTGGCACCTCCCCCTGACCCCCCCAATGACAGACGAGGAGAAGAAAATAGCCCAATTGAGACGGCTTGAATCTCCGCCTCGTTGCAAATGCGGAGATTATTCTATAATAAGTTCAGATAGGCCTAACGAGTTCGAATGTCCTAACCCTGTCGGAGTAAGTGCAAATTGTATGCGGTCATGGCTTTCTTAGTATTTGTGCATGTACTAACATTTAACATTGTAGGGTGGGTATACCTTGTTACGGAAGTGTAACTTCAGGGAGTGGCTGTGGGGTCCAAAGAACAAATGGCCGGAGCCGAAGGTGGACAAGAAGAGAAAAGTGGTTACCCCCAAGCCTCCTGTGTTGTGCAAATGTGGTGTCGAAGCACAGTATGGCCTACTACCATCGGAGCTTGGAATAGGCTATTGGTGCGGCCATATGGTTGATTATGATGAGGTCCTTTTGTTCCACTTGTTGCTCACTTGATATCCAAACTTTTTTTATTTGCTGACTTTAAATTGTTCCGTTCGATCACAGAGCCTTAGGAAATGCAAGTGGGAGGTTTTTGCCCATGTTGAAGACCGCAGGGAATACATGGATACACTGAAGCAAAAGCAACTAATGGACCTGAAGTTCAGGTCTGGTACTCAGCTTGTGGACAACTACATTAAGATGCGGAAGCGAGCACAGGTTGACTATGCCCGACGATTGTGTGTCCAAACCCCAAGTGCTGCTCGGTGGAAGAAAGACTGTGATGCATGGAAAAAGAAGAGAGAAGAGGAAGCATCCTTGCATGCGAGGGAGAAGATGGAGGAGGCCGAAAAGAGGAGTGCTGCTGCGAAGATGAAGCAGAAGATGGCGGAGGCGGAGATGCCGATGAACGACGAGGACGAGGAGTATGATGAAGCGTTCACCCAAGCCCTCGATGACTTGGAGGCCGCTTACTACAAAAAAAGGAAGAAGAGGAGTATGATGAAGCGTTCACCCAAGCCCTTGATGACTTGGAGGCCGCTGACTACAAAAAAAAGGAAGAAGAGGCCAACGCAGCTGAGCGTAGCCGTACCAATGCGTTTGTGGGAGAGGATAGTGGTTCTGAAGATGAAGACTTGCTTCCTGGTTATGTTTCAGATTATTAGGGCCATTTTGTTAGATGAATTCGGATTAGTAGCTCATCGCCCTAGTGGACCTATAATTTAATTGTAATGAACTGTTTCCGTGACTTTTAACTGTGCTGTAATGGACTATTTTAACGGATGTAATGCAAGCATGTAAGGGTTTAGGGTTTAGGGTATAGGGTTCAGGGTATAGGGTTTAGGGTTTTTAGGGTTTAGGGATTAGGGTTTAGGGTTTAGGGTTTTTAGGGTTTAGGGTTTAGGGATTAGGGATTAGGGTTTAGGGTTTAAGGTTTTTAGGGTTTAGGGTTTTTAGGGTTTAGGGTTTAGGGTTCAGGGTAAATTTTGACAAAAGGATAGTGCGTATCATACATCAAGACAGTAATTACATCATACAGGGTACTACTGTCCCTGAGCCTGTCCCTGCCCTTGCCCCCTACCCCTCTTCGGCCTCCTCGGTCGCACGTGCCCCGACGAGTAGGTGTGGCGATCCGGTGGAACACCTCGAGTCGCGCGGATGTGCTGCACTGGAGTCATCCATGATAACTCCTGCGTGTAGGGCAGAGGTGCTCCTGCAAGCTGTGAAGGGCCGATCTCGACCTCCTCGTCGCTGATCGATGCGTCAGTGGGGGGTCATTAGGGAGTCGGTAGGTCCGCGACGAGGTGTCGGCTCCCTGGCCCAACGTCGAAGCTGCTCCCTGTGCGGAGGTACCCACTCCATGGGGCGAAGGCCAGACTCCCCAGGCTGCTCCCTGAGAGGAGGTACCCACTCCATGGGACGAAGGCCAGGCTCCCCAGGCTGCTCCCTGAGCGGAGGAACCCTCACCATGGGCTGACGCGCTGGGTGGAGCATGAGTGAAGTGCCTGGATGCCTCTGCTCCATGCACTGAGGACCCCGCTCCGGAGGAACGAAGGTACGGCGTAGAGAACGCTGTGAAAGGTGTCGTCGTAAGTCACACAGTCATTCAGATTGGAAAAACATAGGTAGACGAGGTGCAGTACACGGAGTTACCTCTGTTCTAGGGTGCAGGAGGACGTGCTGCGGGTGCCGGTGCAGGAATTTGAGGCGCTGCGTCGGAGGTCCAACAAGTCAGAGCCCTCAGCATGGATCTAAGCGTCGTACGCATCCACGTGTACGAGGTGCGCTGCTTGTCCACTGTCAACGCCAATCCACCCTCCAAGCGGCGACACACGGAGTCAACCTCCGTGTAAAGTAGTTGCGTACCATTGACCTAATTTCAGTTTTAAGTAAGATGAAAGATATACGTAATGAACTACTGATATATATGAGAGATTCAAGTACTCACGATGCGGAAGTATTCCTGATCACGGTGCGCAGGGTAAGCGTCACCCACGGCAGCGACGTGTGGCTACTGCTCCGGAGGAACGAAGGTGACACGTGTGCGGGTACGAGGCTGGTACCACCGGAGGTACATCATGTACGAGTCCTCGGTGTGGGGGCGGTACTCATCAACGATGTCCTCTGTGGCAAGCAACCAATCGTCCATGTATGGCTGCAGACGTGGAGCCCATAAGTTGCCGCCGACCTGTCCCCTCCGAGTCAGCCTGAACACAAATTTGAGTAAGACATGTCTACTGCGATTAATTTATCAAAGTCAGTTGTTAGTAGTACTTACCTATGAGCATCTGCAGGGACGGTACGGATGATAGGGACCGGGGACGGCTGCATGAGACCAAACTGGCGCAAAACACGCCCTGGGCAGTGCGGTTCGACGAATATGTCGAACACCATCGGTCTGAGCGTCAGCCAGAAGGCCTGGTCACGTGTGCACAACGTGGATAGCCCAAGGAGAGCTCGTGCATGGATAGCCTCCTGGCTGTAAGGCTCCCAGATCACGTCGGTTGGCTGTATCCTGTCGAACTCCAGCATAAACTCGTTGTACGACCGCGTGACCTGCACATGTGCCCATCGCCGCTGAAATATAACAATAAATGGGTTAGAAGGTACGATACGAATTAACTATATATGTCAGCTAGGAACACGAACCTAACGATGGCACTAGACTGTACCCATGGTGGGGAAGTCCTCGGGCGGATGCTGCAAGTACAGGTCCTCCTCGTAGGCGGTGTGATCCACCACAGGTCGACCAATCGCGAACCGTTCAGCTGCCCATAGCTGTAGAAGGAGGGGGCAACCAGTGAGCAAAGAACCTGTTTCTATCTTGGTACACACTTCGTAAAGCCCCCTGTACGTCGCCGCCAGTACTGCAGATCCCCAGCTCCACTGTGTCACTGCTCCCTCGTCAGCATCAGCGATCGCGCGCGCGTAGGGGATCATGACCTTGTCGACGGCATGTCCCACGCTGCTGGTGAACATGACCCAGCCAAAAAGCCACAACAAGTAGGCCTCCAAGCTCCGTTGCATAGAGTACACGTCAGCCTCTGGGTGTAGCTGATCGGACTGAAAAAGATACAGTTAATAAAGTTGAGTAGAACTGTAAATTGATAAAATTCTTTTAAAATAGGCCTTACGGTAAACTGCATGAGCCACTGCTATGACGGGCCCATGGTCTTGTATGGAGGGAGGCTGCTCATAGCTGGAAGTGCAGGGTGACGCTGTATGTGGCCGAAGCGGGCCATAATGTCATCTCGCCAATCATAAAGTCCGTCAACTGGCCCGACGGCATCGCCAGCGAGGGGAAGGCCAAGCAAGAACGCAACGTCCTGAAGCGTCGGTGCGACCTCCCCGCACGGCAGGTGGAACGTGTGTGTCTTCGGCCTCCATCGGTCGACCAGGGCTGCTAGAAGAGACCTATCGAAACTCCACCTCCTCATCTCATCGGCCTCACCAGCTCGAGCCTCCATAAGACGACACAACGGGAGGAGGCCTGCCTCACGTAACCTGCACATAAAAATTTTATGTTATTAAGAAGCCATGTGTACTTAATTGGGAGACCTCGAAGAGTCAACGGATACCTGGAACAGAACCGAGGGTCCACTGAAAGTAGACGTCTGGACGGTCGCGGTCGAAGTACGGGCAGATTGGCGTTCTGCACCGCAATACGGTACGAGCGGTGCTGCAGATCGATCCCTCGATCTAGCAGCTCTGGTGTGTCGTCCGCCATTCCTGCATGACATTATCACAGTTAACACATATGACATATGCAAATAGAAAGTGAAAAAGTATACAACAATAAATTTAAGGTACAACAAGAAATGATTGAATTTGAAACATAAAGAATGCACATACAACATGTAACAGAAATATATTCAAATACAAGACTGAGATTATGAATATTACATCCGCAAGATAGGTTGAAACAACAAGTTTGTTCACTTCAGTTACAACAAAGCAAAAACCGTATATTACATAATCTTAACCAAGCTTACTACACATCACTACACGACCGAACCACGAGGCACGCGTGCACGCCTTGGCCTGGTGGGCCTAGAAGTTGTCCCTTCTCTTGTTGACGGGGTACCATCCAATCCGGATCATGATGGCGGGGCTTCTGCTGTTGTGGGCATGTCTGAGTCCTTCGGGCACTTCTTGTAAGTATGTCCCTCCTTGTCGCATTTGCTGCAACGTTTGTACCTTCCACCTGCTTCGGACTCATCCATGGCGTTTCGAATACATCTTGTCTTTCGACACCCAGCCTTGTCTCTGATCTTACTTGGGTCTGAAATATAGCTAGGTTGCAGTACTGTACCTGTAAAATTCCCCGCTATGCCAAAACCATAAATTTCATGTGACCATGTATGCAATATGGCTTCCTTGGTGAAATAGGGAGATACAAAAGTACGATCAAGTATTCCACACTCCGAGCTCACTGCAATAACATGGGAACATGGTTTGTGGTAGAGTCTTGGCTTGTGGCACATGCATGCTAATACTCATCCTCTTTAAGTATGCATTCTTGCACAACTCTTGTTCTATATATTCCATGCTTGGCCCTATCAGCACACAAGATTTTAAATCGGTGCTCTCTAGTACCTTGAGTTATAACTCTATGCTCCTTTGCCTTCTTATGTTTTTCCTCCAGATAATTTGTCAGCATATGTCCGAAGAAAACACCTCGCACTTGCATTGATAGGGCAGTGACTTGGTATCGGTCTCTGAAATATCTGCATGTTCCATGCAGGATGAACTCAACAATGGCAACCAAGGGAAGGTCTCTAACACCACGCATCACCCAGTTGTAAACTTCGGCCAAATTAGTTGTCATAATACCAAACCGCGCTCCGCCGACATCATGCAGCAAAGACCATTTCTCCTTAGGCTCATTCTCTATCCAGTGCAAAAATTTTCTCACAGCAGATGCCGATCTCCTTCTGATGTTTGGACCATCTGTGGGCAGCAGTCCTAAGGCCTCTGGACCATCCTCACCAACAGGTGCTGATCGGCTTGAGTGCTCTTCCCTTTGTTTCGTTGTGAGCTCGTCCAACCTCCTCTAAAGCTCGTTGAATTTTTTCTCTTGATTCTGTCCGCATAGCCTCTTGAATAGATCCATTAAGCTCTTCCTCTTAAACTGCTTGTAAAAATTAGCACCCATGTGACGCATACACCACCGACTTTGAACATCTGGCCAATCTTTACCATATCCCATCTCTGCATCACCGTTCTTCAGATATTCAATTGCTCGAAGAAGGCCAGCGTGACGGTCATGAATTAGGCATACACCAGGCCTCATACCAACAATGCTAACCTTCACCTGCTTGAGAAACCAGTACCAACTATCGGTATTCTCGCTCTCCACAAAAGAGAATGCCAGTGGTACAACTTGATCGTTCCCATCCACGGCAATTGCTGTTAGTATCTGACCTCTGTATTTACCTATCAGAAATGTCCCGTCAATATAGAGTACTGGACGACAATGCACAAATGCCCTGATGCAAGCACCTAGTGCAAAGAAAGCACGTTGCAAGACCAATACTGCACGGTCGTTCTCCATGGTTAGGTATGTTTTAAGATCTGTACATGTCCCTGGATTTCTGGCGGCTATGCATTGAAGAAGAGATGGTAAATTATCATATGAGGCTTTGAATGTGCCAAATCTCATCTCGATAATCTTCTGTTTTGCCCTCCACGCCTTAGCATATGAAATGGTGTATTTGAATCTATCTTAGATATGCCTTATTATTGACCTTGGCTCGTATCCCAGTTTATGCACAACATCTGAATACATCTCTACAGCAATAAATGCAGATGTCATGTTTCTGTGGTACTTCTGTACACCTTCCAAGTGATAGTTGTGCTCAGTGACTATTGACACTTTTCAATAATCCTTTCACTTTCCCTTGAATGCATACACCCTCCACGGACAACCATCGCTGGATCTCATGCACTTAACTTCATATACACACTTTGTGGACTTTGCTACCCAGAACTCCCTCTGCAGTGATACAGCTCAATGCTTTACTGTCTCCATCAATTCTTCCTTCTCTGCGTACATCGCTCCCTCGATTACCTCATTCTCTTTATACTCCCATGGAACATGGTATCCCTCTGAAATAGCAAGTCCAGAGAAGTCTTCATTAGACCATTGCCACGGATTCACATTGTATCCTTCCTCATCAGAAAATTCATCACCATCCACTTCCTCATTCGCCGCATCTTCGTTTTCCATTGCCTGAACAATAGAGTTGATCCTCTCGCCCTCATCTGCCAAGCCTCTCGGTTCACTGGCTTCTCCTTCTCTTTCTGGTTCCTGCACATCATGTCCCTGTTCTTCTCCTTGCTGAGCATGGTCGTTTTCCTCTTCCATTTCAGCATCAGTCCTAACCATGCTTGTACCCTCCACATCTTGCAAGGTTGCATTGTCTTTATCGTGCACCTCCATGAAAATGCTGGGTTCCCAGCCCCGCTGCAATGCATTTTCTACGTACCATTTCCATGTTTCGGTGCAATCTACCGACATCAATTCCCAGAACCATTCTTCGTTGCCACGGTTGACTACTACATTTACTTTTATTGTGTTAACCTCTGGGTTGATATGAAATGCCCTCATTAACCAGTTGCACATTGACCCAAAATTTCTTTCCGCTGGTCTATCTATCCCCTTTAGTGTTGACCCAAATTTAGACAGATCTATACCATACGGGCCATATCTGACAGTGCCACTACTATAGAACAACCGAAACATCACTTTGCTTGACATATCTATTCAGAGAAAATACGATATTCGTCACATTTTAAATCATGCAATCCATTGTTTAAAGCATAGCGTAAACATCATTATTCCTAAACCCTAAACCCTAAACATATCTACTCAGAGAAAATATGATATTCGTCACATTTCAAATCATACAATCCATTGTTTAAAGCATAGAAGAAACATCATTATTTCTAACATGAACTGCAATGCTCTAACATCATTATTTATAGATCTAATATACATACTACTCACGGATCTACCCAGAGTCAACTAAAAACTAAACAATACTATTGCACATTATATTTTACTAATGCATAACAACAGACTTGTAATGTATGAGAAACTTACCTCAAAGCCGAGGTCTCAAACTGGCAGGGCTTCGCCATTTACTTCCTTCTCCTCCCTCCTCCCTCCTCTCCTCTTTCTTTTTTTCTGGAAAATTTAGTGAATATAATGAAAATCTGAAGAGGGGGCTGGGTATATATAGGGGGGGCGAGGGGGCCGCCTGCAAATGAGCGCGGCCGGCCTCGCCTGTTTTGCAGGCGGCCCCCTGCCGCGCAAAAAATGCCCACACAGTGGGCGTTTTTTTACTGCTCCGAGGCCCGCCCGCAAAACAGCGCGCTCTTTTGCAGGCGGCCCCCTCGCCACCAAAAAACGCCCACGCATTGGGCATTTTTTGGGTGCAAGTGGGCCACCCGCAAGAGCCAGCACCGGCGGCGGCCGGCTCTGTGCCACGTCACATATAACGCCTAGACAGTGGGTGTTTTTTAAAAAACGCCCCCTGCAGGCGACTAGTTCTGTCATATTTCGAAACAAAAAATTAGTTTTGTAAATTTTTTTTTAAAAAAATTAAAAATAAAAAAAATTCGCCAGGTCAGATCCAACATCACCAAAAGACATGGCTATAGCTGACATGGCAAAAGAATGATTATGGTTCCTGTCATCGAATTCGTTTAACGGTCATCGAATCCGATAAACGGTCATCGAATCCGATTAACGGTCATCGAATCGGATTAACGGTCATCGAATCGGATTAACGGTCATCCACCATAGCGTCTTCCTATTGTTGCTGACTAGTTCTCCATGACAATCAAAAAACCAACCTAGGATGTTCTATTTTGGTGAAAAAAGTGTATGATGCGGGATATATGATGTTTTACATATCGTCATTGTGAGTTAACCGTGGCGTATTTTTGCTTGTCCGTGACAAAAGCAAACCGTCATGTATAGGGGTATTTTTGTAGTGATTATATGCACTCTAGAGAACCATTATCATCTTTATCTTTATATGATGAGAAATCCAAACTAAAAAACGTTTATATTTGGAGATCCATTCGATTTAAGCCATGTTGCAACGTGCAGAAGCTTGAGTTCTACTAGGCAGACCGGTTTTGCAGCTCCTAATGATGACTAACCACCGAACATAAAAAAATGGGTGACGAAGAAAGAAATTTTCACTCTTTGATATTAAGAATATATGTAGATATATTAAAACCCTGACTAAACAATATAGCATTAAGTAGCACGCATGAACGATTAATGTATATAGTTAAGTTGTAAAAAATAATCCCTTTACAATTGATACTTACAAACTATATAAAATTAATATCCATAACATTATTTATTTAAATTGCTACTCTAGATAAACTTATACATTCTATAAATGCAATCATTTTTATAATAGGAGGACACTACTAAACAAATGCCAATATATTAGTTCATTCACTTTTCCTAATCTTTTGTCCCAAGAAATCAGTATCCTCTCTTTTGCAACGGGCTAGTCTGTTCGATGCGCTTTGTGATTGTGCTAAACATGTTAAAATCTATTTTTTGTGATTTATGTCAACACACACATCTTGTTTGTCCTTGTCATTTCATATAAAAAAGTTGTCTCTTGTAATCTGTGATAAAATACACTGAAATCTATAATCAAAACAGAAAATAAATCTTCATGGACGTTGCAAGAAAATTTAGCCATATTTCTTGCGAATGAAATATAGCAACTACCTAATTCATTGTAGCAAAAAGATGACAGTTCTCCATTGTTAGAAAGAAGGAAGATGACAGTTGGCAAGAACAGTTACATATCCCATTTCATATGTTCTAGACTGTTGGGCACATAGGCACCGGCACACAGGCCTTCAAACTAGACATGACCATTAGCAATAGTCTATATATATACAACTAGGAAAATTCTCCGCGTGTTGCCGTAGAAATTGAAAATGATTAGATTTTGTAATATGATGACGCGGTGAATAATATGGTCTTACTGACATGACATTACAGTTGTATGTGCTTGTGAATTGTAATTGTATGTGGTAGTGCATTGCCTACTTGGATAATTTATATAAAATTTTACTTAGTGGATGTGATAGTGGATTGCCTTATTGATTAACTTGTATGTTGAGAGAATTAGCTAGTGGGGGTTTAACTTTATACGAGTATAAGATTGACCATGTGTAAATAAACACACACAAATGTCTGTATTTCTCTCCCTCTGTTGCCATGGAGGACACATCTCATCTTTCACGAATATATTGAACTCTGGAATGACAAGTGGTACAAGATCCGATTAGACATCAACTTCTCCTGTCACCCCAATACTCCATGAACTATCCACCGCAATTTCCACACCCCTGTTCAATCCCTTTGGATCTCAATCAAACAACCCACAATTCACATTCTCATCAACAGAAAGCTATCACTTCTTACCAGGGAATGGTACTACACCAGGAAACACGACAGCAACAGCCCGCATGCCTTCCTATCCACCCTTCCTCCTCTAGCCTCTGTATTGGACACTTTCGCGTGCCAATGCACCAAATGGCCGAGAGCGCCGCGATGGACCGTGCAGCAGCAGGAGCCTGCCGATGGCCAGGCCTTCTTGCCACCGGTGCCTTCGCGCATGGGGCGCCACTGCCATGCCTGGTGACCGGGTGTAAAGCAGTGAGAGATATTTTATTTGACGTGGGTGCCGACGATCTTAATTAGATGGCTTCTGTGCCAAACATTTTTCATGTTGCTCGTTAGGGCGTCCTCAACAACTAGCTGTTTGACTATCTAGATATGACCCAAGTAAAAAGTAGGAGAGAGAGTAGTCACTAACTACGAGCAATAATTTATCTATTTTATATAGCTCAAGATCATATAAGAGGAGCATGTAGGTCCAATTTATTAAATAGTATTATTTCTTTTCTATCATCTCCACATCAGCTAAGTACATAGATAGTACTGACTATTACTATTGGAGATGCCCTTAGGTGTTGGTGTTCAATCCTTTATGTGGGGCTCATATGTTTCTGTCTACTATCACACTCTCCAAGGCCTTATTGGCTTCGGCATATTTGATAGAAATGTGTGGATGCTTATGGGCTTAGGCTGCTTTGAGCAGTAGCTTTTGGGCCAAGGCTTTGACTCTATGCAAGTCCAGTGGTAGGACTTTCTAGTGTGATGTTACCTACCATGATTCAAATTCTAGTGCTCGCACGTTTCTTCTTAGATTTTTTTCAAAGATTTACTGACATTAAGTGTTAAGTGGTAAACGAAGTTTCCGTCGACAACGAGACGCCAGTAGTGATTTCGGGAATCTCCAGATCTGCTAACTCAGTCCTCGGGAGGTGCTCATTGGGGTAGATTTGAGTATATATTGTTATAGGATGAGTGTACGTGCATATTGTGGGTATATGTGTAATTTTTTAATTTTCTTAAAAAAGTTTAATGGCAGTGCTGACATGTACTACTTTTCCTGCTATAAATAAGAAGCGCAGTGGAATCACTGATCGAGAATTCGAGATCCTCCTATAACAAGCGGGCAGACTGCAAAGCGCGCGCTGCATGCGTGTCACAAGCTTTGGATGCACGCACGCTGGATTCTACGTACTCTACCTCTACCGAGCATGCTGACGATGCGCTTCTGTGTACGTACCAACCTGTGGCTGTGACCCGGCCTCAGGCCTCGTCCCTGCAGGCTGCAGCCAAGCGCACCGGCCGAGGGCAACTAGGCAAAGCTTGCAGCCACTGCGCGAACTTGTGTGGAGAGAAGGTGCATGCGAGATTTGGAGATGCACGAAGTGCCAGGCATGCACCGAACTGGGGAATTTGTCGTGTGTGGCTCGTGACCTTTTCTTCCTGCACGTATAGGAGTGGAACTGGATGCATGGTCCATCTCCTCCAAAGTTGTTTGTAAGAGATGTGTGAATCTACCCGCCAACACTTTTTAAGTGTCCGTGTGTATTTGGAGTCTGAAATAACCTGCAGATGTTCACTAATATATGCACGCACACTAGCATACTTATACATGGACTTACTCCGTTCTAAAATAAGTGTCAATATGGTCTTCATACTAGTCAACTTTTATAATTTGGCTAAATTTATATAAAATATTATCAACATTGATATCTTCAAATGAGCTTATTATGGAAATAAATTCAAAAATCTATCTAACACTACTACTATAGATATCTTATATATATTTGGTCAAAGTTAGAATCTTTCAACTTTGGGGAAGCGAGAATAATGATAATTATTTTGAAATGGATGGAGTACATCCCAAGAATGGCAGACATCTTATTATCATCGACGGATACTTGAAAATAATAGTACAAACATCGTACCTTTGTGAGCACTTCTAAGAGACTAAATTAGTAGGTCTTAAGATTCGCAGATGTTTCACTATCGACAGACATATTGTGATTATTGTCTACCACTATAAAACATTTCAAGTCAAAAACTAGAACTCCGTGAGCAAATTCCACCATAAAGCTAACCAGCTAAGTTACGCTCCACATGACTATCTTAATGATGTGTTATTGAAAGTGCATCTAGCGTTTTTGTGGGTTTTAGTGAATTGATTGGCAACATAATTGAAGGTCTAACGATTTTGCTAAGTGTTGGACAGGAAATTGATTATCTCATAATTATTTGATGGAGTTAAATAAAGCCAAAATGATATGTTGTTGTATGAGCAATCTAGTTCAAGCATAAGACAGCAATGCAAATGAAATTCATGTAAAGACTTATCTATTATTGTGAGCTCTCTATGATTTTTATGGAAACCAAAATCGTTGAGGTGCGGTCAATAAGACGTGAGGACAGAGATCAGCTAGCTGCCACCCTGGCCGGCTGTACGTGCCAGGCCAGCGTTGCATGCATGGCGCTACACGCTACTACGCAGCTTGGCCGACCCCGACGACCGTCCGGTCGCGGCCTCGCCTCCCTGGCACCCTCCACTCCGATCCCTACTGCCGCAAGAGGACAGGGGGCCTTTTTGACTCTTGCGTGTGGCCTCCTAGTCCCACGAACCTAAAAGGCGCCAAAAGGTGCCCCCGGAAGCCAGGTCAAGATGAGATGAGATCTCTTGACTGACTCACGCGGCAGGCAGCCCAAAATGCTCAACAACAACAACCTCACATTCCCCCTCCACTAACCCCTGTTCACACCCCCCCCCCCCCCCCCCCCCCCCTCTCCCCCTCCTCTCCTTTTGTTACTTTAGCAATATCCTCCACTCCAGCTCCATGCTTGCAAAGTTCGCAACCCTGAACGAACACCACTCTGGGATCTGCCATCTCTTTCAGTGCAGCAGACTCATAAGAACGCCACTAGGTGATGCTGCATGTATCGAAGCAGTGGTTCAGCGACCGCGCACGCTTGCATCCACCTCGTCGTGCCATAGATCGAGTTGGAGTAGATAGAAAGATGTGCATAAATGGAAGGTTCTACTTAATGTTTCTTTTCCCTTGTCAACTCAATCTGGAATTCTGAATATTATGCCTGATGACTGGAAAGCAGGTAGGGCACCTTTTGGAAGATTTGTTAGGCTTTCTGGTCGAACTGATAAGCTACAGAACAAGCAAAAACTCTTCATATGCTACTACTAGGTACTACTAGACCAAAACAAATTTGAAAACGACCTTGGATTCTCTGCTCATGGCTAAAACCCAAACCAGTTGGTTCTGTGTGGTTTAACCAGCAAAGCCTGGGCTCCTCATTATTGCTGTGCACTCTGTCAGCGCAGCAGCTAGCTAGCTAGCGGCAGTCATCCACCCACTCATCAGCAATAATCTGTGCAGTTTGTGTGGACAGTGTGAGCCGTGTATGGCGGCTTGCGATTTACTCCTACCAGAAACTGTTGCTGCTGCTTGTATGTAGGACCAACATGCCCGCATGATGCACAAAAAGGTCTACGAAACCAACTGTTGTTACCGTACCGGCAAGGAAAACTGTTACATATGCATGCACATACTGTATAGCAAAAGCACAAACTACGAGATCGGTCTGGTTCTGCAGGTCCACACTACATCAGGACGCCACCAGGGCACCGTGCACCAGCCAAGCTGCTCCTCCAGATCCATGGATGGACCATGGATGACCCACAAGGCATAAGGCAACACTTCTCCTCGATCGGGAGAGGACGGCCACTGGCCCCGCCCGCCGCTTCGTGCAATCTTCACGGGACACCGGTGCCGGCGGCAAATGCATGTGTCCGTCCGAGTCCTCCGACACCCCGGCGTGGCTGCTGGTGGCTCGATCACACGTACTCACACTGATGATGGATGGCTCGATCAGCTGCCCGGACCTGCACGCGTGGGAGGTGCCGCTCGGATGTCCTTGAGCACCCCCACTACCTGCTGCATCGTCGGCCGTTTGTCCGGCGAGTGCGCCGTGCAGAGGTACCCCACCCGGAGGCACTCCACCATCTCCCGCTCCGCCACCGCCTCCGCCTCGGCGCCGGCGGCGGCGGCCTGCTCGTCGCGCACCCTCGGGTCCACGATGTCCAGGCCCTTGCCGTCGCGGATGACGCCCCGCGCCCAGCTCACGGACGCCTCGTCCCACCCGGCCTGCCCCGTCATCAGCTCCAGCACCAGCACGCCGAACCCGTACACGTCGCCCTCAGGCGTCGGGTGACTGTCGTCGCTGTGCCCGAACCCGAAGTCCGAGATCCGGGGCTCCAGGTCGTCGCACAGCAGGACGTTGGTCGGCACCAGGTGGCCGTGCACCACCGCCGACGACCCGCCGCCGCCGGCCCACCCCTGGTGCAGGAACGCCAGGCCCCGGGCCACACCCAGCGCGATGCGGTGCCGCGTCGGCCAGTCGGAGATGGACCGCTTCACCTCCGCCGCCTCCCAGATGTCGCCGCTGCCCGTGTCGTCCATGTCCGGCCGCCCCGCTGGCAGCTCGTGCAGCCACCGGTGCAGGTCGCCCTTCTCCATGTACTCGTACAGCAGCAGCTTCTCCTTGCCTGCAAAGATTTGAAAATTAAAATCAACCCATCGTCGTCCAACATTCAAACCCGGCCTGCTGCACTACAGTGCACAGTAGTGGTAAGAATTTTCGCTGCAACTTTTGATCTGTGCACCTAACCCAACTGCTCCAACTATACCCGGAATGCATGGCGGCTAAAATGGTGCTAAAAAGTTGGAGACTTGTCTACACAATAACCATGCACACTTACTTTGGCAGTTTCTACCTTGGCACTAGCAACCCATGCATAGATTATATTTTGAGGATAACAATTCACAAAAAAGTATTCATATTCACAAAAAAAGGAATGATTCTAAATGAATCGAATTGAGCTGACTCACCTGCAAAGCAGTAACCAAGGAGCGGGAGAATGTTGGGGTGGCGGAGGCGCGCGTGCTCCCGAAACGCGGTGTCAGCGGCCGCCGGGTCGTCATCGTCCTCGGCGAGCCCGGCCACGGCGCCCTCCACGACGCGCACGACGACGTGCAGGTCACCGGGGAGAACGGCTCGGTACGCGGCGCCGCTGCGGCCGCCGCGCTCCGCGAGCTGCGACTCGCGGCCGAAGCCGGACGTGGCCGCGGCAAGGTCGGCCAGCGTGAGCTGCATCAGCGGCCGCTCGAACAGCACCACTGGCGCTGCCGACGACGCACCCCTCGCCGCTGCGACCACCACGTCCTCCTCATCCTCGTCGCCCTTCTCGCCCCATTGTGCTTTCTTCTTCTCCTCGTCGTCTTTTCCAGCTCCCTTCTGCCGCCGCCTCAGTACGCCGCACGCCACGCACCCGACCAAGCAGAGCAGCGTGGCCAGGGACGCCACCCCGCATATCACCGCCACCGCCACGATGCTTTGATGCCTCCTCTTCTTGCTCTTCCTCGTCGTCTTGCTCTTGCTCTCCGTCGTCGTTGTCCCAGAACCACCCTTCCTTTTACTTTTCCCTAGAGGACTAGGACTAGGAGGAGGTGATGGACGCGGTTGCCGTGGCGGCGCTGTCGTTGAGTTGTCTGAGAACACCAGAGAAGACGCGTTGCCGGCGTGTACGAACGCCGAGTGGCCGAACTTGGTGACGGCGCCCGCGTCCACCATGCCGGAAAGCCTGTTGTATGACACATTCAAAAAACGCACCCCGCCGAGCGGCGGCAAGTCGTCGGGGAACCTCCCCAGCATCGCGTTCAAGGACAGATCGAGCCGTTCCACCCGCGTCAGACGCCGCAGGCCCCGCGGCACCGCCCGGATCCTGTTCGCCGACACGTCGAGCGCGACGAGCCCCGAGAGCCCCTCCACACCGTCGACGACCGTGAACCGGTTGCCGGACACGTTGAGCGACCGGAGCCGCGGGTTGCTCCCCTCCACCCGGAGCGCGCCGCCGAGCTGGTTGCGGGAGACGTCCACGGCGCGGAGCGACGGCGCGCGCCAGAACCGGCCCGGGATAGCGCCCTGCAGCGCGTTGCCGGACAGGTCGAGCGTGGCGAGCGAGGACAGGTTCGCCAGCGCCGCCCACGACACCGCGCCGGTGAGGTTCCGCGACGGGAGGCGGAGCTCTGTGATCGGCTGGCATGCCGCCGCCTTTGCTCTTCTCGGGGCACGGAAGTTGCGCACGTACCGGAACGCCGCGGCGACGATGGCCGCGTCGTCGCGGCCGACGCAAGAGGAGTTGACACGGGCGGGAAGCGAGGTGAGGAGCAGCAGGAGCAGGAGGAGGAGGGGTTGGACGTGGAGTGGCATCGGAGAAGCACGACGTGTGGAGAGCTGCACGTCGTCAGGGAGGTGATTCGAGCTGGGGTGGCATTGAAGGAATTGAATGGACACAGGGGAAGCTGGGTGAGTACGGACGGAACAGAGCAGGGGTGGATTGGTGGAAATGGAATAGTGCGGCTACACTTGGAAGGAAGGAAGGATGGAAGAAGGATGAGAGGGTTTAATACAAGCTGGTGACACTAGCCAGTAGGGAAAGTAAACTGAGGAGTTGCTGGTTTCCCATTCTAGGGGAGTAGTCAGGGTATAGATGGTTCTGGTGTTCCTACTTGTCTGGGTTTCCCTCTTTTCGGTTTACTAGCTTCACTAATCAAATACCGGCTATAATAGATAATATCGAGGTTAATATATTTTACAGTGCTTGTTCGACAAATCAGTTCATCGTAAATAGAGAACATCGAGGTTAATATATTTTACTAACTTCACTAATTACAAGTTGATTTTATTAATTTTGTTGGGATGACTTCATCCTTCTTGTTTATATGTATTAATAAGCATGTGCTTATGATGTTTATGTATGATGTACGGTTTGATTAACTCACTCCAGTTCAAAAACAAACTCAGTATTGATGAGTGAGAAAGCTAAAGATTATCCTTTTCCCCAAAATCAAACACTAAATTTGTGTATTATAAAGTCCGGTCTCTGCCAACAATTAAAAGACCATTTGTTTGTGCAATAGAAACTTCAGGGAGTTCTTGTGGAATTGTAGGCTCTCCCCCAGAGCTTGTGGATCTGCAAACTCTACCCAAGAGCCATTCACCTATTCATTGACTGGCTTGATTTTCCTAGTCTTCTCCATTTGTTCTTACCTCCTTTGTAAGAGCCCTTTTGACATAGCTTAAGCTTTAAGAATTTTTGGTGCTGATCGTCTCTAGCTCTAGAAAAAATTGGAGCTAGAATTCTAGGAACATTAAAAGCTTCAAGTGGCGTGGCAAGTGATCATGTGAAAGCATCCACAGTGTTATCACCTAATCATATGGTGACAACAAAACTTTCAGGGATATTATATTCCAATTCAACATCTTTTGTGAATCTAGCTTCATTTCTTTGCATCTTATTAGGACCTCAATCAAGCCGTCTAGTTTTTATAAGTGCGCACCACATCTATGCTCTAGTCTCAAAATAAGTAAAGCTACTACTTTCCACCATAGGTGAAACAAGATCTTAAACTACTCCTAATTTCCCAGCAGAACTATTAAACATTTAGAACTAGTTAGTCCTTAATCCTCACTCATATCCTTCACACCACTATTATTGAAACTAATGTATGCCCAAATAAGCATCATTCTTGCAAACTTGGCTTTAGAAAACACATGTTAATTAGTCACAAATGATAATGGCGGTATTATTCATTGAAACTAAATTAGGGTCTCAATCTGTATATAAGAGTGTATTATAATTACCTTGCCAAAAAAAAAGTTATTTCAAGTCAACCATATATCCCAACATAAAGCACTAACACCAAACAAATTATTCAGATATTGAATTTGCAGATTAATCCAAAAAGGAAAAGTATAATAATTTAAGGCTATGTTGTTGTTTTTCTTATTAGAGACTGGACTAACGAATCTATAAATATATATGTATGTAGATCACACAGGCTCGTCTTCGGCTACACATACATCTGATATATTCTTCTCCCCTTTCGATCTAAAGTAAGTAATGATGTTCCTCTTTACACAAACGGCTATCTTCGCCACTTATGACAAATGGCTGAATCATTCCGTGGCTTTACCTACTGATTAAGTTACTGGAACGCCTTTTGTAGTTCAGCCAAGTTGTGTGCAGTATAATTAGCTACGCATGCTTCACTTTTTGATGCATGTGCATGTCGTTGCTATTTAGCTGATAGCATTGGACAGCATTCTTTTTAAAAACAGTCTGCCGCCAAAATATAGTGTGGTCCTAAAAGGATTGTTCTCTAGTATGGATATCTTTTCAGTTGGGGATCAAAACAGTCACTGAAAAATGCATAACACTCAGCAAATGGTGATCCTGATTAGTTTCACTTTCGAGTTGTCTACCGTGGAAGATTAGTAGACCAATTTCTTCCCGAAAGAATAATAGACTGACAAACCTCTGTGTTTGTTGAGGAATCAAAACACATAGCAGAAGTGGTAGTGGTACCAGCCCAATCAGCATCTCAATTAGAAAGCACTTACTTGAGCTGAATCTGACTGCATCTCGCGCTCCCAATAAAACCCAACCCGGCAGGGATAGGCGTCAATTCATCAGTTCACTACAGTTGGGATTGGGACTAAATAAAATTACCTAACCTTTGAAGCTGTAATCGATTATCTGACAGTACTATCACTACCGCCGTGCTACATAGATGATGGCGTCAGCTCTGTTGGAAAGTTTACCATGCATGTGAATTATGATGCCATTAGAGGTGACAAGGATCGCCTTTTTCAGAGATGTCCACTGAACCCACTCATGGCTTTTCACCTGGTGAATCGCATGCATGCTGAATTATTGTTTCTTAGCCCTGACGCTAAGCATCTATCATTAAGCGTAAGCCTTCTTCGACCCATATGTCATTGTCAGGTTTCGGATCAAGAACCTGACGGGATTCTGGAACTGATAGGGCTCAGGATGAACAAGGTAGAATCGAGGGAGGATTTTTTTTTAATGAATCGAGGGAGGATTGAAGAGGAATACAGAAGAGAAACAGACTAGACAGAGTTTGGGGACAGAGAGTCCGTGCTCCTGTAGACCATCTGACAATAGAGCCGCTCTAAATCGGGCAGCTGCCAGCGTGCACGGGCCGAAGCCGACGCCGCAGACTTGTCGTCTAGGAGCTGATCCAATAACTGATAGGGCACGCGGCCCAACAGGCCCAGGTCGGTCATCTCAACAAATGACGCGCTTCGTCTTCGAGTCGAATTGTCAGTCGTCGCAAACCATCCGCCGCCGCCGATGCCAATGTCGACGTTGAGAGTCCATCCACCGCACGGGAGGGGGAGCTCGCCGGCGGGGCGCCATGTTGGTAGATCCGACGTACTCTCTGCCGGTAGCTATCGCCGACTTAGAATTCCGTTTCGGTGTTAATACGTACTCGTACTGAACTTCTTCCGAGTCCGTCTCAGGTACGACGAGCGTTCCCCTCTTCCCACACCCTCATATCTAACCCCCTTCCTTCCTGTTTCATTTTAGCCTGCTCTAAAAACGAGATTCCTAATACACAAGCTCTCTCTCCGCAGTCGGCGGGAGTTGGCGGCATCGGCATGGGGACAATCCCCCGCCTGCTGATGGGGCGGTACGAGCTCGGCAGGCTCCTCGGCAAGGGCAGCTTCGCCAAGGTGTACCAGGCGCGTAACATAGGCACCGGGGAGGACGTGGCCATCAAGATCATGGACAAGGATCACCTGTCCAAGCTCGGCGCCGCACAGCAGCAGATCATGCGCGAGATCGACATCATGCGCCGGGTGCGCCATCCCCACGTCGTGCGCATCCACGAGGTCATGGCCACCAGGAAGAGCATCTACATCGTCATGGAGTTCGTCGGCGGTGGCTCCCTCAATGCCCACCTGGTCTACCGTGCCGGCCGCGGGATCGGCGAGACCTCGGCCCGCCGCGTCTTCCAGCAGCTCGTGTCCGCGCTCGACTACTGCCACTCGCTCGGCGTGTACCACCGCGACATCAAGCCCGACAACATCCTCGTCGACGCCACGGGCAACGTTAAGGTTGCCGATTTTGGGTTCTCAGCCCTCGCCGGGACAGCGCAGCGGGAGGCGCTGCTGCACACCGTTTGCGGGACGCCCATGTTCATTGCGCCCGAGGTGTTCCTGCGCTGTGGCTACGATGGCGCCAAGGCCGATGTCTGGGCCTGCGGCATCGTCCTCTTCGCGCTCGTGGCAGGTCACTTCCCCTTCAATCACAAGGACACCAGCTTGTACCACATGATCCGCCGCTGCGAGTACCACTGCCCGCCGTGGTTCAGCAAGGGCCTCGTCAGCCTCGTCCGCCGCATCCTCTGCCCAGACCCGGCGCGCCGTATCACAATACCGCAGATGAAGGAAAATCATTGGTTTAAAAAGGGCTTCAAAGAGATCCCATGGAGCCTCAGCGATCACCAACTATGCGACTCTGACTTTGATTCTGACGGCGAGTCGACGGCTTCATCTACATCGTCATCAGGGGATCCGGCCTCCTCGATGGTGTGCACCATGCATACCTCGGTGTCAGCACCGTCGCTGACCACACTCGAGAGTACTTGTAGCGCCACTGTCCAAGCCCAGCAGCACATGCGCCGGCCCAAGAGTCTAAACGCGTTCAACATCATCGCGTCCTCGCCGAGTCTCAACCTGTCCGGGTTGTTCGAGGAGCCGAGCGAGCAGATGCGTTTCGTGTCCGCGGCGCCTGTGTCCAAGATCATCTCCAAGCTGGAGGAAATTGCTGAGCATGTCAGCTTCACGGCACACACCAAGGAGTACCAGATGAGCATCGAGGAGGCAAGGAACGGGAAACTCCTTATCTCTGCCAAGATCTTCGAACTCACGCCTGGGCTTGTCATGTTAAAGGTTTGCAAGAAGGCTGGCGACACCGCTCAGTACCAACAGTTCTGTAACAATGAGCTTAAGCCCGGCTTGCATGGCCTCGTTGACGGACTGCTAGAGGACAACATTAAGTGCATGGCCTCCATCTCTAGATGATTAATGTAGTATGTTTAATTTTATTTATTTCACCTGTTCTATATTAGTAGTATAGAACTTATTAGGAGTTTTGACGGTGTTAATGCCTTGATGGTCTGTCATAGTGATGTTGTTAATTAGGTTGCTAAAATTTTAGTTATGTGTTTTCTCATCTAGTACTAGGATGTATATCATGGTGTACACTTTTCACTTTTCTGTTTTGTTCGTCACAGCATTTGGAAAACAAAATCCCTTGTTTAGTGCACACGTTGATTTTTTGAAAGCAAGGCAAAGTTTGTTACTCATACAACCCACCTCAACATCTTGAGGAACATCATTCCTAATGTTATGATATCAACTTTGGAATTTAATTCCACCGCAGCTAAATTATGGGAACTCTTTTACATTCACGCTTACAAGTACTGATCTTGCAAGATCTAAAAACTTTGTGGTCATCAGGAGTTTTAATCATTGTCTCAGCCACTATGTTTATATTAGCTTCTCGATCACACCACAACGCCCATCGTGTTTAGTGTTTGGAATGAACATTACCGCAGTTTTCCTTGCGTTAATCATTTGGCTGGACCATTATTCATACACTTGTAGCATTTCCTTCAGCGTTTGTGCTTCTTCTGGTTTCACCTTTGCCTCGACGAGTGAGTCGTCTGCAAACAGTAGGTGTGAGACTGATGGAGCATTCGTGCAAATTCGGATCCCATGTGATTTTCCTTCATATTCTGCTCTGGACAGCAACACTGAGAACCCTTGCACATAACAAGAAAAGGTATGGCCTGATTAGGTATCCTTGCTGCAGGCCCCCTCTCCGGATTGAAGTGTGCAGTGAGCTCTCCATTCACTCGAATTCTGTACCTGATAGTTTCATTACCAATTCAACCCAGGAAGCATAAAAACCGAGCTGTAGCGTAATCATATCTCTCTAAAAAATTACCACTTCACCTGGTCGTACACTTTGCTCATATCTCTCAGGGTTTAGTGCACATGTTGTTTTGTTAACGAAAAATATATTACTCATAACTCTCTAGCGAATATCTCTCTAAAGTTTGGAGACACGTGCTTTTAAAAAAAATCACGTACACATGTCGTACACTTTGCTCATATCTCTCTAAAGTTTGGAGATTTGTGCTAATAATTTTTTTTAAGTTTGACTAGATTTATATAAAATATTAGTAACATTTATACCTCCAAATAAGTTTATTATGAATATGTACTTCATGATCTATTTAATAAAACTAAATATATAATATTTCATTATATATATTTAGTCAAATTTCAAAAAATGGACTTCTTAGGAAGTGTGAATGCCATCTTTATGAGACAGAGGGTGTATCTTTTAGTGCATTTAGAAAATACTCCTTTCATTTTTCTTTCCTTTGGCTAATGAATAATGAGGAAATAAAATTTATGTGTTTCTAAGGCCTCCAACACGACTTTTGAGTAGTAAACATTTTTTTGAAAATATTATTTGAAATATGTTATAAGTATATTTAGAAAAAAATTAAATTTTAAATTGTGGCATTTTAAAGTTTCAACTAAAAAATGGAGTTTAAAAAATTCAAAAGAGTTGTTAAATAGTTTGTTTGATGATCTATACAGTGTTTAAAAGTATAGTTTGAAAATGATTTTTTAAAATCTGTTTGAAAATTTCAAAGATATGGTTTCAAATTCACATGAAAATTATGGTTAGAGAAGTTGAGATGATTTTAGATAGCCAAAAATTCTTTTCTGTATTTGTTTTTTTTCTCCCTTTGCTTCGGGCCACTCCCTGATCTCGGCCTCCCGCAGCTCCCAGTGCTTGCGCGGGCCAGCCCCTGTTGCCTCCTCCTTTTATCGGCCTGGCCTTCTCGGCCCACGTCAGCCCTCCTCCTTTTATCCACGAGACAAGTTGCAAGACACCAGCCGAGCAAGCTGGTTGGTCACTGTTTCTTCATGCTGCCGTTTGGCTCGAAGCAACCATTCACGCCACCATCTCAGCTGATGCAAGTTGCGTGTCTTTGCTACTGAAGCAAATTAATACACGCCCCATGCTAATGCACCATGCAATTAACGAGCTGTTTGGTTCTACAACAGGTAATGCAAACGAAAGTAATTTAAGCCTATATATCAATGTTACTAGCCGCAAATACAAATGAAATAATTTTGGTAGAATTGAAACCTAGTTTGCAAACTCTTTTTCGGTAGACATAGCAACATACTTAGTAAAACATAGTGCAACATATTTAGATAAAAATCTTGCGTAGGTTTTGATAAGTAGAAAATAGAAGCCAATGCAAATAGTTTTTAAGTTTCCTAATTCACTTCCTTTTTAGGCGTCACCATCGATCCCTTAATCACTAATAATGAAAAATTCAAGTTTTGTCAAAGTTAGAACGATTTTTTGGTCAGAATCAGTCAAATGCCCTTTTGAAACTAAAATTCTATTGGGGTTCTGCGTTCTGCAGTAATGGTTAATACAATTTACCATTCATGATTGATTCATGCCTGCACAAGATCTGCATCTGGCCGAATATATCGCCTTCCATTTGCGGCGGATCTTCAGCTATACAGTTGTCGGCGTTAGGAACCCGGGGGCGTCCTAAGCCAACGAGTAAACGTATGTGTGTGTAACCCGTTCGGATGGTGATGCAAGAAGAACACAGCGATTTATCCTGGTTCAGGCAAAGAAGGCCCTACGTCCAGCGGGGGGAGAAGATTTGTATTATCTTGCACCTAAGTGCTTGTACAGGGGCGAATACAAGCGAAGGAGAGAATTCGAGGGGGGTCGAGTATAGAGCGAAAGAGTTATTCAGAGTCTACGAGTCTGCCTAGGTGTGTGCTCGATTGTTCGTGAGATCGTTCTCTGGAGTTGGGTCCCTCCTTCTATTGGGTCTCCTGGCATCCCCTTTTATAGGCCAAGGGGAGGTACAGGGGTACAGATATCCTGGTTCGATGACGCGGTGGTGACGTCGCGGGTCGTGGTGGTCAACTCGAGGCCTCTGTAGAGACGTGCGCTGAGCATGACTTGTTCTGTAGCAGCGTGGCTCGGAGTTGACAGGCGTCCTTCGGAGACGTGGTTGCTGACCGGCGAAAGACACGATCCCCTGTAGAGGACGTGCGAGTTCCTGTTGGGGTCGCATCGGGAGTTGTTGGCGCAGCTTTTGAAGTCGATATAGGTTGACCGGAGGGCGTCGATGCGTACTCGAGGCCCAGTCGAGGGGTAGCCTCGAGCGAGTGGTTGAGCGGATAAGATTGAATTTAGGGAATCCGATGTCGGTTGTTTGTCGTGTAGCGCATCAAAGGGGGCCTCGAGCTGCCTAACAGCGCTGAGTACGGCGTAATAGTGCCGTGCAGACCGATGCACGTCCTCAGTATGGGCGGTAAAGCGGGATTCGACCGCTGTACGGACCACTGTGCGGACACTATAGCCATACGATTTGACGAGGTTAGGTAGTTTTGCATTAAATGCGCTATCAGACGCACCTGGAGTTGGTGGCTCGAGGGGGGCTCGACCCTTGTCGTATCGAGGTGTCCGTCCAGCCGGGGCCTCGACACTTGACGCGGGGTCCCCCCTCGAGTGTTCATC
>CM041638.1:21093426-21188730 GCA_023333625.1 Bothriochloa decipiens
GTGACGTCAGTGATTTGTCGAGGGTTGTGGCAGAAGTTAAGTACTCTGTTGTGGGCCGGCCCAGTGTGTATTTGCCGGTGGGCCCTGGTGGGTCGAGGATGTACGGTCTGGTCTTGCACGTGTTTTTTCGAGGGTCTCGCGAGATTATTCTGAGGGTAAACTCGGAGTTCAACCGAAGACAAGGAAGGTTTAGGTTACCCCTTTTCTCGGTAACCGACAACAGTATTCACATATATTACAAATTAGAATTTTCAGGGAAAATACCACAAATGAGGGCACACCGGAGTCCACAAGGAAACTACTGTAGCGCTGACAGTCTAGCTACGTACAAGAAAGCACTGAGCAGGAATTAGTATATTAAGAAAGATCAGGACAAGGTTTCCCTGTGAATCCTCACTGAATAGTTTATACTCTATGATAGGGATGTTTGTTCCTGATCTACGTGCTAATTGAACCAGGTCTTATTTATTATTTATAGCTGTTATTTTTAGTCAGATAGTAGTAATGGATTCCACGGCCACATGACGTGAGAGTGTTTGAAGCAAGAGCAGTCTACGCAGACTAACTAATAGCTATACTAGAAAACTTAGCAACTATTAATTAGTAGGTAGTAGTAGTATTATTTACATGCGGTACATCAGGGGTTTACTAGTTGTAGGTCTGTAATCAGCATAAGCCAACGTATACCCCTGACCATGCTTGACTATTTTTTTGTCAGATGATGGACGGGTGATCTAATTAAAGCATCGTTCAGTTTCGTTAGTATCCATGTGTGATGCTATATTTAAGCCTTGCTACTAATTTAAGTAATACAAGTTTAAGGTTCTTTTAATATCCCAATCATATGATATATATCCACCTTATAGCATGTCAAATATGTACGTAATTACTTTGTGGAAGTAATATTTACTACCTCCAGCGATGTAAGTGTTGATTTAGAGACTTGAATGTGCACAATCAAACATATCAATGATTTATCTATGAATATATTTATAATAAACACTCATGAGTTGTATGTCTCATCACTTAATAGTTACAACAGACCATCAATGATAAAAGTTGTTATATATTTTCTTTTAATTAGACAGACCACATCAAAATACGACATGGCGTCCTTCCTGATTTCAACCCAAAGGAAAGGAGGCACTTAACATTTTCTTAAGTCGACCTGTTGGCAGGATTACCATGCTGACAAGGTGGAAATGTGGAATTTTGTTTGATGCATGTAAAAAACATCCATCAGCCTCAAGTCGATCCCCAACTAAACCTATGGCCCTAGCTAGCCCGAGTCATCACCTATAATAATAAACCTAATCCTGAAAAATGATTCCACGCACAGAGACCTCTTCAGCTCCTCTGTTCTCAGCAAGGGTATCCAACTGAACATTTATATATTCTAATCAAGAATGTTAAAAAGAATCCAGATTCGAGAATAGTTGTCCTGTTGATCGTACCCCAACCCACCCCACCCCACCAACCATACCCCACATGAAATAAGTTGTCCTTTTGCCCGGCTTCCACAAGGTTAACATACTGTCAAAAAATCACTTTTGCCTTTGTGCAAATGTAGCTTAGAGGTAAATGGTTCCAGTACCTTGGACAGTGGGAGATTGAGTGGGAACTGGGATGGAAATGGATCAGATTCACATGAAATTAGATCTAGATATTACCTTTCACCGTATTTTAATCTAAATTTGAACACAAATACAAATATTTTGAAATACAAATACAAAACAGATTCGGGTTTGGATATTTACTCAATTCAACTCAAAATGTATATCGTTAGCTCAAGGTGTATATTGTTAAATTGAACTTACATAAATAAACTTTTCCTACTAAGTTCATCGACAACCAAATTGAACTAAATGGAAGTACAATTTTAGTAATCTTCAATACCACATCGCAAAAGATCTCCAATATTGAAGTAAACTAAATTATAATGGATAATATTCACAAAAATAACAGGTCAAGCGAAAAAATTCAAATAATAATGGTAGAAAACAAGTAGACTTTCGCTTTATCAATATTTTTGGAATTACAAAGTTATTGCACAACTAAAAATTTATTTGTGTATATTACAAGGATAACTCATATGTTACAATTATAATAAATATTTAATATTTAATTGTCAAGTATGCTGATTGATCAACCAATTTTATATTTATATCATGAAACTATAACTGATACAAAATAATTTACATCAATAAATACAAAATATGAAAATAATTTACAACAAATATACATGTTGAATCTAAATCAGATAAATACTAAAGTTAATTCAATCTTTATGTATCATTAGTTAAATTAATACTAAAATTATTTATAGACATACTATTAAATGGTTTCAACTTTCAATGCATCATTGGCAATAATAAAAGTATTAATTAGCCAATAGTCATGGTGAGGACTTTTAAATAGATTCATGATCTCAAAATGCTTGTATTCGATACTCATATGTTACAGTTATCATAAATATTTAATAGTTATATATATCAATTAATCAACCAATTTTATATTTATATAAATATCTATCATGAAAATATAAATAAATATAAATAATTTACATCAATAAATAAATAATATAAAATAATTTACAACAATAAATATATATGTTTAAACTAAATCATATAAACACTAAAATTGATTTAATCTTTATGTATCATTAATTAAATTAGTACTGAAGTTTATTTATAGTTAAATGGTTTCAAGGCATCATTAGCAATAACAAAATTAATTAATAATTAGTCACTAGTTATGGTGAGAACTTCTAAATAGATTCATGGTCTTTGTACACAAGAATACTTAAGAGAGATAATAAATACACAAGAAAGCTATGTAGATCTTCATAGGCGGGCCCTGCTAACAAGGAAATTAGGTCCAACACATTTTCTCTGCACGATCACGGGAAGCAGAAGAAAGGAAAACCCAAAAACAGAAATGGCTAACAACGCCAACCTTGATCTGATTAATCTCACAGGTGACTGGACACGGTCGTTGTCAGGTTCATGCGCGCACACACGGGTGACCGTCCGCCAGCCAGTAAAATCCATAGTTCTTTCCAGCGATCGTGCAGTTGAGGAGGAGCATGGAAGCCGTGAGGAAAGCACATGCCATGCATGACTCGGCGCAGCGTTCGTTTCAGCGAGTCTCCCTCATCGATCTCGGAAGCATGCTGAATTTACTCCAGTAACAAATTCAGAAAAAGAGGAACGTTGTGCCAGTCTAGGACTTAATAAACCTAACTAGCAACTATGCTAAGCTCCACTCGAGACATGGTAAATTTTAATTAGTGCATACATTGTCCAGTTCAACGCCATGAAAGGTAGCGTACATCAAAAGTCTAGCTAGCTAGAGTGAATCTGCTGCAAATCTAGAGAACATATGACTTAATTTGGAATTTGGCACACATCGATCAAAAAGTAGCAAGCTTCTTGATACTGATCGTTCTTATTCAATTCGCTAGGTCCCTCTCGTTGAAATCCTCAGAATGTCCGGGGGGAGTAAGTACAAGCAAGACAATAATGTCCAACGACGTAGACAACAAGAATATTTTTTTTCTCAACCAAAAAAATAAAATCAATGTGGTATTACATATAGTATAGATTATGATGAAGTGCTGACCATAACCCAAAACTAAGAGCAAGTGGGTGTTCAAAGACAAAGGCTTTCATCCATATAAGTGGGACCATATGATATATACACTGTATACGGAGCAGAGGTCAACTAACAAGGCTTAGTTTTATGGTGGGCGTCACGGAGAGAGCGCTCAGATCCACAGGACATGAGCGCCAGCCACCCAACAACCCAAACACAACAGCTTTAGAAAAACGATTTGCCTTTGGATTCGAGTCAGATTGCCCGTTTTGTGTCACATGAGCTGGATCGCTAAGCTCCATCTCGTGCCTGCAGGCTGCAGACTAGAAAAAGGATCTTAGTGCTGTGTGTAAAATACTGTGTTGCACATTCGCCTCATGACATTCTGCCAGCCGCTGTGATCTTTTGTTAATTAGTTGAGGCTTTAGTTTGGATGAATTTTGGTTTGGCTACTAGTGAGACATGCAAAAAGTCATACTTCTACATGGTGAAGCACTGTATCATGCATCAGGCTTCACTATGTCTATATGTTGTATCTTTTTTTTTTTTTTGCGAAACAGTCTATATGTTGTATCGAAGAGTCACGGGCCTGGAAAGTCTGGAAAATATCATAGGTAATACTTTTTTTACATAAAAACAGTATATAATTCGACGTCACATTCAATTCAAATAAATAAAAAGTCGAACTCGGCTATTCAGTTAGATAGAGATCACGTGCCAGACTATCATCCAATTGACAAATTCTTTCCTGATTTGCTCTTGTGGAAATAATCGGCTGACGAAATGGGAGATGAAAAGAAAAACGTATCTGGCTATTCAGTTAGGTAGAGAAGCTCTCTAGCATTGGTTTTGAGTAGCAGCTTTCTTCTTGCATTTGTTAAAACAGACTACGAATCTTCTTCATCTTTTGTCGTCAGGCAAATTCAGCAAGTAAGGTCTGAACTGAATTGTGTCAGGTTGGCCGGCCGGACGGATGCGTGGTTGGTCCGCGAGGAGCGGAACCCAATCCTGGTCCCGTGAGCCCTGTCGGCGTCGCTTTCCGAAAGAACAACCTGCAGCTTCCACGAAGTTGAGCTTGAGCCCTTCACGATGTATAAGAGTACAAGCTAGAAGCTGTCAGCGCATGCATGCACTCACACTCCCCCAGCTCTTGCAGGAATCTATCTACCCCGGACTAAGCGGTGAAAATTTATGATTCTCAATGATCAGTGTAAAAGTCTGACAAAGTTTTGTGTCTAATTTCTTATTGTACGCGTTTATGACAAACTTGATCAGTGTGAGACGCTAATGATACTGTGTTCAAGATAACACTCGGCTGCTTCAAACTGCACTATACTACTTTCCGTATCAGTTATTGATATCCAGACAACGGTCACACTCAGGTGCTCCGATACCCTCCCTGGCACCCTCCACCCTGCCGCCGGCGGCGGAGCCGGTTGCCGGCCTAGCACCGGCGCCCGCCCTCGCCTCCCCCGCGTGCTCCCCGCCTAGATTCGCCGCTTCCCTACCCCAGGCACTCTTTTTCTCCCCCCTCGCCGACCCAATCCACACGCGCGGGAGGACGCGCCGCCGTCGGCCACGACAACCGTCGCGTGCGCGGCACGGCCTCACGCCCCCAATCTCCCCTCCCCCGCGGCCTCCCCCGCCCCGAGATGCGCCGCCCGGAAGGCTGCAGGCGCCACCCCGCCCTGCGCTCCTGGTGCCACGGCCGACGCCGCTATGCCTGCCGGGGCGGGGTGCCTGCCCAGCGCGCGCCCGGCCGGGACGGGGGGTGACGCCGTCGACCGTGCAGAGCCCGCGGTCGCGCTTGAGCCGAGCTCCAGGGCACCCTCCGGGGCGGGGGACCCATCGCCGTCGTCCTCGTCACTTCCGACGACCCCTGCCCCCTCCGCCTCCACCACGCTGCTGGACGGGGGCGAGGACGCAGATGCCCCCGCCGCTGCTTCGCCCAGGTTGAAGATGGGGCATGCGCCCTTGCTGGACCGGCCGCCATCGCCGCCCTGCTTGGAGCCGGTGGCCATCGCGGCGAGTGCCAATGCAGCGAGTTTGCCATCATTGCTCAGGGAACCGGTGGCCGTTGCTACGTGTGCGGCAGCTGCAACGCCGCCGGATGCCGCCTCCGGGGTGGCCATCGTTCGCGCGCCCTCCTTCGCCGTCCCACCCCTGCACGCAGATGTGGGAGGCGTACCTGGGACAAAGAAGTTGTTGCCTAAGGATGAGGTTATTGTTGAGGACGTCTTCGACGACGACGACGACGACGATGACGACCTCGACGAGGGGGTTCCGGCAACGGTGGCCTCCACCGTCAGCCCGGGGTGGGCGCCACCTCTATCGCCGATGACTCTGCAGCCGACGGCCACCCAATCCTCAAGGAGGTCATCCCTCTTCCCCCACGCTGCCCCCTTCCTTCTTGACGACATCTCTGTGGAGCGCCCAAAGGCCAGGCGCTGGGCGGACGACGACCCACGTGCAGGCACCTCCGACGACGAGTGCGCTACTGGCTCACATTTGACGTACCTGGAGGTGGCTCGCAGGGCTGCTCGGGCCACGCCTCTGCCGTTGACCACGACTATGAGGGCTGCCTCCATGGAGGGCGCCCAACGACTACCTGCGGTTGGAAAGAGGCGACATCGACGTCGGTGTCGGCGGCGTAGGTCCACTACCCTACCACCACCACCGCAGCCTAGGCGGGTGTCCGCGCACCGCCGCCTTGAGCAGTAGGCGACGGGGGTCCCACTGCACCAGCGGCTTGACCCTCGGCGAGAGGGCGCAGTTCGTCATGGGTCCTGCATCGACGCCGATGGTTTTTAGGACTGTTGTGGGGCGTCGTCACCGTCACTCGCTGGAGAAGGCGGCACCCAGGCGACGCCATCCAGTGCCACCGGAATTGGTGGGCGGTTGCTTCAACTGCCTCGCGCGGGACCACATCGCCGCTCAGTGTCGCTCCTCTTCGCGCTGCCTCCATTGCCAGGGCGTTGGCCATCGGACCGGGGTGTGGACGAATAGCCTTGCACCGCCTCGCAAGCGAATTCCGGCATCGGCGCGAGGCCCAAGCCTGGAGGCCCTGGTTCAGGCATCTGCGGGCTCCCCGCCTCATCATGAGCGACGGTCGTCTGCGTCATCTTCGTCCCTGTAGCTGCCATTCGTACCTCCTCCTCTGGATGACATCACTATCCGTCCTAGGATGGAGACCTTTATCGTTCAGAGGAACGTTGACACAGCTGGCGAGGCCGCAGCCCTTGTCCTTGTCGCGCTTCCTGGTGCTGCCATGCTGGATGAGATCATGGCGCACATTTCTATGAAGTTTGCTGTGTCTACAGTTGCGGTCGGAGGTTGTGACGGCCAGCTGGGAGGGCCTTCTTGCACAGTCATGCTAGAAGATGCTCCGCGCAGGATGTTTGATCCCATGACGGTCGAGGTGGAGGCTTACCTTGAGTCATCGCCATCATCGTTGCTGACCTCTGTTGTGATGCCGTTAGGTAGTGCAGACCACGGGGTTGCGGACTACGTTGAGGCCGGCCTTGGCGCATCGGCTGCTGACAGCTCGATCGCTCACCCGGTTGATGCGGCGAATGACGACGACGACCGGGAATCGACCCCCCTCCTCCACGTACCGTGGACGTGTCGCTGGTGGATGGCACTAATAGGGCTGTCATCGGCGGCCTGGCCTACATCGAGGACGTGGAACTGGTGGGCGGCTCAGGCGGGGCCGTCGTCGACGTGAACGCCCGTGTTGCTTTCTCGCCGTCCCCCAACTCTGCGGGATGACCGGTGCCCACGAAAGCGTCTGTCGCGGCGTTCATCGACAGCCTGAGGTTACCCATCGAGACCCCCTCATCGCCGTGCCACCGTGGCTGTGGACCTCCCGCATGGACGAGGTCAACTGGCGCTTGCGACGCAGCGACCACCTGGTGGCTAAATCTGCCTGCCGTGATCCGCAACCGGAGAGACAGGCTCGCCGGGTTATGCTCAGTAAGTGGGGCGAACTGCCGATGAATGAGGTCATCAACTCTCCAGACCCTGCGATTGCCGTGAAGTTTCACGAGATGTTCTTCGGCGACTACGTATTGTCTTCCCACAAGGAGGCTACGAGGGAGATAATTCTGCAGCTACGGGACCATGCGGCGCGCTCCGCGTCGCGGCAGATTTAGGCACTGCAATTGGACCCTCCTGTCGCACAATAGTTTGCTTAGTTAGTACAACCTGCTCGCTCCACCGTTTCAGCTGGTGATTTGTGTAGTGTGCTTTCTTGCCGCGCTCTAAGTTATCTCGCCTGCGAATGTGACAAGACGTGTGTTGAACTCTATTTTCACTTAAAGCAATACGAGTACAAGCTCGTTTAAAAAAAACACTATACTACTTACGATTACAATTATATTGAACGATTTGATTGATGGATACCTACAGCTTCCTACCATTCTTACTAAATCAAAATGGCAAATAAAAATTACATTTTCAGTGAACAGACTTCTCCATGTATTGACAATTTGACATTGCTTCTCTGATTTTTTTTTTGAGTAGCTAGATTTTCTCAATAGCAAGTAACTTCTGTGCCTTATCTTGGAACATCTTTGTAGCAAACCATCATGCTTAGTAGGCTCTTCAGGGTCCTCACTGGTTTCTTAAAGAACATCTACTACAGATTGCAGATGTTGTGTGCTACTAAATGTTTGGGTGAGATTTGTATATTTCAAAGGATAAACCTCTCGTGCTACTCACTCATAATTTTGACAATCTATTCTTCTCCATTAAAAATAAACCACACTCTTCTTGTCCCTGTGTTGTGGTGATTATTTTACTTTGTAGTTAACTGAAATGGAATCTATGTCTGCTGCAGGTTGAGACGAGTTCTTTCCATGGCTGTCCAAGGGAAACACAGACAAGGATGGCTGCTGAGACATCGTTATATGCAGTGGTAACAACCACTGAGGTGAATTAATAAGTCATAGAGACCAAGCCCTCCCTTCTCTTGCTGCACAATTTACTCATCCTAATAGGTGTACAGAGCTTTAGTTTTCTAATTTGTGTACCAAATGTGTTTGTTGATTTTTGTTTGACAAAGATAATTGCTTGGTCCGTTTGGTGATGCTTACAAACATTGCAGTTTGTCCAGTAGAGATTCTTAGCTGGTTGTTTCTGTTCATTGTAGCACAAAGATAGCAGTGACTGTAACCTTCTCATGAATTGTGAAGTGGGTGTATTTTGGAATCATAAATAGAAATGAAATCGATATAAGGATTTTTTTAAAAAATTCTTTGCCGAGTGTTAGGTAAGGCGGCACTCAACAAAGATTTTTTTATAAAATAAATAAATAAAGTCTTTGCCAAGTGCCGCCGCGGGACACTCGGCAAAGATGACCATTACCGTGGCTTAGGCCGTCACGGTAGCTTTTCTTTACCGAGTGCCAGGAAAAGACTTTGTTTAGTGCCTGATATCCGACACTCAACAAAGCAGCCTTTGCCGAGTACCGAGTGCCTATGGCACTCGGCAAATAAAGGACCCGGCTGGTGTAGTGGCTCGTACTGTGCGTGCACGGTGTGCTACGTAATTAACTCGCATGGATGGACAACAGCTAGCAGAACAAACAATTAACTCTTGACCCGGTGACGCTTACTATCCATCTCGTAGCGACCATGACATTTAAGAGGAGATGAATTGGGCAACTTAAAAATTTCTAAAATATGGCCTCTAGTTTTATCCTAAGCGAAACTTGTATGTAAAGATAAACTATCTAGATGTGCAACTAAGATTTTGCTAGATATGTTGCTATCTCTACTGCAAAATAGTTATGCAACCTAGTTTTCAATCCTATTAACTTACGTATCAACTAAGATAGTAAGGTAAAGCACACAACCAAGGTACACAATATAACGCGGAAGCTAAAGGATGATAAAGAAACAAACTTCTATTTGATGATGTTGGTACTTTTGTCGAGGTATCAAGAAGCACGCAAGCCCCCTGCCCCCGCCCCTAGTCGTCATTGGAGCCGCCCCTCGCAAAGAGCCCTTGCAATGGCCAATCTTCTGGTTGGGTAACTCCATGGATAGCTGAAAGAATCTAAATGGTTATATAATAAGATGGTGTAAGGTTCTAAATGGCTAGAGGGAGGGTGAACAGCCTATTTAAAATTCTATAAATCACTAGACAAAATTTGTTAGTAAAACAAATAGCGTAAACGCAGTTTTGCATAGCCTAGATGGTGAGCAAGCCTCCTATTCTATGATCTCTATGTCACTCAAAAGCTATGTCACTACTTTCTACACTAATGAGCTAGCAAGAAAACTATTTCTACACAAGCTACACAATAGATAGGATGACTTCAATACTGATGGTGAAGTGAAGATATTGCCAATCACCAAAATGGTAACCAATCAATCATGATGACAACAATCACAATGAAGACCAATCACGGGAAACAAGGGATGACACAATGATTTTACTCCTGATGTTCACTTGTGCACCTACAAGCTAAGTCCTCGTTGTGTCGACCAACACCTAGATGGTTCCTCGTTTCTTGACTTGCAAGTCAAGGCCTCGCAAGGCAAGCTCTCGCAAGAGCACCGCAAGACACCACTCTCAAGTGAGGAAACTCAATGACACGAGCAGTGTATTAGAGTTGCTTTTGGTGCTCCGCCGAGGACAAACACAAGAACCTCTTACAAATCAACCAGAGGTGGGCAAGAACAACCACCAAGTGTTTCCAACACCTCCAACAGCCTCCAAGTCGGCTAGGTGATGGTACTCACTAGGAGTAACAAGAAATCACCGGCCAAACGATCTGCAAGTGCCACTAGATGTATCACCACATGCAAATGCACTTCAAATCACTCAATCTCATTCAAGATTAGCAATCAAGCTAGCGAGATGATTAGGAGGGGAAAACTTTATCTCAATAGGATGTCAAGAAGGTTAGAGAGTCAAGAGTGGTGGCCATGCCCCGGCCACCATCTATTTATAGCCTCCACATCCAAAAACTGGACGTTGCCCTCATCACACCGGTCATCGGGGTCATTGGCGTCGGACGCGTTAGACACTTGCTACAATCATGCGCCAGAAACAACAATTCAAACTAGCCGTTATACACACCTCCGGATGCTGATCCCGGCGTCTGATGCTCACCGTTGGACATAACTCCACGATGTTCGTCGATCGGCCGAAACTCGTAGTCACCACTGAGTAGCGTCTGACGCCCGTCGGACGCCCAGCACAAATACCGTCGAATGCTGCCACCCAGCATCCGTCGCTTTCAAGTTCCATGACCTCACCTCCAGTCAACTCCAGAAGCTGAAGTCACGCATCCGACACCACACGCCAGACCAGACTCAGCTCAGACAATGGTCCGGACGCTCGCCCAATGTCCGACGCTCAAAAGCTCAGCGCCTGATGCTTGTAAAATAATCATTTTCACCGTCGATGCAAACAACTCCACATTTGCAAATGTGCCAACACCATCAAGTGCACATCTCCATGTGCTTGTGTGTTAGCATTTTCCAAACATTTTCCAAAGGATTTTTATTCGCACAATAGATCCTAATGCATCGACATGAATGATAGACCTAGTGGCACTCATGAACTGAATTACCGAAGACTTCCGCTCTTCATAGTTCGGCTATCGCTCCTAAACCACTCACACCCTCTATGGTGTATTGAATGCAAAACAAAATGGCCCTATAGGTTATACCTTTGCCTTGAGCCCATTTTGCTTTTCCGTCAACCACCAAGTCTCCGAATGACACGATCCACTACATGGCATCATGTAACCTTCTTGGTCCATCGATCCTTGACCTTACTTGCTCTTCATCATTGCCTCAGTCCATCAGCACCAAGTCTTGCTCAAGCTTCACCATCACACGGTCCTTTGCTTCAAAGCCTCGACTTTCCCTTAACACTTCCAACCGGTCCATCGAGCCAAGCCTTGTCTCGATCTTACATGACTTCATGTCATGAATAATTCACAATGAGCTCCACACGTGGCAAGGACGACCTTATCTAAAATCAACCACTTAGATCAAAGGTTAGTTCTTAGGTTTCATCAATTATCCAAAATCAAACTAGGGACTTTCAGATGCAGATTGGCGAAATAGCAATTTTCTCTAGCTCCACTTTAACAACAAGCAAGCTACCTACTCAATGTCATAGATGTTATGATTTATAAGATATGTTATAGTTTCTAAGGTTGATTTTCACACAACCAAACAAACTAGCAATGAGTTTTAAACTAGAGAGCTATCTAGGCCACTAACAACTATTTAACACTATAGGTTACTTTATGTTGGTATTTATTAAGTGCAAGTATATATAATATATAAAGGATTCTGCAAGCACACATAATACCATTGTAGAACTCTATTTGTAGTATTCTAGATAATGTTATTTATATTTTACCAC
Source organism: Bothriochloa decipiens (assembly GCA_023333625.1). Taxonomy (NCBI): domain Eukaryota; kingdom Viridiplantae; phylum Streptophyta; class Magnoliopsida; order Poales; family Poaceae; genus Bothriochloa; species Bothriochloa decipiens. Next base: position 21,105,409 of record CM041638.1, read on the forward strand.
TGTGAAATAGAGCATTCCTCATTGATCAAGGCCTTTATAGGTGATGTCATCTAGAAATCCATGCACCCAAGGAACAAGTTTGATTCCTCATGTGTGGCTAGCTCTATGTTTCCTCGTAACCTATTAGACTTAAATACATCTTGAGAAATTTCCTTATCGACAACACATGAACCTTTCAATTGAGGTACTTTGGTCGAAGGACTTACTTTTTTCAAGAACATGCTCAATTTCAAGATGGATAATCTCTCGTGCAGACTGTTTGTTGCATAGGCATAAGGTATAGCTAAGGTTCATAAAAGACCTAATCAAATAAAGCTAACTATCAAGTCTCATATGACATTATACCTCAAACTAGAACTTATTCGTATAATTCATGACTTCCTATATGGCATGGTTGATGAGGTCGCTGGGTACAATCTAATCATCATAAAGAATGATCTAATGATACACAACATTTGATTGATGATACAAAATGATACGATGAATACCTGATGAAGAGTTGTTGTATGCTAATGAAGAGGAAGAAGAGTTTTAGTCTACTAATTAATTAAGAGGAAGAATAGTTTTTGTCTGCTGATGATTTTGTCACCATGGGAAGAGATGGTCAGAGTTTTACATCCTTTTGTGCGCAAGATGGCAAAAGAATATTAGGAAGAATGAAAGAAAGATGAAGGAAACAAAAAGGACAAGAGTGTGAGCAATTGGCCAAGAAACTAGCAATCAAATAGCCCAAGAAAGTGTAGGTCAAAGAGGATATTGAGGTGATGTATCACGGAGAAATGAAAAAACTCCTGGGTTAGGACAATATTAAATATTTCCTTAAAAATTATGAAGATAAAAAAGAAGACAGTGACATGAACATCAATTTTTTTAGTAGTTCTTATTAGATTTATGTTGCCAACAACCTCAGTGTATCTAACTTGATTAGCAGTGCAAGCATGAGCCAATTTTGAACAGTTCAAGAACATGAACTAGTGTATAGGTGTCTTTAAACATTTGGTGGAGTGCATATGCAAGGTCCATCAAGATAGAGAGTATGTACAATTGTATGGTTGTGCTTTTCTTCCATTGGTAAGTACCTTGACCTTCAAAAACTTTTCCTTTTTTGTAGAAAATTGTGTGTCTAACTATAGAATTATGTTGTTTGTCCATTACTGTTTCTAATGTTGGATTATTCTTCACATGCTTTTATATTGGATACCATCAAGGGTGATGTGGCCATAACTAATTCCAAGAAAGTACCAAGAGTTTTACAACATGATAAAACTATGATATGAAATCTAGAAAGCTTAGCTAAATTTGAACTTGGGGGGATATTGATAGTAGTCTATCAAAGAGAAGATCAACAATATATGTACAATAAATAATCTCATGGTAGTTTATAGAATGGTCTTGTATTTGATCTATACTCACCATCATATTATTTATCTTAAACACACTATTGATTTACTCTTTTGACAAATAGAGTACTATATCAGGATCCCCCGACAGTTCAATTTTAGCTAAGTTTTCTAGATTTTGTATCATAGTTCTATCATGTTGTAGAACTCTTGGCACTATCTTAGAACCAGTTATGGCCTCATCACTCTTGATGGTACCCAAAATGAAAAACTATGAAGCATAATCCAACATTAGAAAAATAGTTCGGTACAGATAAACAACATAATACTAATAGTTAGACACAAAGTTTCCTACCAAATGTGGGTAAGTTATGACGGTGAAGGTACTTACCACTAGAAGAAAAACATAACCATATAACTACACATACTCTCTGTTGCGCTAGACCTTGTGTATGGACTCCACCAAATGTTTATGCTGATCTTTGAGTCACGTGCGTTGAGGTTGCTGGTAGTAGAAATTTGTCAAGAACCCCATGTACTACAAACAAAAATCTAATGGCCATGTCAATATCTTCAAGATTTTTAAGGAAATGTTTAATATTGACAAAACCAAGAGTTTTTCCTTTACTCCATTATCTATCGCGTCAATATCCTCTTTGAAATGCACTTTTCCTTAGGTCCTTTGACTAGTAGTTTCTTGTCCAACATTTTCCACTCTTACTTTTTGTTTCCTTTTATCTTTCTTTCTATATTCTTGTTCATTTGCCATTTTATGCCAAAAGGATGTAAAAATCTGACCATCTCGTCCCAAGGTGACTCTTCATTAGAAGGAACAACTCTTCTTTCTCTTCATCAGTAGGCAATAAGTCTTCTTCCTCTTCATTAGTAGAAAACAACTCATCATTAGGTACTTTTGTATCATCATATCCTTTTGTATCATCAGATGATGATTCACCTAGAGACCTCATCAATTGTTCCAACCGGGAAGCCAAGAACTGTATGAATAACTGTAGGCGTGAGCTATAATGTCATTCTAGACTTGATAGTCACCTTTATTTGATTAGGGTTCTTGAATCTCTATACTATGTGCCCATGCAGCAAGCAGTCTTCACAACAGATTATCTATCTTGAAATTGATCATGTTCCAAAAAAAGCAAGTTCTTTGACCCTTTATTTTAGTAAAGTTCTGAATGTGCATGGTGAATTGGCCACTTTCACTTTGCTTTTGCTCATTTTTTCCAAGCCTCGTCTTTAGACGGACTTTTGGGGCCAGCCTGGACTCGTTCTTGTGTCCCCTTACCTATTTCCACATGTGTTTTGGACCATTTCCACATCCCATGAGAGATGTTTTTCTTTCGATATCAACGTTTTCCTTCTCCATGAACCATCCAAAAGCATGCAGCAATGAGCGAGGTGCCCTGCCAGCTATAGCTAGCCATTGCTGCTCATGGCGGCTAGGAAGCCGACTACAGCTAGCCAAAGTAGGCCACAATAGACTGGTGGTCGGCCGTGGAGTCCACGCTTATGGCCAAGGGCCGGTGGAGTAGTCCTAGTGAAATGACCAAAACACAAGTGATTACACAACATTTACCTTGGTCTCAGCCACACGCGCCTTTTCTCCCTACTGTACTTGAGTAGCATCCACCCCTCCTAGGAGTGATTGGAGTTTTCCTTCACAAAACCATACACGTTTTTGAAGGGCCTCGAAAAATTCATGTGATGAGTAGTTTGCCTAGATTTTTGCTCACAAACACTGTGTTTGGCCCAAAAGGCGCACTAAAGTCGTTGTTTTGATTGATGGATCGAACCTATTTGTCCTGCATCCCGCGGCCCGTTCATGGATGTTTTGTGTTGTTTTCGCATGTTTTTGGGTCATTTCGGCTCAGCTTTTCCATGCCCCATCTTCAAACCAAATTAGCCATTTTCTTTTGGTGTTTTGGGGGTGGGTATGACCCATTTTGATGTATGGTTACATGTTTTTGTCCATTTTTGGCCGAAGTTTGCGCATTTTCAGTTGTTTCACCTCATTTTCACTTCTTTGTTTCATGCCCCATCAACCAACCAACTTAGACATTTTCACCCATAGTTTTTGGGCTAGGTGTGACCTATTTTCGTGTCCTGTTACCCATTTTTGCTTGTTTTCGTGGCCTTTTTGGTTGTTTTTGTCTTTTTTCCATCTCATGTCTATGGAACCGACTTGGCCATTTTCACCAACTATTTTGGGGCCAAGTGTGATCCATTTTGGTGTCCTTTTACCCATTTCTACATATTTTTTTGCCTATTTTGGTAGCTTTCACGTTGTGTGAGACTTTTTGCTAGGCTTGATGTCAACCTCTACATTCTCGATCAACCATCTGCATGTGGGTACTGAGTGAAGTGTCTGACATGTTGTAGCCAACCATGGTCGCTCTCATAGCGGCCATGTAGCCAGCTGTAGCCAGCCGAAGTAGGCCATGACGGGCTACCAAGCAACTAAAGGATGGCAGAGGAAGGCTGGTTGGCGCAGGTTTTAGTGGTCCATTCAAGGTCTATTCTCTCATTTTTTGGGGGACAATCTTCTGTGGTTTTGGTACCATTTTCAGTTTTTTTCGCTTGCTTTTCTATGTCTCGTCTCCGGACCAACTTAGCCATTTTTACCCGCTATTTTGGGCCAGTCATGACCCATTTTCGCGTGTCTCGTTACCCATTTCCTCCCATTTATTTGCTCATTTTTTGCTATTTCGCGTTGCGTGAGACGTTTTGGGCTCAATGTCAACCTTTTCCTTCTCCATCGAGCATATATAATCATGCATCCACTGAGCTATGTGTCCAACCATGGCCACTCATCGCTGATTGGTGGCCACTAATGGTTGCTACACATCGTCCAACTGCAGACATCTTAAGCTAGCCATGATAGGCAACTAAAGTGCAGGTCAAATAGGATATTGAGGCGATGTATCATGAAGAAAAGAGAAACTCCTAGTTTTGGACAATATTAAATATTTCCTTAAAAAACATGAAGATAAAAAAGGAGACGCTGACATGGACATCAGCTTTTTTGTAGTGGTTCTTGTTAGATTTATGTTGCCAAAAACTTCAGTGTATCTAACTTGATGAGCAGTGCAAGCAGGAGCCGATTTTGAAGAGTTCAAGAACATGAACTAGTGTATAGTTATCTTTAAACATTTGGTGCAGTGTATACGCAAGGTCCATCAAGACGGAGAGTATGTACAGTTGTATGGTTGTGCTTTTCTGCCATTGGTAAGTACCTTGACCTTAAAAAGCTTTCCTATTTTTTGTAAAACATTGTGTGTCTAACTACAGAATTATGTTGATTGTCCATAACCATTTTTCTAATGTTGGATTATGCTTCACAAGCTTTTATTTTGCATACCATCAAGAGTGATGTGGCCATAACTGATTCCACAAAAGTACCAAGAGTTCTGCAACATGATAAAACTACGATATGAAATCTAGAAAGCTTATTAGCTAAATGTGAACTATGGGGGGAGGGGGAATTTTGATAGTAGTCTATCTATCAAAGAGAAGATCAACAGTGTATGTACTGTAAATAAACTCATGGTAAATATAGATCAAATGCAAGAACATTCTATAAACTCTAACATATAACATGACCATATAATATCACTATCGCCCTTTTTAGTTTAAGAGCCTAGCTGAAACATCCTACCCATAGCCCACAATTGTGCTTGACCCTAGCAAGATTGTGGTAAGTGTCAAACGTATTGATGCTATCATGTTTTCGTATCATCATTTGTACTATGAAATGATTGCAGATTCTGGTTTGGATGTTTCCGCTAGGCTCTTAAATTGGAAAAGGTAAAAATATTATGCAGTCATGGTATATATTATAGTTTATAGAATGGTTTTGTATTTGATCTATACTTACCATGAGATTATTTATGTTAATTACACACACTATTATATTGATTTACTCTTTTGATAAACAGAGTACTATCAGGATTCCCCATACAGTTCAAGTTTAACTAAGTTTTCTAGATTTTGTATCATAGTCACTAGTACAAAAATTTACATCAGTAACGCCACCAATTTACATAAAAAACGACTGACATAGCAAGCCACCTTTAAACTCGCAGGGCAGCACTATAGCTTCACTAAGAAAACAATATCTAAAAATAGCCTATTTTTAAGAGGCAGCTAGGCTAAGACAACCGCATCTTAAGATCTATTTTTTAGAAGCGGATCCATTAAGAGAAGCGCCTCTGAAGGTACATCTATATTAGAAATGGATCTTTTAAGAGCACTAGCTCTGAAAATAGCTACGCGCGCATGCAATTGAAAATTTTCATGGTCTTTAGATTCTTTCCCTCCCTGTTCGCGTCCAAGCACTTTGAACATGTAAGACCCATGTGCATGGGACCCACATTCACCTCTGCATCCTTATCTACCCACACAGAGCATAGTAACCTTATCCCTTTCATTCCCATCTCCTGAACTCTCTCTAGTTTCGTATCTTCTCTATCTTCCTTTCTTGTTTGTTCTTTTGGATGGAGGTGCGACAGCCATGGCGATGGTGCGGTGTTCGTGTGCGGCACAGCAGCGACAATGAACTTGTGTTTGGTGTCTTTGGCTTCATCAGCCATGGTGACGGTGTGGTGTTCATGTGCTGCACTGTAGTGACGACGAGCTGGGGTGTAGTGTCTTTTGCTTCATCAGCCATGGCGACGGTGTGGTGTTCGCGGGTGTCACAACAACAATGGTGAGCTGGTGTGTGGTGTCTTTGGCTTCATCTTCCCTAAGGTGAGTGCAGACTACAACATCCGTGCATGCTAGCTAATAATAGTAAACTCACTGGATTCCAAATTGGAAGCGATGGATTGGTGCTAGCTAGTAATAGTAATCTCACATCCTATTCTAATGCAGGCATGCAACGAGGGGCTTAATGGTGAGTTGCTACAGATCTGGCCATGGAGCTGACCCGCCAGCGTGGACAGAGAGGAAGTCTCAACGACCATTCGACAGGGGCTGGGATAACTTTGGAGATCCCAGGCGGCAGCGGCTTCAAAGAGTTCCCAGTGGTCATGTACTTCCTCGGTGGCAGCTTCGTCTTCCCCAATGGCTAGGTCGACCGCAGCAGTGTGGCCGCTGGCGATTTTTTATTTGCCAAAAAACATTTTTAGAAATGGTTCACATAGTATAACCTCCCTTGAAGATGAAACTTCAGAGGTGGCTGTCTTAATTTGACCGCCTCTAAAGATCTATTTTCAGAGGTGGCGGTTTTAATTTGGCCGCCTCTAGAAATCTATCTTCTGTGATGGTAAAAAGCCCGTTGCCAAAGTTGTCTCATCTTTACAATCGGTGGGTCAGTAGCGGCCATACAACCGCCCCTGAACATCCGATTTAACCGCTCCAGATGTTTATTTGTATATTAGTGAGTTCTGTCATTAAAGCATAGTAGATTCTAGAAAAAGGTTTTTGGGGTGGGTGGTCTTTCATGCCTGTCACATCCGATGGTTGGTATGAGATGTTGTGGAGAGTTTAGTCCCACCCTGATTGTTTAGGGTGGGATAGACCAGCATATAAGGCTTATAGAGTCCATCCCACCATCCCGGGTTAATCCTTTTAAGCGAAGCGAGGACGAAAACGTAAGTGGGATGGTGGTAGGTGTGGTTCGCTCAGTATGCATAGTGGATCTGAACCGTTTGGACTCTGGGGCATTAGAAATGGTATCAGAGCCGACCTTCGCGGCCACCGACACGTGCGGGCCAAGGGACTGGACATGGGGGTTCATGTGCATGTAGGCTCTGCGAAGTGCACGGCGTGGCATATGTGCCGGCACTGGGCGCACGGTCGCGTGTACCAAGAGGGGAACGTTCCTGGTCATCGTTTGCCTGATTGTAGGTATGTTGGGCTCGACGAGGATGTCAAGTTCTTTGAGGGGGTTGCATGTCCCACCCGGCCCTTTTGGCCCGTAGTGGCCCATGTGGTTGTTATAAGATGCCGTGAAGAGTTTAGTTCCACCTTGGCTGTTTTGGATGGGATAGACCAACATATAAGGCTTCTAAAGTTCATCCCACAATTCTCGGGTTAATCCTTTCAAGCGAAGCGAGGACGGAAGTGGGATGGTGGTAGGTGCGGTTCGCTCAGCGTGCAGAGTGGACCTGAACCGTTTAGACTCTGGGGCATTACAATGCGGCCTTAAGAAATTCAATTTTGAGAGGCAAATAGTGTCAACCACCTTTGAAAATCATTTCTTGTGATAGTTAAAAACATGCCACGCCTCTCTAAAACCAAACTAATTTTTAGGGCCGGTTGATAACCCACTTCTGGAATTTAAAGATTTTTCGTAGACACGGGCAGTTCTTATAATCATCTATACAGCTGGATTGTACTTGATGCACGTACACGGGACTGGCTATTCTTACCATCGCGGCCATCGTTGTAAATGTTATACCCCCAAATATAGCTCAACTAAAACTTGGCAGATGTGTTGATACCTGCAAAAAGAAAGTGATATATATCTCGTACAGTTTCAGGTGAGGAATACATAACCAAATAGGGGCATCTTCCCATGATGACGATACGTGCATGCAGAGAAACAAAAGCAGCGAAGAATCTAGATGAATAGAGGTTTTGTTTTATTCCTGCCTTGTGCGGATCATGCTTCATGATTCGAAGAATTCATGAATAGTTTCAAAGTGGTTAACCAAACGAAAACCTTGTAATCCACTTATAATATATATATGAGTGTGACAAAGGAAATATTGGTTCAGATGGACCCCAAATGCTAACTGCATTGCAAGTTGGTCATTATGTTGCTCATCTAGGTATAGCTAGCTAGCGACAAGATCGGCAGCACATATTTTTATACGAACAACAGTATTACACATTTTTTAATATTCGGCTACCCCAAGTGCACATTTTTTAAATGTAGATAATTTTAGCATTCTATGCGTTTTTATTGTCTGTCATACATACACATACATACATTCAAAATGGTATTATTTATTTAACAAAACTATACGGAAAATGTCAAATTGAGGCCTTGTTTAGTTGCCTAAAAAAAGCTCAAAATTTCACTCTCTCTTCATCACATAAAATATTGTGTCGTATGCATGAAGCATTAAATATTAGTAAAATAAATAACTAATTGTATAAATTAGTTGTAAATCATAAAATAAATTTTTTAGCCTAGTTAGACTATGATTGAACAATATTTATCAAATATAAACGAAATACTACAATAGTTTTTAGGCTAGAAATTTCAGAAACTAAATGAGGCACTGTCCAAAATCAGAGGGGGTATCCAAAATCAGAGGGGGTATAAGCGCATTGACGAGTTGCCGTTTTATATTGGAAAGAATAACAGATAGAATCAGAAGCACGCGTCAGCAACAGGCGATCCATCCATAGAAGTCTTGGCGTGTCCCACAAATTAAATGATCGAGAGAAAATGTGCGCATAAAATTTGCGACTTTTAACATCAAGCGGCAGACTCAGCTCAACATCAAAGCTAGGGTAATTAATATACCATGCAATGCAACTATATATACATTAGCTGCATCTGGCTGCCTCTCTAACCATGTAGTACCTGCAGACCGGAGTCAACTGCCGTTTCAGCATTCGACTTGATATATACATCCAGATTTTTTTTTGCTGAATTGGTCGTATAGTTAAATTATTCTTCATGTAATTAATGCTTGTCAAGGTGGACGTTTTGACTTGCGAATGCCTGTGATGACGACCTCAGGCTCAATTACTTCTACATTATTTAAAAGCAAATGATCCATATATTAGTTTTGCTGCGCGCCTACATGTTTAAACTGTTTCCACTTTTATTTTTAGGTATCCATACCACTTATATAATCTTACACCTCACTGGACGTTCTATCTCGACATGCAAACTATCCACCTTGATATCCTACTATGCAGTTACATTTCTATACACATCATCCACTAATATGTATTTAGTTGTCCATATCAATATGTCATGCTATTTTTTTACTAATATTATTCTATAACAGTTTATCCCTTCGTATAAGTAACTATTTGTAGTCTAAGTTCATTCCATATCATCCGCAACTCCAATAGTAATGTACAAGGTATGCTTCTAGGGTTGTTCATAATGCAAAAGAAGTGATGGTCCTGTTTCCTCCCCTCTGTCACCACTGATGAAATTTTGGGTATTGTATTGGTATATACTCAGAAGTTTAAAGTTTATTGATGCTACTAGATGCAATTATTGTTGTGGGAATTGAACTAGTTAGGAGGGTGGCCCTCGATCGCTAGTCACTGTGAAGGCCCTAGTAGATAGTCATATTTTAGAACAGTAAACAAAACATGTAAATGGGGTACTCTTGTATAATGTGGACACATCAAAAGTAGGTAATAATTGACTATGCAAGGGTTCCGATAAAGATTTGAAAACAAAAAATGCAGTTAATTAGATATAATGTTGAAATGGAACTCTTTATTTGTTGCTAGGCTATTTCTTGGTACAACACATCACGTAAGAGTACAACCTATTATCTTCTTGCAGCTGAATTTTAAGCTAGAAATTGCAGTTTTTCAATTTTTTAGTAGTTCATATAGCCAATCGTATAATTTCAAAAACATATTTTACTATATTATCTCTTCCTTTACATTATCACAAACTGTTTTTTGAGGAAGGCGATATAAAACTTTTACGGTCTAATCCTAATTGATTGATAGTATTTTTCACATTAAAGGATTTTATATTACAATTCACTATTATATTGAGAGTCTATTTATTTTTTACATAAAAATATGATGTGAGCTTATGCATGTTACGGATGATTCTTTTACTAATAACTACTTTAATTCTATCAAGTTCAATTTCGTTCAATTCTGGTATTTTAATAATTATTGTCTTCTTTTATTTGCAAAAATAACTAACAGTGAGAAGGCATAACATTTTTCAATTCCTATAGCCTGCATGAATTGGGCATTCGGTTTGAATGATAAAACCTGGAGACCAACTAACCAAGGTTTTTCATAATGAAGCAGGTGTCAACTCTTCTGCATGCTTTCACACACCCAGTGGGCAGCAATTTATAAGCAGCCCCCTGCCCCACATCCAAATTATAAACACCCTAGTGGAGCCCCTATCATCTACTCCCCAATTCCCTCACCCTATAGAAAAATGTATGAAATGGAATATCACTGTTGAAAACTAGTCAATGTAGTGGAATGCTTGTCCATTTCCTTGCCCTTGTATTTTATTCCTACATCAAGCTTGCTTATGCTTCTTCCCCACCCTAGCTAGTATTATTCTCATCACGTTCTTCTCTTTTTCCTTCCTGGTTCCTACTCCCACCACACACCTCATTCCAATCCTACCATGGTGGTGTAGAGATAGACATATAGAGGAAGCTAGAGAAGGAGAAGGGACTGATCTGAGAGGTAGAAGCCATGGGAGAGGTGAAACAAAAGGTGGCAACGGAGGATATGCTTGAAGAAGATGATGAGAAAAGATCTTCGGAGAACTCTGTACCACCTGTAATTCTGGACCTCAACGAGTGTTTTGGTGAGGGGAGCGACAAAGGGGGAGCCGGAGACGATGGTGACAACAACCAGGAGGAGGATGGTGACGACGACGGCGGTGGCACAAGTGAAGTTGAAGGAGGCAGGAGTTCAAGCAACAACAGCAGCACCAACCACACATCCTTGAGCAACAAGGATTGTGACATCGATAGCAGCAGTAAGGATGAGGGCAGTGGAGAGAGGACGATGACCGTGAGGCAGTACAACAGATCCAAGCTTCCCCGGCTCCGGTGGACTCCAGACCTGCATATGGCATTTGTTCACGCCGTGGAGAGGCTGGGCGGGCAAGAGAGTAAGGAATCTCTCATGAATTGTGTTGTTATTTCCTTCTCAATTTTCCCTGCAAATTAATTTATTCATAGATGTTCTAAAATTTTTGTTTCGATCAACTGATTATAGGAGCAACGCCAAAGCTGGTGCTTCAGATGATGAACGTGAGGGGGCTCAGCATTGCTCATGTGAAAAGTCACTTGCAGGTAAAGCAGATTAGAAACCGGCCTGCGTCTCATGACTACTTGTTGCTGTGCTAACTGCATGCTAGTTGATTTCTTCACATAACAAGCGTTGGGTCCTTTGGCTTTTCAGATGTACAGAAGCAAGAAGCTGGACCACGAGTCTGCTGGACACGAGAGAGCAACCATCTCCTCCGGTTCTCATCTCAATACTCTCTCTCCCCTCCAATTTTAATTTAATCTCCTCCACAGAAGCACACTGCACACACACATAGAAAACGCCATGGACTGGATCGTGCATTTCCTTAACCTTCGCTGCACAATTTTGGCAGTTTTCTCGCCCATGGACTTCCACATGAGGATGACGAGAGGGGACCATCGCTTCCATGACCTGTTCCTCCATCGTGCTGCCGGCTCGGTGATCTCCACCGGCCGGCTTCTCCACAACGGGGAGTTGTTCGGGTCACGAAACGCCGTCTCGCCGGAGGCCAGCAGGCTCTACGCGATCCTCCAACGCCGGCAGCAGCCGTCCATGCAAACGTTCGACTTCAAGAACTACAGTAGTAGCCTCAGGTACTTAACCAACCACCAGATCGAAATGAAGAACGCCAAGTGCACTCTACTCGGCATGGATATCGTCCTGTGATACTGCAAAACCCTAATTAGTCTTTCTTACCTATGCGTATAGGGATCAAGAGTGGAGTTTCCGCCAGCATGCAGCAGCGGCGGTGGCGGCGGCGGAGGCGAAGGCTGGGGCCATCAATGACCATGACCACGGCCCAACGAAAGGGCTCATCCACGATATGATCTTGAGAAAGAACGGCAGGCCGACGTCCCATTTGTTCGACGTGCGGGATTCCATCGCTTCCAACCGGACGTCGTCGGACGCCGCGAGTGCTGCCAACGATGGCGGAAGGGTCGTCAGAAGCACGGACTGGAATGGCACCAGCTCAGGGCCGCCCCTGTCTAGGACAATGTCGGCAGCTGCCTCCACGGGTGTTGCGTTGGACAGTCACCGTCTCCTGTCTAGAGGGAGAGGCTCAGCTAACGTGACATCGTCAGATCGTCCCGTGGTGACAAGTGAAGCCCTAGGCTCCCGGCTCCAGGTACACCCATTCGAATTCCTTCTCTGTAAGATTGACATCGACGCGCGCCTCCATTGTTATATTGTTGCTCGGTTATGATCTAGTACGTCATGACAATGTTTGGTATTTGCTGTCATGGAGCTGCAGACGACACTCCTAGAGCCCAACAAAGTAATCGGCGAGATGTGTGCTGGGACCAGAACGACGAAGAGAATGATGGAGGGGAATGGCGGCACGCCGGACTTGCAGCTAAGCTTGAGTCCCAACGATGACATGGGAGGAGATGCCGACAAGCATCAGGTCAAGAAGAGGAAGTTCCTAGGCATCGGGTTAAGTGAACAGGAGGTGGACGACAACGGTGGTAAGACGACGCTGCCTCTCTCGCTCTCGCTGTCGCTCCGTGGTGGCGAGTGGAGTGGCGAGGATGCCGGGAGCAACAAGGCCGCTCTGGGGCGGAGTAGTTTGGATCTGACCATGTCGATCAAGGCATTGGAGTGAGGAGATGAATGTTTCACGGCCGTTCTGGGGTGAGTACTTTGGATCTGACCATGTCCATTGATCAAAGGCATTGGAGTGAGATCTTTCAAGTACTCGTCCCTAGGCCTTCCAAAACTTGCACACTGCACCATGAGATTAAGTAATAAGACTGTTAGTTTAAGTTAACCATATGCATCCTTCCAAACAAGACATATAAATATACATATATCTATATGTTCAAAGAGACCCACTTAACTTAATGTCTCTTTTTATGCAACTATATGCATTCATGCCTAAATGCATGCATCAGTTTTTATGTTTTTTTTCGGAGGGTCCTGTCACTGCACTGATTGTTTTTTTGTTGAAAGTTATCAAATGCAAAAAGTAAGCAAACCATCTTCACTAGCTCCTCAAATGTATTAATTGTTAGACGTCGACTTTATTAATATAGAATAGTTTTACCAACGATTGTTTGCCCATATATTCTGCCTGTAAATGTAAATAAACCAATCTTCTCACTTCAAGAAAACAAGAGCGTGTATAAGATTCTTGAAAAAAATTAGACAAATTCTATATTTTTTCTTGAAAAAATAATATTCTAAAAGCTATAAATGATCGTCAAAAGAATGTTCAAAAGTTCATCAGGAGTCAAATGTTCAAAATTAGTTCATCGATAAGTAGTTATGCACTTATGCTCAGTCTTATTGCTGCAACATTATTGCAGCGGCTTCATTGGTGTACACCAATAATATATGTATATGTGCATCTCACACACAATTTTATTGAAACAGCAATTCACTAAAGTTTATTCATTACTCATCTATACTCATTCCATAATCCATGTACTTTAACTCCAACAAATGGTGTAAATAAATTAAAATACATATTGAAATGTTTCACGCACAGCACAGAATGAATCTGTTATAATAATGTACTTTGGTATTTGTTGTCAGATATTGATCTTCTCTATTATGGGAATTATACAGCTATAGCTTGTTTCCATAGCAAGAGGTACAGAAGATAAGTAGTTTACACCATATTCCATGGATTATGTGTAAAGAATGAAGATTATTTGATTTTTGTTATCCTAGTAAGTTAACATATCCCTGAACATGAAAACTAATAATTTTCTAGGACACATTATATATCTTAAGCTTTTTCTTTTGTTAAAAGAGATAGCTAGATGGGTAGATTCATGGACAGTAAATACACATTGTGCTTGTTGACAAAAGAGTATGTTCCGTTTTGGGATCGTGTGCACATAAGGCTAGACAAAAAAGCTCAGCAAGCTTGGTCTAAAATTGCCCTGATTGCATTACTTTTTCTTTAAAAATACATATTAGTTGATTTTGAATAAATTTCAGGTCCGACACAGCTAGTTAAACTCAGTTTAAAAATTGAGTCTCAAACAACGCATGGGATGAGTATAGTAAATAAAGATTAGATCAATTTTCAAGAAAGCTCAATGAGAAGTACAGTTATCTCTTGTTATCCACCCCTATGTACATCCGTAGTCTGTTAGTCACTAGCCCACTTATAGTGATCAAAATGATTAATTAAGATGACTAAAATGGGAAGTTGGGACAAAAGAAGCAGTCCTTGGCAAGCTTCGTGGCAGGATCTTGGAGCCTTGCCATGCGCGTCGTGGGAGTTAAATGTGGGAAGGCACCATTTGCCTAGACGCACAGTACGTTAATTAAGGTATCATGTGCATCGTGTAAATGATAAATAATGGACTGTATACATATAGTTTATGCCCTAGTCGCAGAATTAAATGTAAACATGTTTACCTGGTCAAAAGCTTTTAAACAACATAATTAAACAATAGCCAAACAAGTTTTTAACATCTAGTCATGATCAAAAAAATTGATTCAAATGTGTTAAAAAAGGTTGTTATGTGACATCTGTTATGTCATTTTGAAAAATGACTGTCTAGTTGTCGATTGTAATTGTATTTGATGCTTTATGGGCTATAATATCATGTTTGCCAATTATGTTCTAGTATTACATCTTATAAGCCCGTGGATGCATATAAACAACTTTCTGAGGTGTGGCTGGTACCAACAATACGGTTGGAGTTTTTAATTATTAATTAGCAACTGAGGAAAAGATCAATATGTAGGTGGATATAGGCTTAGGTGACTGGAACGTGTCATACTATGCCGGCCGGCCACAACCTAGCAGTCTAGCACATCTCATATGGACAAGCTAGAGGTCACAATAAGGATTTGTGCGCGGATGATTGGGTCGGGAAGAGCTATAAGAGTTTATTAAAGGTTCATAATATATCATGGTCATAATAAATTTCAAAAAGATTCTTCTGTTTTTGCTAAAGAAACGACAGTACCAGCAGACTGATGTTAGAACTTCAGAGGAAAATATTCTTGGAGATGGCGCAGTAGAGACAGAGAGAGCGCGCGCAAGAACAGGTTACCTTGAATTGGACTCGTTGACACTTTGACAGCTACTGAGTGCTGACGTGCTGGCATGCCACACCGACAGCGCGGCGAGAAGCAGAACACAAAAGGTGGCTGCTAACAATCACACAAGATACATGCATATGCAGTCATATCTGATATAATCGTAGCCATAGTCATCTGCCCCACCCCACGCACGTTTGAGACAATTGACAACGGCATCAGAGACAGACGAGGACAAGAGACGCATTAATTAACCTCCGGAGGGGCAGCGAGATGACACCCTCTGACCAATACATTGCCGTCCATGAAGCACGCCAGTGCGCAACAGAATGTTGCCGTCGTGTCAGCACCGCTGCTCCTCTCGTGGACTCGTGCTGCGACCCCAGGCCCAGGCTTTCCGGCGAACACGGGTGATTGGTATAGTCGACGTCGTCTCCGCACACGACGTGGCCAGCGCCAGAAATTCCAAAGCTCAGCTCAGTCTCCCGGTCTCCCCCAGCTAGCGGCAGCCGCGCGCACGCCCCGCGACGCGGACCGTTCCTCCAACAACCTGCCCCACGATTGACTTGGGAGTTTGGCCGGGTTCCCTGTTGTCAACATATCATATTTCAGCGTCAGGTACAGACAACTGTTACCGTTGATTTGCTAATTCCATGGATGTCGGCAACTTTTCAAACTGGCTGGTAGATAGTGTCGTCATATGGTGGCCACCTCGCTGGACTGTCCACAGTTCATTGTGCTAGCTAGAGCACATTAGGTGGCAAGAGCATCACTAACTACAGTATATTTGTGCGGTTATAATAAATATATAATATAATATCTATACACGGCATTAGCCTCCACTTAAGACAAAGGTGATCACCCAGGTTTAGCTCGTGCCCGAGCTCAATAGCTAGCTTCTCTACTGTCTCTAGTAAGCCTCCACTTAAGACAATGGTGATCGCTCAGGTTGAGCTCGTGCCCGAGCTCAATAGCTACTAGCTTCTCTACTGTCTCTAGTAAGCCTGGATAACGAGCTAGCTTGGTTTGGCTGGGTTGCTCAGCTCATTATCTAAATGATCTAAAAAGTTGACTCGGCTCGACTCGTTAAAAGCTTGAGCTAGCTCGTTAAGCCTACGTGCCAGGTGTAAAAAAGCACACAACATATAACATTTACGTTTTTCTAAAGTTTGAGAATAGTTAAATACAAAGTAACACATCCAAAGTCTTAAATTAGAGAAAAAAATGATATGTGCTATATATACAAGTATAATAATATACTATACTATTACACCATAGATCCAATAAAAAAACTATAAAGTCGTAATAATCTTAAGTTTATAGGGTCTAGACCTATCATGGACCAGAATAGAAGTCATTAAATAATACAAAAACTATCATAAGTCATGATGCTTTTTTTAATTAGACATATGTGGCTCGTTTGGCTTGTGAGTGGCTCACGACACTACTACCGAAACGAACTTCGCTACTGTTCACTCTGTGGCGGGCGCATCTTTTGCCCGCCATGGTTATTCGATGGCCGGGCTCACCCGGCCGGCCCCCAACGCGCCCGCTGCGGTTGAGGATTTACCGTAGCGGGCAACCTTATTTGCCCGCTGTGGTAAATACCTATTTACCACAGCAGGCATCTTAACGTGCCCGTCGCGGTAAATCGATTTACCACAGCGGGCACGTTAAGATGCCCGCCACGGAAAAGGCCAGGGCCCAATCGGCCCAGTCACGGCCAATCAAGAAGCTGCATATATAATGCGGTATTAGGGTTTCAGGTCTCAACACCTCACATTCTCTCCAGCTCATGGCACACAGCAGCAGCCGTCGCTCAACTCAGCTCCCTCCACGCAGTAACAGCAGCCGCTCAACTCCCCTCCCTCCACGCAGCACACCTCACTTCCCTCCTCTCCATGGCGAAGCAGCGGGCCGGTGCTCACGCACGTCTCCTCCTCCTAGCGTGACACCTTCTCCTTCTCTCGACCATGGCGGGAAACTCCTCCCCGGGTGCCGGATCTGCCCTGCCTCACCTCTATGTGCGGCGGATCGAGCCTCCTCCTCCTCGTTGCTGGTGGATCCGGCCTTCCCGTCCTCAGCGGAGGCGGATCCTTCCTCATCTTCGGCAACGGCGGCTCCGGCCTCATCCTCCTCAGCGTCGATGGATCCGGCCTCCTTGTCCTCAGCGGAGGCGGATCCGTCCTCCTCCTCTTCGGCAACAGCGGCTTTGGCCTCGTCATCCTTAGCGTCAGTGGATCCGGCCTCCCCGTCCTCAGCGCCGACGGATCCGGCCTCCCCGTCCTCGTCGCTGGTGGATTCGGCCTCCCCTTCCTCGATCCACGGGTGGCGGCACTGGAGGTAGGTGAGTTCATCTCCCTCTCTCCATTTCCTCCTTCCTCACTTCATCTCATTCAATCTTCTCTAATCTCTTTGCCAGATCTAGAGCAGGTATGGTCAACGGCGGCGGAGCATGCGGTGGGCAGCTGCTCGACACCTTCCTTCTCCAGCCTCTTTCTCTCCCTCCTCCGAGCGTGGAGGCCCCGACGGTGGCAGGAGCGGCGGATCCGGTGGCACACCATACCGGGCTCGGTGAGCTCGGTGCCCTATCGGGCTCGGTGGGCTTTTTTTTAATTCCTCAAATTGATAACCATGGCAGGCAACATAAGTGTCCGCTGCGGTTAATTAGTATTTACCGCAACGGGTACTTTATGTTGCCCGCTGTGGTAAATCAATCTTCCGCAGTGGGCAATGGCGCCCGCCACGGTGGAGGCCACGATTAACTGTGACCTTCCATCCGTGGCGAACACCTTTGCCTGCTGTGGAAAAGGCAAAAGGCCCGCCATGGAAGTTCTATTCCGCAGTAGTGCGAGCTGGCTCGAGTTGGCGCTCATTATAGCTAACGAGCTAACATTCTAGCTTGGCTAGGCTCATTATCATAATGAGCTGAGTCGAGTCGAGCCGAGCTTGCCATGAGCCGACCGAGCTAATGAGCTTTGGGTTTTTCGTCCAACCTTGTTCTCTAGGATGGTAATCACTGCAACACAGTTGTCTAAGGCCACTACGGGTAATATCATTCCCCATTACTTTGAAACCATCAAGGACAATTTATCACTACCAGCATGACCGAAGAGGAAAACAAGTCTGTTCGTGAAAGAGGGGGGTCAAATATATATAAAAAATGTCATGTCGGCATTGCCACATCATCAAAAAATGCTCATGACTAATATGGACCTACGGTGCACCACTTGATAAGTTTTCAAACTAATAATTGTATTTTCAAAGTCCCACATTGAAGCAGAGCTAGTCGCCATAGGCCGCTCAAGCTGTGTAGTGGCCCTCCACATAGCTGAATCTGCTTGTGCCACTCCTTCGGACTAACCACCGCCAAGCGTCTCTGTAGTCTGTTGTCTTCTACTGTGAACACTGGAACCTCGAATCGTCACCTAGGTCTCCACCTTCCTTACCATGGCACCAGCCGACATCACAAATAACTTTTAGGGCACGTCTTCGTAAAGCGACGCCTCGAAGGAAACTTTTGTATGTCAACAACACTTAGGGGACAAAGTCACCTAGAAATTATTAGTGCATTTGGTCCAGACTGTTTGGTTTGCAGCACGAGTTATCATCGCTCCTTCCTTCACGAAGTCAACATGAACCCATAATAACCGGGCGTTCTGAGAAAAATGACCAACATATATGTACTCCTGCTAATGGGGTGGGGCTTGACGGGTTTCTTGGGTGGGTTTTAAAACGGATACTATTGGATGGATGTAAACGAGTGACATTGTAAAACGGGTCGGGACGGGTTGGGTTAACCACACAAACGAGTTGGGATGGTTAGGGTGCTGTGGTCGTAAATTGGCGCGTATGTTACAGATCAACTTGCGGGGTGATTACGAGTTAGAGTGAGTTGGAGCCTTTGGATCAATTTGCTCTTGAGATATAGGTAGAGACGGGTTTGGGGTGGGTTCAACTCCATTACCAGGCGTGTATATATATATATATATTCCTATTCTACTTTGATGCGGGAGCAAATCATGCTGGATGACCTAATCCATGCATGAAACAAACGCGCTGTGTTATTCCCTTACGTACGTGGCTAGCAGGGGATCGGGCGGATCGATCGGATGCGCAGTCGGCAGTACAGTTTGCCAGCGTGCGACGATCACGTGTTAGGTGACTGCGCGACATCCGCAACATCCGCTGGATGCCCAACCAGTGGAACGCGCGCGCGCACACACACATGCATAATTAAAAACGATAATTAATCTATCTATAGACGATGATCGGTCGGCGCGCGCCCGTACGCATCCCAATGGCGATCCGTTGATGAAGCTGCGCTACTGGCACCGGCCTCCTGACGCATCCACGTTAGCGTCTGGCAGAGGGCTGCAGATTGTGTGTCCCCTTAGCGTGTCCTAATCTGTGTCCCCGTATTAATGGACGGCATCTGTGGCCCTGTTTGTTTTCTCCATCCGCGATCTATGAGATCAGATTCAGAACCACCGTCAGCCCCATCCGTCTCCCCTAATCTCGGTGCTGGTTTTCCTCTTGTCGTCTCCGCGGCACGCCTCCTCCGATTCCCCACTCTGTTCAAGGCCACGTACAACGCCAAGGCCGGCCACGGCACCTCCGGCCGCCTAGCGCATGGGAGCACGTGCTCAGCCACAGACCACAACCACCATGAGCGCGCTGGCGGCCAGGCACATCTGGGCTTCGAGGAGCTCTACGGGTCGTGACCGTGGTTGGAGGCACGCTCTTGCGATGGTCCACGTGCGTCGCCGCAGTCGGAGAAGACGGCATGCACATCAACAAGCGCGACCTGCCGCTCGTCGCCGGCGTCAAGGACCTGCTCCGAGCTTTACTCCGTGGTCTTGGTAATGGCCATGCAGCACACGCTATCGATGAAGGAGGAGGCGAGCGGAAGCGCATGGGAAGGAAACGGACCAAGCGGACGGGAGACGACTCCGTTTTCTCGGATCGTGATGGTCTCTGGAGGGAACCAATAAAAAACGGACACGTGCACGGGGACACCCAAGGGGACACGCCCAGGGGACACACAAGCTTCAACCCTGGCAGAGAGATGCCCTTAAATTTAGTTTCATATTGATTGGGTCCAGCGGGCTTCCGTCATATGACTATCTACAGTTCATTGTCGCTTCGTCATGATAAACATTGAGCCATCCTAGGGCATGTCCAAATCCACTACACGTCTACACCACAGCTAGCATTGAGATTGACGATGGACGATATATATATGAGGCTAAAACCAGATATAGCAACATATATGATCTAACGATAGAAAGTTATGTGTGTTCTGTACCATCAAACTTAACCAGCGGTCTAATAATGAATGGTATGGTCCTTAATCGATACAGGTGCGACGACTAATGCAACCAGAGCCTCGCTCTGTTGCCCAACCAAGTTCACGCCCAAAGTCTCCGGCCGTTTCTCCAATAATTATTCATGCCCAAAGCCATGTGATAGCAGCAGGATAAGGATCTATCTCTAATAAGTGACATGCTATCACTCGACTTCTCTGACAAATAAGTCCTATGACATGGCGTATTACACAATCACAATCATACCAGTAGAACTCATAGGATAAGAATATTTATGCACCTAAGAAGTTCAAAACCATTCCTGTGCAACTTAATACACATTAACATAATAATAAGTGCTTATAAAAGTAGGGGTTTTGCTTCGAGGAAGGCATCTCCTTTATTCTGACCTCGGTCACCACGGCGCCAATATGCGTGCAACAAAGCAAGTCTATTGACAAAGCGCAACCTAACAACATACATAAGATATATGTGTAGAGAATAACTTTAGAAAAACTCACAAAAATGTTTGGAATTTTTCTGATTTTTTATGATTTTTAGTGAATTATTATAGTTTCAAACGAAAAGAAAAGGGGGGAATGAGTTTTTCTTTTGGAACGCCAAGCCCGCGGCCCACCCCGGCGGCCCAAGACGCGCCCGCGCCCTTCCGACGCGTGAGGCCCAGAGGCGGAGAGCGCCTGCGGCGGGCCGGCCCAAGAAAGCGCGCAGCCCAGCCTAACGCGCCTGGGTGTGGCCGCGGCCCACGTGAGGCAGAGGCCTGCGCGGCCTCCTGTCCCCAACCCACACGAGCAGGGGAGGGAGACCAGCCGGCCAATCCCCGTCCTGGCCGGCCACCACGGCCATGTCGGAGCCATGGTGAGCACCAACCGGTCTCCCCGCGTCCGCGGAGGTTTCCTGTAGCTGTGGAGGCAGCGCCATCTGTCCCGGCCACGGGGGCCGGCGGGGGTAGCCGCGCGGTGGCAGTGGTGGCGCAGTCCTGGGGAAAGGGCGAGGAGATGGCAGAGATGCTAACCACTGATGGACGAAGCCGGACGGCGAAGCTCCGCGAGGGAAAAGTGGAAAACGCGAGAGGGAGAGGGAAGAACTGCACGGCGGGCCATGATCCATCCATCTGACCATCTCACATCCTCACTCCTCGCAAATGCAAGGTGGAGGTGCCCTGATTCTCTTGTGTTCGCTTCAGGTCAGTGCACCTGCTCATGTATGCCGACGTAGACACCAACCGCATCATAGACGGCATGCCGGAGCTCCTCCCAGATGAGCAAATCCCAACTTCGCCTGTCCTTCCGTTGCTCATCCGTTATGTTGGAAATAAGAGCAATTTAGTGATGTATAAATTAATTCTAACAATGAGGAAAAGACCAACATCATGTACCACAGGTATGTGATTTGATACTAGCAACAGAGAGAATGTGAGAATGAACAATGGAGAGAGAATCGACATTCTTACAGTGGGATTGCCGGCGAAGGAAGACGTAGCAGACCGTCGACTGAAGTCCGGATCAGCGGTGTAGAGGGAAGAAGACGTCCAGCGAGCAGTCGCGATGGCACTTCCCAAAAACCTGATACGCCCCTGCCCCGTGCAGGGACGCGAGGAGACGTAGGCTTCGGAGCCTGTTCTCCCGACACCGATGGCACGTCGGCGATAGGATGGGGAAGACGGCGGCAGTGCAGCACTGTGGCGAGGAAGAGATGAATCTCATGGTACTAAGGACGACGTCTCGCATCAGATTTATACACGCGTCGTAGCAAATAGGAAAGTAATTAGCTGCTCAATCACAGTATTATGGTAATTGACCTGCCATTTGTGCACTTACCATAATACGAGAATAATTGCTTACCAAATAGACTAGCGTAATTTTCTCCATGCATGCAAAAATTCGGAGTGGCAAAAGGAGGCCGCGCACCCGCAAAGGTCGGAGCGGGAAATCGGCGAACCATTCACGCGCATGTCATGCGTGCGCGCCCATTAGCCCCGCCCCACCCTGCCCCGCCCGGCCGGGCCCGGCCCGGTGAGGCGAGGCGAGCGAGCACGCGCGTGTGCTTCTTCCTTTTCCTCTCCCCAATAGCTCCAACAAGATAGAGATAGCTCAGCTATTTAAGTTGGCCTCACTCCTCTTGAAGTAGCAAGGTGGGACTAAAGTCCCCCATCTTTCCATATATATACATGCATGTGTGAGTGGGCCTTTGGGATTTATTTGGAATTATTTGGCCCATGGCCCAAAACATCTAACAATCCCCCACCACATCCCAAGGGCATGCGAGTCATACTCCCTGTACCACAGTACTTGTCGGTGTTTTGACCCCCGTTGGTTAACACCAATGAGTAATGTTCGTAATTGCGTGCTCCCTTAATCCGGTGGGTAATGCAAGAAGGACACGGCGATTTATCTTGGTTCGGGCAAAGAAGGCCCTACGTCCAGCGGGGGGAGGATAGTTCGTGTTATCTTGCACCGAAGTGCTAGTACAGGGGAAAATACAAGCAGGTGTGAGGAGCGTGAGCTGGAGCTTGGGCATTTCGGGCGCCTAGCTCTCTACTTTACACTGTCTCACGGTATTGTTTTGTGATCTAAAGCCTTAGCATTTCTATGCTCTAGATCCTCTCGTCCGTTCTCCTTCCTCCTTTGGCTAACGTCCTGGCGCCTCCTTTTATAGGTGAAGGAGGGGCACAGGAGTACATATATTTAGAGTTCACATGGCTGGTGACGTATGACGTTGAGGCCAATCACGTCGGTGCTGCTGTAGAGATGTACGTCGGCATGGGAGGTTCTGCAGCCGTCGCGTCGGGAGTTGTTGAAGTGCAGCCTAGAGTCGTTGGAGTCCCTCTCGAGGGTTCGTCCGACGAAGTCGAGGGGCGGCGGTCGAGGATCTAGCTCGAGTCGAGGGGATCGAGTCGAGAGGGTCGAGCCTCACCGGATAAGGTTGAATCCTAGGAAATACGGGAAACGTGCTAATTTATGCGTCTCGAGGGGGTGCTGGATGGGACACAGTGCTCGGCATGGCACAACAGCGAAGTACGACCCGCGGGATTCCGGGGCATGGGCGGTAAAAGCAAGATTTGACCGCCGCACCCACAACTGTTACCGTAACTATGGCCATACGGTTAGGCGAGGGTAGGTAAAACGCATTAAATGCGCCCAGATCCGTATGGGAGAGTCGACAGCCGAGGGGTTCACTGTCCTCGAGGACTGCCCATTCGCGCGAATGAAGTTCCGTCCTCGAGGGCAGGCTCGTTCGTCGGGCGAAGTTCCATCCTCGAGGGGTCGCCCGAGTTGTACCCTCGAGTGTACAGTCCTAGTCTGCGCGGTAGCCCCTCGAGCAGGCTTTGGCTTTAGGCCGTCGTAGCCCGTTCGTGGGTCAGCCCAATATGCCTTAGCCTGCGGGCCTTTGAACGTTAACGTGGGAGGTCACTGGAGGGTTCGTGTTACGGATTTTGTGGGGTTTAGTCCGGTAAGCCAAGGGTTTGGGGTACCCATTTCCTAGGTAACGACAGTAGCCCTCGAGCCCCTGCGCGAGTGATGGCACTCGGGCAGGGGGTCAAGAATCAGAAACGGACGTGATTCGGATCTTTCCGTGGGGGCGCACTAGCGACCCCCGTGGGGGTAGCCCCCGAGGCCTCGTAGGAGTTGGAAGACTCCTGTGAGGGCTTCATTTGTCTTTGGTCGAGGGGTGCTTGTCTAGTCGGGTACAGGCCTGAACTGGAGTCGCAGCGCTTTACCGAGGGGTGCGTCGGGACGCCGAGCCCCCGGGGGATTTTTGACCCTCTTTCGTCGAGGGGTGCCGGGCACAGTCGAGCTCTGAGCCTCGTGCGGCTGGGGCGTTGCCGGCCTCGGCATTCATCTCACGAGTCCTTTTGATCGGACATGAGGCGAGAAGTGTCGGACTACCCTCAATAGGGCGAGCCGCGAAGTTCTCAGTGAGCTGGTAATGGGAAAATCCAAGTGAAAGCCCGTTCCTTGTTCGATAGAGGTCGGCTGGTGGCCCAGAGGCGGTCTCATTAGAGCAAAATGCATGGTCTTACGGATACCAATTCCATTCGATAGGTCTCGGTGGCTCGATGCCTCCCTTTGGGGGGATTCCATAAAGTCCGTAGCATTTCTCCTTGGATGTGTCCAAAGGGGTCTCGAGAGTTCATTCTCGAGCAAGGCCTCGTGTTGGCTCCCCTTGGTCACCCCCTGACTCGGGTGCTCGAGGGCGGCTGTCGAACCCTGATCGAGGGCCAGCCTTCACTCCCTCGAGAATTGTTGTAGGGCCGGAGCCCGCTTACCTTCTCTTGGAAAAGTTCGCCGGTAAGTGACGCTTATTTTTCTTACCGTTAGACGCGCCTTTTGAGGAGGAAGCTAAAATGATGCGGTAGTGGAGATCGTGGTGGGCCCGAGCAACGGCTCTTTGTTAGAGGTGTGACGCGTGTATCCAGTCGAGGATCGAGAGGGGAGGAATGGTCAGGTAGTCACATTAATTGCGGGAAGTTACCTTTTCCCTGCCGTCGGACTCCGCTCGTTGCTCTTCCCAGGTATAAAAACGGAGGGGGACAGGCGCTGTTCGCCCCCACCTTTGCCATCCTCTCGAATTCCTGCTTTCCTGCGCGCGTGAGGATAGAAACTTAGAGCAAGAAATCACAATTGGGAACCTTCCTGGTCATCTGTCCATCGAGGAGATTCGTGTTGTTGCTGCCGCCGTCGCGTCCACCGAGCGGATCCATGCCGCCGCTATTGCCATGGCCCCCGTCCTCCAGCCCGCCGAACCCTGGCGCCCGTCGACTGTGACGCGGCAAAGGCTGAACGAGCTATGGGAGAAGGACTTCTCTGCCCCATCACCGATTCGAATTAGCCGGAGTGGATTGCGCCACCGAGGAACCACCAAGAGCCAAACCCGCCGGAGGGCTATGTGGTGAGCTTCCTCAAATATCACCGGCATGGGTTCGGTGTACCCCCGAGCGAGTTCATGTGGGGGTTGGTGAACTTTTACGACGTCGAGCTCCAACATTTCTCCCCCAATGCCATCTCCAACGCCGCCATCTTCGCAGCCGTCTGCGAGGGCTACCTTGGGATGGCGCCACATTGGGAGCTGTGGCTCCACCTTTACAAGGGAGAGTGGTTTGCCTCCCCGGTGGCACCAGGAATAAGGCGAGTCGTCAGAGCGGGCTGCCTCAACTTCGTGTTGAAGACCAAAAAGTCGGAGGAGCCGCGCGAGTATATCCCCACCGGGTTGATGTCCAACCACTCCCGGTGGGACGAGCAATGGTTCTACCTTCGCAACGACGGAGGCTACCTCCCGCCATACACCGGGTGGCTTATCACCGAGCGTCCATTCAACTGGCCGCACGGTGTCGCAGGAGATCTTCAGCGTCGACTTCGTCCCCTCGTCGTCGCAATGAAGGCCATTCGAGAGGCGGGCCTGACGGCAGGTGTGGTGGTCTCAACCTTCCACAGTCGACGGGTGCTCCTTCAGATGGAGCGCCCACTGCGGTTGGACGAGATGCTCCCCTCGGCGGCACCCGAGGTTCTCGAGAGGTGTCAGATGTCCGGCGAGAAGCCGTCCACTGCGGAAGTCGTTGCGCGGGTAAAGGGGACAGTCGCGGGCTCGTTCAAGGCAGAGGACGTCAATCGCCTCCCCATGCGGCCGGAGGAGGGTTTCCTCGACTTGGTGAATGCCCCGACCCATGCCTTTTGCACTTTCATTCCGTCCCTTTCTCTTGTTCTTGTGACTGAACGTTTTTGTGTATGGGAGAATCAACTACCGGAGATCGAGGCCCCCGCTGAGGGAGGACGCTCCCGATCGTCAGGTGAGACGCTTCAACGCCCAGCAAGAAAAGCGGCGTAAGGACGAAGAGGAGAAGAAGAAGGCCAAGAAGCTCTGGGAGCGTGAAAGGCTTGCGAGGCGCCGCGCTCAGCAGAGGCGCGACAGGCTCCCGGAGGAGAAGTCTCCCTCGTCTGAGGGAGATGAAGATGATGTTGACGATGATGGCGATGACGTTGAGGGGGTGGCGAGGTGTCTCGAGCTCATCTTGTCAGGTTCCTCCCATGCTGACTGCCCCTTCATGCAGGAGGAGGTGGTGGAGCAGCGCGCCCCCCAGCCAGTGACGTCGGCCTCGGAGCACCGACGTGGGAAAGGGTGGGCCGACGCCTCAAATCGAGGGGGTTCACCCCTCCCGTCGTACTCGAGGCAGAACCCCACCCACTTTGACCCGGGAAACCCGGTCCCGGTTGTCGGCGCGGGCGGAGCAGAGCCGTGCTCAGGAGGCCCCGTTGGAGCAGGGAGGCGCGGCGACCCCACCGATAGCCCCGAGCAGGCTCAGCCCCGGGAAAAGCTCAGCTTTGGGTGGGGTCTCAAGGTCTGCTGGCGGTTTGAGGGGGACCCGAAAGGCCTCTATCCCCTTCGGGTAAGTGTTGTTGATATTATTTTTTGTTGCATCCTCATCGTGCAGTTTAATAGGCCTTTTGCCATTCTGCTTCCCATCCAGGCCCAAGCGCCAAATCGAGGAGGCGTCTCTTGCGCCGGCTAAGCGGCTCAAGGTGGATGCAGCTGTGAAGATGGAGGCCCCGGTCACAGGTGCGACGTCGAGGCCCTTGGCTCTGTGGGAAGCCAAGTGGTTGTCCTCAGCCTTCGGAGCTATGGCGCATGGTAGGCTGACGGGTTCTGCTCTTGCTGCAGGGCCGAGCGTCTTGGGGGTGGCACCAGGGGATGGAGCCCCGACGTCGGGAGCTTTCGCTCCTGGCCGACCCGAGGCCTCAATCCCTGCGCCCAAGGTGGGAGCCCCCGAGGGCCACGAGCCAGGAAAGGAGGTAGCCATCGTCGACCTCGAGGGTGAGGAGACCACAGTCCTTCCCCCCGACGGGAGAGCGGAGACCTTGGCCGGCAGGGCTACGCGAGCTCGAGGCCCAGAGGAAGCAGGAGCAGGGGGTCCTGCAAGAAGCAGAGCTGTCGCGGTCGCAGCGGGAGGGGGAGAAAGAGCCGTAGGAGCGGCGGGAAGAGGAGGAGAAAACCGGGGGCTAGCCCCAGCATCAACAGGTGCAGCAGACGCCGCCGGGGGACACGGCGCCGCTAGACCCGCCAGCGCAGCAGCCGCCCGAGACGTCAGATACAGAGGGGACTTTGGGACTGCCCAAGCAATGGGTGTCCGTGATCACTCTGGATGAGCTGCTGGCCGAACAAGAAATGGCGTCGAAGGCGTCGACGGTCCCGCAGCTGCCGGGGGTACAATTGGAGGAGGCCTCGGTACCGAGCCCACCGGAAAATGCGTCGATGGTGGACCCGCTGGCGCCATAGGACGTGGCATTGGGGGAAGCGACGACCTCGACACCTCTGCTGCCCCTGAAGGCACCAGAAGCAGTGTCAAGCCAGCCGCCGCAACCGTCCATGGAGCGTTCGGAGGAGACGGCGGCTTCTGGCCTGCCGAGGAGGTCGACTTCCGACCCCGGGCTAAGGAATGCCGGCGCCGCATCGGAGTTCAGCACCCCGACAGAGTTGGCTGAGCATTATGACTTCCCACGCGATGTGGTGGACGAGATCGAGTCCTTGGCGCGAACCAAGGTCAAAACGGTCCTTCCACATTGGGGCAGGGAGTGCATCATACTCCGAGAGCTTGGTGACTCCAGCGCTCTGGGGATCGAGATGGATGACCCGGCGGAAGTCAAGTGCTGGGAGGACGCGGAGCGATCCCAGGTGTGGCTGCAGCACTTGCTGAAGCTAGGCGTCGAGCTCGCCGGAGGCCTCGACCGGAATCTCACAGTGAGTCCCTGTGTAGACCATATGCAGTTTTTTGAGTTCTTTCGTATGGAATGCCTTAACTCTCGATTTCCTGTCCCCAGGAGGTGCGGAGGCGTTCCTACTCCAAGTCATACTTCCTCCATGAAACGCTCAACAACCGAGAGGAAGTGCTTCACCAACTCGAAGCTGGTCGATCTGCGCAGGGCAGGGTGGCCGAGATCGAGGAGGAGCTACAGCGGATGAGGGGGAGGCCGCCAAAGCCAAAGAGGAGGCCGCCCAGGTGAAGGAGGACGCCGAGGCTGCTCGAGGGGAAGCCGCCCAACTCAAGGAGGGGCTCAGGCGCGCCGAGGAGGAAGTTGACGCGGCCAGGGCTGGAGCGGAGAGGGCCGAGGGCGAGAGCATTCGGGCCTAGGAGCGCGTCAAGCTACTCGTGGGGGAGGCTCAAGGCTCCATGGAGCGTATCCGCTCGCTCGAGGCCAATCTCGCTGAAGTCTCCATGGCACGCAACACCCTCTCCGCCTTGGTCCAGGAGGAGAAAAGTCGAGCCACCAGCCTGGAAACCCAGCTTGAGGCGATGAAGGTTACCCTCCAAGAGAAGGAGTAGGCCATCATCTTGGCTGGTGGCGCCCTCGAGACCCTCCGCTGCGAAAAGACGGAGGTGACCCGGGCCTTCAAGGAGGCCCAGCGGGAGCGAGACGAGGCTCGGGGGGAGCACGACGCCGTGCTGGGGGATCGCCACGCCCCCGAGACTCACTGTGCTAGTGAGTTCCTTGAAGAGCTTTTGATCTTTTCTCTTTCTGTATGGTTTGTCTAACTCTTGTTTTGTGTTTCAGGCCTCGAGACCGAGCTGCTCACTACCCAAACCGCCGCCAAGGCGCTGCAGGAGAGCCTCGCGGTGGAGGGGGCGTTTTTTGGCCGGCTCCGGGTTGTCCTCGACAGGCTCTACACCTCCTGGGAGGTCAGGCCTGTCGAGGGCACTGAAGAAGGCATCCCGGGTGCCGCGCTCGTCGACCGGGTCTACTACCTCGACGCCACCCTTCATGATCGCGTGCAGGAGGTGCTTCATAACGGCGTGAAGTGGGCGCTGGCAATGGTCTCCTCCGGCTTCGTCTTGACATGGATGTGGTCGCCCAAGGCTTCGTTCCTAATATCTCTAAGACCGACACCAAGAACGAGGAGCGATGCCGAGGGCTCATCAATGACGCCGAGAGGCCGGGGGAGCGCTGGCGAAGTTGTTCGAGGACGAAGTCCTCCCCCCCGCGGATGAAGGGTACCTCGTCGAGGAGGGCGGCGACGAAACGGGTCTGTAATGCGAGGCTGGGCGAAGATGCCCATGTAATAAGTTAGTTTTTTATAACTTATATTCAATGTGGCTTCGAAAGCCTTTTTGATTATTAATGCATCTATCGTAATGTAATTTGTCATTTTACTTTCAAGCCTTCTCTTTCTTTCACCTAGACTTTGCTTTTTTGACTAAGTTTTCGATGCATGCTCGTATCCCTCGAGGGGGGAGTGAGTGGAGGTACCATAGCCCGGGGGTGTAGGAGAGCTCTTGGCTCGACAGCCCTCGACCCTCTAGGGAGTTCGAGGCGTTTTCTACTTAGTCATGAAGCGTATCGGGGCATGAGAAAGAAGAGGCGCTCGAGTTTTGATCGCCTGACTTTTGCTTTTTGACTAAGTGTTCGACGCAGGTTCGTATCCCTCGAGGGGGGAGCGAGTGGAGGTACCATAGCCCAGAGGCATAGGAGAGCTCCCGGCTCGACAGCCGTCAACCCCTAGGGAGTTCGAGGCGTTTTCATCTTAGTTGCGAAGCGAAGGGAGACGCTCGAATTTAAAAAAAATCGTTCGTATTTTTAGGAACTTAGGGGGTTCCCCCCCGTTAGCCCCCGAGGGAGGCTTGACTCTGGTGAGACAGGGTCGAGGCTACCTCTTGCATGTACAATAACAAGTTTGAACTTATAATCGAAAGTACTCCTTATATTTGCCATGCGAAAATGTACAAAACATGCGAGAATGTACGAGGGCATTGGTGCCCTAAGGGTAGAAACGACGTAGCTGTTCGATGTTCCATGCGTTGGTGAAGGTTTCGCCCTTGTTGTTCGCTAGCTTGTACGTCCCAGGCTTTAGCACCTCAGCTATGGTGTATGGGCCTTCCCATGGCGAGGTCAGCTTGTGACGTCCCTTGTTGCTCTGTCGTCGACGTAGGACGAGGTCTCCAACTTGGAAGTCCCTCGGGCGCACGTGCTTGTCGTGGTAGCGTCGAAGTTTCTGCTGATACCTCGCGGAGTGAATTAGTGCCATGTCTCGAGCTGGTCGATGGCGTTTGCGAGGGCTTCTTCGTTGCTTTGCTCGTTGTATTCCTTTAGTCGATGGGAACCATACTCGAGGTCAGTGGGGAGGACGGCCTCGGACCCATAGACCAAGAAGAATGGGGTGAACCCCGTGGCTCGACTAGGTGTTGTCCTTAAGCTCCGTAGGACTGAAGGCAGCTCTGTGGCCCATTTTTTTCATGCTTGCTGAGGCGGTTGAGGATCCTTGGCTTGAGGCCCTGCAAAATCATGCCATTGGCGCGCTTGACCTGGCCGTTAGTTCGAGGATGTGCAACCATGGACCAATTCACACGGATGTGATGGCGATCGCAAAAATCCAAGAACTTCTTACCGATGAACTGTGTGCCGTTGTCCGTGATGATGATGTTTGGGACCCCAAAGCGACGGATGATGTCGGTGAAGAACTCGACCGCCCGTTCGGAGCGGATGTTGCCGATAGGCTGGGCTTCGATCCACTTGGTGAATTTGTCGATGGCAACGAGCAGGTGGGTGAAGCCTCCAGTTGTCCTTTTGAGGGGACCAACGAGGTTGAGCCCCCATATGGCGAACGGCCATGTGAGGGGGATCATTTGCAAAGCATGCGCAGGGAGGTGCGTCTGCTTGGCGTAAAATTAACACCCTTTGCATGAGCGGACAATGTTTGTGGCGTCGGAAATGGCAGTCGGCCAGTAGAAACCCTGTTGGAAGGCATTGCCTATGAGGGTCCTTGGCGCTGCGTGATGGCCGTAGGCCCCCGAGTGTATGTCCTCGAGGAGCCTCCTGCCTTCTTCGATAGTAATGCAGCGCTGAAGAACGCCTGAGGGGCTTCGCCTGTAGAGTTCCTTGCCATCACCATAGATGACGTAGGACTTGGCCCGTCGCGCGATCCGGCAAGCTTCGGTTCGGTCCTCTAGAAGCTCTCCTCGAATGAGGCAGTCGAGGAAAGGGGCCCGCCAATCCGGTGGCGGGCTCGATGGAGGAGGAGTCCCCTGGATCTCCATAACCTGGGCCCTGGTCGAGGGGGCCCCAGTCGAGGTCATGGGGTGGAGCTTCGAGGGCGTAGTGCAAGCCCCCGAGCCCAAATCGATGGAGGGCTCGAAGAGGTCCCTCGAGAATACGTCCGGAGGGACTGTACCTCAAGTCGATGCGATTTTTGCAAGCTCATCCACGGCTTTGTTGTATCGTCGAGCAATATGACTAAGTTCAAGGCCATGGAACTTGTCTTCCAACTTGCGCACTTTGTTGCAGTAGGCTTCCATCTTGGTGTCGTGGCAGTTCGAGGCCTTCATCACTTGGTCGATGATTAGTTGTGAGTCGCCTCAAATGTAAAGGCGTCAGACCCCAAGTTCAAGGGCAACTCATAATCCAGTGATGAGAGCTTCGTACTCTGTGACGTTATTAGAAGCGGCAAAGTGGATGCGAATGACGTAGCGCATGTGGACTCTGAGGGGTGAGATGAAGAGCAAGCCCGCGCCTGCTCCTGTCTTCATGAGCGACCCGTCGAAGTACATTGTCCACAGCTCGGCTTGGATTTGAACTGGCGGCAACTGAGTGTCGGTCCACTCAGCGACGAAATCCGCCAGCGCTTGGGACTTGATGGCCTTCCATGGTGCGTAGGTGATGGTCTCGCCCATGAGCTCAACCGACCACTTAGCAATCCTTCCAGCGGCCTCCCGGTTATGGATGATCTCCCCCAAGGGGAACGAAGATACCACAGTAACCGGGTGGCTGAGGAAGTAGTGCTGGAGCTTGCGACGTGTAAGGACAATGGCATAGAGCAGCTTCTGCACCTGTGGGTAGCGGATTTTCGTTTCTGAAAGCACTTCGCTAACAAAGTAAACCGGCCGCTGGACAAGCAAGGCGTGCCCTTCCTCTTGCCTCTCAACCACTATGGCTGTGCTGACCACCTGAGTGGTTGCGGCGACATAGAGGAGGAGGGGCTCAGGCAGTTCAGTTGACGTTGCTGGTCGAGGAGGGACGAGAATTGGGGTGGATGTCAGCATGCCTTTAAGTTTGTCGAGAGCCTCCTCGGCCTCCGTGGTCCATGTGAATCGCTCGGTTTTTCAAGAGGCGGTACAGAGGCATGGCCTTCTCCCCTAAATGTGAGATGAAATAGCTGAGGGCCGCGAGGCAGCCCATGACCTTCTGCACGCCCTTGAGATCCCGAATCGGCCCCATTCGCATGATGGCCGCCACCTTCTCGGGGTTGGCCTCGATCCCGCGCTGGGAGATGATGTATCCGAGGAGCATGCCCCGAGGCACTCCGAAGACACATTTATCGGGGTTGAGTTTTATGTTTTTGGCTCGAAGGCGCCCGAACGTGATTTTGAGGTCATGGATGAGGTTTTCCACTTTTTTGGACTTGACCACGATGTCATCGACATAGGCCTCGACCGTGTCGCCTATGTGTTCGCCGAAGTCGTGGAGCATGCACCGCTGATACGTCGCCCCGGCGTTTTGAAGGCCGAAGGGCATGGTGACGTAGCAGTACATGCCAAAAGGTGTGATGAAGGAAGTCATGAGCTGGTCGGACTCTTTCATCTTGATTTGGTGGTAGCCGGAATAAGCATCGAGGAACGAGAGGGTTTCACATCCCGCAGTAGAGTCAACAATTTGATCAATGCGTGGTAAAGGAAACAGAATTTTGGGACATGCTTTGTTCAAACTAGTATAGTCAATACACATCCGCATTTTTCCATTCTTTTTCTTAACTAGCATGGGATTAGCTAACCATTCGGGGTGATGGACCTCCTTGATGAATCCAGCCGCCAAATGCTTGTGCACCTCCTCGCCGATGATCCTGCGCTTCTCCTCATCGAAGCGACGCAGGCGTTGCTTCACCGGTATGGACCCGGCCTAGATCTCCAAGGCGTGCTCGGCGACCTCCCTCGGTATGCCCGGCATATCCGAAGGACTCCAC
This sequence comes from Bothriochloa decipiens, assembly GCA_023333625.1. Lineage (NCBI taxonomy): Eukaryota > Viridiplantae > Streptophyta > Magnoliopsida > Poales > Poaceae > Bothriochloa > Bothriochloa decipiens. Next base: position 21,138,974 of record CM041638.1, read on the forward strand.
GCAAACATATCAGCGTTCGCATGGAGAAAGTCAACGAGCACGGCTTCCTATTTGCCCTCGAGGTTGGCACTGATCGTTAGCACCTTCTCGCCGGGGCAGCTCGGGTCGAGGGGGACTTTCTTGGTGTCTTGTGCTGGTTCAAAGTTGCCGGCGTGTCGCTTGGGGTCTGGCACCCCGTCGGCAAGGCGCTCGAGGGTCGCGGCTATCATGGCATTTTGCTCGACAGCCTCTCCATACTCAACACATTTGACGTCATAGTCGTACGCGTGCTCGTAGGAGGAGGCGACGGTGATGACGCCGTTGGGTCCTGGCATCTTGAGCTTAAGGTAGGTGTAGTTTGGGATCGCCATGAACCGCGCGTAGCCCGGTCGGCCGATGATAGCGTGATAAGTTTTGTGAAACCCGACCACCTCGAAGGTGAGGGTCTCTTTCTTGAAGTTGGCAGGGGTGCCAAAGCAGACAGGAAGGTTGATACGGCCGACGGGAAGGGCCTTCTTCCCTGGCACGACGCCATGGAATCCCCCGGCGCTGGGTCAGAGTTGGCACCTCTTGACGTTCAGGCTGCTGCCGTCATCCATCGTCCATGAGGTCGAGGGTCTCGAGGTAGATGATGTTCAGGCTGCTGCCGCCATCCATGAGGACCTTTGAGAGGCGGGTGTTCATGATGATTGGGTCGACGACGAGCGGATAGGCCCTGGGGTTGGGGACACGATCCGGATGGTCATCGTGGTCGAACGTGATCGGCGCGTCAGACCAGTCGAGGTAGTGAGGTGTCACGACTCGGACGGAGAAGCCTTCTCGACGCTCCCGCTTGCGCTGTTGAGGCGTGAGCTGGGTCGAGGGGCCCCCGTAGATCATGTAGCAGTCATAGACTTCGGGGAATTTTTCGTCTTCCCCGTTATCTCCCTCACCGCCACCTTGGTCTTTCTTGTTGTCACCTTTCTCCACGCCCACTTGCTCAAAGTGCTTTCAAAGCATGCAACAGTCCTTAAGCTTGTGCTTTGCCCCGTCCTTATGATATGGGCTGGGCTCCTCAAGCATTTTATCGAAGATGGCGCCCTCGGGGGGACCTCGAGGTCTTTTGCGTTCAGTTGCTACGACGAGATCATCTTCTGCAGCCTCACGCTTGCCTTGCTGATTTTTCTTCTTATTATTGTTTCTCTTTGGCCCTTTGCTCGAGCCTCCGGCGTCGTCGGCTATCGGCGCCTTTCCCTTGTCCTTCCCGTCGCTGAAGAAGGCGCCGACCGCCTCTTCGCCGGCCGCGTAGTTGGCGACCATGTCCATGAGCTCGTCGACGATGTTGGGGCGGTTACGCCCCAACTCGCGAACTAGGTCCTTGCAGGTTGTACCCGCAACGAATGCTAGAATGATGTCAAGATCGGAGATGTGGGGTAGTTCGGTGTGGAGCTTGGAGAATCGTCGAGCAAAGTCACGGAGAGACTCCCCTGGTTTCTGCTTGCAGTTGCGCAGTTCCCAGGAGTTCCCGGGACGCACGTAGGTACCTTTCAAGTTCCCCTCGAAGATCCGGACAAGGTCGACCCAGCCGCGAATCTGGTCAGGGGGAAGTTCCTCAAGCCACCTACGCGCGGTGTCGGATAGGAACAGGGGAAGGTGATGTATGATGACGTGATCATCACGTGCCCCGCCCGCCTGACAAGCCAGCCAAAAGTCGGCTAGCTAGAGCTCAGGATTGGTTTTGCCGTTGTATTTGACTATGCTCGTGGGGGGTCGAAACTTGTCGGGCAGCTGGGCGCAGCAGATTGTCCTGCTGAAGACTCGGGGACCCGGTGGCTCCGGGGCCCATCGGTCTTCGTCGCTGTCGTAACGCCATCCACGATGGGCGCTGTACCCTCGATCCTCGGCATCCTCGTGCTTGCGTCTGTGGTTCTCGACGATGTCAAGGTGCGCATCGCAGGGAGCGCGGTCATCGTTGATACGTTCTCGGGCCGGCTTCTTCTTCGGTCGGGGGGCCACCCCCTGATCGACTAAGCTCTCCCTTTCGGGCCGGGAGGGCTCGACCTGAGGTTCAGAGGCTGCCCCTCGACGCCTCGAGGCTGAGCTCTCGGCTTGCTGAATAGCAGCAACTTGGAGGAGATCCTTGACCTCGCGTTGTATCTGCCAAGCTTGCGAGTTGGACGGCGCGGGCATATTGCGAAGGAGCATAGCCGCCGCGACAATGTTCTGGCTTGCTCGGGGATAACGGTTGGTGGGTTGCTCGGGTGCCCTAGCCTCGTTGATCTGCCGGTTGACCTCTCGGGCCCTGGCTCGGGCTCTACCGCCGGGCGGTCGCCGCTCTTGCTCGAGGGTTAGCTCGAGCAGGCGCAATCGTTCCTGCTCATCGGCGAGCTTCGCCTGCAACTCCCAAATTTGTGGCAGTTGTGCGTCCTACTCGTTAGGACGGGAGCACGCCTCTCGGGGTGCGTCTAGTTGTTGGTCCTCTACTCTAGGGAGAGCACCTCCCGCCACAGCGGTAGCTGCCTCGGCCACTGGATCGATGGTGTCCTGATCGGAGTCGACATCACCATCGATGTGGAGGCACTCGCGGGTAGGATCCCAATGATCAGAGTCAGAGTCGGGGTCGCCGCAGCAGAAAATGGGGAATTGTCCCCGCGCCTCTTCCTACAGCTGCCGTCGAAGTGTGTCGACGGCGTACCTCCGGGGGCCGGGCGCTCTCGCGAAGGCCAAGTCCTCGGAGGCTGGTGTGACAGTCCCCACGTCCGTCATTGCATGGAGAAGGGCGCCTGGGCGGTCCTCTAACGTGGTCATGTTGGAGTGGGTCACTGTCGAGATCGTCATCGCGGGATTGTTGAAGTCGAACGAAGGCCGCCGATGACGCTCGAACAGCTCGTGCAGAAGCGGGCTCGATCAAGCGGGGACTTTGTCGCGCTCCCTTGATGAGCGTACTGCGAAGGTGGAGTCGGGGTTATGGTGGGGTCCTGCCGGTTCGCCCTCTACCTCTGAACTCGGGTCAGACAATCCCCCAACAAGGGGTTCCTCATCTCCAGTCAGGGGCGAGGAGAAAGTGGTGGGAACCATCCTCGACTTAGGTTGATGGCGATGACGGTGTCAATCGTGCCTCCTTCTGGATGTGGCAGCATGGTGGTGAGACCGGTGAGCGGCCCCCCATGAGCGTGAGGGCGTACCGTGACCTACGTTTGGGTTACTGATCGAGAGCAGGGTCATGTCATAGCCCTGGCCGAGGGACATGAACTCCAGGCTCCCAAAACCAGATCACCGTAGCACGCGGAAGTGGTGAAACAAAGTCGCCCATCCGAAAAAATGGCGAGAAATCATTAGTGACACGCGGTTCCCCTACTTGGCGCGCCAACCGTCGGTGTTTTGACACCCGTTGGTTAACACCAACGAGTAATGTTCGTAATTGCGTGCTCCCTTAATCTGGTGGGTAATGCAAGAAGGACACGGCGATTTATCCTAGTTCAGGCAAAGAAGGCCCTACGTCTAGCGGGGGGAGGATAGTTCGTGTTATCTTGCACCGAAATGCTAGTACAGGGGAAAATACAAGCAGGTGTGAGGAGCATGAGCTGGAGCTTGGGCGTTTCGGGCGCCTAGCTCTCTACTTTACATTGTCTCACGGTATTGTTTTGTGTTCTAAAGCCTTAGCATTTCTATGCTCTAGATCCTCTCGTCCGTTCTCCTTCCTCCTTTGGCTAACGTCCTGGCGCCTCCTTTTATAGGTGAAGGAGGGGCACAGGAGTACATATATTTAGAGTTCACATGGCTGGTGACGTATGACGTTGAGGCCGATCACATCGGTGCTGTTGAAGAGATGTACGTCGGCATGGGAGGTTCTGCAGCCGTCGCGTCGGGAGTTGTTGAAGTGCAGCCCGGAGTCGTTGGAGTCCCTCTCGAGGGTTCGTCCGATGAAGTCGAGGGGCGGCGGTCGTGGATCTGGCTCGAGTCGAGATGGTCGAGTCAAGAGGGTCGAGCCTCACCGGATAAGGTCAAATCCCAGGAAATGCGGGAAACGTGTTGATTTATGCGTCTCGAGGGGGTGCTGGACGGGACACAGTGCTCGGCATGGTGCAACAGCGAAGTACGACCTGCGAGATTCTGGGGCATCGGCGGTAAAAGCAAGATTTGACTGCCACACCCACAACTGTTATCGTAACTGTGGCCATACGGTTAGGCGGGGGTAGGTAAAAGGCATTAAATGCGCCCGGATCCGTACAGGAGAGTCGGCAGCCGAGGGGTGCACTGTCCTCAAGGACTGCCCATTCGCACGAACGAAGTTCCATCCTCGAGGGCAGGCTCATTCGCCGGGCAAAGTTCCGTCCTCGAGGGGTCGCCCGAGTTGTACCCTCAAGTGTACAGTCCCAGTCCACGCGGTAGCCCCTTGAGCAGGCTTTGGCTTTGGGTCTTCGTAGCCCATTCGTGGGTCAGCCCAATATGCCTTAGCCTGCGGGCCTTCGAACATTAACGTGGGAGGTCACTGGAGGGTTCGTGTTACGGATTTTGCGGGGTTTAGTCTGGTATACCAAGGGTTTGGGGTACCCATTTCCTGGGTAATGACAATACTGTTAATATACCAGCTATTCAGTGGAGACCAGTTAAGGTTGAACATCCACCTAAAACAACAAGATAGGCCCATCCCCAACTGCACAATGGACTAGGCCTTGAATTGGCAGTTTGGTGCGAATAGGCTTCACTTGAAGTCTTGACTGATACTAGGCTGCCATAGCCAACCCCGCGAGTGGAGCGTATGAGTCATACTCCTAACTCACTTCATGAGCTTATTAAAGAATACCCAATTCTTATGAACTATGACTAACAGTTGGGCTCACATAGGTGTGTTCTTATAGGGATACTCTGTAGGACAGTATCTCGCTATAAAGCCTCAGAACATATTAAGACAAAGTCAACCTGCCTTACAGAGATGAGAGTACTGCATCTCCAGCAGAGTGGGTCAAAAGGAAAGATTGTACTCTCCCATTAACCAACAGCTTGTTCTTTCCAGGTCCTAATTCATGGGATCTCCGATCACATAGGTTGGGTTACTACTGAGGTTAACTCACATGGGTCTCAATCCCATCTCCTTCGATGCATTGTCAATCACGGTGCGTGATAGTCCCTTTGTAAAGGGATCTGCCAGGTTCTTAGCTGTCTGGATGTAGTCCACAGCTATTACTCCGGAGCTCCTTAATTTCCTGACAGACTTCAGTCTACGTTTTATATGTTTGCTGGACTTCTTTCCGTTGTCCTGACTATTCTTCACCTTTGTGATCACCGTTTGATTATCACAGTTTATGAGAATAGCAGGAATTGGTTTCTCAACCATAGACAAGTCCATCAACATCTCTCTTAACCATTCAACTTAGTAGAGGCTGTATCCAGAGCTGTAAGCTCTGCCTCCATTGTGGACTTTGTAAGTATTGTTTGCTTACAAGACCTCCAAGAGACAGCACCACCACCCAAAGTGAATATGTATCACTAGTGGCTTTAAGCTCATCATCTTCTGTAATATAGTTTGAATCACTATATCCTTCGAGTACTCCTGGGTACCCTAAATAGTGAATTGCATAACTCATTGTGCCTTTTAGATAGCGCATTACTCGATCAATACCACGCTAATGATCAGTTCTTGGATTAGAGGAAAATCTACTCAACTTGCTTACAACAAATGAGATATCAGGGCGGGTTACGCTAGCTAAGTACATCAAAGATCCAATAATTTAGGAATATTTCAAATGATCCTTTCCTAACCTTTTATTCTTTCGAAGTATTAGGCTAGGATCATAGGGTGTTAGAGAAGGTTTGCAGTCCATATAACCAAAGCAGTTCAAAACCTTTTCCACATAATGAGACTGCAAAAGAGTAATCCCATTCTCATCCTTATTAAGTTTAATATTGAGGATCACATCGGCTTCTCCCAAATCTTTCATGTCAAAATTTTGGGATAAGAATGATTTTACATCATTAATCTCTTCGATACTTGTCCCAAAAATTAGTATGTCATCAACATACAAACATAGGATTACTCCTTTGCCCCCACCATAACGGTAATACACACAAGTGTCGGCTTCATTTATTGCAAACCCAGCAGAGGTCAAAGTCTTTTTGAACTTCTCATGCCACTGCTTATGTGCTTGTTTTAGGCCGTACAAGGATTTAAGTAACCTACACACCTTGCCCTCTTATCCTTGTGCTATAAATCCATCAGGCTGATTCATATAAATTTCTTCCTCTAACTCTCCATTAAGGAAAGCCGTCTTCACGTCCATCTGATGAACAAGAAGCTTATGGAAAGCAGCCAAGGATAATAACACTCAGATTGTAGTTAATCTGGCAACAGGTGAGTAGGTATCAAAGAAATCCTCATCTTCTTTTTGTGTAAAACCTTTAGCAACAAGCCTAGCCTTGTACTTTTCAATAGTATCGTCAGGCCTAAGCTTCTTCTTAAATACCCATTTACAGCCAATCGGTCTGCAACCCACTGGTTTATCTACTACTTCCCATGTGCCATTTGCAGTGATGGAGTCCATCTCACTACGGACTGCATCCTTCCAATAATCCGTATCTAGTGATGCATATGCCTCTGCAATGGTCATGGGAGTATCATCTATGAGATACACAATGAAGTCATCACCAAAGGATTTTTCAACCCTTTGTCTCTTACTCCTTCTAGGAGCTACAACATTGTCATCCTCTTCAATACCAGGTGGGTCTATAATTGGCTCTATCAAGGGTGTAGGCTCAGGAATAAATTCACTAGACGAACTCGGTAAAGAATAAGCAACTTTCATCGGAAAAATATTCTCAAAGAAAGTAACATCCCATGACTCCAAAAGTGAATCAACTAAAACATCAGGCGCTTCAGATTTTATCACTAAGAACTTATAAGCCATGCTATGATACGCATAACCCAAAAAGATACAATCAACGGTCTTTGGTCCGAGCTTGCGTTTCTTATTAATGGGTACGCTAACCATGGCCAAACAGCCCCAAGTACGCAAGTAATGGAGTGATGGTTTCCTTCCTTTCCATCCTTCATATGGAGTAACTTCACTGTTTTTAGTTGGAACTCTATTTAGAACATGACATGCTATTAAGACAGCCTCCCCCCACCATGCTTTAGCCATACCAGATGTTCCTAACATGGCATTCACCAAGTCCATTAACGTCCGGTTCTTTCTTTCGACAACCCCATTAGATTGGGGCGAGTATGGTGGTGTCCATTCATGAATTATTCCATTCTCTGCACAGAAGAGATCAAACTCATTAGAAAAATACTCTCCACCGCGATCAGACCTAACACGCTTGATTTTCTTTTCTAATTGGTTTTCTACCTCAGCTTTATAAGTCTTAAAACATTCAAATGCCTCATCTTTAGTTTTTGGAAGAAACACATAACAATATTTAGTTGCATCATGAATTAAAGTCATAAAGTATCTTTCCTCTCCTTTTGTCAACACACCATTCATTTCACAAATATCTGAATGTATGAGCTCCAACAATGTCGTGTATCTCTCGTCTACAACCTTGTAAGGCTTATGAGGTTGCTTTGCTTGCACACATGCTTGACATTTAGAGCCTTTGACAGTAGAAAAATTTGGAATTAAATTCATACTGGATAGACGCGACATACAACCAAAATTAATGTGACACAAATGTGAATGCCATATATCAGCCATCGAATTGTTCGAATCACACACATGGTTCACAACTTTATTACAGAAATCGGAGAGTGAAAAACGAAACAAGCCTCCACTCTCATAGCCTTTGCCAATGAATTGGCCATACCTCAAGACGACTACTTTATTAGACTCAAATACTAGCTTGAATCCATCTCGACACAAGAGGGGTCCACTAACAAGGTTCTTCTTTATTGAGGGAGCATGCTGCACGTTCTTGAGCCGCACGATCTTTCCCGAAGTGAACTTCAGATCGACCGAACCAACACCAAGAACAGAAGCATGCGAGCCGTTCCCCATCATGACGGTTGAACCTCGTGTGGCTTGGTAAGATGAAAACATGGAGATATCAGTACAAACATGAATATTGGCTACTGTATCGATCCACCAATCATTAGATTGACATACAGAAAATACACTAGGTAAATAATTACCGTACCTAGATCTGCTAGGATTACCAATAGTCAGTTGGCAGACTTCTGCCCCTGCTGATTCTTCTTGCCCTTGCGGTTCTTGCACTTCTTGGCGAAGTGTCCATTCTCACTGTAAACGAAGCACACAACTTCATCCATGTTCATCTTCTTCTTCTTAAACTGAGTAGTCTGAACAGGCTTTAGCTTGTTCTTACCAGCATGCTGCATCACATTGGCACTGGACTGTTCTGGGGCTTTTGGTGGAGCATCCTTTGCCCGAGCCTTCTCTTCAACATCAAGACCAGCCAACAGATCCTCGACTGAGATCTTCTGTCTTTTGTGTTTCAGAGCTGTGGCAAAGTTTCTCCATGACAGAGGCAACTTGGCAATCATACCACCAGCCACAAACTTGTCAGGCAAGACGTGTCCGAGTTGTTCAAGTTCCCTCACAATAAGTTGAAACTCATGAGCCTGTTCCACGACTGAATGGTTTTCAACCATTTTAAAGTCGTGGTACTTCTCCATCACATACAACTCGTGCCCAATGTCTGCAGCACCAAATTTGTGTTCAAGTGCATCCCACAGTTTAGCAGCACTTTTGATGTTCATATAAACATCACACAGCTGGTCAGAGAGCACGCTAAGAAAGCATCCGACGAAAATCATCGTAGCCGTAGTAAACTCCTGCACCTCTTTCTCAGACGAGAGAGGTAGTGCGGGAGGATTACCCACGACCCAAAACACGCCCATAGCCGTGAGCCACAACTGGGCCCTCGTCTGCCATCTCTTAAAATTCACACCAGTGAACTTCTCCGGTTTCATCGCATCAGTATATCCCTTAGTCATTGCTAAATGCCTATCAGGTTTTTAAAATGTTGGAAATAAGAGCAATTTAGCGATGTATAAATTAATTCCAACAATGAGAAAAAGACCAATATCATATACCACAGGTATGTGATTTGATACTAGCAACAGAGAGAATGCAAGAACGAACAACGGAGAGAGAATCGACATTCTTATAGTGGGATTGCCGGCGAAGGAAGACGTAGCAGACCGTCGACTGAAGTCCGGATCAGCGGTGTAGAGGGAAGAAGACGTCCAGCGAGCAGTCGCGACGGCGCTTCCCAAAAACCTGATACGTCCCCTGCCCTGTGCAGGGACGCGAGGAGACGTAGGCTTCTGAGCCTGCTCTCCCGACACCGATGGCACATTGGCGACGGGATGGGGAAGACGGCGGCAGCGCAGCACTGTGGCGAGGAAGAGATGAACCTCACGGTACTGAGGACGACGTCTCGCATCATATTTATACACGCGTTGTAGCAAATAGGAAAGTAATTAGCCGCTCAATCACAGTATTATGGTAATTGACCTGCCGTTTGTGCACTTACCATAATACAAGAATAATTGCTTACCAAATAGGCTAGCGCAATTTTCTCCATGCATGCAAAAATTCGGAGTGGCAAAAGGAGGCCGCGCACCCGCAAGGGTCGGAGTGGGAAATCGGCGGACCATTCACGCGCATGTCATGCGTGCGCGCCCATTAGCCCGGCCCGGCCCGGCGAGGCGAGGCGAGCGCGCGTGTGGTTCTTCCTTTTCCTCTCCCCAATAGCTCCAACAAGATAGAGATAGCTCAGCTATTTAAGTTGGCCTCACTCCTCTTGAAGTAGCAAGGTGGGACGAAAGTCCTCCACCTTTCCATATATACACATGCATGTGTGAGTGGGCCTTTGGGATTTATTTGGAATTATTTGGCCCATGGCCCAAAACATCTAACATGTTATGTGCGCGTATGTGTTCGACTTAATTGGCTCATTATGTGCTCGATGCCTCGATGGAATCACTAAATTGCTCACCATGTGCTCGATAGAATGCACACCGCCATACCGATCCGCATCTCCAATTCGGTCGTGCTACAACCTTGGGTTCATCAACAAGATAAGCAAAACATTTCTTTGGCGCGAAACAGAGATGGTGAATGGTGGGCACTGTTTAGTAACAGAGTCTCATTACAAAAATATACAATAATTAATCTAATAATATATGTGATTCAAGGTAAGTATGTTTCTCTCTAGACTCTAGTTATGTTAGAAAGACAATGTTTTTAGAGATAAGGATAGTTAATTAACATCTGGCTTCATCTCTACGTAATGTAGAATCAGATCATTGCTACAGAGGAACAAAAAAACACAAAATGAGTTCCTACAAGTACATACAATGTTCAAAAGCTTAAGTCAACACACTAAAGGTTAGACTAATGAAGGCCAACCCGACTAATATATAAACATCCATTTGATGTGAAGAACTGGAAGGCGGGCTCTTCGAGAAGGCTACAGATGGATGAGTGTATCCCTTTGTTTCTCATGGCAATGTAATTGCATCCATAATCAGAGCCATGGCATTCCCCTGAACAATACATACAATAAAGTTTTAGTCTACATTTATTAAAAAAAAACAACTCGGGATCTTGTAAGTCATATTGTCCAACATAATGACGTTGCTTCATGTGCTAACACTCATGCCAACAACATGAAAATCTTGTGGTGTGTACTATCTGGGCCACACCAGGGCATTTGGTGCGTGAGAGGGAGAGAGCGTGCATGCATGCGTACTTCAGTCTTGTATAAATAATGGATAATGGATTGTGGTTCTGCCCTAACCCCACCTTATCCCTAGATATTTCAGGAGTGATTTGATCTTAATAATCCAACATGCATTTTTATTGGTACAAATCGACTCTAGCTACATAAGTTAGAAGTACTATAGAGAAATGTGTGCTTGCCTTGCTCTGCTCATTGTTGTGCCCGCAAGTGTGGATGACCGGTGTCGGGGTTGGAAAGCTCTTGTAGTCAGAATGAGTTAAGCTGGTGCGCAATGTTCCTTTTGTTCATGTCTAAGCCCAAGTGTAGAGGCTGCAAGGCGCTCATATTTTTTCTCATAAGTGGTCATTGTGTTTTTTTCGTAATACATGGTGCAGGAGACGTGAGGCTGCGTGGAACGACCACAAGAGCCGGGAGCGCGCTAATACTTCCACCGATAGTGATCTCTATATTTGTTCCTAACCACAGTTGTGCATTGGTCCAAAAACAAATGTTGTTTTCCATATCTATTTTTAATTTCTTGGTCCCAAAAATTATTTTCATCCATCAAAAATAATTGTCCCTATTCAGTTATAATCATAAATTTCTTGGCCACAACAAATTTTCTTTTGCTTCAACCACAATAATTTATGTGTACAATATGTTGTGCAAGACTTTGTGGTCAAGATCTTCTAAACCATAAAACCGTATTAATCATCCACCTTGAAAAGTAGCACAAGTGTTGTCATAGATTATGTTGAATCATATCACCACAAAACTCAATAAAACGTAGCACCTAGCAATAACAGTCATAGACTCAAAATTTTCACTACTAAATCGTCTTCACGTTAAAAATGTGCAGCCCTAAATTTTCAGTTCCCCTGCACACAAAAATTCAACTGTTTCGTGCTCCAAAAGATCATCTTTTAGTAATTGTGACCTTTATTTCAAATGTCATGCCGGTATTTTGTGTTTAGCTTATGTTGGGGAAGAAACAGGCTTTAAGGAATTGCAACATAGGACCATCATGTGCTCCGCCGTATGCTACTACTAAATGAATTCTGGAGTAAAACATGTTCTCATAGTTTTTTTTGACTAATATGTTCTCATGAGTTAAACGATGCATCGTCTGAATTGTGAACTCAAATTGAATCTTTTCCTTTAATCTTAACCTTATTGTTTTTTAGATGTTGTGATGGAGTGATAGATAGTTTGCTACTTTCCACATACATGACAACTACTGTTAGAAGAGAACATTTGCAGTGCTACTATTTGCATATGTGAAATTGGGAATTCTGTCTTGCCATGGTTGATCCAGATCTTGACCTGCTTGATCTAATGCACGCATGCATGTTGATAGCAAGCTGAGGATCTAGGGATATAAGGGGTTAGGAGATGTGGTGTAGTACTAAATGCACGGTCAAAATTATATGCTTTTCCCATCTTTGAAACGCAATGCCGCGTCTTTCTTTAAAGAAAGAATGGAGGGGGTCCCATGTTTCTTTTTGCACTTTTCACATGAATGTATAACTGAAAATATCATGAACCATCATTACCGCTTTATATGCATCGCCATCTATTCAGTATTCACCAAAACTCACTGATAGGATTGATGCACTTTACACTCATACATGACGACAACTACTGTTATTGAAAGTGAACATTTCCGGTGCTACTATATGCATATATGGGAAACTGGGAATTCTATCTTGACCTACTCGATCTAATTCACACATGCATGTTGATAGCAAGTTTAGGATCCGGAGATGTAAGATGTTAGGAGATGTGCTTTGGCACTAAATGCAAGCTCAAAATTCAATGTCTTTCCATGCTCAATTACCTAGCATTACCTGATTTGTAGTTGTGTGATAGCTAATGCATCAAGCCATAATTCAGTAAATATGTATTTACAATTAAGCATATATATAGTTTACATTTGTAATTTTCCTTTTTGGTGTGGAGATCCGTGACGGTGCAAGTTGCTCCTCCCAACCTAAATCCACCTCTCTTGAAACCGTGTATCTTCACCACCACCAGCTTGACATCGTATTGTCCAAATCTGTGTCGGCTTGACCGCATCTGCGCGCTGGATTTGGCAGCTCACTGAATGCAGTGCAGCCACCTGTATGGTGCCCTTGGTAGAGTAACACCCTTATCCCTACGGCAGCCATGTATAATTAACCCTTATCCCTACGGCAGCCAAGTATTACCAACTAATTCTTGAACCACAACAATAATGTCCACATTCTTAACCACAAGTTCATTTCTATGGATATAGGACATCAGTGTTCCTAACATTAACATTGGATAACAGGCACCCTCTCCTCCACACCCTGCAAGCTAAGCCTTCCTCTCCACATTGACTAGCAGACACCCCTCTCCACGTCGCGTGCAAGCATTCCTCCAAATTCTTGCGATCCCCCGAATCCGACCTTGACTGCAAGCAGCCACCCCTCTCCACATCCTGCAGAGCAATCAGCCAACGGAATAACACAAGAAGGCAGGTGAGCAGTGACAAGGCACGTCAACAGCAGACAAGCCAAGCCAAAAGGAGGAGCATGGAGCAAGCCGCGGCCGCAGCTCGATCTCCTGGCCCCGGTCCCCCTTGCGGTTACCGCTGGCTGAAACCCCCTCTTCACATCCTGCAAGCAGCCAATTAGCCAACGAAATATTGCATCAAAAAAAAAAGAAGAAATTAACCAACGGCATAACACAAGCAGGCAAGTGAGCTGTGACAAATAAGTACGTCGACAGCAGCGAGCCAAGCCAAACGGAGCCCAGCCACAGGAGCCGTAGCCGCAGCCGCAGCCACAGTCGCAGCTCTCGATCGCTCTCTCCCGGTTCGTTACGGACCGCCGATCACTTGCATCCCCGTGCGCACCACACACTCGCCAACTCCCCATCCCTATTTGAAGCCACCGACCCGGCGGTGCACTGCATTGATCATCATCGCAGCGCAGCAGCACGAGCAACACGCCGTGCCGCTGAACCCAACCATCTCAGCTTCCCGCTTTCCGCTTCCGGCCGCCGCCGCCGCCATGGCGGAGAAGCACCACTCCATCGACGCGCAGCTCCGTGCCCTGGCCCCCGGCAAGCTCTCCGCGGAGCTCGTCGAGTACGACGCCCTGCTCATCGACCGTTTCCTCGACATCCTCCAGGACCTCCATGGCCCCAGCCTTCGCGAATTTGTACGTGGATCGATCGTAGACCCCATCAAAAACCACCACTCCATCAGTTCAATTCTTTGACTGCCGCCCTTCAGCTCGCCTTGCTCATCGTGCAAATATAATGCATGCGTGCAGGTCCAGGAATGCTATGAGGTGTCGGCCGACTACGAGGGCAAGAAGGACACGTCGAAGCTGGGCGAGCTCGGCGCCAAGCTGACGGGGCTGCAACCCGCCGACGCCATCCTGGTGGCGAGCTCCATCCTGCACATGCTCAACCTGGCCAACCTGGCCGAGGAAGTGGAGCTGGCGCACCGCCGCCGGAACAGCAAGCTCAAGCACGGGGACTTCTCCGACGAGGGCTCTGCCACCACCGAGTCCGACATCGAGGAGACGCTCAAGCGCCTCGTGTCGCTCGGCAAGACCCCCGAGGAGGTGTTCGAGGCGCTCAAGAACCAGAGCGTTGACCTCGTCTTCACCGCGCATCCCACGCAGTCCGCCAGGAGGTCGCTCCTGCAGAAAAACGCCAGGTACCGGACTCTTACTATCCTGCAAGCAATCTGCGGTCCAAATTAAGTCCCTTCGATCGATTTCTGGATCAGAAATTAATGTTGATCTTGTCGTCGTTGCAGGATCCGGAACTGTCTGACGCAGCTGAGTGCCAAGGACACCACGCCCGAGGACAAGAAGGAGCTCGACGAGGCTCTCCAGAGAGAGGTACATACACATTTCATACCAGTGAACATATATAACAACTTTTTAACAGCCTCCGATAAAGTAGGCTTACACGATTCCTCTGCAAATTCGAAAACCGTTTGAGAGCCGTTCTCGTAAAAGTTTTTTCAATCACTGTCCTGTGAAGTGTCTCTCTCTTTTTGCATTACATGCATTCTTTCTTTGATAGAGATAGAATAGAACACATACACAGTACACGTGGACTCATGAGCTCAAGACATTTGGCACGACAGTGTAAGTAAGTGGGCCAGAGAAATCTTCAATTGATATGTCAAAAAATACATGTTTGTGTGAGGTGTCTGGCTGCACTTCATCAGAGTACATGCCAGATTTCTTCAGTCCATATATGAATAAGCACTAAGAATAATTTAAAACATTGGTAATGACAGTATACCTATGGATTGAATAACTGAAAGTAGGAGAAAAGGAATGTTTCTTTTCAAAAACCAAATATATTTTCCTAGCAAAAGCCACCATCATGTAGTCGCCAAACCCAGTAGAACCAAACCTTTTCAAAAATAAAATCATTTCTGCATAGGCGGCAGAGCAATCAATATCTAGCTGACTTATTTATATAATACTTACACATTCCTACTTTGACCAACAAACTTTTTCGAGCTAAACCACAGTTTCACACCATATTTTCAGTGCGGTGCCTGATAGTTTTCTCATCCTTTCACGAAAATAAGCATCTCTAGATCAATATATATGAAACTGAGGAAAGCAACTTGTGCTCAATAGTCAATAAGCCAATTATTAAGACTAGAAAACAATAATCATAAGAGAATCTGTTTGAGATACTCAGACATTAGTTTATATTATTAGTAAATTGTCATCTGTTTCCATTAGGTTTGTGGCTGCACCACAACCTTTAGAAGGAAATTCATATTATTATTAAAAATCCATATAAAAAGTCAAATTCGAGATTTTTTATTTGTCTTTATATAATTATATATATCATAATCATTACATATTCAAGACAAGTCAAGTCAGGCTTTCTCATTAAACAAATATAAATAAATAATCGTTATGAAGTTAAGGTAAAGAACTGAACTTCCACTCATTAGACTTTCTTCGCAAAGTTGACAACAGAAACAAACCTAACCAAGAAGGACTAGGTGCCTTTATACATCAATAACAAGAAGAGGACTGCTTTAGCTGTACTCAAAGCATTGATGTAATTAAAAAAGATTGTTTTATACCAAGATGTCTTACACATACAACCATTTGAGTTGACCTTTGGTACTGATCAAATGTGTCGATGGTTTAGATGCATGGTTGTAATCGGGTTGTATTCAAGTTGTCGTACTCAAAGCATTTTCCTAACAAGAAAAAGGGCATCCAATTTCCCCTTGATGAGGAATCAAATCCTAGGTAGTCTTAACTCCACACCCTCATAACTAAGCTATGATTGTTTCCTATTTTTACAAATTTAGGACAAGTCATAACGTCATATATTAGTCTCTAGATAAGCACAAATTTAAGTCAGCTTATGTCTTATTCTAACGAAGCTTTGTTGTAGTGATAGGAAAGTACCCATGTTACTTTCACTTTTGGTTTTTGCTAAGAGTGGCAACTAACAAGTTAACTATGGCCTTAAGGGTGTTTTACTAATTTTCCATTTTTCATCAGTAACTAATCCCTATGCCCTTTCACTCTGTTTGGCGCGCCATTGGAAAAATATCATCGAGAGAGATTGAATTATGAAAAAAATATGAGATGCTTAGAAGTAAACCAACATTTTTATTTAGGTCAGCTACATAAACAAGGATGTATGACTTTTTTGAATAATTATAAAGAACTCTCAAAAAAAGAAAACCTTCATACTAGACCATGTAAAATTGATAAAGGATTGTAATCCTTGTCAAAGAAAATTCACTGCTTACATGAAAATAATCACCATTAGTTTAATATAGGAAATATAGAAAGGTGACTTAAAACTCACTATGCAGGTTGTCAGGACTACACAATAACATTATGTACCATCTAACAGAAATTAGTTCTTGTAATCATCTAAAGAGTAATAGGGATTGCTAAATTTTTTCTGTTATACAAACTTCAAATGTTTCTTGATTTCAAAAGAATGAAAAACAAAACTTACAGTGATTTCTCTCCTGTGTACCATGTTTTTTGTTATGAGTATCTAAATAGAGATTAAATTTTGTCGTTGCCTTCACTATATCTATCTATTTATATACGATGGAGTCCACTTGAGAAGGTTACTGCTTCAAGCCATCGTTATGGATTTTTCGTTGTTTGAGTTGTTTAGTCTAATTTGTTTAATTGGATGTTCACAGATCCAAGCAGCTTTCAGAACTGATGAAATCCGGAGGGCACAACCCACCCCACAGGACGAAATGCGCTATGGAATGAGCTACATCCATGAAACTGTATGGAAGGGTGTACCTAAGTTTTTGCGCCGTGTGGATACAGCCCTGAAGAATATCGGCATCAATGAGCGCCTCCCCTACAATGTTCCTCTCATTAAGTTCTGTTCTTGGATGGGTGGTGACCGTGATGGTACGTTTCCGCTTACCTTTTTTTAACGAAGTGACATGAGCTCTCTGTCTTTCAATTAAGAGAGAAACATTCCCACTTTCTTTGCAATAGATGCCTAGATAAATTTGTTCATCAACTCGTGCTCTCGCAACGGTAAGAACTTTAAGATATATATTGTTTAATACATCTGACTAATAAAAATTATTTTTATTAAACTATATGTTTCTCTTTATTTATTTTCTAAAATAGACATAATAGATACTTTGTAGTATATACCCAATTGTCATAAACTTGTTAATTATTCTTTTGCAAGGGACTGATTTATATCATCCATATTCAATTTTTACTTTACAACACTTGTCCTGTCAATATTCGAGGCCAACTTTCTTGTTTTCTCCCCCCCAAAAATATGCTGGATGGTGTATCATTTACTAATAAGATAGTGTCCAATAATACTGGATGGTGTATCACCTACTAATAAGCTGATAATGTTCGATAATATTGATGCTAATGTTTGATGTTTCTAAGTCTGTGTATCTTTGCATTCTGCCACTGTAGGAAACCCAAGAGTTACTCCGGAGGTGACAAGAGATGTATGCCTGCTGTCCAGAATGATGGCTGCAAACTTGTACATCGATCAGGTCGAAGACCTGATGTTTGAGGTACTGAACAAATGTGTTTGATTGAATTCTTTGTAATGCTCCTTTTTTACTTCCCTATTTTTGCTGACTCACCCAATGTCTGATATATCTCTAGCTCTCTATGTGGCGCTCCAATGAGGAACTTCGTGCTCGGGCCGACGAACTCCTCAGTACTCCAGCTTCAAAGAAAGTTACCAAGTATTACATAGGTAAATGCAAACAGAAGAATTTATTTATTTATGAAAAAATAGACTGCATTAGCTAGTAAGCAGTTTTAGAGATGCAGATTATTGTTTAGCTATGTTTGCTTGTTCGTACGTCATCATAGATTTGTCTGCTGCCACTGCCAACATGGTGAAGTTTGTAATAAAACACTAACTAGTTGTAGCACATGAGATTCATCACTAGCTAGGCAAGACATTTGATAAGAAAAGTTTATACTAGATGATGTTGAATGCTAAAACACTAGGAAAGCCCCAAAATCATTAGGACAAGTTGCAGATTCCAGTTGCACGCATATTGCTTTTGCAAAGTCTCCACTAGTCTTCTCAAATTGATTTGAATAATGTTGCCCCATCTCAGCCGTAAGTGTCAGTTTGAAAATTTTTCTGAAGAGTATTTGATGCTGGCGCAGAATTCTGGAAGCAAATTCCTCCCAATGAGCCTTACCGGGTGATTCTCGGTGCTGTAAGGGACAAGTTATACAACACACGCGAGCGTGCACGCCACCTGCTGGCAACTGGATTTTCTGACATTTCTGAGGACTCGGTATTTACCAGTATCGAACAGGTAAATAAATCGGCGTGCAAGTTCCTTAATTCCTCCCCTGTGATTTAATTTCATAATATTTCGGTCTGATTATTACAAATTACTGCAGCTTCTTAAACCCCTTGAGCTGTGCTACAAATCACTGGTTGACTGCGGCGACAAGGCGATCGCGGACGGCAGCCTCCTGGACCTGCTGCGCCAGGTGTTCACGTTCGGGCTCTCCCTGGTGAAGCTGGACATCCGTCAGGAGTCAGAGCGCCACACCGACGTGATCGACGCCATCACCACGCACCTCGGCATCGGGTCGTACCGCTCGTGGCCCGAAGACAAGCGTGTGGAGTTTCTGGTGTCGGAGCTGAAAGGCAAGCGCCCCCTGCTGCCCCCGGACCTCCCCATGACTGAGGAGATCGCCGACGTGATCGGCGCCATGAAGGTCATCGCGGAACTCCCGTCCGACAGCTTCGGCCCCTACATCATCTCCATGTGCACGGCGCCCTCGGACGTGTTCGCCGTGGAGCTCCTGCAGCGCGAGTGCGGCATCAAGCAGACGCTGCCCGTGGTGCCGCTGTTCGAGAGGCTGGCCGACCTGCAGGGGGCGCCGGCGTCCGTGGAGAAGCTCTTCTCCACCGACTGGTACATCAAACACATCAACGGCAAGCAGCAGGTCATGGTCGGGTACTCCGACTCCGGCAAGGACGCCGGCCGCCTGTCCGCGGCGTGGCAGCTGTACGTGGCGCAGGAGGAGATGGCCAAGGTGGCCAAGAAGTACGGCGTGAAGCTGACCCTGTTCCACGGCCGTGGAGGCACCGTGGGCAGGGGTGGCGGCCCGACGCACCTTGCCATCCTGTCCCAGCCGCCGGACACCATCAACGGGTCCATCCGGGTGACGGTGCAGGGCGAGGTCATCGAGTTCATGTTCGGGGAGGAGAACCTGTGCTTCCAGTCCCTGCAGCGCTTCACGGCCGCCACGCTGGAGCACGGCATGCACCCGCCGGTGTCTCCCAAGCCCGAGTGGCGCAAGCTCATGGAAGAGATGGCCGTCGTGGCCACGGAGGAGTACCGCTCCGTCGTCGTCAAGGAGCCCAGATTCGTCGAGTACTTCAGATCGGTATATATATCTATGCCATTGCCATTAAAATCGATCGAATTCATCCATGTCGTCATCAAACTGATTCATTCGTTTCAACTGTCAGGCTACCCCTGAGACTGAGTACGGGAAGATGAACATCGGCAGTAGGCCAGCCAAGAGGAAGCCCGGCGGCGGCATCACCACCCTGCGTGCCATCCCCTGGATCTTCTCGTGGACCCAGACGAGGTTCCACCTGCCCGTGTGGCTGGGAGTCGGCGCCGCCTTCAAGTGGGCCATTGACACGGACATCAAGAACTTCCAGAAGCTCAAGGAGATGTACAATGAGTGGCCATTCTTCAGGGTCACCTTGGACCTGCTGGAGATGGTTTTCGCCAAGGGAGATCCAGGCATTGCCGGCTTGTACGACGAGCTGCTTGTCGCCGACGAGCTCAAGCCCTTTGGTAAGAGCCTCAGGGACAAATACGTGGAGACACAGCAGCTTCTCCTGCAGGTACCAAATAGAACACTGCACGATATAAATGAAAGTTAGTTCCTTCATTCCTCATGACAACTCAATAATCGATCAATATCTACGTCTATTTTGTGCACGCAGATCGCTGGGCACAAGGACATTCTTGAAGGCGATCCTTACCTGAAGGAGGGGCTTCGGCTGCGCAACCCCTACATCACCACCCTGAACGTGTTCCAGGCCTACACACTGAAGCGGATAAGGGACCCCAACTTCAAGGTGACGCCGCTGCCACCGCTGTCCAAGGAGTTCGCCGACGAGAACAAGCCCGCCGGGCTGGTGAAGCTGAACCCGGCCAGCGAGTACCCGCCTGGGACAGAAGACACGCTCATCCTCACCATGAAGGGTATCGCCGCCGGCATGCAGAACACCGGCTAGGCCGCTTCCCTTCACTCACCTGCAGAGTATTGCACGGCGATAATAATCACAGCTTCCGGAGGGTGGCGCTTTGTCAGTTTTGGATGGAGATGCTGAAAACTGACGGCTTCTATTTTCACTGTTTATGCATGTAATTTCCTCGGCTTTGGCCTTGGGCTCTCTTTATATTCACTATCTTCTTGTTAAGTCCAAGTGGAAAATCTTGGCATCTATCTTAAACATATTGTAATAATGAACATCATACAATCTACATATATATTTACTATTTTGTATTAATGCATGAATCCTGGCAAGGAAAATGTGACTATATATATCCCAGCCCGTTGGATGGACTTTTATACCCTGATGCTGCTCCAACCATCCTCTTTTGATTGTGCTAAACAGTTTCTGAAATCTGATGCCAGGCAACATATGTTACCGCTTGAATCAGTGAGATAGCATCTACTTGATTTGTAATTTTTGGTTGGGTGGGTGATCTAGTTGTGGGGGCATAAACCCAACCCTCACAGCTGGGCTTGGGCCATTCCGGGAGTTGGTCCAGGACGCAAAGTTCAGGCCGCTTGGGCAACCAATCTGCTCGGAGTCTGGTGCAGATGATCATGACCAACTTAGCGATCAAGGAAACCTGGTTAGAGACTAGCATTTACTTGATGAGAGAGATATATAGTATCTAGTGGCACTAGTGATTGTTTTGCAAGATTGAGAGCTTGTTACTCTTAGGTGGTAACGTACACCTAGTGATTGGAGCTTAGGGGTGTACTTGAATTTCACTAGAAGAAAATAATATAACTTGTATAGCATGATATGCACCTTAAGTTTCTCTAGTGTTATCGATCTACCTACCTACACCCACAAAGACTTTTGCAACCTAGAGCCATTCCTATTAACTACCTCATGCAATTCTATCCCTTATAATAAAAGGAGAAAATTTCCTTCTGCCGCTTCTTTCTATCCGCCACGATCGGACATGCACGTGTGTCGTGGTTGTCGTTCTAATGAAATTAGGAGTAGATAAGGAGGAAAAAATATAGAGGGTTCCAGACGGGCTAGATAGAAAGAAAAGATGGGAGGGCTTTTAGTAGTTTTTAAAATATATTAAGATTTCTGATGCAAAATATTTGTATTTTAATGGGCCACTCCAGGTGGGCTTCTTTTTTTTACCTAGACTGTATCTTTATAGTTGGGTCGGCTTCATTGTGGGTGGACCAAGCCCATACAAGCATTTTTTTTGTTTTGTTTTTAGATCTTGCAAGAAAATCAGCACATTAGGTCAAACTCTGAGAGACAAGAATGCATCCCATGATATTCGTTTCCAAACCGCAACCCCTAGTCCACATTAGAGCTCCAATGTGATATGATCCCCATTCACCAAATATTTTTCTGATAACAAGGTGTTGAGCTTTTTCGATCAAAAAACAAGTTGTTGAGCTTTCCACAAAGGCTTGCATAACCAAGACAAGTGTTGCAAGGTATACTAAGAATTACCCCCACACAACTTGTGTAATCATTTTGGTGTTGTGCATTATGTAGCTTCTTCCAATAAGGAAGCTTTTAGCTTCTCCATTGAGGAAGGAGTCCCTCATCCCATCCACATCAAGTTTCCACTACTCAATAACAAGTTTAGAGTGTTCATGTCATTGGAAGGTCAGCAAGACCGAGGTTCTCCAGCTCACCAATATTACAAGGGCACAACAACCCAAACTCAGAAGCTCTCAAAGGTGAATGCTAAGTTCTATCTTATGCACTTGGGAGGGTGGATATGGAGTGTACAATCACTTGCTCGGCTCTAGTAGCCTTGGAAAACTTCAACAACATCCGCCACCACAAAGTGATAAGTGTGGATAGTATATACCATCCCTATTTTTCTAATGCTCCCTTTGTTCGATGAGATGTCTTATGTCTTGCCGAGCCAAGTGAACAGTGTTCTAAATCATTTTGTTGGCAGACGCTGGCCCAGATTGTCCGGCGCTCTCTTTCTTTTGAGATGTGGAGGTTGAAAGCTCTTGTTTGGTTTTGATATTGATGATACACCAAGTTGCCAATGGTTCCTCTAATAAATGAATGTAGAATAAAAATGTGAGGAAGGAGCATGGTGGTATGGTGATGACCAATCATGGTGATGGACATGGTGGACATGGTGTCATGATCAAACTCCAAGAGATGGAAAAGAGGCCAATGGAGATCAAGACAAAAGTACAACTTGATAGGGCATTTTTGTTTTGGTGGTTGAGACACTATAGAGAGTGTGATCCCATTTAGTATTGATAGCGGACTATCAAGAGGGGAAATCACGGTTGTCTCAAGAATGAAGTGCCACCAGTTCTAACTAATGAGCATATGCATTTAGAATCTAGTGCACTAACATTTACCTTGAAAAATGTTTTCAAAATGCTAACACACGTGCACAAGTGATGAATAGAGTTTGGTATAAGCACATAAGGCAAGTGGTAAAGTTTGGATTCAAGAGAAAGGAAAAAGGAGCATCGGACGGAGGGTAGTTCAGCGTCCGACGGTTAGCTTCGAACAGAGGCCGATGCACTAGGAGCTCTCGGTGTAGAAACTGCAAGGTGACAGATGATGACAACGGAGCATCGGACACAGATAGCGTTGAACACGAGAGGCAGCGTATAACTCTTGATTCAAATGAGCAATCGCTTCATGTAGATCTGACCAACGAGTGTCGTCGTGCGCATGGCGTCAAACAGAGAATTCATCTGATGAGCAGGTCCTCTCGGGTGGACTTGGTGGCTTCTCTATGATCCATTGAATGGAGGGCATTAGATGGCAGAGATGCTTGTCAGACGGTTATTGGTTTCCTTCTGATGGTGCATGACAGAACAGCAATGGTCAACTGCAACTTCAACCGGGGACACATGGCAGTACAACATAGGTAGGGGCATCGGATGGTCAAAATTTTTGTCCGACACCCCCGAAATTTGTGGCCAATGGGTAGCAACGGCTAGTGAGGCTTGTGGCCTCTATCACTAGTAGAGATATGACCTACCATGATGAACTATTTTTGTCATGGTAGGTGTGAAATTCGTCATTGTTTCAGTTCCATGATGAATCTGTGACCAAAATGCCACCGTCACGAAACTCGCATTACATATGTTTACGAATGACACTTTAAAGAAATTGTCATCGAAGATTGGGTTTCCATGACTAAACTGTGGTCGTCACCAGAGTGTATTCATATGCATACAAGACGGCTATGTATGCATACTTCACGGCCCAGACGGCCGTTAGGCACCCCCGACGTCCATTAGAGTGACATGGCGTGCGCTGCTGCTTCCACGTTTTGGGTTCCTACAAGACCACGTGTTAGGTCAAAATAGTACCACGTGTCACGTTTTCATTGGGACACGTTTCATGCTCTCCTTTCCCATCTGTCTTATTTTACTTGCCCACGTGGCAAGTTTTAATTTGACCACACGTCACTGTGGCGAGTGTCCAAGCGACATTTCAAAATTCGGCCACGTGGTTAGATGGCTCATTCAACGTGTCGAGTAATCAGAAGCCCACGTGTTGTGCGCACAGAGTTGCACGTGTAATGCATTCGGCCCATCCACGTGCCCATCTTTTATTAGACCACATGGGCTGTCCTGGTTAGTTCATGGGAGGGAATTATTTCATCATAGAAAACATTTCACAAGCGTCACTGATCCCGATTCAAAAGCATCACATAACCCCATTAGAAACGGCAACATAACCAATTTGGAATCATCGCATACAGTAATTTATAATTCCATACATGCCCAGCAGTCTGCTACCATTGTTTCACAACAAACCAGCCCACGAGTTCACACATCGAGCTGGCACACAGGCTCACACATCAACCATCACATGGTCCTACCAACAAGGCCACAGGTGAGGACGTAGAGTTACCAGAAGACTGGATGCAACAAAATTCCTCATGAAAGTTCATGTCAGAGGCGGCTTGCATTTTCTGGAACCCCACAATCTCCATTGCATTCTTCTATGTCATCCTCTTCAGTTCTTCTAGTTGATTGACGAGGGCAGCAAAACTTCGCTGTTCTTCAAATAGCCGTTGACGAAGGGCCCTCTCTTTCGACGTCTCTTTTCTGGTGGAGCTTGTCAGGATAGTAGCATTCCTCAAAAAAAGGGTGCTGCCACTGAACTCGGACTCACTCTTGCCCTGGGAGAGGCAGATGACCTTACAAAGAACATCAGCACTACTCATTGGTTCCTGCCCTTCAGGAACATGGGCTGCCTGCATCCTTTCCATAGCTTCCTGTGAAAATTTCAAGCATTAAAGATTAGGTTACAAATAGTGGAAGAGGACTTAAATTGAAAAATCCAGGAGAATAATACATAACAAGTAATGCATAGGTCTTCATCAGCATACTGGCGATAGAGAATACATAAGAATAAGAACAATGCATAGGTAGTTCTCATCCTAGAGCAGATAGATATTACATAACACAATGTACTGGGACCATATTGATTGCTCTCTAATTGAAAATTCAAAACTGAATGATGATGCAACATTTGCTCCTGAGAATTTTTCTTCATTTATGCAGAATGGCTGAGATGGATTTAAGGAAAGATACTGAAGGTACTTACAATAGCTTCTCTTGCCGCATCACTGAGGCCTTTGTTATCCTTGTTACTGGTATGGAACTCCTTGAAGACTCCCACAACATTAACATCTTCATCAGGTTGACCCTGTTGTTCATGAAGTCCTTGATCATCATGCTGTCCATTAAGTCCTTGAAAATGTCCTGCGGATGTTCTCTTCTTCTCCTTCTATTCACAGTGCACATGATTTAGTTTATATCTATACAAAGTCCCGGTAACAACAAAACACAACCAAAACTTACAAATTATGGAGCTGGACAACATAGGATTGAGACCCTGCAGTTTGGTGGTACTTCACTTTTGCACGGTTTTCCTTGTTCTTTCTAGATACTTCCTGTAATGACATTTGTGTTAGAAATCAGTACAAGTAGACCATATCAAGACTATATGGGAAATCGATGAGTTTAGACACACACGCAAACACACACAAACACACACACGCACGCACACACACACACCCCCTTGTTCTTAGCACTAGACCAAGAGTTGGTCAGGTCCTCCCAAAGTGTGTCGCTCATGGAATTGACAGGAGAGCTTGTACAGATGTGGCAGAACTTCCTAAATCATATGGCCCACACGCATGATTATTGTCTAAGCAGACTCCAAATAACCATGACTGTGTTTCATACAATTTAAAAAGTCTGTCGGGTAAATCCCGAATCATCCATGATTTTCCGAGTAGGATTAATCGTTGAAGAGAGACATTGTAGTATTACAACAGTTGATATAAATAATATACAACAGAGTAAAACAGCGGAAGACTTACAATAACATAAGTTTACAAACCTCTGAGTTTCAAATATTTACAACCATAAGTTTAAACTATACTAACCATAATAATAGTGGAGCAGCAGTAGATTACAATACTAAACAAAAGCTCTGCCCAAGAGCTAAACACCTTTCTCGTCGTCACTTTCCTCGACGACTGTCATGCAGCAGGATGCAAAACACTCCTGCCCATGAGGCTCACTTGCAATAAGGGTTCAACAAACCCTAAGTACAAAAGTACTCAACAAGACTGACCCGACGAAAGAGAAGGGTGGAGACTCAAGAAATGCAGGCTAGAGGGACAAGGTAAGGTCTGTAGGAGATAAGAAATTTTGCGGAAAAGCTTTATAGAAAGAGAAGTTGCTTGGGCTAGCTCCCATTATCAACCAACTTCATTATTGATCCTTAATTTTTTTGTTCAAGTTGTTACTACGATGATGAATACCGATCGAGTCTTCTTCTCCGAGAAGCAACGGCGATTCGAATCCATTTTTATATCCAGCTGGGACCTAGGTCACTGGAATACCGGAGACTTTAACTCCGATGCACCCCAGGTAACCGATATACCGGGATAACAACCGCAGCTGTATATCACCACATGGCACCCGTGAGCTCTGTGGCTCAGCGTACCGAGATACATGGGAACTTAAACCCCACAGTAAAACACACTATGACACAGATGGGATCTCTGGCCCCACGCTAGGTCACTCCATGATATACACGGCTCCAACCATCCGTATACCACTTCATGCATGTGGATTTCTAAATTCTCGATATCACCAGTTCACCAACGAACGGGACCTAGGGCATCAACAGACGAGAACACTACAGAGGGACTCCATTCCCAGTGCAAGTTCGCCGTCCGGACTTGATTTATTACTAATATCAAGATTCCAACAGGAAAAACCAAGCTCATCTTTTTCATTCTTTTAACTTTGAACATTTAAACAAATAAGCAGGGCTAAGCATTACTACTTATCTTCCCAAGCAGGTAACAAGGAATAAGGAAATAAGACAGGTAATGCAATTTGGGTGGGTTTTCACTCAACTCCTATTACCTAATGCAACATATCATAGCTAAAGCGGTAAAACTTTTATAAATAGAATAGGGTTTAAATGCATCCGGGGCTTGCCTTGATGTTCGGGGTAGAAGTTCGCAAACTCTGGATCAACTCCTGATTCTTGAATTTGTTCGTCCTTCGGATCTGGGCGACAACGTTAACTCTCCGTTAACGGAACTATTCGATATTTAATATGCTTCAACATGATGGAATAGTAAACATGATGCTCGATGGATGCATGATCAGATTAAGGGATCGAGCACAACTTTTCTTCACGATAAAGTTGCAAGCCAACAAAACTTCGTTTATAAAACTCATTAGGGTTAACTACGCCATTTAAGAAGTTAATTAAACACATGAAATAACGTTAATTAAGCCCTAATGACATGATTAAGATAAGCGCAAACAATTAATTAAAGTGCCAAAGGTCATTAGGGTTAATGACCCAAGGTCATCAATCAATCCCAAAGTCAAACAAATCCTATAATGATTAAACTTTAACTAAAGGGTTAATTAATTATTTAAAAGCATTAAATAAAGGCACAAAAATTAAAGTTATCAAATTAATCCCAAAATTTTATTTTAGAAAGATCTTAGCCTAATTAGATGGAAAAACAAATTTCAGAATTAAAAGCCAATTATTTTATTTATTAAAAATCATTGAAGGTCCATTTTTCAATTAAAAGGGCTAATTTTAACATATGCAAAAAGTACTCAAATTTTGCATTTTATATTTTTCCTAGGTAGATGACATCATAAGGAACACTCACAAAAATTTTTAGAATTTTGGAGCTATATATGAATTACTATGATTTTTCAAAGAAAATAACATTTAAATCATTTTCTGAAAATAGAAAAAGAAAATCGGCACAGTACCCCCGCGCTGACCAACGGCGGCGTGGCGGTTGACCGTCGATTCCTCGCCGATGGCAAGGTCTCCGGTGACACGGTTTGCTCCTACGGGCTCATCTCGACACGGTGCGTCGATTGAGGTGGCTAACGGCGCGGCTAAGCGGCGGCGGCACCCACGCCGACGGCCATGGCGGCGCGGCGGAGCGGCGGTCCGGCGGCGTCGCTCACCGGAGCGATTTCCGGCGACGGTGACCACACGAACTCATGCAGGGCACTCAAACGGACGAGTTTGACAACTAAATGAGGTCGCTCCCGGTCCCTGGCCAAAACGGAAACGCGCGCGGCGGAGCGGCATGGCCGTGCCGGCGGCGAGCCACGGTGGCCGGCGGCTACGACAAGGGATTGATGAAATTGATGATGCAAACAGCTGCAGGAGCTCACCCCGGTGCTGATGCGCACGTTAATGGAGGTTCGCAGCAGCTGGGCTGAGCTGCGGTCGGCGGCGCTGATGGCGACGGCGGTGCTCCGATGGCAAGACGGCGTCACGGCGGTCTCCGGCAATGCGCTGCTCAAACCAAGGTGCGCATCAGGTGCAAGATGACACGGAGAACACGGTAGCAGGGTCAAAGGTAAAATATATTCACCTGGTGCGGCGGCAAACGGCGGCGATGGCACGGCGGCTCGACTGGCCGGCCGCTTAGAAGAAGGCGGCGTGAGGGTGGCTCGAGCGAGTAGAGCAAGCACGAACTAGCCCAAGATGACCGTGAGGATGTGGCAGAGCTAATGGCAAGCACAATCGGACAGAGGTGGAGCATCGACGGTGAATTTCAACGGCGGAGCGAGGTCGTCGGCGACGGCGGCGGGAAGAAGAAACAAGAAGAACGGCGTCGGACTACCAGTATTTATAGCACGGAGTCGATGGATGGACTGGCGACACGAAGGCGATGAAGTTTCTCACGTCCATGAGTGCTCTGGCGTTCGAGCGGGTGCGGCGGTGGTCGGCGGCGCGCGATGAGAAGCCGGCCATGGCGATCGCCGATAGGGTTAGATACTGTTCGAGTTAATTATAGAAATGCCATTCATTTCAAAATACAAATTACTTTAAAATTTATATAAGAATATGAAAATATCCAAAAATATCATTTGCATAACTTTTCAAGAGCTACACTTTTTCTTTAACTGGCATCCTCAAATTCTGTCTAGATTTTGAAATTTGAAATCAGATTCAAAAAGGAAATGAAACCCTAGAAATAAACATTTGAAATTACTTTTGATGTTTCAATAAAACTTGAAAATATTCAAAACTATGAAATTCTTATCTTTCCAAACCAAACCTTTTTCATATACAAAGTTTTCTCAGATTATGCATAAATTTTAAATTATAATTTTAAAATCAAAAGGGGATAAATGCTAGAAACTGTATTTTCAAATTAATTTGAAATTCCTTTTGGAAACTTGAAAAACTTTATATACCAACTTTGTAGCTCTTGTCAAGGTCTACAAACTGTCTTTTTAGAGTATCTCCAAATTCTTTATAGATTTTGAATTAGAGAAAAGGGGATAAAACTAGGTTTTGAAATAAAGGGTTTTTGAAATAGAATTTAAACTCAATTTGGTTTCTAACTTTAATTGGTTGGTTATTAGTGATCACAAACATCATCCAAGGACATTTTTAGGTCATTGACCCAATGACACCCTTGGTTGACCAAGTTGACTTTTTGAAAAACCTTGTATAGCATTTCTAATTCGAATTTAAATTTAAATTGCGAGGCTTAAAAGTAAGCTTTGGAATCCAAATTCAATTTCAAATATGGAAATCATTTTTAGGGTTGGACTTAGACTTATACACTATGCTTGACACTAGTGTAAACACAGTTTACACCTCAAGTACATAGAGTATAAACGAAGTATTTGCAATGACATTCGAAAATAGGGTTTTATTATTTTATGTGACAAAACATTACATAAGCTCAATCAACCTATGAAATGTAAACTTATTTTAGTTGATGCACATTAGGGTTGACTTAAACATGAATGCTTTACAGTGCATATGATGACATGGCATGTTTTAGTTAATATAACACCAGAGGTGTTACAACAGATCTCAGTAGCAGGGACTTTAGTGAAGTACTTTTGCTTCAACCTACAGCATTCTTGCTTCACAGCACACTTAAACACATTCCAACAAGCTACTCTAGTTGGAAGATGCTTCGGGTCGATGGCCACCTTCACCTGCAGTAGTGTGAATGCAAATTAAATCAACTACGAAGCTTTTTAGGGCACATTGCAATATAACAAAGCTGCCGATACATACAACTAGTCCATCCAAAAATTTCTAGGAATAGACCAAGCCGTCATGTCTGTTGTAAAGTTTGAAATGTGGCAAAATTGGTATCTCTTTCATGACTACTATAGTGGCCTGTGAGGCAAACTTTGCAGCTTGTACTGGATCAAGTGGCCTTCTATTCCCCTCGACAACAGAGATACGTAACATCTGTCCTCCCAATGAGCTGTTCAATTTCTCATGCATAAGTCCTGTAGTTTTCCCCCTCTTTCCCTTCTTTGTTGATAGCTCTTGCTCTACACAGTTTTCAACCATTCAGACGGTTACAAAAGTAGCATGGATATCCATTAGGTTGTACAAACTGAATGATATACGTTTGAAAGTAGATACCAACCCTGGCAACTTCCATTATCGGTCTGCAGGTGTTGGGATACAGAAGGTTGCCCAGAGAGATCATCTCCTCCAGTATGGGTATCGTCATCTAGCATACATTTAGATTATTAGAAAAGAAACATGGATATAAAATCGCTAGTGTGAATTGTTTCATAGAGATTTGTAAGTTGATACCAACCTTGCCAACTTTCATTATCGTTCTGCAGGTGGGGGTGAAACATCCTCAATTTTCCACGAAGGGAAAATGCACAGAATGGTGGATAATGTAATCGTTCGAAGCATCAAACCATCTCATTATCTCACAACATTCGATATAGGATCCATACACCGAATAAAATAGTACAATTAGGGGGATCACATAAATAGTTTGCCACCACACTGGCGGAACCATCAGAGTAGCAGCAGCCTCTGGAACAGCTGCGGAAGGCGGAAGTACAATAAATCTCCAAAAGAAGCCTGAGCATAGGTAGGAGACGTCTACTCCTCCTCATCATCATAGTCGTAGTCGGGCTCACCTGCCAAATAATTTTCAGTACGGTTTGTACTGGCCACATCTCCCACCCTATGCTTTGCATTTGCTATGTAGTATTTAGTGGGATGCAAAGGATGTAATTAATTCGACCTAATATGTGGCTGTAGTTTCCTATGCAAATAGTGACCAATATTATATAATATAATTCATCAAGTTTTAACCCATCTCATCCACATATCCACCCCATTCCATCACCATCACACACATCTCACCCTCTCGCACTCAGTCGACAGGTCCAACTCCTTTCGGAGCCTGTCTCAGCGGCTCACAGCCGGAAGGGTAACACCAGGGGGAGAAATAGAAGGACTCCTCTCACTACTCCCGAGAAGAGTGGGTCTTAGGAAAAAGCCATACCAGTGGCTCGCGGATCATAAACTCTGCAGAGTGTGTACTCCCGTAACCACAAGATCACTATCATCGGCGGTGCCCCGCCTAAGCTGATTCTGGCTGCTTTCTAACCGGTGCGATGCCACCCTACCACTCAGTACTGGGACATCCCGGATAGGTACCACTGGCACACTGAGACTGTGAAACATAGTATCGGGCCCCCGTGGTCACTATGCTGTCTAAGGAGGGTGTGGGTCTCCACGCCTGTACCTCCCGACACTATCTGCTAACAACCTAGTAGTAGTGGCACCATCCTAGCTAGTTAGACATCCGTCTCCCACCCATACAAGAGTGAGTGGTGAGCACGTAAGTCCCAAGGTTCTGGTCCTCAAGAGATATCAGGTCCTAGGGGGATCAGAAAGGATTATCTTCCCTTAGGCACTACAATAGTCCATGCTACAACAGCACCTCCTACCCGGGGCTTCGCTCCACGAAGGTTCTCACCCCCGGGATCTCCTTATACCTCTCAATGTGCTCGCCACAAGCACCTCATACGGGAATGCCCAGAACACATTCCCCGGCAAGACTCGCCCACATGGCTCGTCATAGAATCCTGTCCGATCGACTCAACCCTCACCACACACCCAGGACGCACGCAGCACTCTCCCTGAGTAAAGTGGCACCACGTGCCTTAACCACATAACCATACTCTCCACCACGCATCACATCACACAGATATAAGCATAGTAGAAGTAAAGCATTATAAGTAAATAAGCATGCGTCTAGCCTATCGGCAGGTGTGCAGGAGTAAGGTTGTGACAAGGTAAAGGCTCATCAAGCAGTTCTACCATGCAACCTATCATCAGGTGATATTCATAATTAAAGCACTAGCAAGCTAGATATTATGCCATGCATAATAGGATCTACGAGGTTGGGTGGGGTGTGGCCCCTGTGAAGTTGTCACCGAGCTCCTCCTCGTACTCGTAGTCATCCTCCTCAAGTTGATCCTCCTCTGAAATGAGACATAATAGCCGTGTCAGTGGCTCCTATAGAGTCAACACAAAGAAGCAATAAAATTCAATAACTCCAAATGCACTCATACACAAGCCTATTACGTAAAGCTCATTTTTATGAAAATTTGGACACTTGGTTCATATTTTTCGGAGATCGTATGAAGAAGTTTTGAATTTCTAAAGTTTATTCTATTTTCTAAAAAAGAAAAAGGGCAGATTAACCAGAGGCTGACATGTGGTGGCTTCTGATTAGGCCACGTGGCGTGCGGGTACAGTGCAGCAGTAGCTGTGCTGACGTCATGCTGACGTCAGCACTGACACGGGGTCTGGTGTCTGGATGATGTCATGCTGACGTCAGCACTGACGGGGACCCAGTCAGTGGCTGACAGGTGGGGCCCACAGATCTGGTCACTGACAGGTGGGGCCAGGTCAACGGTCAACGTTGACGGTCAACGGTCAACGCTGACCGGGCCTCGATCGGGCCTCGGCGGGCCTGGGTAGGGCTGGATCTGGGCCGGGTTGTGCCGGCCCGACCCGGATATGTGTCGAGCGGAAAGGCAGGCCGCGTGGTGGGTTGGACCTCCATCGGGCTGAGTCCATGGTGCTCTGGCTCACGGACTTGGTTCTCGGTGCACCGGAGACTGGGTGGCTAGGTGGCGTTACGTGGTTGGTCCAGCTGGGTCCTGCGTGGAAGACGCGCAGCACACGGGGCAGGGGAAAAATTCCCCTTCTTCTCTGCGCGTGCACACTGCGGCATGGCAGCGCCTGGCAGGCGACGGGTGGCGCCGCGCTTTCGACCGGCTCGAGCGGCTAAGGCGGTGGCGGCAGCTCTGCGTAGGCTAGGCTGGCGTGGCTGCGGGCTAAAGCGGGTACGCGAGGGCTCCTGCTCGCCGGCGCACGCACGGCGACAGTGCCGAGCGGCGTGAACACGGCGGTGAGGCGATGGAATGCGCGGGAGACGGCTTGGACTAGCGCGCTGGGTTTGCGGAGCTATTGCGAACGGACTGGGTGCTTTAATTTGGAAAAAGCAGCTCCCAAGCCGGTGGCGGGCAGCAAGGCACGGTGGCGGCCGGCGGCGACGGCGAGGTCTAATTTGCAGGCGAGACCTGGCATTGGCCCCCATCTTCCCCTCCATTCCTCGATTGGAGTAGCTAGGAGCTCCTGGACCTACCTACTGTGGTGAGTGGAGGCTCAGCGGAGGCGCACACGGTGTGTTGGTCGTGGCGGCGCTCCGGCGACCGAAGTCCGGGGAGACCAGGGATGCAAAGGTGCGTGGCCCCTCTGTCGTCCATGCCGGCTCCCGAGAAGTTGCCTGGAAGGTGTCTTAGATCAGGGCAAAGCTATTCGTGGGGTCGATGAAGCCCGAGACTAAGTGCAACGGCGGGACACGGGTGGTGAGCTGGCCGGTGGCCATGGATGCGAGCTTGAGCGGCTCACCTTGTGCAATTGTGGATGGGCAAAGCAGGTGATGAGGTGGCGAGTCTGGTGAAGGGAAGTAGAGTCGGGGTGTCGAGCCGGTGCGGCGGCACTCCGAGGTCTTCCTCTGGCGCACGGACAGTGGCAGTGGCGGCGGACAGCAACGGTACTCTGGGGCGTGCGCTGGCTTCCGTTCTTCCTCCCTCTTCCTCACTCTCTCTCTAGCATGGTCAGGGAAGGCGTGGAGATTACCAAAGGTGGTGTGGAGTTAGGAAACCCTAGTGTACTGAGCTCTCTTCTTATAGCCATGGCGGGCGGCTGCCGACGGCGTGGATGGGAGATGCCCATCGGGCGGCTGTGCACGGCCACGATTAGGGTTAGGGTTTAGAGAAAGCGTGGTGTGGCCGGGCAGCTGGATGGATGGCGCGGATTGCGGCCGTACCCGGGCGGATGGCGAAGGTGCGTGAGGACAGAAATGGCGTGGCGGACGCGATGCGCGGTCGACAGAAATGGGAAGGGAAGGAGCTGACAGGTGGGGCCCGTGTGTCAGCGAGAGAAAAGGAAAGGCGCGGCGCGGGCGATGGCAGCGTCCTTGCTGGGTCGCCTTGTTGGGCCGGCGGCCGGCGAATGGGCGGGCACGGCGCGCGCGAGCGAGCGGGCAGCAGGCCGGCCTCGCGGGCGAGTGCGCGACGCTGGCGGGCTGGGGCGGAGCGCCATGGTGGGCCGCGGTGGTCTGTTGGGCTGAGCGCGCGGGCGGGCGGCGAGAGCGGACAGCCGGCTAACGGCGAGGATGGGCGGCACGGTGAGTAGGCCAAGCAGGCTGGTGACGGCTTCATTGGGCTGCTTTTGGGCTTTTCTAATTTCTCCTTTTTCTAATTCCTTTTCTTTTTATTCCTAAACCCTTATCTCAAATGCATCATGGTTATGCTAAAGAAAGGGGTTAGTGACCATGGTGCACTCATCATGGTGGGTCCCTTAGGGTCTCTAGGTCATGATGGATCCATTTTCGGAGTTAGCAGGCATATATATATGTGATAATAGGTTATTCGATTTTATTAGTCATCACATAAAATCGATAAGAGGCAAAACATTCTCTGGTAATTAAATGCAATGCTCATGCTAACATTAGGCACTACTTGTGCACTATCGGGTGTTTGCCTACATGTCACTCGCCAAACATTGGTATACTTTGGAAAAATTTTTGAAAGCCCGTATTTTCGATGACCGGATTTCTAGGGTTGTTACAGTCCTACCCCCTTATGAGAATCTCGTCCTCGAGATTCAAGAGTGTAACTTACTCTTCAAACAGGTAGGGGTAGAGCTTCCTCATTTCTGACTCTTTCTCCCAAGTTGCTTCCCGTTCTTTGTGATTGCTCCACTGAACCTTCAGATATGGCGTGCTGGAGTTTCTGGTTTCCTTGGTGGTTCTACCCATAATGCGGATGGGGTGCTCTCTGTACTCCAAAGTGTCCTAAATATCGAGTGCCTCTGCGGGTATTGGATGCTCTGGCGGTTGCAAACACTTGCGCAGTTGCGACACATGGAACAATGGGTGTACTCCTGCTAGTTGAGGGGGCAACTCTATTCTGTAGGCAAGCTTGGCAATCCATTCACTGATTCTGTACGGTCCCACATACCTTGGTGCTAGCTTTCCCTTCACATGGAATCTGACGGTTCCTCGAAGCGAGGAGACCTTGAGATAGACATAGTCTCCTACTTCAAACTCGAGGTCGCTGCGCCTCTTGTCGACATAGCTCTTTTGACGGCTCTGGGAAATTTTTAGATTCTCTCACACCTGGGCGACTCCTTCCTTGGCCTCCTTAATGGTGGCTGGGCCAAAGAACGATCTTTTGCCCATTTCGAACCACATCAAGGGTGTTCTGCACGGCCTTCCGTACATAGCCTCGAAGGGTGACATCTTGAGGCTAGCCTGGTAACTGTTGTTGTAGGAGAAGTCTGCAAAAGGCAAGCTCTTCTCCCAATCAGTCCCATATTTCAGAACACAAGCTTGAAGCATATCTTCAAGGATCTGGTTCACTCTTTTGGTCTATCCATTCGTTTGAGGGTGGTATGTGGTACTGTAATCTAGCTTGCTCCCTATTGACTTGTTCAGGGCCTTCCAGAACTTGGACGTATACTACAGCCCATGATTGGATATTATGCTCTTAGGGGCTCCATGCATCTTGAGAATGTTCTCAACATACAGATCTGCTAGCTGGCCGATTCGGACATCAGTCTTGATGGCTAGGAAGTGAGCTACCTTAGTCAAGCGATCGACTATCACCCATATGGCATCATGGCCCTTCGGGGTTCGAGGCAATCCCATAATGAAGTC
Source organism: Bothriochloa decipiens (assembly GCA_023333625.1). NCBI lineage: Eukaryota > Viridiplantae > Streptophyta > Magnoliopsida > Poales > Poaceae > Bothriochloa > Bothriochloa decipiens. The sequence goes on from CM041638.1 coordinate 21,174,975, forward strand.
CATAGAAATGCTATCCCACTTCCATTCAGGTATATCCAGTGGCTTTAACAGCCCTGCAGGTCTCTTATGCTCAGCTTTGACGCGTTTGCAAATGTCACATCTAGCAACATGCTCTGCAATGTCTGATTTCATGTTCTTCCACCAGAATTTCCTCTTCAAATCAGCATACATTTTAGTACTGCCTGGGTGGATACAATACTTGGAGTCATGACCTTCGGATAGGATTTCGTTGCAGATAGCTGGGTCGGCAGGCACACAAATTCTGTCCTTGTACCAATAAGTGCCTAGCTCATCCTCACTGAACTCTGGGCACTTGCCTTGTGTCAGGAGCTTGTGTATCTCCCAAATTTTTGGGCAATGGCGTTGGGCTTCACGGATCCTATCCATGAGGGTGTAGTGTACCCGAAGCTCATTCAACAGGCCACGAGGTATCACCTCCATCTGTAACTCATCAATGCCCTCTTGCAACTCCTTGGGAAAGGTGGTGGTGAACAAGGCATGACAATGGCTTTTGCGACTAAGAGCATCAGCGACCACATTGGCCTTCCCAGGGTGATAGAGAATCTCCACATCGTAGTCATTAATCAACTCGAGCCAACGACGCTGTCTCATATTCAGATTTTCCTGGGTGAAAAAGTACTTCAAGCTCTTGTGATCGGTGTAGATCTCGCACTTGTTCCCAATCAGGTAGTGCCTCCAAATCTTCAAGGCATGGATCACAGCTGCAAGCTCGAGATCATGGGTGGGGTAACGCTGTTCGTGCTCCTTAAGCTAGTAGGAAGCATAGGCAATGACTTTCCCATTCTGCATTAGAACGCAACCAAGCCCATGGTGAGATGCATCGCAATAGACCACAAAGTCCTGGTGGATATCGGGCAAAGCTAGAACAGGCGTTGTGGTGAGCTTCTCCTTCAGAGTCTGGAAACTTTGTTCGCATTGGGGCGTCCATTCAAACTCTTTGGTCTTCTTCAGGAGGTTGGTCATGGGGTGAGCTATCTTGGAAAAGTTCTCAATGAATCGGCGATAGTAACCAGCCAATCCCAAGAAACTTCTCACATCAGTCACATTCTATGGCTGCTCCCATCCCTTCACTGTCTCAATCTTAGACGGATCAATAGCTACTCTGTCAGCATTGAGCACATGACCTAGGAAGGCAACCTCCTTAAGCCAGAACTCACACTTGTTGAACTTGGCATAGAGCTGATGCTTTCTCAACTTCTCCAACACTATCCTCAGATGTTGCTCATGCACTTCGACGGTGGCAGAATAGACAAGATTGTCATCAATGAAGACCACCACGAACTTATCCAGCTCCTGCATGAACACTTTATTCATCATGTTCATAAAATAAGCCAGTGCGTTCGTAAGACCGAAGGACACAACGGTGTACTCATACTGCCCTTGTCTGGTGACAAATGCTATCTTGGGAATGTCCTCCTCTCTGATCTTCATCTGATGGTAGCCTGATCTGAGGTCGATCTTGGAGAAGTACTTGGCATTACGAAGCTGATCAAGCAGGTCATCTATCCTTGGCAGAGGGTACTTATTCTTTATAGTTACGGCATTCAGGTTCCTATAATCAACACACATCCTCTACGTTCCATCCTTCTTCTTAACAAACAGAACAGGAGATCCCCAGGGCGAGGCACTGGGCCTAATGAACCCTTTCTCGGATAGCTGCTCAAGTTGTTTCTTAAGCTCCCTAAGCTTGTCAACTACCATACGGTAGGGTCGCTTGGAAATTGGACTCGTACCAGGCATCAGGTTGATCACGAACTCAACATCCCTGTCCAGTGGCATTCCTGGTAGCTCTTCCAGAAAGACATCCAGGTACTCACAAACTACGGGCACTTCCTCAAGTGACTTCTCTTCCAGGGCACACAGCATGGAAATATCTGTCCCTTTGTTTGGTTCACATCTGATCTGACGGCCACTTGGATGGGTTATATCCATAAATCTAGGTGAGCAAGATATCACTCCCTTATTTTGGGTTAACCAATCCATCCCTAGAATAACGTCTAGGCCTTCGAAGGGTAGCAAGGTAAGATCAGCAAGAAAGGTAAGACCCTCGATGGTGATACTCACTCCCTTACATATTTTGGTACAACAAATGTTGCCCAAGGGTGAACTGGTGTATAAGGCTTCTTTTTGTGGAGTGACAGGTATATGGTGCTCTCGTGCAAACTTGGAGGATATATATGAACATGTAGCACCTGAATCAAATAGCACGGATGCCTTAACTCCATGCACTAAAAACATACCGTACACCACGTCAGGGGCACTCTGGGCAGCCTCTGCTGAGATGTGGGTGAGGCGGCCTCGGGGTGCTCCGGATGGCACCTTCTTGTGCGGGGTGCCCTGGTTCTACCTGGCAGGTGCTGGTGTAGCTGGTGCAGCCTTGTTCGGGCACTTGGCTGCCTTGTGACCAGGCTGGCCACAAGCGAAGCAAGTGTAGGTCACGCCGCCTGTGGGGGTTGGCGTGGCGGACCTCCACGTGCTACCTCCTGGTGCGGCACGAGCGTACGCTTGGCGGTCCTGAGCAGGGCGGGGGTAGTTGCTGCTATGGGTACCACCGCCCTAGCTCGAACCGTGAGCAGCTCCCTGGGTGAAGCGAGAGCGGGGTGGCTGAGAGGTCTCACCAAGCGACCTCCGTGGGGCAGGTACGCGGGAGGTGCCCTCAGTATGGTGCTTCTTGTTCTTACCAAGCGCCTCCCTCTCCGTGAAAACCTCATCGCGGTCCTTCTCAATCTCCATGCACCTGTCAATCAAGTCACACAGCGTCTGGCTCTTGGTGCCTGAGAGGGAGAGCCTGATATGGCTAGACAAGCCCTTGCGGTAGTAGTACATCTTCTCCTTCTCAGAGTTCACCACTGAGATAGGTGCACAGCGCAGCAGGTTAGTGAAACGGGTGGTGTACTCATGCACCTTGTCAGCTCCCATGGAGATGCTACGGTACTCGTTCTCCTTCTTCTCTAGCACACCTTCATGGATGAAGAATGCACGGAACTCATCCACAAACTCATCCCAGGAGATGTTGGTGGGGTCCTGGTGGGTTTCGCAGAGGCTGTCCCACCAAGATCGCCCAGCACCCACAAGCTGGTGAGCTGCCAAGCCAACACACTCCTCATCAGTGCAAGTGGTCAAGTCCAGCTTCTTCTCAATCTCCTTAAGCCAATCATCAGCAGTGATAGGGTCGATGCTGGTGCCATCGAATGTTGGGGCCTCAGCTTGAGAAAGAACTCTAGTTTCTTGTAGAAACCATTGCAGGGCTCCCGGTGCTAGGGGTGCAGCACGTTCTCAGCTAAGACTCAAAGAAGCTCGGTCTGCTGGGCCATCACATCCGTGAAAAGTGGCACGGGAGGTGGTGGTGGAGCTGCATCTCCTCCTGCGGCAGGCTTGAGTTCGGGCTCAGCAGCAGGCTGTGGCTATCCTCCAGCCGCGCCTCCGGCAGCTAGTTCTGGCTCAACAACCGGCGGTGGCGGTGGGTGTGCAGGCCGTGGGGTGGCAGCGCGGGGTGGCTCCTCAAGGTCAATGGGTATGTAACCAGCGCGGCCACGACCACGACCATGACCGCGTCCACGGCCCCTAGCGAGCGCAGGTGAAGGGGAGCGGTTGCTCAGGCGGCTGGCACGACGAGTGGACATCCTGCTTAACATAAACCTCGGATTAGGGCATATGCGTGTAATATAACTTCGATATCAATGATGTAATAATTTGAAATAATTTTAAAACATTTTTAATTTATCCAACACTCATACAAAGAAGCATGAAGATCCAAAAAGACGCGAGAAAAACTAAACCACTCATTACATCAGTTGGGTACATGGTGATGTCTCTAGCAGCTACGCTAGGAGACTCGCGAGAAACGTACTACACGTAGGTAGTTCTAGCAAAAGGGGTGGACAACTACTCAGCATCATGTTGAGTCTGGTCACTTGGCCATACAGGGCCCATCATCTCCCGATCTGATACTACTCTATACCATCCCTAGAGGCTGGTCCAAACTGTAAGCTGCGGGAGGTATACCGATGCCAGAAGCCTGGATCTGCTCGTCAGTCATCTGAAGGTGAGAGACTTAACGATGGGCCTCCTCGAGCTGAGGGGTGGACACTGCCTGTCCACTAAGTCCAGTGGTGGGACATCCTCTCAAGGTGAGGCGAGATTGCCCTAGCTCGAATGTCTCAACTCTGACCCTCTTAGGGCACTTAAGGGAAGCTCGTCCTGCAGCTCCTCGTACTTTCTGACTCTCTTGCGATCTGACCTCTTCCAAGCTTCCATAGTGTGTTTGAGCTTATCCATGAGGTATGCTGTCTTGTGAACATAGTTGATCAGGTGTCCCTGGTTGTAGCTAGCAAGAGTGTACTCCTGCAGCAACTTCTCATGTTGAGCCTTGCACTGCTCACGGAGTTTGTCCCTGTAGGCAGTATCTTGACTCTTTTCCTAGAATCTCTTTGCAATGTCTTCGTTCTTCTCAGCCATAGTGGTCTCAAGCTCCTAGATATTCTTGTTGAGATGACTATTGTGGATTTGAAGCTTATCCATCTCGCTCATCAGACTACTGATCTAATCCTTGTGAGTGTGTTCTTTGCATGCTATCTCACGCTCTAAGTCCGCAATCTTTTGCTTCCATGCTGCCTCCTTACCTTCCGAACTGCGGATCCTCTCGTCAACTTCCATTAGGTAGAGACAATCATGGCATCCCTTTCACTCCAACTCAGCAATGTACATTTCCTAGCACTGCATGTACATCATAGAGGCGCGGTGGCAGGGGTTGCGGTCAACTCTGGTATTCTGTTCGATGTAGATGACCTCCCCCCAAGTACCCTGCTGAACATCGAGGGCACGAGGAAGCAGACGAAAGCGACTTTCCTTCAGATAGTCAGCTCCGTTGCGCAGCACAGTGCGAAGTGCCTGGCACGAAACGGTCTGAACACACATGCCGGTGTCATTGTCGAAGGCGAAGTCAGTGAAGGCGGTAACTTTGGGCAGGTTCATGCTTGCAGGCACGTTGATGTTGACTGCCTTGTGTAACATCCCAGATGTTAGTAAGCAATTAAAATTATAATCAAGTTCATTATTAAGAATAATCATTTAGCATCATGACATAATTGCATTCATGTTTTAATCATGTCTTTTATGTGGTGCTTTGTTTTATACATGAAATGATGAGTTGATTGCTACTTAAAAACTATTTTCAAAACCTTGTTTTATCCCTTTTTCTATATTTTAAAATCTATAAGGAATTTTGAGATACTCTCAAAATATAGTTTGTAGATCTTGAAAGGAGCTACAATATTGGTATTCAAAGTTTTTCAAGTTACCAAAAATAATTTTGAATAAAAGTAAAAATACAGTTTTCCAACACTTATTCCCTTTTCAATTTAAATTCATATTTCAAAAATTATTCAAAATTTGGGAAAACTTTCTCTATGAAAAGTGTTTGGTTTGATAATATGAACATTTCATAGATTGGAAGATTTTCAAGTTGTTTAGAAAAAAATAAAAAGTAATTTCAAATGTTTGCTTCTAGAGAATTGGCCCTTTTCGCATTCTTTTTAAATTTGAATTCATATTTCAAAATCTGTGCAGAATTTGAAAATGTTTCTTAAATGAAAAGTGTAGCTCTTGAAAAGTTATGCAAATGATATTTTTGGAGATTTTCAAGTTCTTATATAAATTTGGGAGTAATTTGTATTTTAAACCCAGTGGCAATTCTGTAAATAACTTAAACAGCACCTAACCCTATCGGCGAACGCCATGGCCGGCTTCGCATCGCGCGCCGCCGTCCACCGCCGCGCCTTCCCGGCCGCCCGAGCGTTTTCGGATGCGAGAAACTTCACCGTCGCCGTGTCACTTGCTCCTTCATCGCCCCGAGCTATAAATACCGACCGGACGTAGCCGTTCTTTTCCTTTCTTCCTCCCGCCACCGCCGCCGACGACCTCGCTCCGCCGTCGAAATTCGCTGTCGACGCTCAACCTCTGTCCAATTGCTCTCGCCCAAAGCTCCGCAACTTCCTCACGGTCCTTTTGGGCCAGTCCGTGCTTTCTTTCATCGCCCGAGCTGCCTGCACGCAGTCTTCTTTCCCCGCGGCCGGTCAGTCACGCCGCCGCCGCCATTTCCGTCGTTTGCCGTCGCCGGAGGTGAAAATATTTTACCTTCGACCCTTTTATCGTGCTCTCCGTGTTATCCTGCGTCTGATGCGTACCTTGGGTTGGGCAGCGCATTACCGGAGGTCACCGTGCCGTTGTGCCATCGGAGCGCCGCCGCCGCCATCACCGCCGTCGACCGTAGCAACCCAGCCACTCCGGACCTCCCTTAACGTGCGCATCAGCGCCGTGGTGAGCTCCTGCGCCTATTCGTGTCATCAATTTCATCCATTTCGCATCGAGAGTTGTTGAAGTGCAGTCCGGAGTCGTCGGAGTCCTGCTCGAGGGCTCGGCCGACGAAGTCGAGGGGGTGACGGTCGAGGTGCGGACTCGAATCGAGGGGTCGAGTCGAAAGGTGCACTATTCTCGAGGGTAGTCGAGGGGTGCACAGTTGTCGAAGGAGTCGATTCGAAGGGTGCACTGTTCTTGAGGGTATTCGAGGGTTGCACTGTTCTCGAAGGGGTCGAGTCGAGGAATCGAGTCGAGGAATCGAATCGAGGAATCAATTCGAGGGGTCGAGTCGAGGAACCGAGTCGAGGGGAGGCTCGTTCGTCGGGCGGAGTTCCGTCCTCGAGGGGAGGCTCGTTCGCTGGGGGGAAGTCTCGTCTTCGAGGCTGGTCCATTCGCTCGACCGGAGTTCCGTCTTCGAGAGGATGCCCGAATTGTAACCTCGAAGTGTACAGTACCTAACCGATCGATAGACCCTCGAGCAGGCTTTAGCTTCGAGCCGTCATAGACCGTCCGTGAGTTAGCCCGGCATGCTTTAGCCTGCGAGCCCTCGAGCGTCGTTAGCTAGCTCGTTGGACTCCACGTGTTGAGCTGAGTCTGATGGACCAGACCATGTCGCCGGAGACCTCACCGACGGCAAGAAATCGACGGTCAACCGCCGCGCGGCCGTCGGTCAGCGCGGGGTTACTGTGCCGATTTTCTTTTTCTATTTTCAGAAAATGATTTAAATGCTATTTTCTTTGAAAATTCATAGTAAATCATATATAGCTCCAAAAATTCTGAAAATTTTTGTGAATGTTCTTTATGATATTATCTACCTAGGAAAAATATGAAATGCCAAATTTGAGTACTTTTTGTATATGTTAAAATTATCCCTTTTAATTGAAAAATGGACCTTCAATGATTTTTAATAATTAAAATGATTGGCCTTTAATTCTGAAATTTGTTTTGCCATTTAATTAGGCTAAGAGCTTTCTAAAATAAAATTTTGGGCTTAATTTGACAACTTTAATTTTTATGTCTTTATTTAATGCTTTTAAATAATTTATCAACCTCTTAATCTGATCATGCATCCATCGAGCATCATGTTTACTATTCCATCATGTAAAGCATATTAATTATCGAATAGTTTCCGTTAACGGAGAGTTAACGTATCACTCAGATTCGAAGGACGAGCAAATTCAAGAATCGGGAGTTGATCCGGATTTCGAGACCGTCTACCCCGAACATCAAGGCAAGCCCCGGATGCATCTAAACCCTATTCTATTTATAAATGTTTTACTGCTTCAGCTCTGGTATGTTGCATTCAGTAATAGGAGTTGAGTGAAAACCCACAAAATTGCATTACCTGTCTTATTCCTTATCCCTTGTTACCTAATGAAAGATAAGTAGTAATGCTTAGCCCTGCTCATTTATTTATTTATTCAAAGGCAGAAGAATGAAAAAGATGAGATTGGTTTTATTGTTGGAATCTTGATGATAGTAAGAAATCGAGTCCGGACGGCGAACTTGCACTGGGAATGGAGTCCCTCTGTAGTGTTCTCGTCTGTTGATGCCCTAGGTCCCGTGCGTTGGTGAACTGTATGATATCGAGAATGTAGAAATCCACATGCATGAAGTGGTATACGGATGGTTGGAGCCGTGTATGCCATGGAGTGACCTAGCGTGGGGTCAGAGAATCCCATCTGCTGTCATAGTGTGTTTTACTGTGGGGTTAAGTTCCCATGTATCTCGGTACGCTGGGCCGCAGAGCTCACGTGTATCATGTGGTGATATATGGCTGAGGTTGTTATCCCGGTATATCGGTGTACCTGGGGTGCTTCGGAGTTAAAGTCTCCGGTATGCCCAGTCGCCTAGGTCCCAGCTGGGTATGGAAATGGATTCGAATCGCCGTTGCTTCTCGGAGAAGAAGACTCGATCGTTGTTCATCATCGTAGTAACAACTTGAACAAAAGTTAAGATTCAATAATGAAGTTGAGTGATAATGGGAGTTAGCCCAAGCAAACTTCTCTTTCTATAAAGCTTTTACGCAAAATTTCTTACCTCCTACAGACCTTACCTTGTCCCTCTAGCCTGCATTTCTGTTTTCTCTACCCTTCTCTTTCGTCGGGTCAGTCTTGTTGAGTACTTTGTACTCAGGGTTTGTTGAACCCCTGTTGCAGGTGCTAATTGGTGTTTAAATCAAGTTCATGTCGGTGGGCTCGACATGATCTGGTTGTCCCCTCCCGACTTAGGCGTTCCACCTAAGTTGACTTCTGAAGTTCTTCTCTGCTTCCGCCGCTTCCGCAATCAAAGTCAAGTTTGTAAAAGTTAACTTTTTCATATATTTTGTAAACTTAATGTTATTACTCTTTCGCACTCTGATATATGTTTTATCATAAATGTTGTAATGTTGTAGCTACTCCTTTGTTGATCCTGGTATGAGTTGACAAATGTGGTTTAATCGGGGTCCTTTAAGGGCACCCGACAGAGCTTTCTAAGTTATCTGGAACACATGCATGGCTATCAGAAGTCTTGGAGACAATGATAGGTGCGTGTGGGCCATATAATTTAGGAGGTTCTGCCACACCTTGTAGTCCTCGATGCCTTCTCCAAGGTTGGGCTTGCCGCGGCAAAGGTACTTGACGTTCTCCACGGGAACACCAAGCTCGGTGAGAACCTCACGAAGCACATGAGCGTAGCCTCCATGCTCCGTCCTGTCGAGTCTGAACTCAATGACATCCATCGGCGGTAATGGACCAAATGACAAGTTGGGGTCCATCTGTAGCTGACACGAGAAAGAAGTTAGAAAAGTTACAGAGAGAGGTAAGCCATGCATAAAAGCGTATGCAGTGGTCGGTGTATAACTGAGAGATTTCAAGATTTTCCTAATTCTATTGTCCAATCCTCTGGGTCTCATCCTAGGGTCAAGCATGGCTCTGATACCAACTGAAACATCCTCAATTTTCTATGAAGGGAAAATGCACCGAATGGCGGATAATATAATAGTTCAAAGCATTAAACCATCTCATTATCTCGCAACAGTCGATACAGGATCCATACACCGAATAAAAGAGTACAATTAGGGAGGATTACATAAATAGTTTGCCGCCACACTGGCGGAACCATTAGAGTAGCAGCAGCCTCTGAAATGGCTGCAGAAGGCGGAAGTACAATAAACCTCCAAAAGAAGCCTGAGCATAGGTACGAGACGTCTACTCCTCCTCATCGTCATAGTAGTAGTCGGGCTCACCTGCCAAATAATTTTCAGTACGGTTTGTACTGGCCACATCTCCCACCCTATGCTTTGCTTTTGCTATGTAGTATTTATTGGGATACAAAGGATGTAATCAATTTGACCTAATATGTGACTGTAGTTTCCTATGCAAGCAGTGACCAATATTATATAATATAATTCATCAAGTTTTAACCCATCTCATCCACATATCCACCCCATTCCATGACCATCACGCACATCTCACCCTCTCGCACTCAGTCGACAGGTCCAACTCCCTTTCAGAGCCTGTCTCAGCGGCTCACAGCCGGAAGAGTAACACCAGGAGGAGAAATAGAAGGACTCCTCTCACTACTCCCGAGAAGCATGGGTCTTAGGAAAAAGCCATACCAGTGGCTCGCGGACTATATATATAGATTCAGAAACTCTGCAGAGCGTGTACTCCCATAACCACAAGATCACTATCATCGGCGGTGCCCTGCCTAAGCTGATTCTGGCTGCTTTCTAACCGGTGCGATGCCACCCTACCAGTCAGTACTGGGACATCCCGGATAGGTACCATCGACACACTGAGACTGTGAGACATAGTACCGGGCCCCCGTGGTCACTATGCTGTCTAAGGAGGGTGTGGGTCTCCACGCCCGTACCTGCCGACACTATCTGCTAACAACCTAGTAGTAGTGGCACCGTCCTAGCTAGTTAGACATCCGTCTCTTGCCCATACAAGAGCGAGTGGTGAGCACGTAAGTCCCAAGGTTTTGGTCCTTAAGAGATATCAGGTCCTAGGGGGATCAAACAGGATTATCTTCCCTTAGGGACTACAACAGTCTATGCTACAACAGCACCTCCTACCCGGGGCTTCGCTCCATGAAGGTTCTCACCCTCGGGATCTCCTTATACCTCTCAATGTGCTCGCCACAAGCACCTCACATAGGAATGCCTAGAACACATCCCCCGGCAAGACTCGCCCACATGGCTCGTTGTAGAATCCTGTCCGATCGACTCATCCCTCACCACACACACAGGACGCACGCAGCACTCTCCCCAAGTAAAGTGGCACCATGTGCCTTAACCACATAACCATACTCTCCACCACGCATCACATCACACAGATATAAGCGTAGTAGAAGTAAAGTATTATAAGTAAATAAACATGCGTCTAGCCTATCGGCAGGTGTGCAGGAGTAAGGTTGCGACAAGGTAAAGGCTCATCAAGCAGTTCTACCATGCAACCTATCATCAGGTGATATTCATAATTAAAGCATTAGCAAGCTAGATATTATGCCATGCGTAATAGGATCTATGAGGTTGGGTGGGGTGTGGCACCTGCGAAGTCGTCACCGAGCTCCTCCTCGTACTTGTAGTCATCCTCCTCAAGCTGATCCTCCTCTGAAACGAGACATAATAGCCGTGTCAGTGGCTCCTATAGAGTCAACATAAAGAAGCAATAAAATTCAATAACTCCAAATGCACTCATACACAAGCCTATTATGTAGAGCTCATTTTTATGAAAATTTGGACACTTGGTTCATATTTTTCGGAGATCGTATGAAGAAGTTATGAATTTCTGAAGTTTATTCTATTTTCCAAAAAAGAAAAAGGGTAGATTAACCAGAGGCTGACACGAGGCGGCTTCTGATTGGGTCACGTGGCGTGTGGGTACAGTGCAGCTGTAGCGGTGCTGACGTCATGCTGACGTCAGCACTGACGGGGGACCCAGTTAGTGGCTGACAGGTGGGGCCCACGGATCTGGTCACTGACAGGTGGGGCTAGGTCAACGGTCAACGTTGACGGTCAATGGTCAACGTTGATCGGGCCTCGATCAGGCCTTGGCGGGCCTGGGTAGGGCTGGATCTGGGCTAGGTTGTGCCGGCCCGACCCGGACACGTGTCGAGCGGAAAGGCAGGCCGCGTGTTGGGTTGGACCTCCATCGGGCTGAGTCCTTGGTGCTCTGGCTCACGGACTCGGTTCACGGTGCACCAGAGACTGGGAGGCTAGGTGGCGTTACGTGGTTGGTCCAGCTGGGTCCTGCGTGGAAGACGCGCTGCACACGGGGTAGGGGAAAAATTCCCCTTCTTCGCCGCGCGTGCACACTACGGCATGGCGGCGCCTGGCAGGCGACGGGTGGCGCTGCGCTTTCGACCGGCTCGAGCGGCTAAGGCGGCGGCGGCAGCTCTATGTAGGCTAGGCTGGCATGGCTGCAGGCTAAAGCGGGCAAGCGAGGGCTCCTGCTCGCCGGCGCACACACGGCGGTGGTGCCGAGCGGCGTGAACACAGCGGCGAGGCGATGGAATGCGCGGGAGACGGCTTGGACTAGCGCGCTGGGTTCGCGGAGCTATTGCGAACGAACTGGGTGCTTTAATTTGGAAAAAGCGGCTCCCAGGCCGGTGGCGGGTAGCAAGGCACGGTGGCGGCCGGCGGCGACGGCGAGGTCTAATTTGCCGGCAAGACCTGGCATTGGCCCCCATCTTCCCCTCCATTCCTCGATTGGAGCAGCTAGGAGCTCCTGGACCTACCTACTATGGTGAGTGGAGGCTCAGCGGAGGCGCACACGGTGTGTTGGCCGCGACGGCGCTCCGGCGACCGAAGTCCGGGGAGACCAGGGCTGCAAAGGTGCATGGCCCCTCTGTGGTCCATGCGGCTCTCGAGAAGTTGCCCGGAAGGTGTCTTAGATCAGGGTGAAGCTATTCGCGGGGTCGATGAAGCCCGAGACTAAGTGCAACGGCGGAACACGGGCGGTGAGCTGGCCAGTGGACATGGATGCGAGCTTGAGCGGCTCACCTTGTGTGGTTGTGGATGGGTGAAGCAGGTGATGAGGTGGCGAGTCCGATGAAGGGAAGTAGAGTCGGGGCATCGAGCTGGTGGGGCGGTGCTCCGAGGTCCTCCTCCGGCGCACAGACAGCGGCAGTGGCGGCGGACAGCGACGGTGCTCCGGGGCGTGCACTGGCTTCCGTTCTTCCTCCCTCTTCCTCACTCTCTCTGGTGTGGTCAGGGAAGGCGTGGAGCTTACCGGAGATGGCGCGGAGTTAGGAAACCCTAGCGCACCGAGCTCTCTTCTTATAGCCATGGCGGGCGGCTGCCGACGGCGTGGATGGGAGATGCCCATCGGATGGCTATGCACGACCACAGTTAGGGTTAGGGTTTAGAGAAAGCGCGGCGTGGCTGGGCAGCTGGATGGATGGCGTGGATTGCGGTCGTACCCGGGCGGACGGCGGAGGCGCGCGAGGACAGAAATGGTGCGGCGAACGCGACGCGCGGTCGACAGAAATGGGAAGGGAAGGAGCTGACAGGCGGGGCCCGTGTGTCAGCGAGAGAAAAGGGAAGGCAGGGCATGGGTGATGGCAGCATCCTTGCTGGGCCGCCTTGTTGGGCCGACGGCCGGCGAATGGGTGGGCGCGGTGCGCGCGAGCGAGCGGGCAGTAGGCCGGCCTTGTGGGCGAGCGCGCGACGCTGGCGGGCTGGGGCGGAGTGCCATGGTGGGCCGCGGTGGTCTGTTGGGCTGAGCGCGCGGGCGGGTGGCGAGAGTGGGCGGCCGGCTGACGGCGAGGATGGGCCGTGCGGTGAGCAGGCCGAGCAGGCCGGTGACGGCTTCATTGGGCTGCTTTTGGCCTTTTCTAATTTCTCCTTTTCTAATTCCTTTTCTTTTTATTCCTAAACCCTTATCTCAAATGCATCATGGTTATGCTAAAGAAAGGGGTTAGTGACCATGGTGCACTCATCATGGTGGGTCCCTTAGGGTCTCTAGGTCATGATGGATCCATTTCTGGAGTTAGCAGCCATATATATATACATGTGATAATAGGTTATTCAATTTTATTAGTCATCACATAAAATCGATAAGAGGCAAAACATACTCTGGTAATTAAATGCAATGCTCATGCTAACATTAGGCGCTACTTGTGCACTATCAGGTGTTTGCCTACATGTCACTCGCCAAACATTGGTATACTTTGGAAAAAATTTTGAAAGCCCGTATTTTCGGTGACCGGATTTCTAGGGTTGTTACAGGGGGTACAAGAGGTTGCCCTGAGAGATCGTCTCCTTCTATGACATGGGTATAGTCAACTAGGATACATTCAGATTGTTAGAAAACAAGCATGGATATCAAATCATAGTATGGATTGTTTCATAGAGATTTGTAAGTTGATACCAACCTTGCCAACTTTC
>CM041638.1:21188740-21199186 GCA_023333625.1 Bothriochloa decipiens
AGATTTGTAAGTTGATACCAACCTTGCCAACTTTCATTACTGTTCTGTAGGTGGGGGGATACAGGAGGTTGCCCACAGAGATTGTTTCCTTCTCCGGCATATGTATCGTCAACTAGCAAACATTTAGATTGTTAGAAAACAAGCAATGATATCAAATCACTAGTGTTAATTGTTTCATAGAGATTTGTAAGTTGATACCTAGCCAACTTTCATTATTGTTCTGGAGGTGGGGAGATACAGGAGGTTGCCCAGTGAGCTGGTCTCCTTTGACAGCATGGGTATGGTCAACTAGCATATATTCTAATTATTAAGAAACAAGCATGGATATCAGATCGCTAGTGTGAATTGCTTCATAGGCATTTGCAAGTTAATACTAACCTTCATAACTTGGACAAATGTTCTGTCTGTGGGGGGTGAGGTAGTATGACCCAGGAGATTATCTCTGGCATTGCTGCCATCATCTAGCATACATTTAGATCTAGATGGGGAGGTGGTAGGATGAGTAGAGAGACCATCCAGAGCATGGGCACCAGCATCTAGCATACATTCATATTCAGATTGTTATAAGTATAGTAACATGTATATCAAATAGCTATTGTAAATCTATTGATAGACATTTGTAAGTTAATACAACATTGGCAACTTTCATTAATGTTCTGTGGGTGAAGCGAGATGGGGCTTTGCTCATAGCGACCCTCTCCTTCTCTGGCAACAGTATGGCCTTCTGGCTGAGAGTAGCCATCCACAGAACTAGGGCTGCCGACGTCCTTATTAATGTCTCCAGATGAATCATGAAGACTGAATCCACTGCTGGCGGGTGCGATGGCTCTTGCTGACTGAGAATTCTCTTCATCTACTACTGATCTATACTGCTCTTTATTTCTACTAATGGACTGGGTTTGACAGCGCCCTTCCAAAGGTGGTGTGGTCAACAACCGCTTCAAATTCCTTCGACTATGATTCATATCAGTGGTGTCTTTTGTCCTGCTGGCAGAGCTTCCTTTATGCCTTCTTAGACCAACACACTAAATTTGGGGACACAAACTTTGGCAACAAGCATGTGGTATGTAAATATTACATTGGTATCCAAACAGAAAAGGATTAAATTGCTACATACCCACCCACCTACATCCCCCAAGACCCTCGCTCCCCTCACCCTCAAAATGCAAGAGGCACTGGCTAAGCGTCTAATTCTGAATCTGTTCCATCTCATAAATTCTACCAACTAACTCCACAGGAGACAAAGGTTCTGGCTCCACAGGTATCAGTTCTTGCATCTTTAAAAGATTCCTCGTGATGTTTTCATTACATGCTCGTTCATAAGGATTTAGCTCCTCATGTAGATTACAAAGGCACTTATAATAAACTAAAGACTAATGATTATATCAAATGCCAACACAGAAGAGCAGGGGTGTACAAATAAGCGCCAAATTACAGCTTATGTGGAGATCATTGATCCAATAAAAGACAGATGCAACTACAATAATCTCAGGTTCAACCACCTCAGTGTAGCAAACATCATAAAAAGGGATCTTGGTACCTGTTCCTCCGCCTTGACTGGCTGGTGTTCGTTGTCGGCACCTAGGTCTCATCGTCGTC
The DNA here is from genome assembly GCA_023333625.1 of Bothriochloa decipiens. NCBI lineage: Eukaryota > Viridiplantae > Streptophyta > Magnoliopsida > Poales > Poaceae > Bothriochloa > Bothriochloa decipiens. Next base: position 21,190,340 of record CM041638.1, read on the forward strand.
ACGGAGCTGGTGCCGTAGGCGTTGACGATGGGGTGCCGGATCCGGATCTGGCTAGGGTTCGAATTCGATGGATGGCAACGGGTGCCGAGGCCAGGGATCCAGATCTAGAGTCAAGCTGCTACGGCAATGGCGCCTAGCACTTGAAGTGGGGTGGGCATAGCAGCTGTAACATCCCTAAAAATTCAAACACCGAAAACACGGGCTTTCAAAAATTTTTCTTAAGTACACCAGTGTTTGGTGAATGTCATGTAGGCAACCATCCAATAGTTGCACAAGTAGCACCTAACACTAGCCTGAGCATTGCATTTATGTTGCCAGAGAATGTTTTGCCTCTTATCTATCTTATGCGATGACTAATAAAATCAGAAAACCTTATCATCGCATGTATATATATGCCCGCTAACCATGGAAATGGATCCATGACCACTGTAAGACCCTAGTGGACATACCATGGTGTGTGCAACATGGTCACTAACATGTTTAACAAGGATTTTTGACATGGTTTGAAAAAGAAATAGAAAAGATATAGAAAAGGATTTGGAAAAAAGAGAAAAAAGAAAAGGCCAAAGCAGCCCAGAGACCCGCCACCGGCCTGCTCGGCCCGCTCACCGCGCGGCCCAGCGCGCGGATCAGCCGCTCGCCCGCTCTCACCGCTCGCCCGTGCGCTCGGCCCACCGTGGCCCACCAAGGCACTTCGCCCTGGCCTGCCGGCCGCCCGCGACGCCCGCGCCCGCCACGGCCTGCCGACCCCACAAGACGGCCTGCCAGCGCCGCACGCTCGCCCACATGACTGGCCTCACACCGCAGCCCGCAAGAACGACCCAGCAAGGGCCTGCTAACGCCCATGCCCGCGCCTCTCCCCTCCTCTCTTGCCGACAGGCGGGGCCTGCCTGTCAGCTGCTACTTTAGGCCGCCCGCCCGTCGAGGCCGCCATTCCAGAAGTGGAACGGTGCAGCTCCGTCGTCCGCCCGCGTTCGGCTGCATGCTAAGCCATCCATCCCACCCGTCCGCTTGCACCTCGCCTCGGCCAAACCCTAAACCTAGCCGCTCACGCGCCCGGCCGCCCAATGGGCATCTCCCATGCGCGCCGTCCGTCGCCGTCGCCATGACTATAAAAGGGGGACCATCCCTGCCTCTAGGGTTCCCCCATGTCAGCTACCACGAGGTAAACATTCCACCACGCCGCCTCACGCCTATCTAGCTAGAGGAAGAAGTAAGAAAGCAAGAGGGGGGAGCAGCAGAGCAAGCCGGATCGCCGCCGCCACCGCTCGCACACGCAGGGAAGCCCTGGCAACCTTGACTCGACCCACAGACAGAGCCGCTCTGCCTCACCTTCGTCAAGCCACCACCAAGCCCTCACCGCCTCGCCTCGGCCGTTGCCGCGCAGGTGACATCACCTGCCATCGTCCCTGCTCTGTCATGGCCGCCGCCCAGAGCGCCGTCGTCTTCCCACTCACCCAACTCCCCTCTCTTCTCATCAACTCGACCAGTGTGTCCGCGCTAGCCTAGGACGCCATTTTGGCAACCTTTCGTGGGCCGGCAAGAACCACAGAGGAGCCTGGCACCTTTGCCGGTTCTGGTTCGCCCGGACCTCGGCCGTCGGAGCGCCGCCGCGACGCCCGTCATCACGCGCGCCCGCCAGGCCCTGTTGCCGCGTAGTAGAGCAATTCGAGCTCTGAGCTGCTCGAGACAGGAGATGATGGAGGAGAAGATGACGCGCCGCCGGTGAATTTGACCCTAGCACCGCCGTCCGCCGCTGTCGAGCTTTTTGACGCCGACCTTTTTGCTAGGAGGCAAATTCCCCAAATTCTAGCCTTTTTCTTGTACGCTGTGACCCTGCGACCCCGTTGTGCTGATCAAAGACGAGTTCTGTGCACCGTAGCACCCTGCCGCTGTGACCTCACCGCTGGCCGCCGCCGACGCGTGTGCGCCGACATGACATGGGCCCGCATGCCAGCTTGAGCCCCACAGCCGCCTCCGCCAAGCCTCTGCACAACCCTAGCCGTAGCCCTGCCTGGCCCACACCGCTCGCTGCCGCTGTTCGCCTGCATGACACCGATGATGTGCCGCGCCAGCTGCCGCGTGTGCAAGGCAGAAGGGGAAATCTCCCCTGGTGCACCGCGCCCTCCACGTGGGGCCATGCTGGACCAATCACGGACAGCCACGCAGGCCACCAGTCTATGGAGCACCGTAGACCAAGCCCAGCCAGATAGCGTCGTGGACTCAGCCTGATGGAGATCCAACCCGCCACGCGGCCTACCTTCCTGCTCAACATGTGTCTGGGTTGGGCCGGCCCAACCCGGCCCAGATCCAGCCCTGACCAGGCCCGCCGAGGCCCGGTCGGCGTTGACCATTGATCGGTCAACATTGACCGTTGACCTGGCCCCACCTGTCAGTGACCAGACTCATGGGCCCTACCTGTCAGCCACTGACTGGGTCCCCCGTCAGTGCTGATGTCAGCATGACGTCAGCATGACATTAGCTCCACTGTGCCCGCACGCTACGTGGCCCAATCAGAAGCCGCCACATGTCAGCCTCTGGTTAATCTGCCCTTTTTTCAGAAAATAGAATAAACTTCGGAAATTCATAACTTCTTCATACGAACTCCGAAAATATGAACCAAGTGTCCAAATTTTCATAAAAATGAGCTCTACGTCATAGGCTTATGAATGAATGCATTTGGAGTTATTGAATTTTATTGCTTCTTTGTGTTGACTCTATAGGAGCCACTAACGCGGCTATTATGTCTCGTTTCAGAGGAGAATTAGTTTGAGGAGGACGACTATGAGTACGAGGAGCTGGGTGAAAACTTCGCAAGTGCCACACCCCACCCAACCTCGTAGATCCTATTACGCATGGCATAATATCTAGCTTGCTAGTGCTTTAATTATGAATATCACCCAATGATAGGTTGCATGGTAGTACTGCTTGAAGAGCCTTTACCTTGTCGCAACCTTACTCCTGCACACCCGCTGATAGGCTAGACACATGCTTATTCACTTATAATGCTTTACTTCGACTACGCTTATATCTGTGTGATGATGATGCGTGGTGGAGAGTATGGTTATAAGGTTAAGGAACGTGGTGCCACTTTACTCAAAGAGAGTGCTGCTTGTGTCTTGGGTGTGTGGTGAGGGTTGAGTCGATCAGACAGGATTCTACGATGAGCCATGTGGGCGAGTCTTGCCGGGGAATGTGTTCTGGGCATTCCCGTGTGAGGTGCTTATGGCGGGCACATTGTGAGGTATAAGGAGATCTCAGGGGTGAGAACCTTCGTGGAGCGAAGCCCCGGGTAGGAGGTGCTATTGTAGCACGGACTGCTGTAGTCCCTAAGGGAAGATAATCCTGTTTGATCCCCCTAGGACCTGATATCTCTTGAGGACTGAAACCTTGGGACTTACGTGCTCACCATCGCTCTTGTATGGGCGGGAGACAGATGTCTGACTAGCTAGGACGGTGCCATTACTACTAGGTTGTTAGCAGATAGTGTCGGGAGGTACGGGCGTGGAGACCCACACCCTCCTTAGACAACATAGTGACCTCGGAGGCCCGGTACTATGTTTCACAGTCTCAGTGTGCCGGTGGTACCTATCTGGGATGTCCTAGTACTGAGTAGTAGGGTGGCACCGCACCGGTTAGAAAGCAGCCGGAATCAGCTTAGGCGGGGCACCGCCGATGATAGTGATCTTGTGGTTACGGGAGTACACGCTCTGCAGAGTTTATGAATCTATATATATAGTCCGCGAGCCACTGGTATGGCTTTTTCCTAAGACCCACGCTTCTCAGGAGTAGTGAGATGAGTCCTTCTATTCTCCCCCTGGTGTTACCCTTTCGGCTGTGAGCCGCTGAGACAGGATCCGAGAGGGAGTTGGACCTGTCGATTGAGTGCGAGAGGGTGAGATGTGTGTGATGGTGATGGAATGGGAAGGATATGTGGATGAGATGGGCTAAAATTTGATGAACTATGTTATATAATATTGGTCACTACTTGCATAGGAAACCACAACCATATATTAGGTCGCTTGATTATATCCTCTGCATCCCACCAAATACTACATAGCAAAAGCAAAGCATGGGGTGGGAGATGTGGCCAGTACAAACCGTACTGAAAATTATTTGGCAGGTGAGCCTGATTACGACTATGACGATGAGGAGGAGTAGACATCTCATTCCTACACTCAGGCTTCTTTTGGAGATGTATTGTACTTTCGCTTTCCGTAGCCGTTCCAGAGGCTGCTGCTACTCTGACGATTCTGCCAGTGTGGCGACAAATTATTTATGTAATTCCCCCTAATTGTACTATTTTATTCGATGTATGGATCCTGTATCGACTGCTATGAGATAATGAGATGGTTTGATGCTTCGAACTATTATATTATCTGCCATTCTGTGCATTTTCCCTTCATGGAAAATTGAGGATGTTTCAACAGTGGGCGCCGGGCCGCACTGCTTGAAAGTTTGAAAGTGGAGAAGGAGGCCGGAGCAGGAAGAGAGACAGGTGTGGCTACAAAAATGGGAGATGGGGATGAAGAAGGCCCGTCTTTGCACTTTTATGTGGCCACCACAATACCACAAATGCCCTTGTCTTTAGTGAACATATTTTCAGCGTGGAAGGGCAAAGCAGAGACATCTACGTGTTGGCGGGCACGGAGCAAAAATTTTGCCCAGAAGTCAAACCTTTGGGTGGGAAGACCGCCCCGTCTACTCTCAAGCATAGACCGCCATATATTCTGCATTTTTTAATAGGAAAATGTTTACGATCAGAGAAAGTCCCCAGCTCCATGAATTTAACAAGCTGGATAGCACGTTGGTGGCCAGCGACGTCGTGGACTCTCTCACTACCAGAGTAGGAAATGTGTCAATCCTAGACTACTTGTTGATGTGAGTTTTAGTTTATTTGTTATTTTATTTATTCTTTTATCTGCATTTCAATCGAGGATAGGATACGAGCCTAGGAAATATGTTAGTTCACAAAAAATAAAAACAACATGTATTTCAACTACCAGTTACATACGCTTTCACCCCGATCAGAACCGCTTTCATATGTCCACCACTATTTGGCTTATCAGAGAAGCCATGCTTGTGTACCAGCCTCTTATGTAATATTTTCTTCTCATGGCCATCTCCATCAGAAGATGCTTTAGCCAAAGCATGACTTAGCGCGTCATTCTACTTCCAGTTCCTCAACCCTGCATAGTGGATGCAAAGCTTGACTTTTGCGAACACAACAAAAAATTAATGTGAAAAACCAATGGCATACATAACTATACTAAATTATTGAAATTCTTCCCATAGTTCTAAATCGTCTCATGAGTACCTTCGCAAATTGGGAATCTGACAATCCTCTTGGTTCACTGGTCCTCCATAAAAAGCAATTGTACCTGTTGACCTTCCTCGTCTCCCTCACTGTCTGTGGAGTTGGCACAAGGAGACCGTGTGACATGCAGATTATAGCCACACAGCAAGGCCCTGATCATGTACAGCATGACAGCATCGATGCATGCGTACCTGATCTGGTCGCCGCTCAGGATCTTGTCATCCCAGTCTTCAAAATGTGTGTTGGTCTTTTTATTCACGATGACCACGCCCAGTAACATATCAGTGAGCTCTACAAGGCTTGGCACTTTGTACCACTCCTTGTCGTGGATCATGAATGGCATCATGGCCTAAAGTTCCACTGTATTGGAAAGTTCAATCTGGTGGCCATCTCGCAGTCAATTGAAGTCATTGGCGAGATCGACACCGATGAAAACATGGCCTTCCTCCACAAGGAACTTCTTGAGGTCATCGGGAATGCTGCCGATGACGCCTATCTAGAAGAGAAGGCACCTATCACCGATGCACATCTAGATGAGGGCTATCTTTCTCTGCTCCTTCTCATAAAACTCCATGTCAAAATTGACAATGACGGCCCAGTGCTCCACGTCATCGCGGACTTCTTGCAGAAAGCGATCCACCATCTTGGATGAGGACGTGATCGTAACCACAAAATCTTTCTCACTGATTTGGACCAGGATTTTCATGTCATCCGTGGAGCAGGAACTGGAGCAGGAGTGGGATGATCTAGTTGTGGCGCACGAGGGAGATGAACTATCGTCCATGGAGCGGGAGTGTAATGATGTAGCAATGGAGCGGGAGGAAGATGAACTATCGCCTGCGTAGCGCACAGGAGCGGGAGCAATTGGGATGAACTGGTGTGGTTCGATGCCTTGATGATGACAAACTAGCAATGCAAGGAGTAGGAGGTTATATAGGAAACACATTAGAGAATCATGATGCGACCCCGCCACCAGTTGCAAAACTCGAAGAACACAATTGCATGCACGCATGGGGAAGATGCACCCGGATCATCGCTTAGTAGCCCACCGCTCATTGGGAAAACTGGAAGGACTCAACTGCACGTGTGGGGAAGATGCACCGGATCATTGCTCAATAACTGTGCACTGATAGCAATGCATGAATTGCCCACCTTCTGACTTGCATCTTGCACCGAGGACACATCTCGCCACATCCTAATGCATAATGATGGAGGAATTAGTATTGAAATGCTATTGTGCATAAGAAAGTCATGCTATTACGCAAGAGAAAGTCCAGCCCCTGTAAAGTAGACCGCGTCGGACAGTATTCTCCATAGTTTATCCTCTTTTTCCTACGATGCTTGTTACTATGTCATTTAGTAGTTTGCATGACTAACTCTATAGCAAAGAGTAATGACGTCTATGACATAAAATGCATGGGAGCACACCGAAGCAAGATTTGTTGAGAAGAAGTGCACGAACATAGACTTCAGAGGGAATGATCACTCAACCACAAATGATCACTCAACCACAGCGGAACGGCTGGTGGTTGTAGCCCTCGCCGCCCCTTTGGACTGCTTCTGCGTGCACCAGTTGCCCACAGAGTGCTCATCGACGCGATCTGGCTGTGGTCTAGTTTTGGACCTTTTCCTTCATACCCAACCATCGGTGTCTCCAGTAGTGCAGGCAGGCAACAACAGTGGACAATGGGACCAGACGCAGGGCATTCGCCAATAGAGCACTTAGTGATGCATCATTCAGCAAATGTCTAGGTCAATGGCATCTAAAAACTTTGTACAGTTTTGTAGTTGTTGAATTTCTCTGGGAATGCCAGAAAGTCCAACCACCAGATATTTCATCTCATAGGACAACATGCGAAGGGTTGTCTGTTTTGAATGTTGTATCAATTAGTCTGCTAGCAAGCCGATAGCATTACACCAATCGTGTTCCTATTGGTGTTGATGCAAAAAGGCGTTGGATCTGCAAACACACCGGGCTAATACCCAAGTTCGATATCAAGGCGTGCCAGTTGATTTGACCTATTAATCGACAAGGATGATAAATTTGAATAAAACCCGAACGAGACGACAGCGATACGCCTGGACGTCAAAGCTCAGAGGATATTTGATAACTGTTGAATAGATCAGGCGAGACGACAGCGATACGCCCAGACGTCAAAGCCTGAATCGTGCTCGATAGACGCGGAACCTGCAAGGTCACCGGAGATCAAGTTGATGCAGCCCGCCGATTCTTGAAAGAACTCGTTGAAAAGGAAAAGGTACTGGTGACGAAGTCGTCGAAAAAGTAGATTGCTTGAAAAGTAGATAAAAGTAATAGATTTATTGTATTTGATTGGTTCCTTCTTTACATTGCCTCTCGGTACATATTTATACCCTGGTACTATGAGTCCTAAACAGACACGATAAAGTATTACCTAAACAAGTCTTATCTCTAAAGAATAAAAAATAATGACTCGTACCAAGGTTGGACTCAAAAGTAAACTATTAAAATATTGGCATAAACATTGCCAGTTTCCTTATCCATTGCTTATGATGAAACCTCCATCGGCGCGCTCCTCATCTCTGTAGATTCCATCGGCAAAACCCATCGATAATGATTCAGCTCTGCTTTCCACGTTCTTCAGCTCTGCTTTCCATCGGCAACCATGCCTCTCTCTCCATCGGCAACAGCCCTCTGGCTCCATCGGCAAAGTACGAGATCAACATGCCCTTTATCGGCAATCATCCATCGGCAACTCAGAAGCAATACTGGAGAATAACCACCTTCTTGCCGATTTAGTTTAGTCTCCCGATCCTTATTGACACGTGCCGAAAAACGGTGTCAACACATGCCCCCCAATTTCGGAGTATAAAATACTTTATGCGCCGAAATTTCCTCCAGGTCATAATTTCCCAAACCGCTTGAACTTCTCCTCGAGAGTTGCGCGCGCGGTAGTGAAGATCCTGTACCAACAGGCCCATATAATGCTTTCTCCGCCATGGCCCATTTTTCATCTGCGATTCAAACCCTAGCTTTTCTCTCTCCAGCGGCGACATCAATAGGCGATCCTTCGACGAACTCGATCATCGGCACTCTTGACGGTGATCCTTAGCTTCCATTAGCATTCTTTGCCTTCTCCATCTTCGTCGCGGCCATGGCTATCCGTTTTGACGTCCCCAAGGTTAGTCTTCTTCTTTTGCCCTTCCTCTGACATTTCATTTCTCTTTCTCTGCGCAGTTCATGACTCTTCCTTATTCCTAATCTTTAATCTCAGGAACTTTGCAATAATCTTCTCATTCCAACACATCAGAATCACTTTATCTGCCTAGGCCCAATGGGAAATCCAGACCCAACCGACATCATAAACGCAGAAACCAATCGAATCCCCTTTAGAGCTCAGAATTTTGACTTGGGATTCTGGACTGATACCTTCCGATCCTGGCCAAAAACCACCAAGGGATGGAAAGATTGGTATTTGAGAGTCGCCAGACCAATGGAGCTATATTGGGCGGAACGCAAATTAGAACAGTGCATCAGAATATCTATTGCC
>CM041638.1:21199196-21386709 GCA_023333625.1 Bothriochloa decipiens
CTGAATGCCTTTATCTTCAAACATGGGCCAGCTTCTCCAACCCTTGCTGATGTGTACATGCTCACTGGCTTGGACATCTCATCTGCCGATGACAACTCATTGTTCCAGCGAAAACCTAAACATCGGCTGACTACCAGGAACATTGGTGGCTGGACTGGTTATATCAGCGAGTATAAGAAATCTGGTTCAGTCAGTCACAGGGAACATTCAGCTTTTTTGAATATGTGGCTTGAGAAATTTATTTTCTACGGCAGAACAGTTGGACCGACCAACATGCACCTTCCTGCAGCAGAGTTGTTGGCTAGTGGCGTCAGACTCCCACTGGGCCGATACCTTCTTGGCTCAGTCTACCATCTCCTCCACCAAGTATCACAAAGGCTGCTGCAAGGCAAATCCATCAGCAACCTGGGGGGCCCTTGGTGGTTCATCAATATGTGGTTGAATGCCCATATGCACAAGTATTTCCACATTGATCTGTTCGCCCAGCAATTCCCTCGAAGTCTTCCTGAAGATTATCAACTCGGGGAAGAAGAATCGGCAACGCGCCCCCCTATCAACTTTGGAGAAGCACTGGAAGTATTACCAGGGGCAGAGGCAAACAGAGTCCAGATCGGCAATCTCTTCCACAGATTCTACATCGGCATCCCTTCTGAGCTTCGGGCCTGGGTCCCATATATTGATGAAGCAGCAAGATTCCCTCTTTCCTTTAACCTTACCGATGAGGCTTTGAACCAGGATGCCGACATTCTTAGTGCAATAATCACCCCTCGTGCCATCCCGGTCAACATATTTGGAAGCGGGAAGAACATTAATCCCACATACGAGTTCTATTATCCATCGACAGCAGCAAGACAACTAGCTTTTGGACAACTGCCCATCAACCTCTGTTTTGCCGATGTGATTAAACCGAGAGAGACTATTGCGACTCGTGTGGATTGGCACAAGATTGTTACTCTCCTTCCCGATGCCGATATATCTGATGTTGATCTGACCAATTGGGTACCGGCTTCCTTCGTAACCGAATCCTTCAAATTATGGTGGCAAGAATGGAAAGAGGAGCTATTCTTTGCATCTCCTCATTTTTACTGGAACCTTATTGATCCCGATCACGCCATCTCTGCTGATGCGGTAAGGGATTCTGCACTTCTTTTACCTTCCCTTTGATTCATCGGCAACTAACCCCTTTTTAATAGGTTGATGACCCAGTTCCAACATTAAGTAAGAGCGGCAAAGTCATACGGTTGCAACCGATCTCCCCGGTATCCATCATCGGCCATAAAGCTCCCTCGCTAGATGCTCCAGTGGGCCATGGTCGTACCAAGAAGAGCACCAAATCGGTCACATTTTTGGCACAGACATCTCAGGTAATCACCTCACTCTCTTGCAGATGCTGATTGCTGTGATTTACTGATTTCATATTTCAGGGCGCGAGTTCTACACCACTAGAACCTTCATTGGTAATTCGCCCTTCATCTCCATCTGCAGCACCTTCATCGCCCCACCTTGTTGTCCTTGATGATTCTCCAGAGGTATTATTTATTCAAACCTTGATTATTAGATCGGCACCTTTACTCATCTGTCTCTCTTGCAGCATCGAGTAATTGCATCGGCAACCGTCCCAAGTGTACCGATTCCTCAGCCATCCATTGCCGATGCCCCCCAGCCGTCCGATGCCGATATCTTAGAGCACAAGCGTAAGGCTTCATCGGGCGAAGAATCACAATCCAAGCGGGCAAGACTTACACCATCTCCATCGCCGTCCTCGCCTCACCCGATATCGCCTGATGTATCTGTGCAGACTTCTCCATTGGCAACTGCTCTTCCATCGGCCATTGCACCCATACAAGGATCTTCATCGGCATCGGTGTCGCAGCAGCAACCAATCGAGGTACCAACACAAGAAACATCATCGGTAATTGTACCTGAGGTTGTTTCTCCGAGCCAAAGGCGAGAGATTGCCTTGAAACAGGTGAGTTAACTCCCTTGGATAACCTTTAACACTTTGGGCTCTTCTGCTGACATCACCTTTTCCTTTTTAGGAGCAAGATTCCCCCGATAGTCTATTTTCCTTTTCTATTAGTGGGATTGTTCCCGATGATGAAGATTCTGAAGAAAGCTCTGCTCCAAACCTTGGAGTTCTATCACCAGAAACCAAGTCAAAGCTGGAGACACTATTATCCTTACTGCAACAGGAGACTTCTTTACTGATCTAGGATTCTGACTCTGCAAGAGCAACTTTTAAAGGAATTCGAGGTCAGATTCCTGCCGATGTTGAGGAAGCACTCTTCCAAGCTGCACATTTGGAGAGTCGGCAGTTGCAGTATCAGAGGGCTGCCCAGCAGATTGCCGATAGAGCCACTTAGGCAAAACTCCAGGAGGACATGATGAAGCACAAGCAACTTGCCGATGAGAAGCACAAAGACATCGATAAGCTAGAAGCCTCTTGTGCAGATCTGGAGGACAAGATTGCTCAGCTATCGGCAAGAAGAGAAGCCCTGCTAGCGAAGCTGAGACAGATTGAAGGAGCCTTGGACGCAGCAAATCATGAGAAGGCCCAAATGCCCGAAGCTGTCAAGACTCTTCAGCAAGAAAGGGACAACCAAGTCCTCAAGACGCTGGCGCTCAAGAAGAAGATCAAGCCAATTGAAGGCAATGCCGATGAAGATGCAAAGATACTGGAGGAAGCTGACCAAATTCGCCTGCGTGCGATATCAACTATCCATTCATTGTTGAACTTGTAAATCTCCCCTTTCATCGGCAATGTGATGTATCGGTAATTTGTAAAACTTCACATTAACGTAGTGCCGATACATTCTTTTTGAACAAGCACTTTATCTATATATATATTTTTATTGGCAAGTGCTAAGAACCTCATCGGCAATAGGAAAACCATGTTGATGTCTACCGATGGACCTTCACTTTTGCGCTTCAGCCGTTATACTTGAGTTTTTGCTCCACGGGAACTTTCCTCTTTGTGCTCACATTGCATCTTCCTCTTTTGAGTCCTCGTTAAACCTTTAGGGCACCATTGAGGAAGCTTCGTCTTCCAGGCGGGTTGATAAATTTTTGCACTTGAACCTGGGCAATTTGTATTGGGATCCCTATAGAGTATTGTTTCATCAGGGACTCCTGCATTGGTCATCTCCTCGAGCTCCTTTTGATTCATCAGCAAACAGTCAGCATGCCTGCCCAGCCTTTCATGTACACTGGTCCTGCCCCCCAGCCGATCATGTACCGATACCCCTTCTCTGATCGGCTTACCAATGTATCTGCTCCGATCACCATAGCGCGGCCTTCTTTCTGCCCGATCGGTTCGATCATAACCATTGCACTGGGGGCAACTATCAACAGTAGGCAATTTAATGCCTTCTTCCCAACAATAGATGAAGAAGGGGCATCTCCAATGGTCTTTGTGCCGATGCCACGCTTCCCAACGCAACTCCTCTTGCCGATGCCGATAGTGGTTACTTGGAATTCTGTACGGAGCTGGTCTAGGAGGCCTTCTTGAACTACTGCTTTCTTCAACTATCTCTTTCCCCTTCAAGTCATCGATAGTTGCTTGATTTCTAGGATCCACCAATGCTCTCCTCTTAGCGCTTACCGATGTCAACACTTTGGTCTTGTTTACGGCCTCCACTATGTTTGCTGGGAAAGGATGTTGATCAATCTTCATCGGCCTCTGAGCTTTAGAGTTGTCAAACTTGATCCTCCCAGATTCAATTGCCGATTGCAACTACTGTCTGAAAACCTTGCAGTCATTGGTACTGTGCGAAGTTGCATTATGCCATTTGCAGTACCTAATTTTCTTCAGTTCATCTGCCAATGGAATCACATGATTGGGTGATAGCTTGATTTGGCCCTCTTGAAGTAGCAGATCAAATATTCTATCGGCCTTTGTGACGTCAAACGTGAATTTCTCTGGATCTTTCTGACCAAAAGGACAAGATAAAGGTTTTTTACCTTTTACCCACTCAGCCAGGCCGATACTTGGTTCTTCATCCAAATCTGATTCCTCTGCCTCTACGAAGGACACCTTCTTGTTCCAGCTCTTTCTATGTTCTGGAGCTTGAGCACTTTGATCAGAGACCCTCTGCACAATATGACTTAAACTTTCAAACTCCTAAGCATCGTATTTGTCCCTGAGATGCGGCAACAAGCCCTGGAAAGCCAAACCAGCTAACTAGGCTGTAGCACTTGTTCTTCATGTCTCGTACCCTTTGCACAAAATTCTCTACCGATTCGTCGCTTCGCTGTCTTAATCTCATTAAATCGGTAAGCTTCTTTTCATGGACACCAGCAAAGAAGTACTTATGAAATTGTCTTTCTAGATTGGTCCAAGTAAGAATAGAGTTTGGTGGCAACGATATAAACCACGTGAATGCTGATCTAGACAAAGAGGATGAGAACAAACGGATCCTCAACTCATCCCTGTTCGCTGCTTCCCCGCACTGGATAATGAATCGGTTGATGTGCTCCATTATTGATTTACCATCTTGCCCAGAAAACTTAGTGAAATCTGGCACCTTGTACTGATTCAGGAAAGGAATTGAATCATAAGATGAAGGGTATGGAGTCTGATAAGAGTAAGTATCGATCTTGGGCTGAATCCCAAATTGTTCTTTCATCACATCTGCAATCTTATCGGTCAAGAGTGCATCCTGATCTTGCCAATGCACTGGCTGGGTCTCTACTGGAGGCGTTGGCTGATATGCTTCGACATACCCCTGTGGCATTTGGTTTGGAGGGATCGGCATATTCACAGCACCAATCTGTGGAGTAAAGTTCATCGGCTGTTTTGCCGATGCTTGTTCCTGGAAAGTTGCCTGTGGACTATACCGTTGAGTCTCTATTGCTTGGTAGCTTGGTTGAATAGCATGTTGCTGAATTGGCGCTTGCCCTAACCAATTGAGATTGTAACTCATCGGCACCTGGTTTACCGATGGCTGATAGCTTGCAGACAATTGATGCTCTTGTATAGATGGATGATAGCCAGCATAATTGCCCTGAATTGCAGGTAATCCAGACTGAGATATGAATGGTACTATAGGCTGCTCTGCAGTGGAAGCTCTCTGTTGAATTGGTGGAGGATTGGTCAATGGGTTCGCATAAGATATCTATTGCGGAGCCGCGTAGAATCCCATTGACAATGGCTGTATAGCAGGAGGTACAGTAGAATAATGCGGCACTTGAGTCACCGGCCGAATTGGAGTAGCCGATGTCATTGGACCCTTCCCTGCTACATCATGCACTTGAGGCAGTCCAAAGTTGGTAGTAGATGGACCTGGAGGCATACCGTATCCCCACCAATTAGCAGCAGTTTGACTATGTTGACCTGAAGGACCTGACATTGCCGATGCTGATAGATCTGTGCTCAACTGAGTACTAGGCCTCTCCTGAGACGTTAGATCTGATCCTATCGGCGTGGCTTCAATGATGGATGGTCTTGATATAGCTGGAGTAGGCGCTTCTATACCCTCAACGGCTGAAATTGCCGATGGAGTGCTGGTAGATGCCGATCCCGGCTGATGATATGCCGGCCCGACATACCCTGGTGCTTGTCCGTCCCTTAACGTTTGTACAACAGCATTGTAGACAGTATTGGACAGCATGGTGGAGTGGTTGATCAAAGCTTGATTTAACGCAGAATTAACCATCTCCTGTAATTTACCAGGGTTAGAGTCAAAGGTTACCTGCCGAGGCAACGGCAGATCTTGCTTCTGGATGACTTCTCCTCCCCTATTCATGCTGAAAGACTTCAAGCAGAGCTGCCTGTAATCCTCCATAGCTTTCTCCATGGCTTGCCTCTGATCCTCCTTGAGATCTGATTCTGATATCTCGATGATGTTTTCTGGAGTGATATCGGTAGTATTCTTCATGAAAGATCTATTGACTTGGTCCCACCGGGCGTGCCAAAAGATGTGTTGATGCAAAAAGGCGTTGGATCTGCAAACACACTGGGCTAATACCCAAGTTTGATATCAAGGCGTGCCAGTCGATTTGTCCTATTAATCGACAAGGATGATAAATTTGAATAAAACCCGAACGAGACGACAGCGATACGCCCGGACGTCAAAGCTCAGAGGATATTCGATAACTGTTGAACAGATCAGATGAGACGACAGCGATACGCCCGGACGTCAAAGCCTGAATCGTGCTCGGTAGACGCGGAACCTGCAAGGTCGCCGGAGATCAAGTTGATGCAGCCCGCCGATTCTTGAAAGAACTCGTTGAAAAGGAAAAGGTACTGGTGACGAAGTCGTCAAAAAAGTAGATTGCTTGAAAAGTAGATAAAAGTAATAGATTTGTTGTATTTGATTGGTTCCTTCTTTACATTGCCTCTCGGTACATATTTATACCCTGGTACTATGAGTCCTAAACAGACACGACAAAGTATTACCTAAACAAGTCTTATCTCTAAGGAATAAAAAATAATGACTCGTACCAAGGTTGGACTCAAAAGTAAACTATTAAAATATTGGCATAAATATTGCCAGTTTCCTTATCCATTGCTTACGATGAAACCTCCATCGGCGCGCTCCTCATCTCTGTAGATTCCATCGGCAAAACCCATCGATAATGATTCAGCTCTGCTTTCCACGTTCTTTAGCTCTGCTTTCCATCGGCAACCATGCCTCTCTCTCCATCGGCAACAGCCCTCTGGCTCCATCGGCAAAGTACGAGATCAACATGCCCTTTATCGGCAATCATCCATCGGCAACTCAAAAGCAATACTGGAGAATAACCACCTTCTTGCTGATTTAGTTTAGTCTCCCGATCCTTATTGACACGTGCCGAAAAATGGTGTCAACAATTGGGTCAACACAGATTAATGCCTATATGACCAAATGACTTGAGACACACAATGCTCAATAGAGTTTGAACCACCTAATACAGAGTTCAACAAAGGTTAACACAAGCATGCAAAATAAATATGTCCATGAATAACGAAAGAACATTTGGTCCCTTATTTTTAGAATAACACAGTAGTACAATGCCGAGATACATCAAATTGAGCTTTATTTTACTTTTCCCCTCAAAATAAATGCCTGAGCCAACACAACACACCAGGGATCCTCCGTAGCTGCCACTGCCGCACGTGTCGTGGGAGGGGAATCAAAATTCCCATGAGTCGCATATCTCTAATTCCATAGATACTAAACGTTCACATCATCTGACCACTTCCCTGTCGAGGCACGCGAGGCATACTCACTGATCTTATTGAGCTCTTCATGTTTCTCTTTAAAGGCACTTGAGGCATACTCACTGAGCTTATCAAACTCCTCCATATGCTTTCTGCTAAACTCCACTGATTCCAATCGAACCTTTGACATCTCCCTTACTGTTTCATTGAGTTGATTGGGGAGTGCAGGAGAATATTCCTGTTTAGCTACAAGCTATTCGCGAAGCATTCTCTCCTATGAAATCCAAGTTGTAAACATCAGCTTAAAGATAGTGGAAGAGGACTTCAGTTGAAAATCCAAGAGATTATGGAGTGGACCCTAGAATCTATGAGGAGGGTGGTGTCGAGATTGAGTTCTTTTGGATCCTGGGTGCTGGCCATTGCGCCCGTCCTATTGCTCATTGATTGGTGAGTGCAACAGAATATTCCTGTTTAGCTACAAGCTGTTCACAAAGCATTCTTACCTGCAAAATCCAAGAAGTAAACATCAACTTATGGATAGTGGACAAGGACTTCAATTGAATATCCAAGATATTATGCAGAGGACCCTAGAATCAATGAGGTGGATGGATTCGAAAATGTATTCTTCCGCTTCTTGGAGGCTGGGAGATGCGTCCGTCCAGTTGTTGGGGGCCGCCTCCATTTCTTCGGTGTGCAATAGCCCTATGCTTCCTAAGTAATGAGATAAATGAAATAGAAAATAATCGTTGGCACTAGTGGAGTGAACATCATTGGCATCGGCAGAATCGAGTGTAGCTTGAAGATTAGTGGCACTGATTTGCTGCCTCCTACCAGAATCATTCCCCGTCCCGCATCTATCTAAATTATGGGATATGGAGATATGCATCGAAGGTTATCAATCTAAGCGAAATCCCCAAGTCTTGTACTATAGTAGATAAGGCAAAACCCAAATGAAGAAACAAACGGTAAAAAGGGGAGAAAGAAGACCAGGGATTGGATCTGATGCCTCTGCCGCGGCACACAAGCAATGTGGACGCCAATGCCGCCGTGCCCCACTAGAAAAGCCCTGCCGCCTGCCTCCAAATGGACGTCGAGCCAGCATAGGACACTGGGGATCCTCCGCCGCCCAGCCATCGCAAGTCCAATGGGCAGATATTTTCCTATTTGCATGGGATATATATCCAATATTATAGGTCACCATGTTCCACACGAGGAGGACCCATACGAGTGGGGATGGCCCAATTATCACACGGCCCAACACTGTTCTATGGTACACAAAATAGATATGGTCGGACTTTCTCCTGGTACACAAAAGAGATATGGTCGGACAATCCGATGTCCAGAGCCTTGGCTCCTGGCAGTTCTTGTTTGTGAATGCCAGAAAGTCTTTCTGTTACATAATTAAACACATAAGACAAAGAATAATGCATTTTTTAGTTTTCATTGTCGTAGCAATCCGTATGCACCGATACATTGAATCAATCGCCTACCTGTGGCTCCCACCTTGCAGCGAGGAGAAAATCCCACCACATCATAACGTAGAATGGATCAAGGATGCATCAAATATGTTCATTCTAAGTGAAATACCCAAGTCCTATAGTACATCCATGATGAGGCAAAACCCAAATGAAGAAACAAACAGTAAAAAGGGGAGAAAGGAGAAATGCGGATTGGAACTGTCATCTGTGCCACCGCACACAACTGATAGCATGAATTGCCCACCTTCTGGCTCACATCTTTGCAGCGAGAACACATCTTGCCACATCCTAATGCACAATGATGGAGGCATTGGTATTGAAATGCTATTGCGCATAAGAAAGTCATGCTATTGCGCATGAGAAAGTCTAGCCCCTGTAAAGTAGACTTCGTCAGACAGTATTCTCCATAGTTTATCCTCTTTTTCCTGTGATGCTTGTTACTGTGTCATTTAGTACTTTTTGTGACTAACTCTATAGCAAAGAGTAATGACATCTATGACATAAAAGGCATGGGAGCACATCGAAGCAAGATTTGTTGAGAAGAACTACATGAACATGGATTTCGGAGGGAATTTGTTCAAAAGCACTGAGACTCCAAAACATCAAACCACAAATGATCACTCATCCGAGCCCCCAGGAGTTGAAGACTGAGAGTTAGGCACGCATCACCTCAGGGAGCTACGCAAGACATCGTTGTACTTATTGAGCTGCTCCTCTTTCTCTCTAAAGGTACACATGGTATCCTCACGGAGCTTATTGAACTCCTCTGGTTTCTCTATCGAGGCATGCATATCACTGATCTTATTGAGCTCCTCCTGTGTCTCTCTAAAGGTACGCATGGAATACTCATGCAGCTTATCTAACTCCTCCTTATGCTTTCTGATGAACTCCTCTAATTCTAGTCGAACGTGTACCATCTCCCTTAACATTTCCTTCAGTTGATTGGGGAACACGGGAGAATATTTTTGTCCATCTACCAGCTGTTCGCGAAGTGTTCTCTCCTGTAAAATCCAAGAAGTAAACATCAGCTTATAGATAGTGGAAGGGGACTTCAATTGAAAATCCTAGAGATTATGTAGTGGACCCTAGAAACAATGAGGCGGATGGCGTCGAGATTGAGTTCTTTTAGTTCCGGGGTGCTCGCCGTTGCGTCCGTCTTATTGGTTAGTCGATTAGCGAGTGTGGTAGAAAATTCCATTAGAGCTACAAGCCATCCGCAAAGCACTATCAGTTGCAGAATACAAGTAAAGATCAGCTTATAGATAGTGGACAAGTACTTCAATTGAATATCCAAGATTACGCAGAGGACCTCAGAATTAGTGTGGCAGATGCGTTCCATAACGTATTGTTCTACTTGTTGTAGGTCGAACGATGCATCCGCCCAGTTGGTGGGGGCCGCCTCTATTTTGTCAGTGTGCAATAACCATGTGCTTCCTAAGTAATGAGATCAATTAAAATAGAAAACAATCATTGGCACTAGTTGAGAGAACATCATTGGCATCAGAAGATCTATCAGTGAAGTCCATAACTTATACCAAATTGCATGTTTAACAACCAATAACAATTTCCATGTTACGATGTCATCCAAATTTAGAGTAGCAGCACAAAGACATACAACTTAGACTAGAATAGCAGCTAAATCAAGTCTAACCATCACACGTGCAACTTAAAGATTAGTGGCACTAATTTGCTACCTCCTAACAAATCCAATAACCATGTGCTACAGGACTACCAGAACCATTCCCTGTCCCACATCTATCTAAAATTAAGGGATATGGCGGTATTCATCAAAGGTGATATATCTAAGAGAAATCCCCAAGTCCTGTAGTAGATCTATCTTGAGGCAAAACACAAATGAAGACACAAACAGTACAAAGGGGAGAAAGGAGACCTACGGATCGGATCTGTTGCCTCTGCCACTGCTGTGGCACACAAGTGACATAGACGCTAATGCCACCACACCCCACTGGGAAAGCCCCGCCGCCTGCCTCCATATGGACACCGGAGCTAGCACAGCACACCGGGTATCCTCCGCCGCCGCCTCTAGCTCTGCCGCCCAGCCACCGCAAGTCCAATGGGCAGATATTTTCCCATTTTTAGGGGGATATATATCTAATATATAGGTCAACACGATCCACACTACTTGTCCCCTAGGAGTGGGGACGGCCAAATTATCACAAGGCCAGACTTCTCCATGATACACGAAAGAGAAAGGGTCGGACTGTCCGTCTCTTGATCTTGCAAGTCCCAAGTCTTGGCTCCTGGTAGTTCATGTCTGCGAATGCTAGAACGTCCCATCGCTACATAATTGATCACATAGGACAAAGCTTAATGGGTATGTCAGTTTTGATTGTATTATTATTATGGTCATATAATAAGTTCTAAAATTTTTGGTTCATTCTAGGTCACAAGGCCTCATTGGCACGTCGGCACGGATCCACTGGCAGACCAGACTGGTACTCATCTTCACCGTGACAACTCATGGTCACCACTGCAAGATCCGCTATATTTTTGTTGTCAGGACATGCTCACGGGAGACAATCGTGATGCTCAATAGTTTAACTTGCTGTTATAATATCTATGCACATGATCTTCTATTGACCTTTATAGTACCTGCTGGTTCTTATTATCAGTTTGTTGTAAATCGTATGCTGCTAGGAGTCCATCTCAACAAGTCTTGCCACGCTCTATACCTTCACGTGTGATACCTAGCTCTTGAGGTTTACTGGGAATGCAAGAAAGTCTGACCGCTCCATATTTGATCTTGCAGGACAAAGTGTGAATGCTTCTGTTTTGAAAGCCCTAGCAATCAGTCTACTGAGTGCTCGCTGACGGTTACGATTTTGGTCAGTCTGTAGTAGTGGCACCATAAAGTTTAATTTAATTTAAGGTTCAACAATAGATAACATGCAAGGGTATTTTTATAGCAAGTTTTATTAATGGAAATATTGTTGGACACAAGAAAGTCTGACACCTTTATGTTTGAACGTGTATGATAGAGTATGATAGTATTGACAACTATGACATAAAACACAAGGGACGGCCCAATTATCACACGGTCCGTTTAAGAATTGTCCTATGGCACACGAAAGTAATATTGCTGGACTTTCCCATGGTACACGAAAGAGAAATGACCGGACTGTCCCAAAGAAATGACTTTTGATGCCAAGTTTGAACACTCTTCTTATTTAAAAAAAGAGTAAATTGCATTAGGGGTACATGAACTATATTTGTTGGTGCAGATTAACCTAACAACTTGTAATCTACTTAGTTGGGTACAAGAACTTGTTATCTCAGTGCATATATGGTCCAAAATACAATTTCTTGCATGCTCGGGCTCGTACAGCTCATGTAGCTCATAGCTCGATGTACACGGTTTGTGCCATTGTCATGTATATGGCCCGTGCAGCCCAACTCGGCGTATATGACTCTGACCATGGCTTGAACGTGCATGGCTCATGCGTGCCGATGGGGATGAACCTGTTGATGTCATCTATATCTTGCTTCCCCAAGGATTTAGCATCGCAAGTAGCTACAGGTCTTCTTTCTTAGCAAAGGTTTCAATGATTCTTTATAACCTTGAGAGAAAGGGAGAAGCAAGTTAAAGAGAAGTTGCATTGTAGTTTTTGTCTATCGAGCAATTCATTACGCTTAAAGCTTGAAGTGCACTGCTTTTTGTTTACTATAGCATGAAACTTTTAACCAAAATTTGAAATTCTTAACTGAATTAATATGTTGGTAACTCATTCTCTGAGTTGTAGATATCCCACGTTCTGTTCTTTTGCCTCAGCCAACTATAGATAGGAAAATCGTCTTGCATTCCCAACTAATCATGATATAAGCGTTGTTTCACAAGCCATGCACGTCTGAGCCAATAGCTGCTATATGCACCAGCCATGTATGACAAGCTGCTAGCTTCACGAGCCGTGCATATACACTAACAATATGAGTCCGATCGAAGCCGTATACTACCAAACACATAAGAGATTGGCTTTTGGACCGTCTTTGCATTGAGATAGCAAGTTTGTGTACCAAACAGAGCAGATTAAAAGTTGTTGGGGTAATTTTCACCCACAAGTATAGTTCTTGTACCACAGATGTAGTTTACTCTAAAAAATTACACAAAGACAGTCATTGTGAGTGATTCTTGAAGAACATTTATTAATAAAGCAAACCATGGTAGGCACACACACCAGGGGTGGCCGATGTGCTTTGGTAGAGGTAGGTGTCAAGGGAGGAGAGTAGAAGAAGTTGCTTGTGACTTGGGGGCCTAGTTACATGGTTTGGTCTGTGCGATACCAAATCGCTGAAGCTGATGTTCGTGCTGATGTTGGGCAACAAAGCATTACCACAAAGTTGTTGAACCTAGAAGAACTATTGGCGCTCCTTAGCACCTAATTTACAACATCTTTTTAATACTAAAACATATAGAAGGTAGGGCCTTTATCTAACCGTTCCATGAGTTTTGTTGTATATGTGACTTGCAGGTCTGACATGTGGAAATGCACAAAAAGCACAAAGAAAGCTCACTTTGGAAAACACATTCAGAAAAGGCACAAAGCAAAGATAAAGAAGGAAGCCCACCTCAAACACAGAACGGGGCCCATTCATAACCGCGAGAAAGGTCCAGGCCCAGGGAGCAACTGACCACCCAAAGGCGGTGGCCAGCGGGCCTAGCCAGGGGACCAGCTGCCCCCTGGTGGGACCTCCCTGGCTCAGCCTTCTCAGGCAGTTCGTAGGTCAGTCAGTCCAAGGCGGTTTGACCTCCTTCCAATTGAGGAGACGCCCGAACCATCCTATGGAGCTATAAATTGGTGCCCACACTACCTCCATGAACATAACTTGATACAATAGAGAAGGAGTGGTGCCACATTTTTCCATTAGCTTAGCTTCTAGCTAGACTATTCTAGGGTTAGAGAGAGAGGCAAGAATTGGAGAAGTAGAAGCGGGGTCAAAGCAGTTCTACCCTAGGATGGACAAAGTGCCGGACCTATCGGCTCTCGCTCCAACTTGAACCTCTACAACCATCTTGTTACTTGAAGTAAGAGGTTTGTGTTGCATTCTGGTTTTGATTCATTAAGTGAGTTACTTTCCAAAAGCTACTTGTTTGTGGGATCGTCGCTCATCCGTTGGGTGGGTGCTCTAGTAAGAGGACTCCTGATAAAGACGGAAGTTCCTGGCCATCGCTAGAGTAGTAGTCACCTTCGTAGACATGGTGTCTAAGTCAGGGTCTACCTTTGTATGTTGCGTGCGCCCACGGGTAGAGGGGTAGGTGGCAGGTGGTGACAGCCCTGTCCACTCGTACCTGCATTCCCCCACATCTGGCAGCGGAGTAGCGCTGATACTGATATCGCTTGGCAGACCAAGTGCATCAGTGGGCCTGAAGCAAGCAAGTAGTGGGAAGTCTAACTTCACTTAGTGTTTTCTGCCTTGGTGTATCCTCTCCTCCCAAGTTATCCATCCTATCTTTTCTAAGGGCCAACTAGCTAAGAGCCTTTTAACATAAGCCGTTCCTTTGGGAAAATACGATACACTGAACACTTCCAGGTGAAGTGCTTCGACGGTACTTCCGTGCGGTTGTGGACTTTTTTGCTAATGCTAAGAAGCGCCAATAGCATTTTTGGCTCCGTTGCCGAGGAACGGTTGTCGTTTTTAGTCTCCAAACCCAGTTTCCTGTGTTTCCTCTCTTTTTACCTTTCTTTTCTTTTACTTCTTTTGTTCCAATGGAGCAACCCACCATTTTCAAACTTTCTGCTGCCAAGCGCGAGTTCATTGAACCTCCACAATCTGCGAAGCCAATCACAGCTTTGAGTTACGAGCTCCGCCCAGCTTTTATAACTATGGTTTAGGAACAAACCTTCTCAGGATTAGATTACAAAAACCCGTATCACCACATAAAGGAGTTTGAGCAGCTCTGTGCATGCCTAACCATTACAGGCATGTCACACGAGACAATGCGGTGGAAATTATTTCCTTTCTCTCTTGATGAGAGAGCGAAACAATGGTACGCCCTTAATGTAGGGAAGGTAGCTGGTGATTGGGAAGAATTGCGAAACAAATTTTGTGTAGCATTCTTTCCTATATCCCGAATCGCTGCCCTGTGTCAAGAGATTCCCAACTTCCAACAACTTGAGAAGGAATCCATAGGTGTAGCTTCGGAAAGATTTACGATTCTAACAAAATTTGGCCCAGACTTGTCTATTCCCAACCATGTGCTCTTGCAGCACTTTTGGTTAGGGCTTAGCAAGGAATCTGCCCTATAGCTAGACATAGCTGCCGGGGGATCATTCACGCACAAAACCACAACCAAAGGAGAAGCTCTTTTAGATTGCATCTTAGAGAAAACCCCTCTGTTAGAACCCCTCCAAGTAGAACCAGAGCCGTGTCATGAGGAAGTCTCTTCGGCTGAGGCCGAACCAACATTACCAACAGAGACATCCTCACCCGAACCAGAAGACCCGAAGGAAGGTCTCCAACCTTCAGATCTTCCATACTTCGATAATGATTTCTTTGATGACTATGGAAATGTCTTGAAGTATGCATACAAAAGAAGCACCCCTGTCCATGTCACTCCAAGCCCTTGCCCTGACTCTTTAAAAGAGTCCGTTAGGGAGTTAACAGCTATTATGAGTAACGAATGGATGAATGAGAGGGAGTCTTCATCTGAAGTAATTTAGATTCGCTCCCCTTCATGACCCATCAGTTGCAAAATCCAGGACAATTGGGTGGAGACATTGTACAACCCCACGGTAGGGGCAAATCTGATGTCCACGACCTTTGCACGCACTCATCTGAGTAACAAGCATTTTGCTCCTACAACCCTATTGAAACAACCTTGATTTCCACGAAGGGAAATCCACAGAGTCGGAGTGTAATATGACCATTTAAATCACATTACCCGATAACAGTTGAAAACCATAATCCATACATTAAACAAAAGAGTGCAGAATAGAGGGGGTTACAATAACTTATTACATCACCACTGGGCAAAATCAGAGTTCATGCTGCATAACAGTAAAAGCTTGAGGTGCGGAAGCTTTCATCTTCTCTCCAACTTGAGCGTAGACACAAAACCCTCAATCGCTGTACTCTCCAGTTGAGTACTCACTCCTTGAACCTGAAACCAAATTTTTAGAATGATTTGTACTGGCCACACTCCCATCCTATGCATTGCTTTGTGAAAGTGGATGCAGAAATAAGGATATCTCCAAAAGGAACCTATAAGGCTGGGGTTTTCCTAGGCTTCATTCGAGTTTATAAAATGTAAAATAATAATTATGTGTTAAACACATTCCCATTCCCATCATCCATCTCCATCTATATCTGTAGCATCATCCCATCTCCTCCAACACCCTCTCAGACTCTGGTCAACAAGCCAACTCCCTCTTGGCTTGCCTCAGCGGCCCGCAGCCCTTAATCTGGCTCACGGCCAGAAATTACACTCAGGGGGGAGGTAGAACACTCCACTCACTAGTCCGGTGCATGCGAAACATAGGAAAGGTCCATAGCCGAAGATTCGGCATATGTATCGATCGATCAACCATACACTCTGCAGAGGTTTCACTAATCCACCAGATAACCATCATCGATGCATGCGCGCACCTAGGCAGATTTCGGGCGCCTACTGCCATAGGCGATGCCACTCTACCATCCAGCACTGGATCGCTGGAACTGTGAAGAGAGCATGTATCCGCTCCCGTAGAGGATGCCATGCCATGTACCCACTCCCAAAGGGGGTGCCATGATCGTCTCGGTAGGCTGTTAGCTCCATCCCATGCATATACCTTCCTATCACTTCTTGCCTCGCAGTAGTGGTATCGACCTATCTAGCGGTTCGGCCGTCTCCCCCATGGAGAGCGAGTGGAAAGTAAGAGATTCCTAAGGTCCGGATACTAGCGCAGCAGTTCCTAAATTTGACCAAACTGGGATATCTTCATCAGGGTTTATCTTTAACGTGCTACCATGGCACCTTCATCCCGGGCTCCACCTCTTGGAGGATCACACCCAAAGACCACCATTACATCTTAGTTAGCCCGCCACAGGCTCCTCTCATGGGAATGTCCAGAACCATTCCTCGGCAAGACTTGCTCCAAAAGCTCATCGTAGATCCTGGCTCGATCGACTCAACCCTCACCTTACTCCCCGCTGTAAGCTCCACCCCAAACTCGGATACCACATCATCAGCTCACATGCCCATCTGATCCAATCAACTCACACATCCAGCCTGGCGCCCTCCAGGCTCTTCCCGGGTTCATCACGTCGCATCAAAATGTAAGCAAGTGAAGTATAGAAATATAAATATAGCAGTTAAGCAAGTGGCTAACATAACAGTGGGTAAGCAGGTGAAAGTTTACAACAAGGTAGGGCTCATCAAGTGAATAATCTATCATGCAATCCTAGCATAGGCATAGCATTATAGCAACATGAATTTAAAGCACTAGCCGTACTATAATTGCCATGCGTAATGGGATCTACGAGGTTGGGTGGTGTGTGGCACCTTCACTGACGTGGCTGTCGGACTTCTCCTGGTAGTCACTGTCATCAGACTTGTCCTCGCTCGAGCCTGTAACGAGATTTAACGGTCGCGAAAGCGACCCCTATAGATTAGCACAAAGAACGAATGCAAAATAGAAGATCCAAATGCACTCAAACATAGCCTAGATAGATAGGGCTCGATTTATAGAAAATTTGGATATGTGGATCATAATTTTCTGAGCTCATATGAATTAGTTATGAATTTTCAAAGATTTAACCATTTTCTAAAAAAGAAAAAGGGCCGTTTTATCTGGTGCTGACACGTGGCAGCTTCTGATTGGGCCACGTGTCACATGCGGGTCAACAGAGTCAACACAGCAGCTGAAGTCATGCTGACGTGGCTGATGACGTCATGCTGACGTCATGCTAACGTCATCATTGACCAAGTCAACAGAGGTCTGACAGGTGGGTCTGGGGTGATGTCACTACTGACGTCAGTAGTCAACGGTCAACGGTCAATGGTCAACTAATAGGTGGGCCCCACTGGGCTGTTAACGGGCCGTTATTGGGCCGAGTGGGCCAGATATGGGCCGGGCCAGGCCTGCCACGTGGCACGCTCTGGTGCTGCCACATCATCACGCTGAATCCACAACGGGCTCGGTCCACAACTTCTGGTCCACGGTGCATCGGCGTCCTTGGGGTCCACTATCAGCGCCTCCATTCCATGTGAGCCGGGTGCAGAGGCAAGTTCTCGGGTCCATGCGGTTCATTGCTCGGTTCCACGGTACACCGACTAAGCTTGGTCCCACTGGCAGCCACTCAGGTTCATGTACACCGCGTCCGTCTCTTGGTCCACCAACTCATCTCCTTCCCCCTTCTTCTTCAGCCCAACGGCACTGTTCACCGGCAGCGAGGAAGCTCCAATTCCTGGCGCCACGGTGGATCTCCGACCTCATTATCTTGCCCAACGACTTTGGGACTTCACGGCGGACACGATGATGGGCTTCAAGGTGGCGGCTTGGCTTCCGGTGACGATCTCCACGGCGGACAGCTGCTCGGCGGTGGCGGCGCTCGGTGCACTCCTTACACCGAGTCACTCCAAGTTCAATTGACTGCGTAGATGCACGATTAGAGTCCCACGGCACCTGTCCGAAGCGTCGGCGGTGACCAAAACACACGGCGGAGTCCACGCGGGCAGCAACTCCCACGGCGGAGCTCCGGTGTGACCATGGTGCATGGCTACGGCACTCCAGGAGGGTCCACGGCCTCCACCTTCTTGTCTAGTCGATGCAGCAAGTCATGGCGGAGCTTGTCATCATGTTCTTGCACTTCGAGGCGGTCGGAGGCGGCGGGTAAACGACGGCGAACGGCGGCGCTCTGGAGCGGCAGTGCGCGGACAAGGCATCAGCATGACGGCTCGGTTCAGTGCTCCGGTGAGGCAATCGCGGAGCTAGGGTGCGCACGGGGTCCGTCTCATCAAGGCGAGCATGGATCTAGGATCAATGGAGGGCGAGGTTCAACAGAGAGGTGGCAGGGTGATCTCACCATGGCGACGCTCGGCGCGCGATGATGGACGGGGCGGCTTCCACTCTGGCATCCTCCCGATGCCGTGGTCCAAGGAGGCTTGGCTGGTCTCGTGCGTCTATGCGGGTGTGTCCAGCAAGGTCAGTAGTGACCTGGTCCTACGCGCTCACGGCGGAGCGCCATGTCCGAGAAGCAAGGCGGGGGTTCGGGAGAGCGACGATGGCGTGGTGCTCACGGACGGATTGCAGAGGACGG
Source organism: Bothriochloa decipiens (assembly GCA_023333625.1). Classification (NCBI taxonomy): domain Eukaryota; kingdom Viridiplantae; phylum Streptophyta; class Magnoliopsida; order Poales; family Poaceae; genus Bothriochloa; species Bothriochloa decipiens. The sequence continues at coordinate 21,218,070 of CM041638.1, forward strand.
AGGTGTGGTACAAGTCCAAGCGGCTCTGGCTCACAGTACTGCTCCTCCTTCCTGCTCCCAACGTAGCAGCGGCGGCACCGAGTGGGCGGTGGCGGTCTTCTCCTCCAACTCCAGCTGTGGCTTCTTCTTCCTCTCCGGCTCTCTTCTTCCCCCTTTCTTCTCCTCTACTCCAAATTGGACTGGCTGGGTGCAATTGACGAGCCACCGTGGTGGCGACGGATGATGGAACCCTAGGGGGCGCCGGGGCTCACTCTTATAGGGCCGATGGTGGTAGGTAGCGCGACAATGGCACGGCGGAGGGAAAACATGGACAGCCGGGGGCAATCCCGTCCAAGGGAAGCTTCCAGGAGGCTTCCTCGGCTCCTGTGGGCTCCAGCGGGCAGAGAGGTAGGGCGAGGCGCCTTCGCAGTGAAGAAAAGGAGAGGGGGACAGGCAGGGCACAGCCGGGCGCGGTGGCTGCGAGTGCGCGCGGGAGAGGGAGATGCTCGCGGCCGTGGGTGCTTTGTGGCGTCAGCCTGTCGGCCGCGGTGGCAGGCGGGTCGGTCGTCGATGCGGGGTGACAGGAGATCGGGCGGCCAGAGACGCGGGCGACTCTGGTGGTTGCGCGCAACGCGCGGGGAAGAAAAGCAGTGCTGCCAGGTGACCTCAGCGGCGTGATGACATGTGGGTCCCAGTGCAAGGCCCCATCGTCAGCGGCTGCGGCGCATCGGTGCGTCGTGCGGCGTGCGGGCACGCGCGGCTCTTACTGGGCCGTCGGCCTGGTTGGGCCGCGCCTCGCGCGGTCGTGCGGCGGGCGTGCGGGCGAGCACGGTTGGGCCGCCTTGCTGGGCTGGCCGTGCAGCGCGAGGGCGCGCGTGCAGGCCGGGCCGGCTGAGCTGCTCGGGCCGGTTTCATCTTTTCTTTTTCCTTTTCTTATTTTCAAATTATACTTATATATATACATATATATATTTGTAGTGTGCTAAATATGAGCAACAAAATAGTAGGTATAGATGGCCCAAATAATGTTAGGGTATTATCCCCTTAATATTTATTTGTCAAAATAAATATTATGTTGCCATTTTTATAAATCAACACATAAACCAAATAAAATCCAATCACTTCTTCAATGCAATATGATGATTGAGCTATTGAAACATAGAAACAAAACTATTACAACTTTGTCTTATAACATATGAAACATAAAGCATTGACATGGGATATTAATTAATTTGTAAACACATGAATGCCATGCATGACATGCTAGGGTTGATGCATATATATAAGGGGGTAGATGATGACACGTTGCACCACATCACTCAGGGTTTTGTCGAAAGAAAGAAAAAAATTTTGTAGCTTGGATTTTTGGGTTGTTACACCTGTCCTTGAGGAATAGCTCACGTACCTGTCAGCTAGGACAAGGGTTGGTTCACAACGTGAATATCTAGCATGAAGGCATCGCCTTAACTTTAGATTTTCACATCTTTGACGACGTAAACTTTAGCGTGCTGATCGAGCATCCCCTAGAGAAGTTTCTCTCCAATGCAATCAGCACAGGGGAATTGAAAGTTAAGCTGGGGAGGAATACTTATTCCATACCTTTCACTCGAGCTAAAAACTTGGTGGCAGAACCTCTCCCCTGTCCTATCCTGCCTGAGGAGGTTATGTCGGTTTCAGCCTTTGTACCTCCTGAGTCGTCCTTAGAAAAAGATGCTAACTTCTTTGTAGAAGAAGAGGATGACCTAGGAGAAAACTTCGATCCACCTCCCATTGAGCTAAAACCCCTGCCTGAAGGATTACGTTATGTCTTTCTACATGGCAACAAAAGCACTCCTGTCATCATTAGCGATAAGCTTTCTGGTGAGGAAACGACTATACTTATTGCCATTTTAGAATAACATAGACCGGTCTTCAGGTATTTGTTGCAAGATCTTAAGGGGATTAGCCCAACACTCTGTACCCATCTCATTACATTGACCCTACGAGCACACCCTCATGTGAACCACAGCGTAGGCTCAATAATGCAATGCGGGAAGTCGTGAAGAAGGAATTCCTCAAACTTCTTCACACCGGGATCATTGATCCCATACCACACAGTGACTAGGTTAGTCCCATCCAAGTGGTCCCCAAGAAAGGAGGAATGATGGTAGTTGAGAACGCTAAGAATGAGCTTATTCCACAATGTACCATCACGGGATGGAGAATGTGCATTGATTATAGAAAACTCAATGCGGCAACTAGGAAGGATCATTTCCCATTGCCCTTCATTGATGAAATGTTGGAGTGATTGGCGAAACAATCTTTCTTTTGCTTTCTTGATGGGTATTCTGGCTATCACCAAATTCCCATCCATCCCGATGATCAAAGCAAAACTACCTTCACATGCCCGTATGGAACGTATGCGTGTAGAAGAATGTCATTTGGGCTGTGTAATGCACCCACCTCATTCCAATAATGCATGGTGTCCATTTTCTCAGAAATGATCAAGGGGATCATGGAAGTTTTCATGGAAGACTTTTCGGTCTATGGAAAAACTTTCGATCATTGCCTCAAGAATCTGGACAAAGTTTTGCAAAGATGCCAAGAGAAGGACCTGGTACTTAATTGGGAAAAGTGCCATTTCATGGTCTGGGAAGGTATTGTTTTTGGACACTTAGTGTCCAAAAGGGGAATAGAGGTAGATAAAGCAAAGATAGAAGTCATTGAGCAACTACCTCCCCCTGTGAACATCAAAGGAGTCTGTAGCTTCCTAGGCCATGTTGGGTTCTACAGACGATTCATCAAGGATTTTTCGAAAATTGGTAAACCCCTAACTAGCCTGTTAGCAAAAGACGCACCTTTTGAGTTCATGGATGAGTGTTTAAAGGCTTTTGAAACCATCAAGAAAGCATTCATCTCTACACCCATCATCCAACCTCCGGATTGGATGCTACCTTTTGAGATCATGTGTGATGCTAGTGACTATGCTGTTGGTGCGGTCCTTGGCCAAACCAAAGATAAGAAGCATCATGCGATCGCATACGCTAGCAAGACTATAACAGGGCCGCAGCTTAACTATGCCATGACCGAGAAGGAGCTTCTCGCAGTAGTCTTTGTTATCGATAAGTTTAGATCCTACTTGGTGGGAGCAAAGATAATTGTTTATACTGATCATGCTGTTTTAAAATATCTGCTCACCAAGAAAGATGCTAAACCTCATTTTATCCACTGGATCCTGTTGCTACAAGAGTATGATCTTGAAATAAAAGATAAAAAAGAGTAGAAAATACTATTGTCGACCATCTTTCGCGTATGCAAGTCACTAACATGCAGGAACAGGAGACGAATGACTTCCTACGCGATGACATGCTCCTCATGGTCACTGACACAAACCCATGGTATGCAAACATTGTGAACTATATGGTTTCAGGGTATGTACCTCCAGGCGAATCCGAAAAGAAGCTAGAATATGAAAGCCGAAGTCACCTGTGGGACGAACCCTACCTATATTGGGTTTGTGCTGATGGACTATTGAGAAGATGCGTGCCAACTGCCGAAGGTGTACAAATCATTGAGAAGTGTCATACAGCACCATACGAAGGCCACTATGGACACAAATTTGGCACACAAGACAAAATTTGGCAGTGCATGTTCTATTGGCCAACAATGTATGAAGACACCAAGGAATTCATCCGAAGGTGTCAACAATGCCAGCTGCAAGGCAACATCAGTGCCCGCAACGCCATGCCCCTCCATTTCAACTTGCAAATTGAAGTCTTTGATGTCTGGAGCATTGACTTCATGGGACCATTCTAGAAATTGGGAGATTGCGAGCACATCCTTGTGGTAGTTGACTACATATCAAAATGGGTCGAAGCATTACCCTGCCGAGCAGCAGATGCAAAACATGCAAGAAAGATGTTCCATGAAGTGATCTTCCCTCTCTTTGGAACACCAAGGATGGTGATAGGTGACGGGGGCTCACACTTCATAGACAAGGCTTTCAGGGCATTCCTACGAGAGCTGGGGGAAGCACAATATAGCTACTCCATATCATCCCCAAACCATTGCACAAGCCAAGACTTCAAATAAGCAAATAAAGAATATCCTTCAAAAGACGGTGAACGAGATGGGAAAAGGATGGAAAGATAAGCTACCTGATGCACTCTGGGCATACAGGACAGCTTACAAGACCCCATCGGGATGTCACCCTATCAGCTGGTCTATGGACAAAGTTGCCATTTGCTTGTTGAGCTTGAACATAGAGCCCATTGGGCAATCAAAACCTGGAATATGGACCTCAAGGCTGCTGGTAAAAATAGGCAAAACAAGTCACAGAGCTGGAAGAATGGCGAGAAAAGGCCTACCATAGTGCCAAGCTCTACAAAGAGAGAACAAAGAGATGACACAATTGAAGAATCAAGCATAAAGAATTCAAGTCAGGCGACAAAGTCCTGCTCTTTAACTCAAGAGTCAAATTGTTCGAGAAGGGCAAACTCAGAAGTAAATGGGACGGACCGTACACCGTCATCAACGTGTCATCACATGGAGCAATCACGATAGAAGACGATGATGGTAACATCCAAAAGGTAAACGGCCAGCGTCTCAAGGTATTTCTTGAACCCGAACCTAATTTTATTGATGAAATAAATTTAGTATCTTTTAAAGAGTTTACTAAAAATTTATAAAAAAATATATTTATTTCTTACATTTATGTTTTGTTGTTGTTTTTATAAATAAATATATGTTTGTATACTTTTAGTGTTGCATTTATGATATATCCAAAATGCCCCTATGCTCTTTCCTTTCATGTACAAGAATGTAGCCGATCATAGATTTATTCTCTCATAAATGCATGATAGTATAATCTTGAGCATTTTTGTATAAATATCACTCATATCACACTCTATCCCATACACTATCTCTCTAATCCACCGCGCATCAAACTTGATCATAACCGGGATAGAATCTACATAGTTAGCAACACGCCTAGACAAAAACCAGAGGCCAGTAGGTGGACCCATGTGTCCGGCCGTCCCCGGGACTGGCCGCCCCCTTAGCTAGCCCGATTGGATCTGATCTTTTTCGTACGTCCCTCCGATCACTCTAGTATCACGCCTCAGGCTATGATCAAGTTGTTTCCTCGACAAATACCGTGGTAGAACCTATATAAACCCCCCTATAGGCCTCTCCTCTCTTCACACCAAACCTTTCTCCTCTCCCTCCCACAAAGGTTGCTAAAGCTCTCCCACCTACAAGTTTTGACCATGTCTAGCTATGCTCTTTCACTAATCCAAGCTCCCGGCTCCATAGCCAACCTAGACATAGCTCCCTACCAAGAGAGCTCCTTTGTGAGAGATGAAGCTTGTACCATAGTGGAGATGCCACTAGCCTTTCTACCACCACCTAGCAATGACTTCAGCAACGTGTCAAGTTTGAAGTCCACAGCACGCTCCTGTGCGCCCGAAGAAGGCACCAAGAGAAAGACCACCGCTGCCCGTCCGACTACCGGCGCTATAGGATTCAAGAAGAAGATTCCTAGTAGTAGCGGGCTCAGCAAACGTGCTGCCATGATGCCCTCCTCGTCTAGTGTACCATCTCTATCGTCTCCCAACAAGGATAGTTGTTCTTATGTCATTAGGGGAGTACACAAACCAGATGGAGGGTATGCTAAGGGTCTCTTTCACAAGGGTAACGTACCGGCTAGCAAGCCCGCACCCTTTGCCAAAACCTCAGGCGCCAAACGTAAGTTTGTGAGGAAAGTTATTAGGGGGCAGCCTAAAGGTTTCTTTAACAATAGCGAGGATGAGAAGCCTCCCAAGGGGCCAACCATCGCCTCACTCAGCGCTAGCAACAAGAGCAAGTGCATGAATGTCGAAAAGGCTCAAACTCGCATAGCTGAGGCTCATCTCAGTGTGAAAGGACTTAGAGATGAATTAGATGAGATGTGCCACGGCTATGGAGACCAGCTGCGCAGGATCGCTAAGGCAGCATGAGTTGAGCACATTCTCTAGTTATCTCTAGAACGCTCCTGCTAATAAATAGGTTTTGTTTTCCAATCATGTTCCCTTTCAATGTAATGTGCCTATTTGATTTATCAATAGAACAGAAGTTTTTATCTTTTTATATTTTGCACACCTATTTTCTCCATATATTTGTGACTAACCAAGGCAAAAAAACAAGTATGGGGGAGGACTCTCCAATTCAATTGCACAAAAAAAATAAAAATCAAAAGTCAGTTTGTGCAATTTTCTCTCCCCTCTCATTCTACAAAAATTTTCCATAAAAAAATTTAAAATGTCTTATCGATCAAACTCCATCAAACTTGTCTTCCTATGTTTGAAGTATTTACATACTTTTTATTCCCTGCTAATATTCCTATAGATTTATGAACACTGACCCCATGTTTATGTAAGTGATTGACGAATGAATATAGTAGGATGACATGATGTTTGCTCATTCTTGCAAAGTACTTGGGATTGATTTTACAAAAACAAAAATTCTATAGCATGTTCCTTGAATGATTAACAATTACCTACCAAGGCCGCATATGATTCTATATGATGAAACCTTCCACATATGCTGCTCACTTTGTGTTGAGTTTGGTCAAATTTGGTGACCGCTGTTGAGAGATGTTTTATGCTCCCAAGATCAGAATTCACTTGCACCCACCAAATAAAGCCAACTCTCACTCTGAGAGTTGCACAAAACATGCATTTCATCCATCCACCAAAAATATGCGAACTCTTACACTGAGAGTTGCGCAGCTTCCTCCACCAAATAAAAATGCCGATTCTCATTTGAGGAACCATGCAATACTTCCGCAAAAGTTTTACTCCATTCATCTACCATCATGATATCTCCTTATTTGAAGTATTTCATATGCCAATAAAGGATATGGGGCTGTAATAAAAAAATGATGATGAAGATTCTATAGCCCATATCTCTCTAAATTTTGTCAAAGGAGAATCATGATGCATGGGGTATCAAAAAGGAGTTAGAATTAGGTTTTCACCTTCATATTCTTCCACACACATGCACATTCTGATCTAGGGGTATGGTGCACTCCCTCCTGTATGGTCTGGGGTTTAACTTGACAACATATGCAGAGTAAGTATGACTCATCACTTTCATTCCTACCCAAAGCTCCAGATAAGCCTTTTTAAAGGTAGGATGATAAAGTGAAGGCATCACCTTCTTATGCCTTGGTGAGGAGCAACTTACAAAAAAAAGCAACTTGTGAGAATCATTCAAGAAACATAAGGTATCTTTGCATTTTCAAAAAAACCATACAAAAACCTAAGTTTCTGTGCAGGGAAAGAGTAAGAAGATTTGAATCTATGCTATTCCATTTTTCATTTACTCAAGATGACTAGGTAGACACTTTGAAGTTCATAAATCTAGGTGAAGCTTGGAATAATCTGTATGCAGATTCTTTTGACAAGGAAAGTGAACCCATTTGGTCCTTAGCACTTTACTTGAGGACGAGCAAAGGACCAAGTGTGGGGGGGTTGTTGGCGCTCCTTAGCACCTAATTTACAACATCTTTTTAATACTAAAACATATAGAAGGTAGGGCCTTTATCTAACCGTTCCATGAGTTTTGTTGTATATGTGACTTGCAGGTCTGACACATGGAAATGCACAAAAAGAATAATGAAAGCACACTTTGGAAAGCACATTCAGAAAAGGGGCCAAGCAAAGATAAAGAAGGAAGCCCACCTCAAACACAGAACTAGGCCCATTCATAACCGTGAGAAAGGTCCAGGCCCAGCGAGCAACCGACCACCCAAAGGCGGTGGCCAGCGGGCCCAGCCAGGGGACCGGCCGTCCCCGGGACTGGCCGCCCCCTGGTGGGACCTCCCAGGCCCAGCCTTCTTAGGCAGATCATAGGTCAGTCAGTCCAAGGTAGTTTCACCACCTTCCAATTGAGGAGATGCCCGAACCGTCCTATGGAGCTATAAATTGGTGTCCCCACTACCTCCATGAACATAACTTGATACAATAGAGAAGAAGAAGGAGTGGTGCCACATTTTTCCTTTAGCTTAGCTTCTAGCTAGACTATTCTAGGGTTAGAGAGAGGCAAGAGTTGGAGAAGTAGAAGTGGGGTCGAAGCAGTTCTACCCTAGGATGGACAAAGTGCCGGACCTATCGGCTCTCGCTCTAACTTGAACCTCTACAACCATCTTGTTACTTGAAGTAAGAGGTTTGTGTTGCATTCTAGTTTGGATTCATTAAGTGAGTTACTTTCATAAAGCTACTTGTTTGTGGGATCGTCGCTCGTCCGTTGGGCGGGTGCTCTAGTAAGAGGACTCTTGATAAAGATGAAAGTTCTTGGTCATCACTAGAGTAGTTGTCACCTTCGTAGATGTGGAGTCTAAGTCGGGGTTTACCTTCGTATGTTGCGTGCACCCACGGGTAGAGGGGTAGGTGGCAGGTGGTGATAGCCCTGTCCACTCATACCTGCATCCCCCACGTCCGACCGTAGAGTAGCGCTAATACTGATATCGCTTAATAGACCAAGTGCATCAGTGGGCCTGAAGCAAGCAAGTAGTGGGAAGGCTAACTTCACTTAGTGTTTTCTACCTTGGTGTATCCTCTCCTCCCAAGTTATCCCTCCTATCTTTTCCAAGGGCCAACTAGCTAAGAGCCTTTTAACATATGCCGTTCCTTTGGGAATTTTTGATACCCTGAATACTTCCGGGTGAAGTGCTATGACGGTACTTCCGTGCGCTTGCGGACTTTTCTTCTGACGCTAAGAAGCGCCAACAAGAACCTTGCTGCAATGAGCAACACTCACCTCACCCTAATGAAGACCAGAGGAGCCATTCGGTTTTGAAATGTTTCTACATCTTAATGTCTGGTCCCTAGTAAATATGAACGTGCCTGACAGTCTCCTCCGTAGTTTATCATCGATTCCCTGTGATGTTGGTACTGTGTCGTTTAATATTTTATATAATTCAATTTGCAAACAGAGTAGAGGTGCCACACTAGTTTAGCTGAAATAGCTTCAACATCCTTCCTTGAGGAAATTAAGATGTCCATGAACAACCAAACAACATTTGGTCCCTTTTTTTAGTATAACACAGTACAACACAGAGATACGTCAAATTTAGCTTTATTTTACTTCTCCCCTGATGAATCCGAGAGCAAGGGAACATAAGAAAGATAGAATGGCCTCCAGATGAACACATCTTTAACTCAATGTGGAACGTACTCAACGACACAGGCAGGGATGAAATGAACTTCTCTGCGGTCCATGTCATATGCGAGCTTTGTTCTATCCTTCGCTTGAAAGAAAATCAAATTCCATTCTGGGTGTACTGTAATCACCCAGAACTCCTCATCAAGCCATCCATACTCTCCAAATCCAACGTTATCAATGCGTCCAGACAGCACCAAAATGCTGATGGTATGCTTCAATGTCCAATTATTAGTACCATAGTCTTGAAGGAACCAGATTGAAAGCATCGGATCATTGCAACCATCAACAGTACATACACACAAGTGACCCTAAGCTTGATGCATGGAGTTTTGTCTCCCACTAGGACAACCAATTTTCCTCCAGATCTTTCCCTCCATATCCACAACAAGTATGGTTAAGCCTTCCTCAGAGTCAGAGTGCCCCATAATGTGTAGAGAGCCATTGAGAAACACACTTTGTGCTCTAAACGCTCGCACATCAGTACCCTTGCCTCATTCAGATTCCTTATAGATCCACGATGAAGTTTTAGATGAGTAGATCTCCACACCTGTGCACCAACCATCTTCACCATCCACAGTTTTAGTCACATGGAAGTGTGAGGAAGCTGTTAGATCAAAACACAAGCGAGCCTCACCTAAAGCATGGTTGAGAACATGGGTGATAGGCGGCAGTATCTCATACCTCTTGGTCATTGTGTTGCTGACAACATAGCGGTATCCAAGACCCCCAAAGCACTAGCATAGGATGAGCCCATTGCAGCAATCTGAGATGGCTACAGAGTCCTCCATGAAAGGCAAGAATTTGAAGGAGGGATGGCATACACTGGTGATGCTGGTGAAGTCTCGTTCGCCGCACGCACCATCATAGAAGAAGCCAGCCATAGTCTAGGGTAGTCTCTTCTAGTTATTGGAGTCCTTGATGAGGTGGAGCCGGGTTTTATAGAACAATTTGTAGTGGATCAAGGAGTGGGTGCGGAGGCGGCGGATGATCTCAAAAACAAGATCCTCGTCAAACCAGTCCACTGCATCCATCATCTTGCGGGGCTCCACCATTTGGAAGGAACTATGATCGTAAGTGTGTAGTACGATTAGATATTCCTTAGTAACGGGATCCTTACAGCAGAAAAGAATCCAACAAAGATCCACTGGTGAAAGGAGAGAAAGGAGACCTACAAATCAGAACTATCATCTTGGTGGAAAGGTAATCAGAACTATCATCTTAAGGAGTGTCATGAGTCATCATGGAGGTATCATGGAGGTCATTACTCTGATTATCTTAAGGAGTTGGCGAATCAGAGTAAGGAGTGTCACAGATCATTAACGTGTAACATGTAAGATGATCTTAAGGAGGTACCACGGAGTGTCATGTAAGATTATCTTTGGTCTTAAGGATGATCTTAAGGAGGTACCATGGAGTGTCATGTAAGATGATCTTAAGATCTTAAGGATGATCTTACATGCTCCTTAAGATCATCTTACATGACACTCCTTAAGATCATCTTACATTACACTCCTTAAGATCATCTTACATGTTACACCTATGATCAAAGACATAATGTCTCCAAATCTTCAATGAATGCACTACAACTGCTAATTCCAGATCATGAGTTGGATAATTCAATTCATGTTTCTTCAACTGTCGAGAGGCATAAGTAATGACCTTACCCTCTTGCATCAACACACAACCCAAACCATGTCTAGAAGCATCACAATAAATAGAGAAGTCCTTTGTCATATCTAGTAGAGCTAGCACTGGTGTTGTTGTCAACCTCTTCTTCAATTCCTCAAAACTGGCCTAACATTGTTCTGTCCACTTGAATGGTTTGTCCTTCTCTAGCAAAGTAGTCATAGGTTTAGCTATGGTAGAGAACCCATTGATGAACCTCCTGTAGTATCCAGCCATTCCTAGAAAACTCCAGATATCCTTGACATTCTTAGGTGGACTCCACTTAAGCACATCTGCAACATTCTTAGGACTAACTGTAACTCCATCCTTGGAAATAACATGCCTAAGAAAAGAAACTTCACTCAACCAGAAGTCACACTTGCTGAACTTGGCATAAAGCTGATGTTCCCTCAACTTCTGCAACACCAATTTGAGATGCTCTTCATGTTCTTCCTCATTCTTGGACTAAATCAGAATATCATCAAGGAAGACAACCACAAACTTATCAAGATACTCCATAAAAACTTTATTCATCATGTACATAAAGTAAGCTGGAGCATTGGTCAACCCAAAAGACATCATTGTATACTCATACAAACCATATCTGGTGGTAAAAGCAGTCTTTGATATATCACTAGGTCTAATCCTCAACTGATGGTAACCTGACCTCAAGTATATCTTAGAAAAGACACTAGCTCCCTTCAACTGGTCAAATAGATCCTCGATCCTAGGTAAAGGGTACTTATTCTTAACAATCATCTTATTTAAAGATATGTAATCTACACACATCCCCTGTGTTCCATCTTTCTTTTCTACAAAGATTACTGGAGCTCCCCAAGGTGATGAACTAGGTCGAATGTAACCCTTAGACTGTAATTCTCTAAGTTGTGACTTAAGTTCTTCTAGTTCATTCACAACCATTCTGTAAGGTCTTTTAGCTATGGTGCAGTACCAGGTAACAAATCAATAATAAACTCAATCTGTCATTCAGGTGGCATACCTGGCAAATCCTCGGGGAAGACATCTGGAAACTCATTGACAACTCTGATGTTCTCCAAGGGCTCACCGCTGACATGATTCACTGTTCCTTGATTCTTGGATGGCAGAGGAATCACCACATCAACCACATCTCCATCAGGTGCAGTCAAGCTAATTATCCTTTCTGAACATTTAATATTTGCTTTCCACTTGTTTAACCAACTCATTCCCAAAATAAGATCCAAACCATTTGACTCAAGCACTATAGGTCTAACAGAAAAATCTACCCCCCTTAAATTAATCTTTATGTCTGTACACCAGACATTAGAGTCCATGGTTCCTCCTAGTGTTCTTACTTTCATAGGACTAGGCATAAGTCGAGTTGGTATGCTATGCTTATGAACAAAATGACTACCAATGAAAGAGTGTGATGCACCAGTACCAAATAGAACTGAAGCTGGATGAGAATCAACAAGAAACGTACCGAGCAGCACATCTGTAGCTTCCTCAGCAGTCTCCACCTTAACGTGGTTCACCTTCCCAAAGTTCTGTGGCTTCTGATTCTAAGGGCAAGCATTAGCATAGTGTCCCACCTTGCCACACTTGAAGCAAGCATTGCTGGGGGTGCTGTTGGTCTTCACAGGAGCACTGTGGGGTGCATTCTGGCGAGGAGCCTAATTGTTCTGACGAGGGGCTTGACCATTCTGGCGCTGCACTTGATTACTGCCATTGCTGGAGTTGTTGTTGTGCTGACTTCCCTGTTGTGCTTGATTGTTCCCATACTGAAAAGAAGAACGCTGCTGGTAGTTCTGGAAGTTGTTGAAGCAAGGACAACTGTTGTTTCCTTGATCCTGGTACTTGTTGGCCTTCCTCTTCTTCTTCTTGTCCTCCATCTTGTTGTGCATGCTCTCAAGCACAATGGCCCTATCAACCATTTCCTAGAAATTGGCATACTTGACGTTTTCCATCATGTAAGCGAGTCCATCATTCAACCCTCCTAGGAAATGATCTTGCTTGTCCTGGTCTTGCTTGACATCCCTAGGTGAATAGCAGGACAAAGCAATGAACTTGTCACGGTACTCACAAATAGACATGGAGCCTTGCTTCAGATCAGAAAACTCCTTCTTCAGCTTCACAAGTCCAGCTAGCACATGGAACTCCTTAAACGCCTCAGTGAACTGCGCCCAAGTGATGGTGTCAGGAGCTGCATGAGCAAAGCGGTATGAATCCCACCAAGAAGCGACTGCTCCCTGTAACTGACCAGATCCATAGAGGACTTTCTCCCTGTCGTTGCACTGGGAAATCTCCAACTGTTTCTCCACATCCTTCACCCAATCCATAACAACAAGAGGGTCAGGGGAATGAGAGAAGAAAGGTGGACGCCCCTTCAAAAACTCACTGCGCCTGTCCCTAGGTGGTGATGGTGGAGGGTTCTGATTGTGGTGCTAATTCTGGACTTGGTTCATCACCATGTTCTGCTGTAGCATGGTCATCATGGTTTTCATGCCCTGCATGAACTGGGTCTGCATGGCCATCATTTGCTCCACAGTAGGAGGAGGTGGTGGTGGAGGGTTCTGGTTACTTCCACCAACACCACTGGTGCCACCAGTGTTATTATTCCTCCTGGTGTTCACCATCTGATGCAAATGAATAGCAGGGTATAAGGATATGCAGTCTCAACATATATATCTGTGCTGAATATAAACTATGAATGTAACTGCAACATAATATACTGTCTCTTTATATCAATAAACTAGCTGACATAACCTCCAACAACATTATCACTGACAGAATAGCAAATATATAATCTCTTGCAAATAACACATATATATGATCTCCAAACTGATAGCTGACATGAACAAGTGACAATAGGCTATGACAGAATAACTGATAGGATGAAGCAGAAAGAGAGATAGAGCACAACATATATAGGACCCAAAACCCTGAATTACTAAACAGAGTCTTAAACTTATATTAATATGATAAGTGTGGACATCACCCCACAAGTTATCTCAATCATTACAAAGACACAAATCATCCATAGTTCATAATGATAAACAAGTTCTCACACCAATAAAGCAAAGTAGACTCTAACACACACGCACTAGACTCACCATGGACTCAATAAGCTAAGCGTTCAAACGTGCTAACGTAGCATTATTTATTACATGAAAGGGACATCCTAGTACATCCTCCAGCTGTTCCATAGGGGATGTGGTCACGTGTGGGTGACAGAGCAGGCCACTATGGTGGTGGAGGTGGGGCCACTCCAGTGAGCTGCGTCTCCAGCTGAGAAATCCTCCTTCGGTCCTCCTCTGACTACAGGCGCACCTGGCGTAGCTCCAAGAGAGTGAAGTTTAGCTCCGTGTTCAGATGTGCCATCATCTGAACAGTGGCACACAGCCTCGGGTCCTCCCCAGCAGTAGTAGCAACTCTAGCAGCAATCTGACCACGAGTACGGCGAGGGAAGTAGGCCGTGTTTCCTCACTGATCAGGTGGAAGTACTGCTCCCTGTAAGCAAAAAGGGCCTGACGTGCTGCATCCATGATGCCTGCCAGCTGAGTAGCTCTATCTGCTGGCGCCTCATGGACTGAAGCAACTCGAAGAGCACAAAGAGTGGGGTTGGGGCGCCCAACGTAGTACCCAACCCTCCAGAAGTCCACATAGACGGGGTGGCTCCAGAACTCACTGCGGTACTCTACTCCAACCATCCCATGGCTGAAGAGCTAGTGAAGAAGCCTCATCAGATGAGCGTGGAAGAAGTCATCACCACCATCATGAACAGTGAGGGTGATGATCCAGCCATCGTGTGCGTGGTACACTCCTAGGACTCCACGGCCTCTAGGACCTCCAGGGCCGCCAGGTCCTCCTAGCCCACCTGGTCCGCCTAGACCTCCTGGACCTCCTGGTCCTCCAGCACCTAGCGCCCCAGGGCCTCCTGCACCTGGTCCTCCTGCGCCAGGTCCTCCTCCTGGTGCTCTAGGCTGCTGCTCAACCTGGTCTCCTGCTCGCTGCTGCTGTGGAACGAGCACCGGGCACTAAACATACTGACCCCCGAGTCTGAGGATCACACCATCGTCAGGGCGCAGGCTAGGGCGAAACTTGTAGTGGTGCACACGTCCGGTCATCGGGTACTCAATGGGACGCCACGAACGACGGTAGCCAGTGGAGCTCTTGTGGCAGGTGAGAAGCTGACGCACCATCTACTGATATGCAAAGATCAAAGACATGCAGCAAACAATTAATAGATCATGATAGAAGAAATAAACATGTCTATGATCAAAGGATAATATGTATAAAGAGTGCATGCATAAATATCTGGAGATAGTGATATAAAAGCTATAAATAAATTGAAGCAGGAGTAGCATGCATTCTGTGGTATTGTAGTAAAACAAAACAGCATAATGACATGATCATAATGACAAAAACATGGTAGTAACTATAAGATAAGGTAATAAATGATCAATAAATGATAGTAGCAATAGCTGTAGTAAATGCATGTCAAGATAATAAATAAGATAATAAATGAAACATGCTAATAAATGATGGGATATGCAATAACTTATAAAGGTCAACCTAAGACGGCCATTTCTAACTAGGGCTTCATGATTCTACGGTCAACACGGATCTGATACCACTTTGTCACACCCTGATTTCGAAGGAATGAAACCAAGGAAAAAGCTCATGTGCGCCTAGAACAATTACACACATGAACGACAAAATTACATGGTCCAATAAGCACAATGTTTGAGTAAAACATAGTATAACGATTACATCATACCATTATTACATCACTGTCATCAGAGTAAAGTGGAATATAAATAACATCGTCCAAAGTGAAAAGCAACTAAACAACATAGATGTAGCGACTCCATCTCGCCACAAGAAGGTCAATGGCAGCATCACGACGCCTAGTATCCCAGATAATTCTCAGGAAAGTCACCATCTGAGTCATCACTTGAGCATCCTTTTGTCGGTGAATGAGCAAGGGTGAGTTCCATGTAGAAACTCAGCAAGTACAGACGAAAAGTAATGACATGCAAGGCTAGTACAAGGCAAAGCTAAAAGGTAGACTATGGTAGTATTTTAAAGTTAAACAATTAAGATTAAACAAGTTGCAACCTATTCTCTAATCGTCTTGGTTGAAATACCCAACCCTTTATTAAGGTTCAAGTAGCATTAATGTGTCATTTAACATCATAGACATAAACATATATCATTAAGCAACATCAAACATGAGATAGCCATCTCAAGAGAACACAGGATAGCCATCCCTATAAAACCTGAGGTAGCAACCTCACAACATCACCATGATTTAACAGCTTAAACCATTTTGCTAAATCATGCGAGGATCTGGGCCACTCGTGACTGTGAGCACGGATGATATACCAATTTTTAATTCTACGCAGAAGTGTACACTTTCACTCTAGGTTATGATTCTCCTTTTGCCCGAGGCGGCCAACCTCTTAGCCCATTACCGAGATAGGCCAGCAGAGGTCACAACGAGGCTTTTCACAGGGTCATAGGCAGTGACAAATTGCCAGCCTTGAGTCCAAGTGTATGGGTGACTTCACCATGAGGCCGCCCCCTACACGGATCCCTAGCCCCTCCCATACTAAATACTTGTAAACAAACCCCAGCGACCATTGCTATAGCCACCCGTCGGTAAGCTGTCCCCCTGCCCATGATAGTCCTGCTAATAGACCAAGCCAGCGCCCATTATCCTGGACATGTATGAAAGTCCTAGGTTGCCGCTCCACGAAAAGACCACAAGGGGGAGGAGATACGAATGCCCCCGTCGCTACGAGCCCACTAACATCCGTTCCCCCTTCTTTCATCGCAACCCAACGATGCGGAAATGCATCAAATTCTCCAACGGCTGAAGCCAAGAGCCCAAGGCTCAACAGGTTAAGAAGTAAGTTTTATCTTCATTAAATGGTGAAAGGTGAGATAGAGCACTAGCAACCTAAAACCTAACAACTAATACCCCCATAGGATATCTTTGGGTAAAGTGGCTAGTAAGTCCTATGGTTTGCTGATTTAAAACACATGCAATGTATTTACTTAAACATGAATAGGCACAAAATGATCAAAGGAGCCTACACTTGCCTTGGTTGATGTCCTACTGCATGTAGTCCTCCGGGTCCTGCTGATCCTCGTTCACCCACATCTCGTTCTCTATACGCCACAATCATCACATACGAGCAATACATACAAGCAAACGTACTTTAATTAGGGCAGTACACCAAAACAGAATAATAGTAGTAAACAATAGTATAGAAATATTCTACTCATCAAGACAATTCCAAAAAGTTCAAGATCACTGAAATCGAAGTTAAAACGTGAAAGTTATGGCCTAAACAAGACTAGGGTCCAATCTACAGAAAACAAGACTAAAAACTAAATATTTTTGAACTTTAAATCTTAAATGAATTTGATCGTATTTCTGCATAGATGCTTTACATTCATAGGCCAATTATAAATGTTTTATGAATTACTTTAAAATGTGTGGCACATTAGAAACCATGCATTGTTGCATTCATGCTGCTGCACAGTTTTTGGTTGACTTGTTTGAGCTTGTGGTTTAATCCTTGCTTTTGTTTTAAAGCTCCTAACATGCTCTAATTTGTCCCCTCTAACTACTAGACTAACCTATCTACTCTATCGAGCCTAGGCCAGTCCCTAGTGGACCCTGGCCAACCACAGCCCTTACTGGCCAACTATGGCCAGCCCTAGCCGGCCATGGCCAGCACTGGCCAGCCGTGGCCAAGGCAGCAGCAGTAGCAGCCGGCCAGTAGCTGCCAGGCTTGGCCACAGCCGGCCAGGCCAGCCACCAGCGGCCAAGGCCAGCCCATGCAGCCCAGCTAGCTTGGCCCGGCTAGCCAACAGCGCAGTAGGCCGTAAGCCAGCCTAGTAGCCGCGGCCGCTCAGCCCGCCCGCGCGCGCCCTATGGGCCAGCCCTGTAAGCCCGCCGTTTGCCTGCGTCAGCACCGCGTCGTGCCTGCGTCACCCACTAGCGTCAGTGCCGTGTCGCCACCCACAGCAGCTGACAGGTGGGGCCTACCCGAGCGGGGCCCACCGCTACAGTGTTGTCTTTCTCATGGAGACGACACCGAGTCGGTGTCCGCGCGCTGCTCGGGCCGCACCGCCCGTGCATGACCCGAGGGTCCACGCCGCGCCCTATAAAGGGCGAGCGCCGCCAGCCCGAGCTCGCCCCTTCGCAACCCTAGCCCGCGCCGCTCGGTTTCGTCGGATTTGTGAAACCCTAGTCGCTGAGCTCGCCGCCGTTGTCGACTTCACCTACGCCACTGTCCGCTGCAGAGGTGAGCCTATGCATGAGCTCCGCGTGACCGCGAGGGTCAAGAATATGCCGTCCGCGGCTGCCTTCGCCCGCTCTATGTGCCGCTACGCGCTGCCGACGGAGCACCGCCGCTGCCGCTCGCCGTCGCGCCACTGCGACCTCGCCCCGCCGCCTCCGTACCGTGTTGCGGACGCGCCGCTTCACCCTGGCCCCGCATGCACCATAGCACCACCACAGCAAGGTCACCGCCGGTCCACGGTGGACCAGGGGACGCGGTCCACGGCCTTGGTCCATGGCCGGTCCACAGACCCGGCCGCTCCCGCGCCGCCGTGTGGCCATCAGCACGGTCAACGCTGCCGCTGTAGGCACTTTTGTAGAAAGGCCTTTGCTATTTTACATATTTACAATCTAGTCCTTTCCAATTCAAAAGTATTTAGTTTTCAGTCTTGTTTTCTGTAGATTGGACCCTATTCTTGTTTAGGCCATAACTTTCACATTTTAACTCCGATTTCAGTGATCTTGTACTTTTTGGAATCATCTCGATGAGTAGAATATTTCTATGCTATTGTTTTCTACTGTTATCTTATTTTGGTGTACTTCCCTAATTAAAGTACATTTACTTGCATGTATTGCTCGTGTGTGATGATTGTGGCGTATAGAGAACGAGACGTGGGTGAACGAGGATCAGTAGGACCCGGAGGACTATGTGTAGCAGGACATCAACCAAGGCAAGTGCAGAGACCTTTGATCATTTTGCACCTATTCATGTTTAAGTAAATACATTGCATGTGTTTTAAATCAGCAAACCATAGGACTTACTAGCCACTTTACCCAAAGATATCCTATGGGGGTATTAGTTGTTAGGTTTTAGGTTGCTAGTGCTCTATCTCACCTTTCACTGTTTAATGAAGATAAAACTTACTTCTTAACCTGTTGAGCCTTGGGCTCTTGCTTCGGCCGTTGGAGAAGTTGATGCATGTCCGCATCGTTGGGTGGCGGTGAAAGAAGGGGGGAACGGATGTAGGGGCTCGTAGCAACGAGGGCATCCGTATCTCCTCCCCCTTGTGGTCTTTTCATGGAGTGGCAACCTGGGACTTCCATACATCTCTAGGCTAATGGGCTCTGGCTTGGTCTACTAGCAGGACTATCATGGGCAGGGGGACAACTTACCGACAGATGGCTATAGCAATGGTCACTAGGGTTTGTTTACAAGTATTTAGTATAGGAGGGGCTAGGGATCTGTGTAGGGGGCGGCCTCACGGTGAAGTCGCCCATACGCTTGGACTCAAGGCTGGTGAGTTGTCACTGCCTATGACCCTATGAAAAGCCTCGTTGTGACCTCTGCCGGCCTATCTCGGTAATGGGCTAAGAGGTTGCCCGCCTCGGGCAAAAGAAGAATCACAACCTGGAGTGAAAGTGTACACCTCTGCACAGAGTTAAAAATTGGTATATTGTCCATGCTCATGGTCACGAGTGGCCCAGATCCTTGCATGATTTAGCCAAATGGTTTAAGCTATTAAATCATGGTGATGTTGTGAGGTTGCTACCTCGGGTTTTATCAGGATGGCTATCCTGTGTTCCCTTGAGATGGCTATCTCATGTTTGATGTTGCTTAATGATATATGTTTATGTCTATGATGTTAAATGACACATTAATGCTACTTGAACCTTAATAAAGGGTTGGGTGTTTCAACCAAGACGATTAGAGAATAGGTTGCAACTTGTTTAATCTTAATTGTTTAACTTTAAAATGCTACCGCAGTCTACCTTTTAGCTTTACCTTGTTGCATGTCATTACTTTCCGTCTGTACTTGCTGAGTTTCTACATGGAACTCAACCTTGCTCATTCAGCAACAAAAGGATGCTCAAGTGATGACTCGGATGGTGACTTTCCTGAGAATTATCCGGGATACTAGGCGTCGTGATGCTGCCATCGACCTTCCTGTGGCGAGATGGAGTCGCTACGTCTACGTCGTTTAGTTGCTTTTCGCTTTGGACAATGTTATTTATATTCCACTTTACTCTGATGATAGTTATGTAATAATGGTATGATGTAATCATTATACTATGTTTTATTCAAACATTGTGCATATTGGACCATGTAATTTTGTCGTTCATGTGTGTAATTGTTCTGGCGCACATGAGCTTTTGCCTTGGTTTCATTCCTTTCAAATCAGGGTGTGACAGTAAGTGTGCAGTATGATTAGAGATTCCTTTGTAACAGGATCCTTACGGTGGAAAATAATCCAACAAAGATCCACTGGTGAAAGGAGAGAAAGGAGATCTGCGGATCAGAACTGTCATCTGTGCCACGGCACACAACCAAAGCGGTCGTAATGCCATAGCCGCCTGCCTCAAAATTGACGCCTGAGCCACCACAGCACATCGGGGATCCTCCACCACCGCAATTACCACAAGTGCGACTGGCAGATTTGTTTCCACTTGCAGGGAATATCCAACCAACATATAACTCAACATGTTCCACACGAGGTGGACAACTATCCCTTAGGAGAGGGGATGAACACAATTATCACACGGCCCATTTAAGGAGTGTCCCATGGTACACAAAAGAGATATGGACGGACTTTCCCATGGTGCACGAAAGAGAAATGGACGGACTAACCATCACATGAACATTATCATTACGAATTCAGTCCAACAGCCATGAGCTACACGGACTACTAGAACCATTACCATCCCACTTCTATCTAAAATTAAGAGATATGGAGGTATGCATCAGAAGTGTTCATTCTAAGCGAAATCCCCGAGCCTTGTAGTAGATCGATGATGAGGCAAAACCTAAATGAAGAAACAAATAGTAAAAAAGGGGAGAAAGGAGACATGTGGATTGGATCTAACACCTCTGTGCACACAAGCGATGTGGATGCCAATGCCGCCGCGCCCCACCAGGAAAGCCCCACCGCCTGCCTCCAAATGGACGCTGGAGCTAGCACTACACACCAGGGATCCTCCGCCACCCCCTCTATAGCTCTGCCGCCCAGCCAACGATCAACATGTTACACACGAGGAGGACCCTCAGGAGCAGGAACTGCCCAATTATCACATGGCCCATATAAGCACTATCCCATGGTACACAAAAGAGATATGGTGAGACTTTCCTATGGTACACAAATATAAATGGCCGGATAGTCCGATGTCCAAAGCTTTGGCTCTTGGCAATTCATGTCTGTGAATGCAAGAAAGTCTGACCACAACATAATTGAACAAGTCAGACAAAGCATAATGCGTTTGTCAATTTTTATTGTCGTAGCAATCAGTATGCACCAATACATTGAATCATTCACCTACCTGCTGGCTCCCACCTTGTAGCGAGGAGCAAATCTCGCCACAAAGTAACACAGAACCAATTGAGGATCCATAGTGTTGAATAGCCAGGTATACTTGATCATGTAGGATGCGGTAAAGACAAATGGCTGCTCAACCAGTCGATGATGCGCTCGCAGAGGAATGCATTGCCACAACAGGGCACGTTCACATCATGGGCGACCGATCTATTTTTGCAGATGTAGGTGCTGAGGTAGGAGAATACAACTGGTTGCTTGTGATTAGGGGGCCAGTTACATGGTTCACTGAAGCTAGTGCTTGTGCTTTTGTTTGGCAAGAATGCATTACCAAATTGAACTTGGAATATCCTTGCAGCAATGAGAAAGATTTGCCTGACCCTAATGAAGAACAGAGGAGCCATTTGGTGATGAAATGTTACTATGTCATAATGTTCTTGTGATGCTAGTTACTTTATATATAGCAAAGAGTAACAACGTCTGCGACATAATAACAAAGTAATATATAGAAGGAAGAGTTAAAACATAGGAAAGAGTAACATTTGTGTCACAACTCCCAACGTATGGAAGATACATCAAATGCAATGTGACATGCATCAAATGGAATTTTTTTAATCTACTCCTCTGCTAATGACTCTGAGAACAAAGGAACATATGGAAGATACCAAAGGTCTGCTGATAAATTCTGTTAGGACTGAACGTCTAACTTAAGAAAAGACATGTGTAGGGATGACATGAACTTTTTTGCTGTCCATGTCATACGCGATAATTGTTCTTGCCTCCCCAGCAAACAAGATCAAATTCCATTTTGGGTGAATTGTAATCGATATGTACTCTTCATCCCATTCCTCATGACCAAATTAAATATTAGTCTTTCCAAATACATTAATAGTGCTAACAATATGCTTCAGTATCCATTCATCAGTATTATAGTCGTTAAGGACCCAGACTGAAAGTTCAGACTTAGTGTACCTATCAAGAGTACACACACACAAGTGACCCTAAGCTTGATGTATGGAGGCAGCAATTCCATCAGGCCTAGGAATTTTTCTCCATTTGTTTCCCTTGACATCCATAGCAAGTATGTGACAGTACCCACCCCAGTAGCCAACCATATGCAGACAACAGTTAAGAAACACACTTGTTGATCTTACTAATGTCACATTAGTACCATCGCTCCCCCATCCACATTCCTTAGAGATCCATGTTTTTGTTTCGGATGAGTAGATGTCCACAACCATGCACTCACCCTCCTCTTCTGTATATTCAATCACATGGAAGTGCGAGAAGGCTGTCAGATTGAATGCCAATCGAGCCTCACCAAAAGAATGGTTACTAGGCGACAGTTCTGTGAGCCACTGGGTTGCCAGATTGCAAACCACATAGCGGTATCCATCAGGTACATGACACCAGCATAGGATGAGGCCGTTGCAGCAATCACTGACAGCTACATTGTCCATGGTCAAGAATTTGAAGGACAACTCTACACCGGTGATGCTGGTGAAGTGTCTATAGCCTTTATAAGTGTCGTAGATGAAGCCAACCACACTTTGGGGCAGTAGCTTAAGGTACTTTGATTCCAAGATGAGTCTTTTCCAGGATTTACAGACCATTTTGCAGCAAAACAAGGAGCAGGAGGGGAGGTAGCGGAGGATCTCGACAACAACATCATCCATGAGGCTAGCAAATGAGTTTGTCCTCTATTGGCGCTTCTTAGTGTTAGTAGAAAAGTCTGCAAGCGCACAGAAGTACCGTTGTAGCCTTTACCCAAAAGTATTTAGGGTATCGTATTTCCACAGGGAACAGAGGTGTAAGAGATCTCTAAACTAGTTCTTCCAGAATGATAACATGAAGAGTAGCTTAGGTATAGAGGTTTGTCTAAGGCATGAAAACTTAAGCAAAGATAACTCTCAAACTACTTGCTTCAGGCCCACTGACGCACTTGGTCTGCCAAGATATACTAATATCAGTGCTACTTCATGGCTGAACGTGGGGGAATGCTAGTACGAGTGGACAGGGCTATCACCACCTGCCACCTACCCCTCTGCCCGTGGGCACGTGCAACATACGAAGGTAGACTCTGACCTAGACACCATGTCTATGAAGGTGACTACTACTCTAGCGGTGATCAGGAACATCCGTCTTTATTAGGAGTCCTCTAGTCCTCTTACTAGAGCATCCGTCCAAAGGACGAACGATGATCCTGCAAACAAGTAGCTTTGTGAAAGTAACATGCTTAATGAATCAAACCAAAGTTGAACACGAACTTCTTACTTCAAGTAGCAAGACGATCATAGAGGTACAAGTTGGAGCGAGAGCCGACAAGCCTGGCACTTCGTCCACCCGAAGGTAGAACTGCTTCGACTCTGCTCTTACTCCAACTCTTTCCCTCTCTCATTCCCTATACTAATTTAGCTAGAGGCTAATGGAATTGAGGTTGCTCTTCCTCTCTACATTGTGACCTCTTTGTGTTGGTGAATGAATGCTTGTGTAAAGGGAGGAGGCCTCTTTTTATAGCTTGAGACGAGGGGGCTCTATGCAAAAGGATCATCCAGAAGGATCCAAACTGACCTCCAAAGGGCAGTTTACACTTTCCATTTTGCACTGATCATAGGTGGGACTGTCTTGAGGGAACCGTCCTATGAACCGTCTGAGAAAACTGGGCCCGGGAGGGGCCACCAGGGGACCGGCTGCCCCCGGGATCAGCCGCCCCCCTGGTGGGGCCATTCGGCCACCGCCTTCGCGTGGTTGGTTCTCCTCTGGGCCTGGACCACCCCTGTGGTTATGAATGGGCCCAGATATGTAATAAAGATGGGCTTCTTTGATATTCTTGGTTGTGTATTTCCTGAATTTGCATTTCTCCTTTATGCTTTCTAATTGATGTTGTGCACTTCCACTTGTTTTACCATAAATCCTATAAAAACATAAACACTAGGGGTACAAGTGGAACTCTGTTAATAGCATATGTTTATGTGTTAAAGCATGATTGTTTCTCTCCTTTCAGGCATAAGTTGGCGGTTAAAAAATGATCCGTAAGGACCGCCAACATCCTCTTGTTGGGGCCTCCTCCATTTCTAGTTTAGCTCAAAAGAAACATATGCACTCCATTCTAACACCCCCAACATCCATGCATCATCGGTTTTCAATCCAAAGGCAATCCCCTAGTACCATAGTTGACACATGCTGAAGCAATCCCCAGATGAAGAAATGAACAACAAAAGGTGAGAAAGGATACCCACAGATCAGATTTGACACCTCTGCCATGGCACACTACTAATGCGGATGCCAAGGGCGCCGTTCTCCACCAGGAAAGACCCGTAGCCAGCCAAAAAATGGAGTCATGAGCCACCATAGCACACGGATTGTGGCATTCAAAGGCTACTCGTATGTTCCAATTCTGAGTGGCCTAGTGTGCCTGTCAGAGTAGCTGTAGGTCCCACATGTAGATGTCAGAGGAGTGCAGACAACTGTTGAAATTTACTGCGATGGCAATAAAGTTCGGCGCCATTACATTTGACCGCGTCTAACAGTGTCTCCATATTTTATCCTTGTTTTCCTGTGATGCTTGTTACTATATCGGTAAGTAGTTTACGTGACTAACTACATCAGAAAGATCAACGACATCTATGTTATAGAATGCAAGGGAACATGCTGAAGCAAGATTTGAAACTACCAGACCATACTGTGCATCACGGATGAGAGGTGCTATTGATTTGTACTGCAGATGATAATGTCCGACCGCTGCATATTTGATTTTGTAGGACCAACTATGAAGGGTTGTTATGAATGGTGTAGCAATCAGTCTGTTGGGAAACTGATAGCATTTCATCAACTAAATTTAGGCTCTGCCCTTACAGCGAGGATCCAGTCTCGATGGATCCTAATGCAGAACTAAGGAGCCATTCGTCTACATTTGACCATGTCTGACAGTGTCTACATTTGACCATGTCTGACAGTATCATCTATAGCTTATCCTTGTTTTCCTAACCCAATTATTTATTGAATTCATGAAAGTGGCAATATCTAGTAGTGGGCTCAGTTGTATAGTAGAAATGGTGGCCCAGTTGAGTCTGTATAGCTCTCTTCTTTCTTATTTTATTTTTCCTTGAGTTCCTCTTTTGTACAGTTCCTTTTATTCTGCTTATTCGTCTAATAAAAATAGGCGATGAAGCTTTCGTCGTCCCGTTCAAAAAAATTATTTATTGAAGATGGCGGTGTAGCAGCGGGGTGTGTTCGACGGTGGTTGTAGAGTGGTTCGGTCCGTCCCCTGCATCTGAATGCGTCTAACAATATCCTCCATAATTATACTACTCGCTTTCCTCTGATGATTGTTACCGTGTCGTTTACTAGCTTACGTGACTAAATACGGAGTATATTGAAATGGCCTTATCATACTGTGTGGTCCAAGGGCACATGAGATCAACATGTTCCACACGATGAGCATGTATGACTCCCTTAGGAGCGGGGATGGCCCTATTATCACATGACCCATATAAGGACTATCCCGTGGTATACAAAACAGATATGGCTGGACTTTCCCATGCTACACGAAAGAGAAATGGACGGACTATCCCATCTCTTGATCTTGCAAGTCCCAAGTCTTGACTCCTGGCAGTTTATGTCTGCGAACACCAGAACGTTGGGCCGCTACATAATTTAACTCGTATGACAAGCTATTGATGTTCGAATGTAATGCGCACATAAGAAAGTCCGGCCCTGTACATTTGACTACGTCTGGCAGTACCCTTTATAGTTTATTTTCGTTTTCATGTGATGTTTGTTACTGTGTCCTTTACTAGCTAAAAAGTGACTACTAACTTCATATGATAGAGTATCGACATCTATGACATAAAACACAAAGGAGTACATGAACTTTGATACATCAAGTTCATACTCACTTTGATTTTTTTGGTACACTCAATTTGCTATGTAGTTAGACATAAAACTATATCTAGATACATAGCAAAGTGAGTGTACCAAAAAAGTCAAGCTGACTTACAATTTGGGATGGAGGGAGTACAAACAAAACTAATAATAAAAAAATCACTACAGTAAACAAGAATGACTCGCCTTTTTTACAAGCTACTTTCCTCATCTGATGACACAGAGGTTTCATATAATGGATTCCTTTGCCAGATCTGCAACTTATGGCTGAAGACACTATTAGTTGGCCCATTTGCGATTGACTGTCCGCCATTGCAGAAATGAGATACCGAAGGACTTTCCCTTCTCTTGATATACTACATGTCCTTACAAAGATGACCCAACTATGGCACACACATGGAGGACATTCCGACGCTGCACAAATGAGAAATGACCAGACTATCCTAATAAGCAAGTAAGGCAACAACAACAGTCGAGGGGCAGACGTACTGTAAATAAGACACTAAAAGATTTTTTTAACAACCAGCTAAAGGTAACTCAAGGGTGCGGGTTGCTGACCATGTCCGCCTTGAATGTCATCTACCACCTTGTCGGGTACCTGAATAAGGGGTACCCTTAACCCTCAACTAAGAAACTCAACCCCTGCACTAACAAACCCAAAACTGCCATTATTATCCCCTAGCCCAAAAGTACATAAGATATCCGATCCAAGTATCAAACTACGCTGGGCCGGCCCACGAATGGGTCTCGATGAACCGGGCTACTGTTCACTCGACGGGACCCTCTCGACTCGAGGCTATCCACTCGGGGGGACGATCACCCCTGGAGTGATGGAACTCCCCCGGGCGAACGAACACCCATCGAATACCATGCACCCCCTCGACCTGCCTCCTTCCCGTACGATTCGCCAGACATTTAATGCATTTCACCTGCTCCCGCCTAACCTCATGGCTACAGCCGTGGTAACAGTGGACAGTACACCGGTCATATCCTCCTTTTACTGCCCATACCCAGGAAACCAGCAGATCATACCGCACTGTATCACCATACTGCGCACTGTGCCCCTTTTGGCACCCCCTCGACACATGATTATCAACACAAACGCCGTATTTCCCGGGTCTTGGTCTTATCCATTTGGGTCTTGACCTCCTCGACTATATTTAGCCCCCTCGAGCACCCCCTCGAGCAAGACTTCAACGCCGTCGGTCAGTGCTCCAACCACTCCCGACGCGACAGCTATAGGGATCTGCACGCCCGCGCATGGGCACCGGTCTTTCACCGGACCTCTACGACCTCATCACACACATTGGAAGGACGGCCGTCGTCTCCAAGCACGTCGCTATAGGGCAAGTCATGCTCGAGGCATGCCTCTATAGCAACGACGACTTGATCGGCATCTCCTTCGACGTCATAACCTACGCTGGCCCTATAAGCATCGTTTCTAGGGTTACACAGTACACCCGTGCCCCTCCTTGGCCTATAAAAGGAGGCGTCGGGCTAGCATAGAGGGGGATTGGACCAAAAATAGAGAAAAAGCCAGAGCCCACAGTGCACAATCCTAGCCAACCACACTCGCTCGCTTCTATTCACCCCTGTAGAAGCACTTCAGTGCAAGATAATACAAATCCCCTAGACGTAGGGCCTTCTATTGCTCGAACTAGGATAAACCTTGTGTCTTCTTCTTGCATCACCATCTGGATTAGGGAGCACGTAGTACATATTCACTCATTGGTGCTTGGCCCCCGGGGTCGAAACATCGATAGTTGGCATGTCAGGTAGGGGATCTGTGTGCCACCGATGACTTCCCGCCATTTCTCTGGATGGTAGACTCAGCTTCATCGCTTTTGCGAGCCATGGTGATCTGGTTCGGGAGCCTAGAGTTCATGTCACTCTGCCATGGCTATGACATGACCCTGCTCTCGGTCGGAGATTTGAGCGGAGGCCACAGTGAGCCCCCACGAACAGGAGGGGCTGCACGCCGATCTCGTCACCACACATCCGTGCCTAGGAGGAGGCGTGATCGGTGCCACCGTCATCATCAGCCCATGTCTGGGTCAACTTCTTCCATGTTTCCTCCGTCCCTGGCAGGTAGCGTAGGGCCCCTGGTTGGGGACCTGTCTGACCCAGGCCTGGGAACGAAAACAAGCTGGCAGGGCTCTGTGGAGACCCTGACTTCACCTTCGTGATGTGTTTATCAGGGGAGCTCGGCGAGGTTCCCCCGATGGGCACAGCTTCATCACCCCCCAATCTACTGCCGCATGAACTGTTTGCAGCCCACCGCCAGTTCCCATTCGGTCTGGACAACGCTACCAAGATGAACTCCGCCACGATGTGCTCCAGTATGAGCGTGCATGAGGACCACCCGGGGGCTCTCTTCTGTGCTACCATGGACCTGGCAGCGGTCCTGCCGGCCTCCGTGGACCTTGGCTTCTCACGAGCACATGGCCCAAGGCAGTACACCCTCGGCAAGATGCAACGTTGGCTGGAGGAGGAGCGGTGCGGGCAGTTCCCCATCTTCTACTTTGGCAACCCCGACTCTGATTTCGACCACTATGACCCCACCCGCGAGTGTTTTCACATCGAGGGCGGAGTCGTGTCGAGTGATGACACCATCGACCCAACAGCCACGGCAGCAGCCACAACCATAGCAGGAAGGGGCCTTGTCATGGACGAACGCCCGCATCTAGACAACCAAGACACTCAGCTCACACTGGTCCGAGAGATGCGAGCCAAGCTCGACGAGGATCGGGAGCACCTGCATCAGCTCGAGTGGACCCTCGAGCAGGACCGCCGACCCCCGCCCGATGGAAGGGCCCGAGCTAGAGCCTGATAGGTCAACCGATAGATCGTTGAAGACAGGGGACCCGAGCACCCTATCATCAACCATTTTCCCTGAGCCAGTCAGAACATCATCGCGGCCTCCATGCTTCTTCGTAACATGCCCGCGCCATCAAACCCTCAAGCTCGGTAGATACGGGACGAGGTCAAGGGCCTCCTCAAAGTTGCGGCCGCACAGCAGGCCGAGAGCTTGGCCTCGAGACATCGAGGGGTGGCCTCAGAGCAACCTGTCGAGCCCCCCGCGATGAGAGGGAGGTCTTGGTTCACCAGGAAGCACCCCCTTGAGCAAAGAAGGCGACCCCCGTCCGAGACCGCATCGTTGACAACCACGAAGCCCAAGATGTGCGCTATGACATCATCAAGAACTGATGGCACAAGAGTGAGGATGCTGAAGATCGAGGCTACAGCGCCCATTGTGGGGGACACTACGATAGCGACGAGGATTGTCAGGTCCTCGAGCCTTCGGGCCCTTGAGTCTTCAGCAGAGTGATCCACAACACACCACTGGCGAACCCCTTTCGACCCACCACGAATGTCAAGTACAATAGCGAGACCAAGCCCAAACTCTGGTTTGCTGATTTTCGATTGGCCTGCCAGCTGGGCGGGGCACGCGATGACCGCACCATCATCCGCTAACTCCCCCTGTTCCTTTCCAACACCGCTCGAAGGTGGCTCGAGGAGCTCTGCCCCAGTCAGATCCATAACTGGGTCGACCTGGTACATGTGCCCTGGCAACTCCTGGGACCTCCACAACTGCAAGCAGCAACCCGGGGAGTCCCTCCATGACTTCGCCCGACACTTTTCTAAGCAACGCACTGTGCTCCCGTACATCCTCGACCACAACATCATCCTGGTGTTCATCTTGGGTACCACCTGCAAGGATCTGGTATGGGAGCTAGGATGTAATCACCCCAGGACCGTCGATGAGCTGATGGACGTCGTCGCCAATTACGCAGCCAGCGAGGAGGCGGTTGGAGCCTTTTTCGGCAACGCGAAGGACAAGGGAAAGGCGTAGGCGGTCAGCGGTGAGTGCACAAGCAAGGGCCCAAGAAGGGCAACAAGATGAAAAAGAAGACCCAGCAGGGCAAGCGCGAGGCTGCAGATGATGATCTCATCGCTGCGGTCGAGCGCAAGAAGCCTTGAGGTCCCCTTGGGGGGCCGTCTTCGATAAAATGCTAAAGGAGCCCTGCCCTTACCACAAGGGAGGGGCTAATCATAACCTCAAGGATTGCCGCATGCTCAAGAACTACTACAAGAGTCTGGGCATCGAGAAGGATGACCAGAAAGGACAAAGGCGGCGACAAGGATGGCGACAAGGAGGACGATAAGTTCTCATGTTCTTTGACTGCTACATGATCTATGGTGGCCCCTCAACCCAGCTCACGCCTCGCCAATGCAAGAGAGAGCATCGAGAGGTCTTCTCCGTCCGAGTCGCTACACCCCAGTACCCCGACTGGTCCGATGCTCCCATAACGTTTGACCATGATGACCATCCAGATCACGTCATCAACCTAGGAGTCTACCTGCTCGTCATTGACCCCATCATCATCAACACCCGCCTCTCTAAGGTGCTCATGGATGAGGGTAGGAGCCTCAACATCATCTAAATCAAGACCCTCAACCTCCTGGGGGTCAAGAGGTCACAGCTTTGCCCCAGCGCTGGGGGCTTCCATGGAGTTGTGTCGGGGAAGAAGGCCCTGCTCGTTGGTCGCGCTGACCTCCCCGTTTACTTCAGCACCCCTCGAACTTTAGAAAAGAGATCCTCACCTTTGAAGTAGTTCGGTTCCACGACACGTACCACGCCATCATTGGTCGACCTGGCTACGCGCAGTTCATGGCGATCCCCAACTACACGTATCTCAAGCTCAAGATGCCGGGACCAAAGGGCGTCATCACCATCGGCTCATCCTACGAGCACGCATACGACTGCGATGTCGAGAGCATCGAGAATGGAGAGGTCGTCGAGGAGTCCACTAGGCTAGCCTTGACCCTCGAGGGCCTCGCCGTTGAGGTCCCTAACTCCAAGCGTCACGCAGGTAGCTTTGAGCGAGCAGAAGATACCAAGAAGATCCTCCTCGACCCAAGCAGCTTCGATGGAAAGGCACTGATGATCAGTGCCACCGTCGACAAAAAATAGGAAGTAGTGCTCATTAACTTTCTCCGTGTGAACACCGACATGTTTGCGTGGAGTCCCTCAGATATGCCAGGCATACCAAGGGAAGTCGCCGAGCACGCCTTGATGATCCGGGCCAGGTCTAGACCGATGAAGCAACGCCTGCGCCGCTTCGACGAGGAGAAGCACAGGATCATCAGCGAGGAGGTGCACAAGCTTTTGGGGGCCGGGTTCACCAAGGAGGTTCATCATCTCGAGTGGGTATTGATCAAATTGTTGATTCAACTGCGGGATGTGAGACCCTTTTGTTCCTTGATGCTTATTCTGGTTACCATCAAATCAAGATGAAGGAGTTCGACCAGCTCGCGACCTCCTTTATCGCCCCTTTTCGCATGTATTGTTACGTTACCATGCCCTTCGGCCTTCGAAAAACTGAGGCAACATACCAGCGATGCATGCTCCATGTTTTTGGCGAACATATAGGGAGGACAGTCAAGGCCTACGTCGATGACATTGTAGTCAAATCTAAGAAGGTCGACAACCTCATCGATGACCTCAAGATCACGTTCGCGTGCCTTCGAGCCAATAATATCAAGCTCAAGATCGCGTTTGGCATGCCTCGAGGCATGCTCTTAGGATACATTGTCTCTCAGCACAGTATCAAGGACAACCCCAAGAAAGTCACAGTGATCACCAAGATGGGGCATATTCGAGACCTGATGGGTGTACAGAAGGTCACGGGCTGCCTCACGGCCCTCAGCCGCTTCATCTCGCACCTGGGAGAAAAGGCCCTGTCGCTGTATTGTCTTCTGAAGAAATCCAAGACCTTCACATGAAACGCCGAGGCCGAGGAGGCCCTCGCTAAACTCAAAAGTATGCTGACCTCCCCTCCGATTCTTGTGCCACCCAATCCAGCTAAGCCTCTTCTCCTCTATATCGTCGCAACCACGCAGGTGATCAGCGCGGCCATATTGGTTGAGAGGAAGGAGGAAGGACACTCCCTGCCCATCCAACGGTCAGTTTACTTCATCAGCGAGGTACTCTTAGAAACAAAGGTTCGCTACACACAAATCTAGAAGCTGCTCTACCATCGTGCTCATGCACCTCAAGCTCCAGCATTACTTCCTCAGTCACCTGATCACCGTGGTTTCATCTTTTCCCCTTGGGGAGATTATCCAAAAACGGGAGGTCACGAGAAGGATTGCTAAGTGGTTGGTCGAGCTCATGGGTGAGACCCTCACTTATGTGCCGTGCAAGGCCATCAAGTCCCAGGTGCTAGCAGACTTCATCGCCGAATGGACCGACACCCAACTTCCGCCAGCACAGATTCAAGCTGAGCTGTGGACGATGTACTTCGATAGGTCACTCATGAAGACAGGAGTAGGCGTAGGCTTGCTCTTCGTCTCACCCCTCGGAGTCCATATGCGCTACATCATCCACATCCACTTCGCCGCCTCCAACAACATTGCGGAGTATGAGGCTCTCATCAACGGTCTGCGTATCGCAATCAAGTTTAGGGTTCGACACCTCGACGTTCGAGGCGACTCGCAAATCGTCATCAACCAAGTAATGAAAGCCTCAAGCTGCCATGACCCCAAGATAGAAGCCTACTGCAATAAGGTACGTGAATTGGAGAACAAGTTCCACGGCCTTGAGCTCAACCACATCGCTCGATGGTACAATGAAGCTGCAGATGAGCTCCCCAAAATCGCGTCTACTCATGGCACCGTCCCGCCCGACATGTTTTCGAGGGACCTCTTCGAGCCCTCTGTCGACTTAGGTGTGGGGGCAAGCATCAGTCATCAACTCTTGATCCCCTGCCCTCGAACGAAGCCACCTCAAATGGGACTAAGGTCATGGAGATCGAGAGGTCACCTCCACCATCAAGCCCACCACCGGACTGGCGCATTCCCTTCTCGACTGCCTTATTCGAGGGGAGCTCCCAGAAGACCGAACCAAGGCTCGACGGATAGCTCGACGGGCCAAGACCTACGTCATCTACGGTGATGACAAGGAACTCTACTGACTAAGCCCGTCAAGGATCCTCCAGTGTTGTATCAGCATCGAGGAAGGCAGGAGGCTCCTCGAGGACATACACTCGGGGGCTTGCCGCCATCACGTTGCCCCGAGGACCCTCATCGGCAATGCCTTCGCGAAAGGTTTCTACTGGCTGACCGCTATCTCTGATGCCATCAACCTCATTCGCTCATGCGACGAGTGCCAATTCTACTCCAAGCAAACGCACCTACCGCCCACCCTCTGTAGATGATCCCCATCACGTGGCCTTTCACCATTTAGGGGCTCGACCTCATCGGGCCTCTGAAGAATACAACCGGGGGCTTTACGCAATTGCTCATAGCAGTTGACAAGTTCACCAAGTGGATCGAAGCTTGGCCCATTACCAACATTCGCTCTGAGCAAGCAGTCTTGTTCTTCACTGACATCATCCATTGCTTTGGGTCCCCAATGTCATCATCACTAACAATGGCACGCAATTCACTGGCAAGAAGTTCTTGGACTTCTGTGACCACAATCACATTCATGTGAATTGGTCTACAGTCACTCATCCTCGAACCAATGGCCAGGTCGAACGTGCCAATGGCATGATCCTTCAGGGCCTCAAGCCAAGAATCTACAACCGGTTGAAGAAGTATGGCAAGAAGTGGGCTGCCGAGCTACCCTCGGTCCTATGGAGCCTAAGGACGATGCCTAGTCGAGCCATGGGATTTACCATGTTCTTCCTAGTTTATGGTTCTGAGGCCGGCCTTCCCACCGATCTCGAGTATGGGT
Source organism: Bothriochloa decipiens (assembly GCA_023333625.1). Lineage (NCBI taxonomy): Eukaryota > Viridiplantae > Streptophyta > Magnoliopsida > Poales > Poaceae > Bothriochloa > Bothriochloa decipiens. The sequence goes on from CM041638.1 coordinate 21,252,103, forward strand.
CCCCTCAAGTAAAGGCCTACAACAAGCAGACGAATGAGGAGTCCCTCACAAATGCCGTTGACCAGCTCGAAGAAGCTGGAGATATGGCCCTCCTCCACTCCGTGAGGTACCAGCAGAAGCTTCGATGCTACCACGACAAACACGTGCACAAGAGGGATCTCCAAGTTGGCGATCTTGTCCTTCATCGATGACAAAGCAAAAAGGGGCGCCACAAGTTGACTCCACCGTGGGAAGGCCCGTATACCGTGGCTGAGGTGCTGAAACCAGGGCCATACAAGCTAGCGAACAACAAAGGCAAAACCTTCACCAACACTTAGAACATCGAACAACTATGTTGCTTTTTCCCCTAGGGCCTCGGGGCCTTGTACATTTCTCGTATTTTGTACAACTATGGCATCATGAATGAATAAATGAAAAATGTCTTTGATTCAGTATATTTTCTTATTTGTTCATATAAGGTAGCCTTGACTTTGCTCCCTCAGAGTCGAGCCTCCCTCAGGGGCTACAAGGGGGAGAACCCCCGAAGTCCTCAAAAAACTTGCACGTTTTTTTGAAACTCAACGTCTATTCTTTCTTACGCACCTCGATATGTGTCGTTACTTAGCCGAAAATGCCACAAGTGTCCCGAGGGTTGAGGGCTGTTGAGTCAGGAGCTCGCCTACACCTCTGCACTACGGTAACTCCACTCACTCCCCCCTTCGAGCGGCATGACTGTGCATTGAGTTCACTAAGTAGAAACACAATCAGGGCATGCAAGAAAGAAAAGGACTTAAAAGTATGCGAAATAAATACATGCATAAATGATTTAAGGCCCTCAGGGCCACAACATCACAATATCACAAAAACTAATCTATTACATGAGCCTCTTTGCCTAGATTTAGTTCACAGGCTTTGGCTTTCGTCGCCACCATCACCACCACCCTCATCGCCGGCGCCTTATTCACCTTCAAAAAGAAGGACCTTGGGCTCGAACAGCTTTGCCCATTTCTCACCCGGCTCCTTAGTATCTTCGATCAAGCCCTGGCACCTCTCCTCATTCTTAGTGTCCATTTTGGTAAGGTCAGAGATGAAGCCATGCAAGACGACGTTCATGTCGTACGTAAAGCCGGAGTAGACGACCGCCATCGCTCGCTTCACGCTGATATGGAGGGCATCCTGGACATGATCTTTCATGGTGGCCCTGAGGTAGTACAGCCGGTTGACGAGAGCGGTTCCATGCACTTCTTCCTTGACCTCCTCTGTGGGCTCAACCCCCTAGGAGTTGCAGAGCCTGTTGATTGTGGCCCGAAGCCTGTTGGTCAAAGCCTCCTCGGCCAAAAGGCCTTCCTGTAGCGCCTTGAAGGAAGTTCGAACAGAGAGCAGGTCGGCCTCAAGACCTAGAAGGTAGAACGAAGTCAGTTGTAGTGCACGGAGATGAGAAAATTGAGGTCAAGAAGACTCACTAGTGCAGTGGGTGTCAAGGACCTCACGCGCATCCACTGCTTCATCATGCTCTTTCTGGGCCTCCTTGAACACGCGTACCCCTTCGTCCTCTCGAGCCACAAATCCTTGATCGTCCTTCCAGCCTAGGCGATGGCCCCCTCCTTTTCCAAAAGGGTCTTCTTTAGCATGGCAACCTCAACAGCAAGGGCGTTGACGCGATGTTTCTCCGCCTCGACCAAGACGTGGAGGGCGTCGCGGGCCTCGAAGGCCTAAGCGATGTCCGTCTTGAGTGCCTTGACATGCTCCACGGACTCTCAAAGCTCTCCCTTGAGCATCTTAAGACGCCCCTCCAAGGAGGAGAGGGCCTTGAGGGCATTTTGCGCCTCCATGCGGCTCGGCTGGCCTCGTCCTTGGCCTGATACGCTTCCTCATGAGCTACCTCGGCCTCTTCATTAGCCCTGGCAGTATCCTCCTTAGCCTTCCTTGCCTCCTCTTCAACCTGGGCCACCCCACCCCGAGCAGATCGACCGGCCTTGAGTTGGTGCCGCACCTCCTCCCAACCTTCATGCGTCATGTGAAGGAACTCAGACTTCACATAGGAGCGCCTCCTCAGGTCCTAAGGACAAAGAGCAAGAAATCAGGCATCAAATTAGGAAGTTATCCAAGCTCAACCCACCCGAGGGAACACTTACCAAAAAAACCCAGCCTAGATCCTCGGTGGCGACATCAATGGCTAGCTTCAGAGCATGGGCCATCCATGCCCGATACTCCTTCGCATCCTCCCAGCGGTTTACCTCTGCCGCGTCATCCATCCAAATTGTGGGGTCGTTAGGCTCCAGCAGATTTTAGAGTGGGAGGCACTCCCTACGCCAAGAAGGAAGAGCCACCTCGACCCTCCCCCGACCGTCGACCTGATGCACTCCACCGCGTCAGGTGAACCACCAAAATGGGCCACCCAATCGGCCAAGGTGGGGAACGGCAGCTCGACCTCCGCTCTGGCCGCCGACAACTCGGCCTCACCACTCACCTGCCCCGCCAAGGCAAAAGAGTCGGGGTCAAACCAACCAGGGATGCAAGGGGCCCCCGAGCGACTGCTACTCTGGCAAGAGGAAGGGCGTCTCCCTCCTCCTCGCGCCAAGGCGACGGTCATGGTTTCTCGACAACCACCTCCTCGGGCTACTCCTGCGGCACCAGCAGAACCACCAACACCTCCTGTGCCACGTTCTATGGCTGTGGCGGCTGACCCGAAGTCGTCACAGCCTCCCCCTATGGCTATGGGAGACTTGAGGATATCGGCTCCTCCAGCGACTCATCCTATCACCAAGGTAGTGGGGCTGAGGGCACCGCACCCTCCGGCGTTGACAGCCGCTGCTGCTGCTGCAGTTGCCACTGTTGCTGTTGCTGGCGCAACTTCGGCTGGCTCGGTTCCAACCTCTCCACCTCTTGTTGCTATTTGGTCCAGCTCGGCTCTAGCCCCTCTTCCTCCTGCCGCCCTTGTGGCTGCTCCTCCTATTACTTCTGCAGCCAGTCTTCCTCTTCCTTCTTCTGTGGGGTATCCTACTCTCGCTTCCGCTGCACCTCAACCTCGTGCAGGCCCTTTGGCCACGGCTCCCGCCCCTCTCGCTGGGAAGGAAGCACTCCTACTTCCTGGGGGCACTCCACCATCTCTTCGATGGAGATAGGAGGAACCACGGCCTCTTCGTCCCCAAGGACGATCGGGGCATTTTCTGATCTAGGCTCACGGTTGCCGAGGGCTCCCCCGTCGGTTGCGGGGGCCTCGACCTGGCCAGCTGTAGGGGCCATAACCATCGAGACTGGGGCACCAACCCCGCTCTCTGGCATCTGCCCCCAGCTAGAGCTACCGCCGACCACGGCCCCCTCACCGCTCGAGCCTACAACAAGACCGAAGCCCGTCAGCCTGCCCCGAATAATCGCTGCCTGGGCTAGTGATAGCCAGGTCACCTCTAACGTCGACAGGGGTCTCGAGATCACACCTGCCCCTCCTGCTGCCATCCTCATGGCCACATCCACCTTGAGTCACATGGCCGATGAAGATTTCACCTCCTCCACTTGACGCTTGAGCCTGGGCAATGTAGGGAAAGGCAGGAATATCAAACAAATTCTATGAATTGTAGGAAAAGGGAAGAAAATTTTGGATGGCAAAACTTACCGTAGAGGGACGACGACCGACCCAGGCCTCCTTGAATTACCTAGGCGCCTCGATGGCCCCCTCCAAAGTAGATCTTGTCCAGTGCTAGAGTTGTGTGGGGCGACCGGCTCGGACCTCAGCACCTCGAGCTCCACCGGAGCCGCCTCCCACGAGTCATGCGCCGAGGGTGGTGTCACCCGCTCCTCCGAGGCCGTCCGGCCCTAGGTCCTCGCCTCGAGCATCGAGGACCTGGTTTGGTGTTGCGAGGTGTTGGACAGACCCTGGGACGAGGTCGGCGGAGTGCCACCGCACTGGCGATGAGACAAGGACCTCACGTGGGTCGAGGAACCCCTTGCCTTCTTTCCTGTAGGCGCTCCAAGACATCCTCCTGCATAGGAGGTGCGTCAGCTCGAGAAAAGCTGGAAAGATGGGGCTCGAGATGCCCCACCACTCCCTCAACATCATCATCATCCATGTCCGTTTCCTCAGGGGGACTCCTCGACAGGAAGACCGTCTCGTCTTTGTTTAGCCCGGTGCATTTTAAGCGCCTGGCATGCAAGGTTCTTCCTCTTCCGCTCCTTCATCTCCGGATTGTAACATCTTTGGTGTTATATTAACTAAAACCTACCATGTCATCATATGCACTGCAAAGCATTCATGATTAGGTCAACCTTGATGTGCATTAACTAAAACAAGTTTATATTTCATAGGTTGATTGTGTTTCTAGAATGTGTGGTCACATGAAATAATAAAATCCTAATTTCGAATGTCATCTCAAATGCTTAGTTTATATTCTATGTACTTGAGGTGTAAACTGTGTTTACAATAGTGTCAAGCATAGTGTATAAATCTAAGTCCAACCCTAAAAAATGATTTCCATATTTGAAGTTGAATTTGGATTTCAAAGCTTATTCCCAAGTCTTGCAATTCAAATTTAAATTCAAATTGGAAAGCTATAAAATGTTTTTCAAAAGTCAACTTGGTCAACCAAGGGTGTCATTGGGTGATTGACCTAAAAATGTCCTTGGATGATGTATGTGATCACTAATAACCAACCAATTAAATTAGAAACTAAATCGAGTTTGAATTCAGTTTCAAAAACCCTTTATTTCAAAACCTAGTTTTATCCCCTTTTCTATAATTCAAAATCTATAAGGAATTTGGGGATACTCTAAAATGATAGTTTGTAGATCTTGACAAGATCTACAAAGTTGGTATATAAAGTTTTTCAAGTTTCCACAAATAATTTCAAATAAATTTGAAAATACAGTTTTCTAATATTTGTCCCCTTTTGATTTTAAAATCATAATTCAAAAATTATGCATAATTTGGGAAAATTTTGTATATGAAAAAGGTTTGGTTTGAAAAGTTAGACATTTCATAGTTTTGAATATTTTTAAGTTTTATTGAAAAATCAAAAGTAATTTCAAATGTTTGTTTCTAGGGTTTTATTCCCCTTTTGAATTTAAGTTTAAATTTCAAAATCCGGACAGAATTTGAGGATGCTAGTTAAATAAAAAGTGTAGCTCTTGAAAATATATGCAAATGATATTTTTGGAGATTTTCAAGTTCTTATATAAATTTTGGAATAATTTATAATTTCAAACAAGTGGCATTTCTGTAATTATTGTGAACAGCACCTAACCCTATCGTCGCCCGCCATCGCCGGCTTCTCAAGCCGCACCGCCGTCCACCGCCATGCAGGCCGCACATGCCACAGCCACCAGCTCGCCCGGGCGCTCGAAGCATCCCCGCCGCATGTCCGCAGCTCGCACCCCTATTTATACGCGCGGCAGATCACCGTCGTCTTCTTTTCTTCTTTCTGCTCACCGCCGACGACCTCACTCCGCCGTCCAAATTTGCCACCACCGAGTGTGCCCCACCTTCATGTTTTCCTCCATAAGCTCTGCCTCGTTCTTGCTCTCAGTTTAAGCTAGCCCGTGCTCACTCTCCCCGCCCGAGTCGCCCGCGCGTCGTCGTCTTCCTCGCGGCCGGTCACCGAGTCGCCGCGAGCTCTCTCACCGTCGACCGCCGCCAAAGGTGAAAATATATTACCTTTAACCCCTCTATCCTATCATCCGTCTTCTCTTGCTCCTCATGCGCACCGTGGTTTGCTCTCTGGTGCACAGAACACACCGCAACGCCATCGTTTTCACCAGAGCACCGCCGCCGCCATCAGCGCCGCCGACTGCAGCTCGCCTCCGACCGTTTTCCATCCAACTAGCGTGCGCACTAGAACCGCAGTGAGCTCCTGCGTCTACCCATGCCCTCAATTTCACTCATCTCGCGTCATGGAGTCCGGCCGCCGAGACACGCCGCCGGCGTGACCTTGCCGCTCCGCCGCGTGCGTAGCCGTTGCTGCTGGGGGCCAAATTGAGCCTCATCTTGTTGCCCGTTTGGTTCACGTGGATGTATAGATCATAACCGTACGCTCACCGTCCCTGGAGAAGCTCCGGTGAGCTCTCCCGCCAGGCCGCCGCGTCGCCGGGCCGCCCTGGCCGCCGCGTGTGTGCCGCCGCCACCCCGCCGTGTCATTTACCACCCTGATCGACTCCCCGTGCCAAACTGAGCCCGATGGTTCAAGTCCGGTCGCCGGAGACCTCGCTGTCAGCGAGTAATCGCCGGTCAACCGCCGGCGGACCGTCGGTCAGCGCGGGAGCACTGTGCTCCTTTTTCTTTTTCTATTTTTAGAAAATGATTTAAATATTATTATCTTTGAAAAATCATAGTAATTCATGTATAGCTCCAAAAATTCTAAAAATTTTTGTGTGTGTTCTTTATGATGTCACCTACTTAGGAAAAATATGAAATGCCAAATTTGAGCACATTTTTATATGTTAAAATTAGCTCTTTTCATTGAAAAATGGACTTTCAATGATTTTTAATAAATAAAATAATTGGCTTTTAATTCTGAAATTTGTTTTGCCATCTAATTAGGCCAAGAGCTTTTCAAAATAAAATTTTGAGCTTAATTAGACAACTTTAATTTTTATGCCTTTATTCTATACTTTTAAATAATTAATTAATCCCATTTAATTAAGTTAATCATTATAGGATTTGTTTGACTTTGGGATTGAGTGATGACCTTAGGTCATTAACCCTAATGACCTTTGGCACTTTAATTAATTATTTGCGCTTATCTGGATCATGTCATTAGGGCTTAATTAACGTTATTTCATGTGTTTAATAACTTTCATAAATAATATAGTTAACCCTAATGATCTTAGTAAATATGTTTGGGTTGACTTGCAACTTTATCGTAAAGGAAAGTTGTACTCAAGCCATTAATCTGATCATATATCCATCGAGCATCATGTTTACTATTCAATCATGTTGAAGCATATCATTGCATCGTATAGTTTCCAATAACGGAGAGTTTAACGTTGTCGCCCAGATCTGAAGGAAGAGCAGACTTCGGAGATTGGAGTTGATCCAGAGCTCAAGACAATCTACCCCGAACATCAAGGCAAGCCCCAGATGCATTCAAACCCTATTGTATTTATAAAAGTTTTACCACTTCAGTTATTCTATGTTGCATTAAGTATAGGAGTTGAGTGTAAACCCACCAACTGCATTACCTGTCTTACTTCCATAATTCCTTGTTGCCTGTTCTAAAAGATGCGTAGTAATGCTTAGCCCTGCTTAATTAATTAAATGTTCAGAGGTAAAAGAATGAAAAAGATGAGTTTGGTTTTATCTGTTGAAATCATGATGATAGTTAATAAATCGAGTCCGGACGGCTAACTTGCATTGGGAACGGAGTCCCACTTTAGTGTTTTCGTCTGTTGATGCCCTAGGCCCCGTGTCGATGGTGAACTGGTGACATCAAGAAATTAGAAAATCCACATGCATGAAGTGATATACTGATGGTTGAAGCCGGGTATATCATGGAGTGACTTATAGTGGGCCAGAGACCCCACATATGTCATAGTATGTTATACTATGGGTTTAAGTTCCCATGTATATCGGTACACTAGGTCGAAGTGCTCAGGTGTATCATGTGGTGATATATGGCTGCGGTTGTTATCCCGGTATATCGGTTCACCTGCTATGCTTAGGAGTTAGAGTCTCCTGCATATCAGTAACCTAGGTCCTAGCTGGGTATGAAAATGGATTCGAATCGCCGTGCTTCTCGGAGAAGAAGACTCGATCGGTGTTCATCGTCGTAGTAACAACTTGAATAATGAGTAAGGTTTAAGAAGAAAGTTGGCTGGTAATTTTGATCTTGAACAAAACAGCTTTTCTTTCTTTCAAGCTTTTCTGCAAAATTTCTTATCTCCTGCAAGCCTTACCTTGTCCCTCTAGCCTGCATTTCCTGAGTCTTCACCCCTCTTTTTCGTCAGGTCAGTCTTGTTGAGTACTTTTGTACTCAGGGTTTGTTGAACCCTTGTTGCAGGTGAGACTCATGGGCAGGAATGTTTCGCATCCTGCTGCATGAAAGTCGTCAAGGAAAGTGACGACGAATAGGATATCTCGCTCTTGGGCAGAGTATATAAACAAGGTTGATGTAATAAGTTATATCATTATTCCATTGCTCTATGGTTTGTAATAATCCAACTTAGGGTTTGTAAAAGATTTGTAAACTTATGTTATTGTAATCCTTCCGCTCTTTTACTCTGATGTATATTATTTATATAAAATTGTTGTAATACTGCAATATCTCTTTGTAATGATTGATCCTGCTTGGAGAATCGTGGATGATTCAGGATATATCCAACAGACCTTTTAAGTTTTATGGAACACATTCATGGTTATTTGGAGTCTGTTTAGACAATAATCATGAGTGTGGGCCATAGGATTTAGGAGGTTCTGCCACATGGATCTTTCATCTTCTTTTCCTATTGAGCGTCAAAGCGCCTCACCTGGCAATCGGGGTCGTCTTCATGAACCGAAGGCACCGAGACCCTATAGTCGATGTTACCCTGTGCTCGAAACTGCAGCCAGAATGTCAAGACAAGCCAAAAAAATAGGGGAGAAACTTGAGGATGTAAAATTGAAGGACTTACCAAGATGATGCTGCGAGGATCCGGCAGCATCGGGACACGATCCACATCCCCTGTCCCGAAGTCACCGGTGACTGAGCTCCTAACCTGCTTTGCGACATCCTCAGGAGGCAGGTCCGCGGGCAACATCTGGCACCCCTTGAGCTGCTCAAGAAGTGCCTTGGGTCTCATCTGATCTAAGCGCAATGGGCGCGCCATCAGAGGTAGGACTCTTCGGCTGTGGAAGCCTATGATGACGTACACGGCATGCACACCCTGCTCGGACAAGGTGCGCAATGCATCGAGGGGATTCAGCCTCCGCTGGAAGGGCTGGGCCATGGCCTAGAGCCAGTGCTTCAGATGCACCCTGATGACGCGCCTAGTGTAGGCAGGCAGTAGGCCATCATCGTTGCGCATGTAGAACCACCCGGACTGCCAACGGCCGTGGTTGGTGGACAAGCCCGTCCCGATATAGAGCCTGGACTTCTCCTGCGCCAGGCTGCAACTGCCCATGTGGACAATCCTCCTCTTCCCCTCTGAGATCCACTTGGTGTAGTGCTCACCCTTGAAAAGGTGGAGCCACAGTTCCCAATGCGGTTCCATATCCATGTACCCCTCACAGAGCGCGGTGAATATCACCGCGTTGGAGATGGCGTTGGCGGTGAGGTGTTGGAGCAAGACCTCATAGAAGTGGAGCAACGTGTGCATGAAGCGGCTCGGAGGCGAACCAAATCCCAACTGGTGGAATTTGATGAAGCACACCATGTAGCCCTCCGACGGCTGCGGTTCCCGATGCTCCCTTGATGGCACGATCCACTCCGGCTGCTCAGCCAAAGCGGCAAGGCGGAGTCCCTCATCCACCAGCTTCTATAGCTCCCACTATGACACATCAGAATGGGACTAGGCTTCTGGAGGGAGGAACATGGGTGCCATGGATGCAGCACGAATCTGCTCGACGGACTGTCGACCGGGAAGATTCCCAATCCTGATTTCTCTCTCACCAGTTCTTCTTTAGCGCAGACAGACGAAGGCTCGAGCACTCTAGTGGCGGCAGTGGAGGCAAGATGGCAAGATGGGAAATGAAGAAACCATACCCCTCGTATTTATAAGCGATGAGGCCGAGAAACAACGAGCGGGTCTAGAAATGGCACGGTAATTCCCCACATTTAATGCGCTCACCTAACCGCCCCTCGATTCTTGGAACAGGCACACACGTTGCCCGCACGATCTCTAGCCATTACTCAGGTCCACCACGACTGCGCTGCTTCAGCTCTTGCCTAAAAAGATGTGCCCAATGGAAGGGAGAATATCCACGGCGTTTCCTTCGACAGGAAGTAAAACAGACTCCGGTCCCACACCGAAATCCTTGAGGGAGCGGAGGCTGACCCTCGATCAGGGTTTGACAGCCGCCCTTCAGTAGCTGAGTTAGGGACATCTAAGGGGAGCCAGCACAAAGCTTAGCTCAAGGATGAACCCTCGAGATCCCCTCGGACGTATCCAAGGCAAAATGAAAGGATTACCATGGAATCCCCATGGAGGGAGGCATTGAGCCGCCAAATCCTATCGAATGGAACTGGTCTCCATGTATCTACACGTTTGCATCAATGAGAACGCCTTAGGGCCACCAGTCAACCCCATCGAACGGGGCACGAGCTCTCACTTGGATCTCCCATTATTAGCTCACAGAGAACGTCGAGACTCGCCCAATCGAGGGTAGTACAGCGCTTCTCACCTCACATCCAGTCGAAAGGACTCGTGAGATGGAAACCCGAGGCTAGCAATACCCTAGTCGCACAAGGCTCGGGGGCTCAACTATGCCAGGCACTCCTCGATGAAACAGGGTCGAATACACCCGGGGGCTCGACGACTCGAGATACCCCATGAATAGGCGCTACGACTCCAGTTCATGTTATCCTAACAGGGACGCCTACTACGCCCAACTGGACAAAAACACCTTTCGGTAAAAGACAAGTAAAGCCCTTAGAGGAGTCTCTCCACTCCTCTGAGGCCTTGGGGGCTACCCCTGAAGGGTACGCTCACGCACACCCTCTGGAGAATTACGGTCGACACCTCGGTCTCGATTCAAGAGCTCCCGCATGACCCGTAGCACTCACGCGGGAGCTCAGGGGCTACTGTCGGGTACCTGAATAAGGGGTACCCTCAACCCTCGACTAAGCAACTCAACCCCTGCATTAACAAACCCAAAACTTCCATTATTATCCCCTAGCCCAAAAGTACATAAGATATCCGATCCAAGTATCAAACTACGCTGGGCCGGCCCACGAACGGGTCTTGACGAACCAGGCTACTGTTCACTCAACGGGACCCTCTTGACTCGAGGCTGTCCACTCAGGGGGATGGTCACCCCCTCGAGTGACGAAACTCCCCCGGGCGAACAATCACCCATCGAATACCACGCACCCCCTCGACCTGCCTACTTCCCGTATGATTCCCAAGACATTTAATGCATTTCGCCTGCTCCCGCCTAACCTCGCGGCTATAGCCATGGTAACAGTGGACAGTACACCGGTCAAATCCTCCTTTTACTGCCCATACCCAAGAAACCAGCAGATCGTACCGTACTGTATTACCATACCGTGCACTATGCCCCGTTTGGCACCCCCTTGAGATGCGATCATCAACACAAATGATGTATTTCCCAGGGCTTGGTCTCATCCATTTGGGTCTTGACCTCCTCGACTATATTTAGCATCCTCGACCACCCCCTTGAGCAAGACTTCAACGCCGTCGGTCAGTGTTCCAACCACTCCCGATGCGACAGCTACAGGGATCTGCACGCCCGCGCATGGCATCGGTCTTTCACCAGACCTCTATGATGTCATCACACACATGGGAAGGATGGTTGTCGTCTCCAAGCACATCACTACAGGGCAAGTCACGCCTGAGGCATGCCTCTACAGCAACAGTGACTTGATCGGCATCTCCTTCGACGTCATAACCTACGCCGACCCTATAAGCATCATTTCTAGGGTTACACTATACACCCATGCCCCTCCTTGGCCTATAAAAGGAGGCATCGGGCTAGCATAGAGGGGGGACTAGACCAAAAATAGAGAAAAAGCCAGAGCCCACAGCGCACAAGTCCTAGCCAACCACACTCGCTCGCTTGTATTCACCCCTGTATAAGCACTTCGGTGTAAGATAATACAAACCCCCCACTGGACGTAGGGCCTTATATTGCTCGAACTAGGATAAACCTCGTGTGTTCTCTTACATCACCATCCAGATTAGTTAGCACGTAGTACATATTCACTCGTTGGTGCTCAGCCCCCTGGGTCGAAACACCAACACACCTCCCCATCTACCATCTCCCCATCTACCATCCTCAGGGCACCTATTTAGGGGCGGATCCCTTAATGAGTGGTTTGAGTAAGAAGAGGAGGAGGTACCCCAGAGGTTGAAGATGAAAGGGAGAGTAGCACCCATTGTTTAGGCCACCTCAACCAGTGAGTTCTGTTCTCACTTTCCTCTTCTTCCTCTGACGACAAGAGATTGGGGAGGAAAGAGGAGGAGGCACCCCAGAGATTGAAGACAAAAAATCAAAGGGGCCCTATTGGCTAGGCCACCTCAACCAGCATGTTTCTCTGATTTTCCTCTTCTTTATCTGATGTTAGGACTGTTGATGTTATCCATCGTTTTGCAAAAAAGTTGATGTCATCCACTGCCCACCCCGTCAGTGTCCTCACTGCTACTATCAATTCCTCATCGCCAGTAGTTAGGCCACCTATTCCCATGGTTAAGGCATTGAGACTTGTTCCAATGATACAAAGGAAGCCGAGGCGAACAAGCCTCAATACATTAACCTTCTGAATGGTGGCCTATTCTTCGCCCCTTTGACGTATTCCTCCGGCATCATCAGGAAGGCTGGGGAAGAGGGGATCTGGCATATCCCCTTGTCTATAGTCCGAGGCTGGTGAGTCTATTCCCTTGTCTGATGTCAACCTTGCTAACCTCCTTTTGTTTGAAGGACGCAGCACTTGCTGTGGGTTTTGTGGTTGATGGCCGACTGGATCTGGTTCTTCTTTCCCTCGGCGGTGGTAGCTGTCATCGGCGAACTCAGATCCAGCAGCTGGTGAAGTTGGGGCGTGGCCCCGGTCGATGGAGTTTTGCTGTTGGCTTCTTCTATTGCGACTGCAACCAAAGCTTATAAGCGATGTGGCTTCTCTAGCTCGTGGTTGGTGATGGAGTCTTCTTCGATGGCGGTGGTCAGTGGAGTCTACTGGCGTGTTCAGGATACATAGGCTCTAACAGACCTTGTTATTTTGTTTATGTTAGGGGCCGTTGTGTAAGATAGGTGAGACGGTTGTCCACGTACTGTATCCTTCTATGTACTATCTGTGTTCGTACACGTATTTGTATATTTTCCTTATCCAGTAATGCAGATACTACTTATCATATAAGTACATATATATAAAAAAATATATTGTGGTCGATGGTTCCTTACTCTTCTTCCTTTGATGTTAGGACTGTTGATGTCATCCACCATCCCACCCCGTCAGTTTCCTCATCGCCGCTCCTCTCCATCACACCTACTCGTTACCCATTGGCGTGCAAGTCGCCCCTCACCGCCGACAAGCAACGCGCCAGTATGCCCCACCGGCATGCCCCACATGGATCCACCACCTACCTCCAAATGGACGCTGGAGCGACCACAGCGCACCAGGGATCCTCCGTCGCCACCTCTAGCTCCACCGCCCTGCCACCGTAAGACCAATGGGCAAATATTCTTCCATTTTTAGGGGGTATATATCCAATAATGTATATGGCAACATGTTCCACATGAGATAGATGACTGTCCCTTACAGGAGAGGACTGCCCAATAAAGGACTGTCCCATAGTACACAAAAGAGATATGGTCAGACTTTCCCATGGTACACGAAAGAGAAATAGCTAGACTATCCCAAGTCCCAAGTCTTGGCTAGTGGCAGTTCATATATGCTAACTCAGAATGTTCGACCGCTATATAATTGACCTCGTAGGATAAATAAATAATGGGTTTATCAGTTTTGATTGTCGTGTCAATCAGTATGCACCGATACAAAACATTAATCGCCTACATGTTGGCTCCCACATTGTAGCGAGGAGGAAATCTCACCGCATCATAATGCAGAACGGATTGAGGAGCCATGGTGTTGAAATGCTACTGCATGTATGTTTGATCTCATAGGATGTGGTATTGGCAAATAGCTGCTCAACCAGTCGATGATGCACTCGCGGTGGAATGGATTGCCGCACACCATGGGCGGCCGATGTGTTTTGGTAGAGGTAGGTGTCCTGGAAGTTGAATAGAATAAGTTGCTTGTGACTTGGGGGCCTAGTTACATGGTTTGAGTCATGCAATGCCACATCGCTGAAGCTGGTGTTCGTGCTGTTGTTGGGAAATGATGCATTACCAAAGTTTTTGAACTTGGACCAGACTGCTACTCATCTTCATCATGACTACTCATGGTCACCGCCACAAGATCCACTGTATTTTGTTGTCTGGACATGCTCAATGGAGACAATTGTGATGTTCAACAGTTTAACTTGTTGTTATAATACCTATGCATGTGATCTTCTGTTGACCTTATAGTACCCTGCTGATTCTTATTATCAGTTTGTTGTAAATTGTATGCTACCAGTAGTCCATCTCAACAACTCTCGCCTCGCTCTATAGCTTCACGGGTGATACATAGCCCTTTAGTTTCACTGCGAACGCCAAGAAAGTCCGACCGCTGCATATTTGATCTCATAGGACAAAGTGTGAATGGTTCTATTTTGAAAACCCTAGCAATCAGTCTGCTGAGTGCCCGCTGATGGTTATGATTTTGGTTAGTCCATAGTAGTGGCACGACAGAGTTTAATTTAGTATAAAGTTCAACCACAGATCACATCTAAAGGCATTATTACAACAAATTTTTTTAATGGAAATGTTTTTGGGCTCATAAGAAAGTCCGTCCCCTTTATATTAGATCGTGTATGACACAGTATGTTGGAGTATCGAATCTACGACATAAAATGCATGGGTACCGACTGCACTCCCTCTTGCCATTTATGCTTCGCCCCTTCAAAAAAACATTCCCAAAATAATAAAAAGCACATAAACATAGTTCGAACGACATTATACTGATTTCCAGTATTTTTCTGGGTACATGAGATCATTTCAAAATAGAGCAAAAGTCCACTACAATTGTACCACCATTGCACATGTACTGCTAAAGACCCAACTGGACCTACCAGTCGACGCCGCTGCCCATGCCATTGTTTGTCTCGCCACCCTCTGCCTAGTCTGAGCCTGACAATGTGGAGTCATCCATCGAGTAGCCCTCTGTCGGTGTTTCGACCCCGGGGGCTAACACCAACGAGTAAATTCGTAATTGTGTGCTCCCTTAATCCGGTGGGTGATGTAAGAAGGACACAGCGATTTATCCTGGTTCGGGCAAAGAAGGCCCTACGTCCAGCGGGGGGATAGTTCATGTTATCTTGCACCGAAGCGCTAGTACAGGGGTGAATACAAGCGGGTGTGAGAACTGTGGGCTTGAGCTCGAGCATTTTGGGTGCTTAGCTCTCTACACTGTCTCACAGTGTTGTTCTGTGATCTAAGCCTTAGCGTATGAGGCTCTAGGATTTTTTCGTGGGGGGCGCACGAGCGTTCCCCACGGGGGTAGCCCCCGAGGCCTCGGAGGAGTCAGAGGACTCCTTCGAGGGCTTTATTTGCCTACGGTTAGGGGGTGCTCGTCCAGTCGGGTGTGGACCTAAACTAGAGTCATGGCGCTTTGCCGAGGGGTACATAGGAACGTTGAGCTCCCGGGGGATTTTTGACCCTCTTTCGTCGAGGGGAGCCGGGCACGATCGAGCCTCCGAGCCTCGTGCGACTGGGGCATTGCCGGCCTCGGCGTTCATCTCACGAGTCCTTTTGATTGGACATGAGGCGAGAAGCGTCAGACTACCCTCGATAGGGCGAACCTCAAAGTTCTTAGTGAGCTGGTAACGGGAAAAGCCAAGTGAGAGTCTGTTCCTTATTCGATGGAGGTCAACAGGAGGCTCAGAGGCGGTCTCATTAAACTGAAATGCATGGACCTATGGATACCGATTCCATTCGATAGGTCTTGACGACTCGATGCCTCCCTTCGAGGGATTAGCATTTCACCTTGGATGTGTCCAAAGGGGTCTCGAGGGTTCGTTCTTGAGCGAGGCCTCGTGTTGGCTCCCCCTTGGTCACCCCTGACTCGGGTGCTCGAGAGCGACTGTCGAACCCTGGTCGAGGGCCAGCCTTCGCTCCCTCGAGACTTGTTGTGGGGCCGGAGCCTTTTTACCTTCTCCTGGAGGAATCCGCTGATAAGTAACGTTTGTTTTTCTTACCATCAAACGCGTCTTTTGAGGAGGAAGGTTAAACGGTGCGGTGGTGGATATCATGGCGGGCCCGGGCAATGGCTAATTGCCTGAGGCGTGACACATGTATCCGGCCAGGAATCGAAGGGGAACGGTTAGGTAAACGCATTAACTGTGGGGAGTTACCTTTTTCTTCCGTCGGCTTCCACCCGTTGCTCTTCCTGGGTATAAGACTAGAGGGGACAGGCGTTGTTCGCCCCTACTTTTGCCACATTGCCTTCACCACCGCTAGTGCTCCTGAGTCCCTGCTTTCCTGCGCGCGAGGGTAGGAACTTAGAGCAAGAAATCACGATTGGGAACCTCCCCGGTTGCCCGTCCACTGAGGAGATCCGCATCGTCGTCGCCGCCGCCGCATCCACCGATCAGATTAGTGCCGCCGCCATAGCCATGGCCCCCATCATCTAGCCTGCTGACCCCTGGCACCCGTCGACCATGACGCGGCAGAGGTTGAACGAGCTGGTGAGAGAAGGACTTCTCTGCCCCTTCACCGATTCGACTCGGCCAGAGTGGATCACGCCATTGAGGAGTCACCTAGAGCCAAGCCAGCCGGAGGGCTATGTGGTGAGCTTCCTCAAGTACCACCGGCACGGACTCGGAGCACCCCCGAGCGAGTTCATGCGGGGCTGGCGAACTTCTATGGTGTCGAGCTCCAACATTTCTCCCCAATGCCATCTCCAACGCCGCCATCTTCAGGGCCATCTGCGTGGGCTACTTGGGGATGGCGCCACACCGGGAGCTGTGGCTCCACCTCTACAAGGGGGAGTGGTTCGCCTCTCTGGTGGGACCAGGCTTAAGGTGGGTCGTCAGAGCGGGCTGCCTCAACTTCGTGTTGAAGATCAGCAAATCGGAGGTGCCGCGCGAATACATCCCAACCGGGCTGATGTCCAACCACTCCTGGTGGGACAAGTAGTGGTTCTACCTCCGCAACAATGGAGGCTACCTCCCGCCGTACACCGGGCGGCTCATCACCGAGCGGCCATTCAACTGGCCACACGGTGTGACGGGGGATCTCCAACCTCGACTTCGACCCCTCGTCGCCACTATGAAGACCCTTCGAGAGGCGGGCCTAACAGCGGGTGTGGTGGTCTCAGCCTTCCACCATCGATGGGTGCTCCCCTTGATGGAGTGCCCGCTATGGCTGGACGAGATCTTCCCGTGGTTGCGCCCGAGGTGCTCGAGAGGTGCCGGATGTCCATCGAGGGGATGTCCATCGTGGAGGTCATAGCGCGGGTGAAGGGGATGGTGGCGGGTTCGTTTAGGGCAGAGGACGTTAACCGCCTCCCCATGCGGCCAGAGGAGGGGTACCTCAACCTAGTGAGTGCCTCGACCCATGCCTTTCGCGTTTACATTTTGTCCCTTTTTTCCTTACCCTTGTCCTTACAGCTGAGTGTTTTCGCGCAGGGGGAATCGACTACCGAAGGTTGAGGCCCCAGTTGAGGGAGGATGCTCCCGACCATCAGGTGAGATGTTTCACCGCCCAGCAGGAAAAGAAGCACAAGGATGAAGAGAAGAAGAAAAAGGACAAGAAGCTCTGGGAGCGCGAAAAGCGCGAGAAGCGCCGTGCGGAGCAGAGGCACGACGGGCTCCCGGAGGAGGAGTCTACCTCAGAGGATGAGGGACACAAAGATGATGATGAAAATGATGATGTCGAAGGGGTGGCGGGGCATCTCGAGCCCCTTCTGTCTGGTCCCTCCCGTACTGACTGTCTTCCAGTACAGGAGGATGCACCGGAGTAGCGCGCCCCTCAGCCAGCGATGTCAGCCTCGGAGCACCGATGAGGGAAAAGGTCAGCCAACCCCTCGACTCGGGGGGTTTACCCTCCTCCCATTGTACTCGTGGCGGAACCCCGTCCACTTTGACCTAGGAAACCCGGTCCTGGTCATTGGCGCGGGCAGAGCAGAGCCGAGCCCAGGAGACCCCGTCGGAGCAGGGAGGCACGGTGACCCCACCGACAGCCCCCAGCAGCCTTAGCCCTCGGAAGAGCTCGGCTTCGGGCGGGGCCTCAAGATCTGCTGGCGACTTGAGGGGGACCCAAAAGGCCTCTATCCCCTTCGGGTAAGTGTTGCTGATTTAAATTTTCTCTCATTGCTCCCCCATTCTCCGGTTCATTAAGTTCTCTACTAACCTGCTTCCTGTCCAGGCCAAAACATCGTATCGAGGAGGCGACCCTTGCGCCGGCTAAGCAGCTCAAGGTGGACATGGCCGTGAAGACAAGGGCCCCGGTCATAGGTGCGATGTCAGGGCCCTTGGCACCATGGGAGGCGAAGTGGCTATCCTCAGCCCTCGGGGCTATGGCTCGTGGTAGGCTAATGGGTTTTGCACTTGCTGCAGGGTTGAGTGACTCAGGGACCGTCACGGGCGGCAACTCCAAGCCAGGGAAGATGTAGAAGGGAAGCAATGCCTCCTCGATGTCGATGTCCGTGGTCCCCGAGCTCGGCCCGGCACCAGGGAGCAGAGTCCTGACGTCAGGAGCTCCTGACCTAGGCCAACCCGAGGCTTTCATTTCCATGCTCGAGGCGAGAGTCCCCGAGGGCCACGAGCCGAGAACAGAGGTAGCCCCCATCGACCTCGAGGGTGAGGAGGCCATCGAGGGTGAGGAGGTCATCGCACCTCCCTCCTCAACAGGGGAGCGGAAGCCATGGCCGGTGGGGCTACACGAGCTGGAGAGCCAGCGAAAGCAGGAGCAAGAGGCCCTGCAGGAAGAGGAGCTGCCGCAGATGCAGCTGGAGGAGAAGAGGGAGCCACAGGAGTGGCAAGAGGAGGTGGAGCTGATCGGGGCCGACCCCCGCATCAGCAGGAGCAGCAGATGCTGCATGGGGAACTGACGTTGCTGGACTTGCCGGTGCATGAGCTGCCCCAACCATTGGAGGCGGGGGAGGTCTCAGGACTCCCGAAACAGTGGGTGTCTGTGATCACCCTTGACTAGCTGCTACAAGAAGCAGCGCTGAAACCCTAGACGCAGCTCGAGTAGGAGACCTCGGCACTAAGCCCGCCACCATCGCAGTCGATGGTGGACCTACCGGTGCCACAGGATGTGGCGTTGGAGGAAGTGAAGGCCTCGTCCCCTCTGCCACCTCAGGAGGCACCTGAGCTAGAGTTGAGCCAGCCACTACAGCTGTCAGCCATGCCGTCGGAGGAGCCAGTGGTTTCTGGTCCGCAGGCGAAGCGGTCGGAGGAGATGGCAACTGCCATCGCGTTGGGGGCTCCTGGCCCGTTGAGGAGGAGGTCGATGTCTGACCCTGGGCTAGAAGGCACCGGTGCCGCGTCGGAGTTCTCCACCTCGGCTGAGTTAGTGGAGCACCACGGCACCCAATGCGACGTAGTGGAGGAGATCAAGTCCTTGGCGTGAACCAAGGTCAAGACGCTCTTCTCTCATTGGGGCAAGGAGCGTGTCTTGCTCCAAGAGCTCGGTGACTCCAGCGCTCCCAGGATCGAGATGGATGACCCGACAGAGGTCAAGCGCTGGGAGGGTGTGGAGCAGTCCCGGGCGTGGCTACAACATTTCTTCGAGCTGGGTGTCGAGCTCATTGGGGATCTCGACCAGAGTCTCACGGTAAGTCCTTGTTTGGATTCACGTATGGTTTTTGGCTTTTCCTGTATGGATCGTCTTAACCCTCGATTTCCTCTTTCTAGGACTTGCGGAGGCGTTCCCACTCCAAGTCATACTTCCTCTATAGACACAAAATAGCCAGGAGGAAGTGCTTTGCCAACTCAAGGCTGGTCGATCTGCACAGAGCAGGGTGGCCAAGGTCGAGAAGGAATTGAAGCAGGCCAAGGAGGAGGCCGCCAAGGCCAAGGAGGAGGCCGCCTGGGAGAGGGAGGACGCCAGGGTAGCTTGAGGAGAAGCCGCCTGAGCCAAGGAGGAGCTCAAGCAGGCCAAGGAGGAGGCCGACGCGACCAAGGGTGAGGCGGAGAAGGCCAAGAGTGAGGGCACTCGCACCCAAGAGCACGTCAAGTTGCTCGCGAACGAGGCTCGAGGCTCCGTGGAGTGTATCCGCTTGCTCGAGGCCAATCTGGCTGAAGTATCCATGGCGCATGACACCCTCACCGCCTTGATCAAGGAGGAGAAGGGTTGAGCCGACAGCCTGGAGACCAAGCTCGAAGTGATGAAGGCTACCCTTCAAGAGAAGGAGCAAGCCATCATCTTAGCTGGCGGCGCCCTCGAGACCCTCCGGTGCGAGAAGACGGAGGTGACCCAAGCCTTCAAGGAGGCGCAGTAGGAGTGGGACGAGGTTCGGGCGGAGCATGACGCTATGCTGGGGGACCGCAGTGCCCTTGAGACCCGCTGTGCTAGTAAATTCCTTGGTGGGCTTCGGCCTACTCCTTCCCGTATGACTTGCTTAACTCTTGTTTTGTCTTTTAGGCCTGGAGGCCGAGCTGCTTTCCACTTAGGCCACCGCCAAGGAACTGTAGGAGAGCCTTAAGGTGAAGGGGGCGCTTCTTGGCAGGTTCTGGGTCACCATCAACAGGCTCTCCACCTCCTGGGAGGTTGGGCCCATCGAGGAGACAGAAGAAGACGTCCCGGGAGCCGCGCTCGTCAACCGGCTCTACTACCTTGATGCCACCCTTCGGGATCGTGTGTGGGTGGCGCTTCACACTGGCGCAAAGCACGCGCTGGCGGTTGTTTCCTTTGGCTTCGTCTTTGACATGGACGTCGTTGCCCAAGGCTTCATCCCCGACATCTCAAAGACCGATGCCGTGAACGAGGAGCGATGTCGAGGGCTGATCTAGGACGCCGAAAGGCTAGGGGAAGCACTAGCAAAGCTGTTCGAGGATGAAGTCCTCCCCTGTGAAGACGAAGGGTACACCGTCGAGGAGGGCGACGGCGGAGACGGCACAGCGGGCCTGTAGGAAAAACTGGGCGAAGGTGCCCATGTAAATAAGTTAGTTTTTTGTAACTTGTATTCAGCGTGGCCTCAAGGGCCTTTAAAATATCTATGCATCTATTGTAATGCATTTGGATATTTCAAGTTCGAGTCTTCTCTGTTTTCTTTCGCCTAGATTTTTCTTTTTGACTAAGCGTTCGACGCGTGCTCGTATCCCTTGAGGGGGGATAGAGTGGAGGTACCGTAGCCCAGAGGCGTAGGAGAGCTCCCGGCTCGACAGACCTTGACCCTTAGGGAATTTGAGGCGTTTTCCTCTTAGTAGCGAAGCACGTCGAAGTGAAAGAAAGAAGAGACACTCGAGCTTTGATCATCTGACCTTTGCTTTTCGACTAAGTGTGCAAAGCATGTTCATATCCCTCAAAGGGGGGAGTGAGTGGAGGTATCGTAGCCCTGGGGCGTAGGAGAGCTCCCGGCTTGACAGCCCTCATCGACCTCGAGGGAGTTCGAGGCATTTTCTACTTAGTTACGAAGCAAAGGGAGACGCTCAATTTTTTGAAAAAATCATTCATATTTTTAGGAACTTAGGGGGTCGGTTTCGACGTTCGGGTCGTGACCGAGTCAGAGGAGAAGAAGGCGACGCGGGCCCCATGCGTCAGCGACAGGAGGGAGCGGCGCGCGCTCGGACGACCGATGCGACACCTTGATGGGCTTTGGCCTTCGGCCTAGGAAACAGCGGCGGTGCGCGGAGAAGGAGTGGAGCGGGCCGCCGGTTGGTTATTGGCTGACCGGCCGAAAACAGAGAAAGAGAGAAAGATAAAAAGAATTGGTTTTCCAAATTTTTAACACCATCTTCAAATGCAAATTCAAACAAGTTTTTGAATCCCAAACCAATTTCAAACATCACACAATAAAAATGTGCACCAGCATGAATGCTCAAGCATGTTTCTACCATGATCCCACTTCATTTCCATAAAAAAATCATTTTGGCCATTTCTTTAAAACCTCTAAAACCTAGGGTGTTACAAGGACCTTGAGGTTTTTTGCGCTTGGCTGCTGCGACGAGATCATTGTCTGCAACCTCATGCTTGCCTTGCTGATTCTTCTTCTTCTTCTTGTTCTTCTTCGAACCTTTGTTCGAGCCCCTGCCATCGACTGCTGGTGCCTTTCTCTTTTCTTTTTCATCATCGAAGAAGGCTCCGACCGCCTCCTCACCAGCCACGTAGTTGGCGACCACATCTATGAGCTCGTCAATGGTGTTGGGGCAGTTACGCCCCAACTCACGAACTAGGTCTTTACAGATCGTACCCGCAACAAACGCTAGAATCACGTCAAGGTCAGAGATGTGGGGGAGTTCGGTTCAGAGTTTGAAGAAACACCGAGCGAAGTCACGCAGAGACTCCCCTGGTTTTTGCTTGCAGTTGCGCAGTTCCCAGGAGTTTCCAGGATGCACGTAGGTGCCCTTGAAGTTCCCCTCGAAGATCTAGACCAGGTCAACCCAGTCATGAATCTGGTTAGGGGGAAGCTCCTCGAGCCACCTACGCACGGTGTCAGATAGGAACAGGGGAAGGTGACGTATGATCGCGCGATCGTCACGTGCCCCGCCTGCCTGACAAGCCAGTCAAAAATCAGCTAGCCAGAGCTTGGGTTTGGTTTCACCGTTGTACTTGATGACGCTCATGGGCGGCCAAAACTTGTCGGGCAGCCGGGCGTTGCGTATCGTCCTGCTAAAAACTCGGGGCCCCGGTGGCTCCGGGGCCCGTCGGTCTTCATCGTTGTCGTAACATTCCCCACGATGGGCGCTGTACCCTCGATCCTCAGCGTCCCCATGTTTGTGTTTGCGGTTCTCGATGATATCGAGGCGCGCGTCACGCGGGGCGTGGTTGTCGATGATATGATCTCAGACTGGTGTCTTCATCGCTCGGGCGGCCACCTCTGGATTGACTGAGCCCTCCCTTTTGGGCCGGGAGGGCTCATCCTGTGGTTCAGAAGCTGCCCCTCAACGCCTCGAGGCTGAGCTCTCGGCTTGCTGAACAGCCGCAACTTAGAGGAGACCCTCGATCTCGTGTTGTACCCATCGAGCATGCGAGTTGGATGACGCGGGCATATTGCGAAGAAGCATAGCCACCACGATAATGTTCTGGCTTGCTCGAGGGTAACGATTGATGGGATGTTCGGGTGCCCCGCCCTCGTTGATCTGCCGGTTGACCTCTCGGGCCCTGGCTCAGGCTCTACCGCCGGGTGGTGGTCGCTCCTGCTCGAGGGTTCGCATGAGCTGGCGTAGTCGTTCCTAGTCGTCGGTGAGTTTAGCCTGCAACTCCTGAATTTGTGCCAGCTGTGCATCCTGTTCATCAGGATGGGGGCACGCCTCTCGAGGTATGACTGGTTGTCGAACCTCTACTCTGCGGGGAGCCCCTCCCGCCGCAGCGGCAGCCGCATCGGTCATCGGATCGACAGTGTCCTCACTGGAAGCAACGTCACCGTCGATGTGGAGACACTCGCGGGTAGGGTCCCAATGGTCAGAGCTGGAGTCAGAGTTGCCGCAGTAGAAGATGAGGAATTGTCCCCACGCCTCCTCCTACAGCTGCTGTCGGAGTGTGCCGACAGTGTACCTTCGGGGGCCGGGTGCTCTCGCGAAGCCCAAGTCCACAGAAGCCGGCATGACCATCCCCACATCCGTCATTGCTCGAAGGAGGGCGCCTGGGCGGTCCCCTATCATGCTCATGTTGGCACGGGTCAAGGTCGAGAATGCCTTGGTGGCATTGTTGAGGCCGAATGGGAACCGTTGACGATGCTCGAACAGCTCGTGCGGAAGTAGGCTCGATGTAGTGGGGGTTGCATGCATCGGGGGAGTTCTGCCGGGCTCCCTCAATGAGTGCATTGCGAAGGTGAAGTTGAGGTTGTCGTGGAGCCCTGCCAGTCCGTCCTCTGCTCCCGAACTCAAGTCAGATAATCCCCCAACAAGGGGCTCCTCATCACCGGTCAGGAGCGAGGGGAATGCAGCGGGCACCAATCTCAACTCAGGTTGATGGCGATGACGGTGCTGATCATGCCTCCTTCTGGTTGCGGTAGCATGG
The DNA here is from genome assembly GCA_023333625.1 of Bothriochloa decipiens. NCBI lineage: Eukaryota > Viridiplantae > Streptophyta > Magnoliopsida > Poales > Poaceae > Bothriochloa > Bothriochloa decipiens. The sequence goes on from CM041638.1 coordinate 21,275,948, forward strand.
TGGTGAGACCGATGAGTGCCCCTTTCTGAGCGTGGGGGCACACTATGACCTCCGCTTGGGTCACTGATCGAGAGCAGGGTCATGTCATAGCCCTGTCCGAGGGACATGAACTCCAGGCTCCTGAACCAGATCATCGTAGCATGAGGAAGTGGTGAAACAAAGTCGCCCATCCAGAAAGAATGGAGGGAAATCATTGGTAACACGCAGGACCCCTACCTGGCGCGCCAACTGTCAGTGTTTTGACCCCGGGGGCTAACACCAACGAGTAAATTCATAATTGCGTGCTACCTTAATCCGGTGGGTGATGCAAGAAGGACACAGCGATTTATCCTGGTTCGGGCAAAGAAGGCCCTACGTCCAACGGGGGGGATAGTTCATGTTATCTTGCACCGAAGCGCTAGTACAGGGGTGAATACCAGTGGGTGTGAGAAGTGTGGGCTTGAGCCCGAGCATTTCGGGAGCTTAGCTCTCTACACTGTCTCATGGTGTTGCTCTGTAATCTAAGTCTTAACGTATGAAGCTCCAGGATCTCCCCGATCTTGGATCCCCCGTCCCAAGCCCTGGCGCCTCCTTTTATAGGCGAAGGAGAGGCACAGGAGTACATATTTTTAGTGCTAACATGGTCGGTGACGTATGACGTTGATGCTGATCATGTCGGTGCCGCTGCAGAGGCGTACATCGCTATGGGAAGCCCTGCGGCCATCGCGTCGGTAGTTGTTGAAGTGTTGACCGAAGTTGTTGAAGTCCCGCTCGAGGGTCGGCGTGACGGTGTCGAGGGGCGATGGTCGAGGCCTCAGATCAAGACGAGGGGCTCGAGTCAAAGGGGTCGAGGCTCATCAGATAAGGTCGAATCTCAGGATATGCAGGAAATATGCGTCTCAAGGGGGTGGCAGACGGGGCATAGTGCTTGGTATGGCACGGCAGTGAGGTACGATCCGTGGGGTTCCAGGGTATGGGCGGTAAAAGCAGGATTTGACTGCCATACCCGCAGCCGTTTTGGTAACTATGGTCATATGGTTAGGCGGGAGCAGGTAAAATGCATTGAATGCGCCTGGATCCGTACTGGGAGTAGGTAGCCGAGGGTTTTATCACGCTCGAGGGCTACCCATTCTCACGGGCGAAGTTTTGTCCCCGAGGCTGGCCCGTTCGCCCGGGCGAAGTTCCGTCCTCGAGGGGTCACCCGAGTCGCACCCTCAAGAGTACAGTCATAGTTCGTACGGTGGTCCGTCGAGCAGGTTGTGGCTTTGGGCTATCGACGCCCATTCGTGGGCCGATCCAGCATGCTTTAGTTTGTGGATTTTCGAGTGGTAATGAGGGATGTCATTGGAGGGCTTGCGTTGCTGACTTCGGGGATCTGCCCAGTTAAACGAGGGCTTAGGGTACCCCTTTCCTAGGTAACCGACACCCTCATCCCTATTCTGATCCGAGTCTGATGCGGTGGAGTCATCCGTCGAGTAGCCCTCGCTGTCCTGATTGGTCGGATACTTCCAATTCAAATTGCACGAATGGTAGAACCATAATGCTACATACTTCTCCTGCTCTAGTGAATCCAATAACAAGGGAACATATGAAAGATAGGCTGGTCTATGTCGGAAGAATTCTTCTCCTGATTTAACAAAATGTCTACTATACCAAAAGAGCCTGGTAGATATGACATGAGCTTTTCTATGGTCCATGTCATCTGTGATGATTGGTTTTCTTTCATGCCCAGCTAAGAAAATTCCAAAATGGGTGAACTGCAATCACCTTGTGGGTCAAATCCACTCGGATATTAGTGCTTCTAAAAATATTGTTATGGATGACAGTATGCAGCAATATCCAATTATTAGTACCATAGTCTTCTAGGATCCACATTGAAAACTTGTGTTGATTGCGAGGACCATCAACAAGACATACACACAAGTGACCCTAAGCTTGATGCAGGGTGAGCTCAACACTAACATTAGGCATAGCAATTTCCTTCCATGTGTTTTCCTCCATATCCATAGTAATTATCACAGATGTTCCCTCATGCTCAACGTAGGCCACATTGTGTAGAAAACTGTTAAGAAATACACCTCGTTTTTCACACATTACCAGATCAATACACTCGCCCCATCCTGATTCCGTACAGAGCCATATATTAGTTTCAAACGCGTAGATCTCCAGACCTTCAATTATACGGTCTTCACCTTCCACGAAAATAATGACATGGAAGTGCGAGGAGAGTGTTGGATCGAAACACAATTGAGCCCCACCATCTGATAAATCTGAAGTTAAGCCATGATGATGAGGGCTAGTCGGTAGTACCTTATACTTTTGTGTCATTGGATTGCAGACGACCCAGCAGGGAGGTCCTATAGGCATAGAGCACCAGCATAGGACAAGGCCGTTGTAGCAATCTAAGACAGCTACATTATTTGTGTAGAACGGCAAGAAGTTGAAGCAGGGAAGTACACTGGTGAAGCTGGTGAAGTGCCACTTCATGTTCTTCAGTCTGTATAACACCTTTAGTTCCCAAAGGAAGACCAGAGGCCATCATATGTGCACCCAGAAAGTCCACACATACAAAAGAAAATGGTATATCATAAAAATAATGTATTATATAGCGGAAACTTAATTATATCAACACTTACAAATATCAGAGTATCGCGGAATTGATGGCTATAACTTCTCTTCAGATCTCCATTCTTCTCAGGGATAGTTGACTGGGGGCTCCGTACGCCAAACACTTCTAACACTCAACCTCTCTTTATCCTTCTCAAGGGTAGCACCTTACTACAAACTACAGCAAGGGTGAGTTCCATGTCAAAACTCAGCAAGTAAAGGTGGAAAGTAATGACATGCATGGCTTATACAAGGTACAGCCAAAAGGTAGACTATGGTAGCATTTTAATGTAACAATTAAGACTTAACTTATTGCAACCTATTCTCTAATTAACTTGGTTGAAACATCCAACCCTTTATTAAGGTGCAAGTAGCAATTAATGTGTCATTTAACATCTCAAATATAAGCATATATCCCTTAAAAACATGAACCTTGAGACTACCATCTCAAGCAACACAGGACTGCCATCCCATTCAGAAACAGAGGTATGCCACCTCCTCAAACAACATCACCATAATTTAACAATTTATTCCACTTGGCTAAGTCATGTGAGGATCCGGGCCGCTCGTGACCTTAAGCACGGACGATATATCGATTTTAACTCTGTGTAGAGGTGTACACTTTCACTCCAAGAAGCAATTCCCATTTGCCCAGGGTCAATGACTCCCCAAAACACTTCCAAGGTGAGCGAGCAGGGTTTCACTACAAGGTTGTTCACAGGGCATAGGCAGTGGCAACCCACTAGCAATGAGTGCAAGCGTATGGGAGACTTCACCGTGGGGCCGCCCCCACCACGGATCCCTAGCCCCTCCCATACTAAATACTTGAAAACACCCTAGTCAACCATAGCTATAGCTACCCGTCGGTAAGCTGCCCAACCTGCCTATGATGGTCCTGCTAATAAACCAAGCCAAAGCCCATTAGCATGGAGCTGTACGGAACTCCCAGGTTGCCGCTCCATGATAAGGTCCACAAGGGGGAGGAGATATGAACACTCTCGTCAACACGAGTCCCACTAGCATCCATTTCCCCAGTCATTCACCACCAACCAACGATGTGACCCTCGAGGGGTTAACACCAACGAGTAATATTCGTAATTGTGTGCTCCCTTAATCCGGTGGGTGATGCAAGAAGGACACGGCGATTTATCCTGGTTCGGGCAAAGAAGGCCCTACGTCCAGCGAGGGGAGATGATTCGTGTTATCTTGCACCGAAGTGCTAGTACAGGGGAAAATACAAGCAGGTGTGAGGAGCGCGTGGTGGAGCTTGGGTGTTCAGACGCCTAGTTCTCAACCATACGCTGTCTCATGGTGTCGTTCTGTGATCTAAAGACTTAGCGTTTCTATGCTCTCGATCGATCCCCCTTTTCGGTAGGTCCTGGCGCCTCCTTTTATAGATGAAGGAGGGGCACAGGGGTACATGTATTTCGAGTCCGCGTAGCTAATGATGTACGACGTTGAGGCCGATCACGTCGGTGCCACTGTAGTGATGTACGTCGGTATGGGAGGCCCTGCAGCCATCGCGTCGGGAGTTGTTGAAGTTTCGCTCGAGGGTTCGTTTGATGAAGTCGAGGGGCGACGGTCGAGGGTCTTGGCTGGAGTCAAAGGGGTCGTGCTGAGGAGCTCGAGCCTCGCCGGATAAGGCCGAATCCTGGGAAATGCGGGAAACGTGCTGGTTTATACGTCTCGAGGTGGTGCTGGACGTGGCACGGTGCTCGGTATCGTGCAACAATGTAGTATGACTTGCGGGATTCCAGGGCATGGGCGGTAAAAGCCAGATTTGACCGCCACGCCTGCAACTGTTACCGTAACTGTGGCCATGCGGTTAGGCGGGGGTAGGTACATTGCATTAAATGCGCTCGAGCCCGTACGGGAGAGTCGGTAGGCGAGGGGTGCACTGCCCTCGAAGACCGCCCATTCGCCCGAACGAAGTTACGTCCTCGAGGGCAGGCTCGTTCGCAGGGCAAAGTTTCATCTTCGAGGGGTTGCTTGAATTGTACCCTCGCGTGTACAGTACCAGTCCGTTCGGTAGCCTCTCGAGCAGGCTTTGGCTTTGGGCCGTCGTTGTCCGTTCGTGGGTCAGCCCGATATGTCTCAGCCTACGGGCCTTCGTACGTTAGCGTGGGAGGTCACCGGAGGGGTCGAGTTGCTGATTTTGTGAGGTTTAGCTCGGTAAACCAAGGGTTTGGGGTACCCATTTCCTAGGTATCAACAGTAGCCCCCGAGCCCCTGTGCGAGTGATGTCACTCGGGCAGGGGGTCAGGAATTGGAAATGGAACGTGATTCGGATTTTTTCATGGGGGGCGCGCGAGCGACCCCCACGGGGGTAGCCCCGAGGCCTCGTAGGAGTCGAAAGACTCCTGTGAGGGCTTTATTTATATTTAGTTAAAGGGTGTTTGTCCAGTCGAGTACAGGCCTGAACTGGAGTCGTAGAGCTTTACCGAGGGGAGCCCCTGGGGGATTTTCGACCCTCTTTCGTCGAGGGGCGCCGGGCTCAGTCGAGCCTCCGAGCCTCGTGCGGCTGGGGCATTGCCGGCCTCGGCATTCATCTCACGAGTCCTTTCGTTCGGACGTGAGGCGAGAAGCATCGGACTACCCTCGATAGGGCGAGCCGCGAAGTTCTCAGTGAGCTGGTAACAGGAAAATCCAAGTGAGAGCCCGTTCCTCGTTCGATGGAGGTCGGCAGGAGGCCCGGAGGCGGTCTCATTAAAGCAAAACACAATGGTCCTACGGATACCGATTCCATTCGATAGGTCTCGGCGGCTCGATGCCTCCCTTCGGGGGGATTCCATAAAGTCCATAGCGTTTCACCTTGGATGCGTCCAAAGGGGTCTCGAGAGTTCATTCTCGAGCAGGGCCTCATGTTGGCTCCCCCTTGGTCACCCCTGACTCGGGGCTCGAGGGCGACTGTCGAACCCTGATCGTGGGGCCAGCCTTCGCTCCCTCGAGGCTTAGGGCTGGAGCCCGATTTCTTTGGTGCTCAAGGGCGACCGTTGAGCCCTCACTCAAGGACCGGCCTTCGCTCCCTCAAGGCTTTGACGTGGGGCCAGAGCCCGTTCCTTTTTTGGCGCTCAAGGGCGGCCGTTGAGCCCTCACTCGAGGACCGGCCTTCGCTCCCTCGAGGCTTTGATGTGGGGCCAGAGCCCGTTCCTTTTTTGGTGCTCAAGGGTAGTCGTTGAGCCCTCACTCGAGGACCAGCCTTCGCTCCCTCGAGGCTTTGACGTGGGGCCAGAGCCCGTTCCTTTTTTGGTGCTCAAGGGTGGCCGTTGAGCCCTCACTCGAAGACCCGCCTTCGCTTCCTCGAGGCTTTGAGGTGGGGCCAGAGCCCGTTTTACCTTTCATAGGAAACTCTGTTAGCGAGCAACGGTCTTCTTTTCTTATCGTTGGATGCACCTTTTGAGGAGAAGGGCTTCAGCGGTGCGATCATGGCGGGCCTGAGCAACGGCTCTCTGTCAGAGGTGTGACGCATGCGTCCGGTCGAGGATCGAGGGGGGAACGGTCAGGTAAACGCATTAATTGCGGGGAGTTACCTTTTTCCTGCCGCCGGACTCCGCCCGTTGCTCTTCCCGAGTATAAAAACGGAGGGGGACAAGTGTTCGCTCCCACCTTTGCCATCCTTTCGAACTCCTGCTATCCTGTGTGCGTGAGGGTAAAAACTTAGAGTGAGAAGTCACGATTGGGAACCTTCCTGGTCGTCCGTCTGCCGAGGAGATTCGTGCTGTTGTTGCCACCGCCGCGCCCACCGAGCAGATCTGTGCTGCCGCTGCCGCCATGGCCCCCGTCCTCCAGCCCGCCGAGCCCTGGCGCCCGTCGATCGTGACGCGGCAAAGGCTGATCGAGCTGGTGAGGGAAGGACTTCTTCGTCCCGTCACCGATCCGAATCGACCAGAGTGGATTGCGCCGCCCAGGGACCACCAAGAGCCAAATCCGCCGGAGGGCTACGTGGTGAGCTTCCTCAAGTATCATCGGCATGGGTTCGGTGTGCCCCCGAGCGAGTTCATGCGGGGGTTGACGAACTTCTACGGTGTCGAGCTCCACCATTTCTCCCCGAACGCCATCTCCAACGCCGCCATCTTCGCGGTCGTCTGCGAGGGCTACCTTGGGATGGCGCCACATAGGGAGCTATGGCTCCACCTTTACAAAGGGGAGTGGTTCGCCTCCCCAGTGGCACAAGGAGTAAGGTGAATCGTCAGAGCGGGGTGCCTCAACTTCGCGTTGAAGACCGGGAGGTCGAAGGAGCCACGCGAGTACATCCCCACCGGGTTGACGTCCAACCACTCCCGGTGGGACGAGCAGTGGTTCTACCTTCGCAACGATGGCGGCTACCTCCCGGCGTACACCGGGCGGCTTATCGTCGAGCGTCCATACAACTGGCCGCACGGTGTCGCGGGAGATCTTTAGCGTCGACTTCATCCCCTCGTTGTCATGATGAGGACCCTTCGAGAGGCGGGCCTGATGGTGGGTGTGGTGGTCTCGGCCTTCCACAGTCGATGGGTGCTCCCTCTGATGGAGCGCCCGTTGCGGTTGGACGAGATGCTCCCCTCGGCGGCACCCGAGGTTCTCAAGAGGTGCCGGATGTTCGACGAGAGGCCGTCCGCTACGGAAGTCATCGCGCGGGTAAAGGGGATGGTGGCTGGCTCGTTCAGGGTGGAAGACGTCAACCGCCTCCCCATGAGGCCGGAGAAGGGTTGCCTCGACCTGGTGAGTGCCTCGACCCGTGCCTTTCGCGTTTTCCCCCTCCCTTTCTCTTGTCCCTGCGACTAAACATCTTTGTGTAGGGGAGAATTGACTATCGGAGATCAAGGCCCCCGCTGAGGGAGGACGCTCCCGATCGTCAGGTAAGATGCTTCACCACCCAGCAAGAGAAGCGGAGTAAGGACGAGGAGGAGAAGAAGAAAGCTAAGAAGCTCCGGGAGCGCGAAAGACTTGTGAAGCGCCGTGCTGAGCAGAGGTGCGACGGGCTCCCAGAGGAGGAGTCTCCCTCATCCGAGGGAGATGAAGATGATGATGATGACAGTGATGACATCGAGGGGGTGGAGGGGCGCCTCGACCGCATCTTGTCGGGTTCCTCCCATGCTGACCGCCCCTTCGTGCAGGAGGAGGCGGCGGAGCAGCACACCCCCCAGCCGGTGGCGTCGACCTTGGAGCGCCGACGTGGAAAAAGGGGGGCCGAGGCTTCGCCTCGAGGAGGTTCACCCCCCTCGCGTCGTACTTGAGGCAGGACCCCACCCACTTCAATCCAAGAAACCCAGTCCCGGTCGTCGGCGCAGGCGGAGCAGAGCCGTGCCTAGGAGGCCCCGTCGAAGCAGGGAGGTGTGGCAACCCCACCGACGGCCCCGAGCAGCCTCAGCCCCAGGAAGAGCTTGGCTTCGGGAGGGGTCTCGAAATCTGCTGGCGGTTTGAGGGGGACCCGAAAGGCCTCTATCCCCTTCGGGTAGGTGTCATTGGTTCGTTTTCTTTTCGTTGCGTCTTCCTTGCGCAATTTAATAAACTTTCTGACGTTGTGCTTCCCATCCAGGCCCAAGCGCCAGATTGAGGAGGCGTCTCTCGCGCCGGCTAAGCGGCTCAAGATGGATGCAGCCACAAAGATGGAGGCCCCGGTCACAGGTGCGACGTCGAGGCCCTTGGCTCCGTGGGAAGCCAAGTGGTTATCCTCAGCCCTCGGTGCTCTGGCGCGCAGTAGGCTGACGGGTTCCACTCTTGCTGCAGGGTCGAGCGTCTTGGGGTCCACGGCGGGCGGTGACTTCGAGCTGGGGAGGATGCATGAGGGAGGGAGCGCCTCCTTGACGTCGTCGCCTACGGCCCTCGAGCTCGGCCCGGCACCAGGGGGCGATGCCCCGACGTCGGGAGCTTCCATTCCTAGCGGGCCGGAGGCTTCGATCCCCGCACCCAAGGCGGGAGCCCCCGAGGGCCACGAGCCGGGAGAGGAGGTAGTCGTCGTGGAACTCGAGGGTGAGGCGACCATGGCCCTTCCTCCCTCGACGGGAAAGCGGCGGCCCTGGCCGGCGGGGCTATGCGAGCTCGAGGCCCGGAGGGAGCAGGAGCAGGGGGCCCTGCAAGAAGCGGAGCTGCCACGGTCGCAGCAGGAGGGGGAGAAGGAGCCATCGGAGTGGCGGGAGGAGGAGGAAACTGGGGGCCAGCCCCAACATCAGCAGGCGCAGCAGACGCCACTGGGGGACACGGCGCCGCTGGTCCTGCCAGTACAGCAACCGCCCGAGACGTCAGAGGCGAAGGCGACTTCCGGACTGCCCAAGCAATGTGTGTCCGTGATTACCCTGGACAAGCTGCTGGCCGAAGGAGAAATGGCGTCGAAGGCGTCGATGGTCCCGCGGCTGCCGGGGGCGCAACCGGAGGAGGCCTCGGTACCGAACCCGGTGGAAGACGTGTCGATGGTGGTCCTGCCGGCGCCACAAGTCGTGGTGTTGGGGGAAGCGATGGCCTCGATGCCTCCGCTGCCTCCGAAGGCACCAGAAGCAGCATCGGGTCAGCTGCCGCAACCGTCGACGGAGCAGCCAGAGGAGACGGCGGCTTCTGGCATGCTGAGGAGGTCGACGTCCGACCCCGGGCTGAGGGATGCCCGCGCCACGTCGGAGTTCCACACCCCGGCGGAGTTGGCCGTGAGTTACGGCGTCCTGCGCGATGTGGTGGATGAGGTCGAGTCCTTGGTGCGAGCCAAGGTCAAGACGGTCCTTCCGCATTGGGGCAAGGAGCGCATCGTACTCCGGGAACTCGGTGACTCCAGCGCTCCGAGGATCGAGATGAACGACTCGGCGGAGGTCAAGTGCTAGGAGGAGGCCGAGTGGTCCCAGGCGTGGCTGCGGCACTTGCTGAAGCTGGGCGTCGAGCTCGCTGAAGGCCTCGACCGGAACCTCGCGGTGAGTCGCTGTGTAGGCCATATGCAGTTTTTTAAATTCTTTTGTATGAAATGCCTCAACCCTCGACTTCTTGTCCCCAGGAGGTGTGGAAGCGTTCCTACTCCAAGTCATACTACCTCCACGAAACACACAACAGCTGGGAGGAAGTGCTTCGCCAACTCGAAGCCGGCCGCTCTGCGCAGGGCAGGGTGGCCGAGATCGAGGAGGAGCTGAAGCAGACCAGGGAGGAAGCTACCAAAGCCAAAGAGGAGGCCGCCCGGGCGAAGGAGGACTCCAAGGCCGCTCGAGGGGAAGTCGCCCACCTCAAGGTGGAGCTCAAGCATGCCAGGGAGGAGGCTGACGCGGCCAAGGCCAAAGCGGGGAGGGCCAAGGGCGAGAGCATCCGAGCCCAGGAGCGCGTCGAGCTACTCCTGGGGGAGCCTCAAAGCTCCATGGAGCGCATCCGCTCACTCGAGGCCAGCTTCGCTGAAGTCTCCACGGCATGCAACACCCTCTCCGCCTTGGCCCAGGAGGAGAAGAACCGGGCCGCTAGCCTGGAAACCTAGCTCGGGGCGATGAAGGCTACCCTCCAAGAGAAGGAGCAGGCCATCATCCTGGCTGGTGGCGCCCTCGAGACCCTCCGCTGCGAGAAAACGGAGGTGACCCGGGCCTTCAAGGAGGCCCAGCGGGAGCGGGACGAGGCTCGGGGGGAGCGCGACACCGTGCTGGGGGATCGCAACGACCTTGAGACTCGCTGTGCTGGTGAGTTCCTTAAAGAGCTTTTGATCATTTTTCTTCCCGTATGGTTTTGTCTAATTCTTGCTTTGTGTTTCAGGCCTCGAATCCGAGCTGCTTGCTACCCAAACCGCTGCCAAGGCACTGCAGGAGAGCCTCGCGGTGGAGGGGGCACTTCTCGGCCGGCTCCGGGTTGCCCTCGACGGGCTCTGCGCCTCCTGGGAGGTCAGGCCTGTCGAGGGTACTGAAGAAGACATCCCGGGTGCCGCGCTCGTCGACCGGATCTACTACCTCGATGCCACCCTTCGCGATCATGTGCGGGAGGCGCTTCATACCGGCGTGAAGTGGGCGCTAGCAGTGGTCTCCTCCGGCTTCGTCTTTGACATGAACATGGTGGCCCAAGGCTTTGTTCCTGATATCTCGAAGACCGACGCGGAGAATGAGGAGCGATGCCGAGGGCTCATTCATGACGCTGAGAGGCCGGGGGGAGCGCTAGCGAAGCTGTTTGAGGATGAAGTCCTCCCCCCTGCGGTTGAAGGGTACCTCGTCGAGGAGGGCGGCGACGGAGCGGGCCTGTAGTGCAAGGCTGGGCGAAGGTGCCCATGTAATGAATTAGTTTTTTGTAACTCATATTCAATGTGGCTTCGAAAGCCCTTTTTGAACATTAATGCATCTATCGTAATGCGATTTGTCGTTTTACTTTCGAGCCTTTTCTGCTTTCTTTTCACCTAGACTTTGCTTTTTTGACTAAGTTTTTGACGCATGCTCGTATCCCTCGAGGGGGAGCGAGTGGAGGTACCCTAGTCGGAAGGCGTAGGAGAGCTCCCGGCTCGATAGCCCTCGACCCTCTAGGGAGTTCGAGGCGTTTTCTACTTAGTCACGAAGCGTATCGAGGCGTGAGAAAGAAGAAGCGCTCGAGTTCTGATCGCTTGACTCTTGCTTTCCGACTGAGCGTTCGACGCAAGCTCGTATCCCTCGAGGGGGGAGCGAGTGGAGGTACCGTAGCCCGGAGGCGTAGGAGAGCTCCGGCTCGACAGCCCTCGACCCCTAGGGAGTTCGAGGCGTTTTTCAACTTAGTTGGGAAGCGGAAGGGAGGCATGCGAAAAAAGTCGTTCGTATTTTTAGGAACTTAGGGGGTCCCCCCGTTAGCCCCCGAGGGAGGCTCAACTCTGGCGAGACAGGGTCGAGGCTACCTCTTGCATGTACAATAACAAGTTTGAACTTATAATCGAAAGTACTCCTTATATTTGTCATGCGAAAATGTACAAAACATGCGAGAATGTACAAGGGCACTGGTGCCCTAAGGGTAGAAATGACGTAGCTATTCGATGTTCCATGCGTTGGTGAGGATTTCACCTTTGTCGTTAGTGAGCTTGTACGTCCCGGGCTTTAGCACCTCAGCTACGGTGTATGGGCCTTCCCATGGCGGGGTCAGCTTGTGACGTCCCTTGTTTCTCTGTCGTCGATGTAAGACAAGGTCTCCAACCTGGAAGTCTCTCACGTGCACGTGCTTGTCGTGGTAGCGTTGAAGTTTTTGCTGATACCTCACTGAGTGAATTAGCGCCATGTCTCGAGCCTCCTCAAGCTGGTCGACGGCGTTTGCGAGGGCTTCTTCGTTGCTTTGCTCGTTGTACGCCTTTAGTCGAGGGGATCCATACTCGAGGTCAGTGGGGAGGACGGCCTCGGACCCATAGACCAAGAAGAATGGGGTGAAGCCCATGGCTCGACTAGGTGTTGTCCTTAAGCTCCATAGGACCGACGGCAGCTCCGCGGCCCATTTTTTTTCGTGCTTGCTGAGGCGGTTGAGGATCCTTGGCTTGAGGCCCTGCAAAATCATGCCATTGGCGCGCTCGACCTGGCCGTTAGTTCGAGGATGTGCAACCGTGGACCAATTCACACGGATGTGATGGCGATCGCAAAAGTCCAAGAACTTCTTGCCGGTGAACTGTGTGCCGTTGTCAGTGATGATGATGTTCGGGACCCTGAAGCGATGGATGATGTCGGTGAAGAACTCAACTACCCGTTCGAAGCGAATGTTGCTGATGGGCCAGGCCTCGATCCACTTGGTAAACTTGTCGATGGCAATGAGCAGGTGTGTGTACCCTTTGGTTGTCCTCTTGAGAGGCCCCACAAGATCGAGCCCCCAGACCGCGAACGGCCAGGTGATGGGGATCATTTGTAGGGCGTGAGCTGGGAGGTGCGTCTGCTTGGCGTAAAACTGACACCCTTTGCACGAGTGGACAAGGTTTGTGGCATCAAAAATGGTGGTCGGCCAGTAGAAACCCTGTTGAAAGGCATTGCCTACGAGGGTCCTTGGTGCTGCGTGATGGCTGCAGGCCCCCGAGTGTATGTCCTCGAGGAGCCTCCTGCCTTCCTCGATGGTAATGCAGCGCTGAAGAACGCCTGAGGGGCTTCGCCTGTAGAGTTCCTTGCTGTCACCGTAGATGACGTAGGACTTGGCCCGTCGCGCGATCCATCGAGCTTCGGTCCGGTCCTCCGAAAGCTCTCCCCGAATGAGGCAGTTGAGTAAAGGGGCTCGCCAATCCGGTGGCGGGTTCGACGAAGAAGAGGTCTCATGGATCTCCATAACCTGGGCCCCGGTCGAGGGGGCCCCGGTCGAGGTCGTGGGGTGGAGCTTCGAGGGCGTAGTGCAAGCCCCCGAGCCCAAATCGACGGAGGGCTCGAAGAGGTCCCTCGAGAACACGTCCGGAGGGACTGTACCTCGAGTCGATGCGATTTTTGCGAGCTCATCCGCAGCTTCGTTGTATCGTCGAGCGATATGACTAAGCTCGAGGCCGTGGAACTTGTCTTCCAACTTGCGCACTTCATTGCAGTATGCTTCTATCTTGGCGTCATGGCAGCTCGAGGCCTTCATCACTTGGTCGATGATTAGCTACGAGTCGCCTCGAACGTCAAGGCGTCGGACCCCGAGTTCAAGGGCGATTCGTAATCCAGCGAAAAGTGCTTCGTACTCCGCGACGTTGTTAGAAGCGGCAAAGTGGATGCGAATGACGTAGCGCATGTGGACTCCGAGGGGTGAAATGAAGAGCAAGCCCATGCCTGCTCCTGTCTTCATGAGCGACCCATCGAAGTACATCGTCCACAGCTCGGCTTGGATTTGGACTGGCGGCAACTGAGTGTCGGTCCACTCGGCGACGAAATCCGCCAGCACTTGAGACCTGATGGCCTTCCTTGGTGCGTAGGTGATGGTCTCACCCATTAGCTCAACCGACCACTTGGCAATCCTTCCAGCGGCCTCCCGGTTATGGATGATCTCCCCCAAGGGGAACAAGGATACCACGGTAACCGGGTGGATGAGGAAATAGTGCTGGAGCTTGCGACGTGTAAGGACGATGGCGTAGAGCAGCTTCTGCACCTGTGGGTAGCGGATTTTTGTTTTCGAAAGCACTTCGCTGACGAAGTAAATGGGCCGCTGGACGGGCAAGGCGCGCCCTTCCTCCTGCCTCTCCACCACTATGGCCGTGCTGACCACCTGAGTGGTTGCGGCGACATAGAGGAGGAGGGGCTCGGGTGGTTCGGTCAACGTTGCTGGTCGAGGAAGGATGAGAATCGGAGTGGACGTCAGCTTGGCTTTGAGTTCGTCGAGGGCCTCCTCGGCCTCCGCGGTCCATGTGAATCGCTCGGATTTTTTCAAGAGGCGGTATAGAGGCATGGCCTTCTCCCCTAAACGTGAGATGAAGCGGCTGAGGGCCGCGAGGCAGCCCGTGACCCTCTGCACGCCCTTGAGATCCCGAATCGGCCCCATTCGTGTGATGGCCGCCACCTTCTCGGGGTTGGCCTCGATCCCGCGCTGGGATATGATGTACCCGAGGAGCATGCCCCGAGGCACTCTGAAGACACATTTCTCGGGGTTGAGTCTTATGTTTTTGGCTCAAAGGCACCCGAACGCGATTTGAGGTCTTGGATGAGGTTGTCCGCTCTTCTGGACTTGACCACGATGTCATCGACGTAGGCCTTGACCGTGTCGCCTATGTGTTCGCCGAAGACGTGTAGCATGCACCGCTGATACATTGCCCTGGCGTTTCAAAGGCCGAAGGGCATGGTGATGTAGCAGTACATGCCAAAAGGTGTGATGAAGGAAGTCACGAGCTGGTCGGACTCCTTCATCTTGATTTGGTGGTAGCCGGAATAAGCATCGAGGAACGAGAGGGTTTCACATCCCGCGGTAGAGTCAACAATTTGATCAATGCGTGGTAAAGGAAACAGAACTTTGGGACATGCTTTGTTTAAACTTGTATAGTCAATACACATCCGCATCTTTCCACTCTTTTTCTTAACTAACACGGGATTAGCTAACCATTCGGGGTGATGGACCTCCTTGATGAATCCAGCCACCAAAAGCTTGTGTACCTCCTCGCCGATGATCCTGCGCTTCTCCTCGTCGAAGCGGCGCAGGCGTTGTTTCAACGGTCTAGACCCGGCCTGGATTTCCAAGGCGTGCTCGGCGACTTCCCTCAGTATGCCCGGCATATCTGAAGGGCTCCACGCAAACATATCAGCATTCGCGCGGAGAAAGTCGACAAGCACGGCTTCCTATTTGTCCTCGAGGTCGGCGCTAATCGTTAGCACCTTCTCGCAGGGGCAGCTCGGGTCGAGGGGGACTTTCTTGGTGTCTTGTGCTGGCTCGAAGTTGCCGGCATGTCGCTTAAGATCTGGCACTTCGTCGGCGAGGTGCTCGAGGGTCACGGCTATCATGGCATTTTGCTCAACGGCCTCTCCATACTCGACGCATTCGACATCGCAGTCGTATGCGTGCTCGTAGGAGGAGGCGACAGTGATGACGCCTTTGGGTCCGGGCATCTTGAGCTTGAGGTAGGTGTAGTTCGGGATCGCCATGAACTGCGCGTAGCCTGGTCGGCCGATGATGGCGTGATACGTTTCATGAAACCCGACCACCTCAAAGGTGAGGGTCTCTTTCCTGAAGTTGGCAGGGGTGCCAAAACAGACAGGAAGGTCGATACGGCCGACGGGGAAGGCTTTCTTCCCTGGTACGACGCCATGGAACACCCCGGCGCTAGGTCGGAGTTGGTACCGCCTGACTCCCAGGAGGTCGAGGGTCTCGAGGTAGATGACGTTCAGGCTGCTGCCGCCGTCCATGAGGACCTTCGAGAGGCGGGTGTTGATGATGACTGGGTCGACGACGAGCGGATAGGCCCCGGGGTTGGGGACTCGATCCGGATGGTCATCGTGGTCGAACATGATGGGCGCGTCAGACCAGTCGAGGTAGTGAGGCGTCACGACAAGGATGGAGAAGACCTCTCGATGCTCCCGCTTGCGCTGTCGGGGCGTGAGCTGGGTCAAGGGGCCCCCATAGATCATGTAGCAGTCATAGACTTCGGGGAATTTTCCGTCTTCCCCGTTGTCCCCCTCACCGCCGCCTTGGTCTTTTTTGTCATCACCTTTCTTCACGCCCACTTGCTCGAAGTGCCTTCGAAGCATGCGGCAGTCCTTAAGCTTGTGCCTTGCCCCATCCTTGTGATAAGGACAGGGCTCCTCGAGCATTTTGTCAAAGATGGCGCCCTTGGGGGGACCTCGAGGTCTTTTGTGCTCGGTTGCTGCGATGAGATCATCTTCTACAGCCTCACGCTTGCCCTGCTGATTTTTGTTCTTCTTGTTATTTCTCTTCGGCCCTTTGCTCGAGCCTCCGGTGTTGTCGACTACCGGCGTTTTTCCCTTGTCCTTCCCGTTGCTGAAGAAGGCGCCGACGGCCTCTTCGCCAGCTGCGTAGTTGGTGACCACATCCATGAGCTCATCGACGATGTCAGGGTGGTTACGCCCTAACTCGCGAACTAGGTCCTTGCAGGTTGTACCCACAACAAACGCTAGAACGACGTCGAGATTGGAGATGTGGGGTAGTTCGGTGCGAAGCTTGCAGAATCATCGAGCAAAGTCGCGGAGAGACTCCCCTAGTTTCTGCTTGCAGTTGCGCAGTTCCCAGGAATTCCTGGGATGTACGTAGGTACCTTTGAAGTTCCCCTCAAAGATCCAGACAAGGTCGATCCAGCCGCGAATCTGGTCAGGGGGAAGCTCCTCGAGCCACCTACGTGCGGTGTCAGACAAGAACAGGGGAAGGCGACGTATGATGGCGTGATCGTCACGCGCCCCGCCCGCCTGACAAGCCATCCAAAAGTCGGCTAGCCAGAGCTCGGGATTGGTTTCGCCATTGTACTTGACGATACTCGTGGGGGGTCAAAACTTGTCGGGCAGCTGGGCACAGCGGATCTTCCTGCTGAAGACTTGGGGACCCGGTGGCTCCGGGGCCTGTCGGTCTTTGTCGCTGTCGTAACGCCCTCCATGATGGGTGCTGTACCCTCGATCCTTGGCATTCCCGTGCTTGCGTCTGTGGTTCTCGACAATGTCAAGGCGCACGTCGCGGGGAGCGCGGTCGTCGTTGATACGTTCTCGGGCTGGCTTCTTCTGTCGGGGGTCGCCCCCTGATCGATCGAGCCCTCCCTTTTGGGCCGGGAGGGCTCGACTTGAGGTTCGGAGGCAGCCCCTCGACGCCTCGAGGCTGAGCTCTCGGCTTGCTGGACAGCAGCTACCTGGAGGAGATCCTCGACCTCACATTGTATCCGCCGAGCTTGCGAGTTGGATGGCGCGAGCATATTGCGAAGGAGCATAGCCGCCGCAACAATGTTCTGGCTTGCTCAGGGATACCGGTTGGCGGGATGCTCGGGTGCTCCTGCCTCGATGATCTACCGGTTGACTTCTCGGGCCCTGGCTCGGGCTCTACCACCGGGCGGTCGCCGCTCTTGCTCGAGGGTCAGCTCGAGTAGGCGCAAGCGTTCTTGCTCGTCAGCGAGCTTCGCCTACAACTCTCGAATCTGTGCCAACTGTGCGTCCTGCTCGCTAGGATGGGGCACGCTTCTCAGGGCATGTCTGGTTGTTGGTCCTTTGCTCTGGGGGGAGCGTCTCTCGCCACAGCAGTAGCCGTCGCGGCCGCTGGATCAACGGTGTCCTGATTGGAGTTGATGTCACCATCGATGTGGAGGCACTCGCGGGTAGGATCCCAATGATCAGAGTCAGAGTCAGGGTCGCCGCAGTAGAAGACGGGGAATTGCCCCCGCGCCTCCTTCTGCAACTGCCGCCGGAGTGTGCCGATGGTGTACCTCCGGGGGCCGAGCGCTCTTACGAAGGCCAAACCCTCGGAGGCCGGTGTGACAGTCTCCACATCTGTCATTGCTCGGAGAAGGGTACTTGAGCGGTCCTCCAACGTGCTCATGCTGGAGTAGGTCGCTGTCGAGATCGTCGTTGTGGGATTGTTGAAGTCGAACGAAGGCCGCCGATGGCGCTCGAACAGCTCGTGCGGGAGCGGGCTCGATCGAGCGGGGGCTTTGTCGCGCTTCCTCGACGTGCATACAGCGAAGGTGGAGTCAGGGTTGTGGTGGGGTCCTGCCAGTTTGCCCTCTACCTCTGAACTTGGGTCAAATGCTCCCTCAACAAGGGGTTCGTCATCTCCGGTCAGGGGCGAGGAGAAAGCGGCGGGAACCCTCCCCGACTTAGGTTGATGGCGATGACGGTGCCGACCGTGCCTCCTTCTGGATGTGGAAGCAAGGTCGTGAGACTGGTGAGCGGCTCCCCAAGAGCGTGGGGGCGTACCGCGACCTCCGTTCGGGTCACTGATTGAGAGCAGGGTCATGTCATAGCCCTGGTCGAGGGTCATGAACTCTAGGCTCCCAAACCAGATCACCATAGCGTGCGGAAGTGGTGAAACAAAGTCGCCCATCCGAAAAAATGGTGGGAAATCATTAGTGACATGCGGCTCCCCTACCTGGCGCGCCAACTGTTGGTGTTTTGCCCTTGAGGGGTTAACACCAACGAGTAATATTCATAATTGTGTGCTCCCTTAATCCGGTGGGTGATGCAAGAAGGACACGGCGATTTATCCTGGTTCGGGCAAAGAAGGCCCTACGTCCAGCGGGGGCAGGATGATTCGTGTTATCTTGCACCAAAGTGCTAGTACAGGGGAAAATACAAGCAGGTGTGAGGAGCGCGTGGTGGAGCTTGGGCGTTCGGACGCCTAGTTCTCAACCATACGCTGTCTCACGGTGTCGTTCTGTGATCTAAAGACTTAGCGTTTCTATGCTCTCGATCGATCCCCCTTTTTAGTAGGTCCTGGCGCCTCCTTTTATAGATGAAGGAGGGGCACAGGGGTACATGTATTTTGAGTCCGCGTAGCTAATGATGTACGACGTTGAGGCCGATCACGTCGGTGCCGCTATAGTGATGTACGTCGGTATGGGAGGCCCTGCAGCCGTTGCATCGGGAGTTGTTGAAGTTTCGCTCGAGGGTTCATTTGATGAAGTAGAGGGGCGACGGTCGAGGGTCTTGGCTGGAGTCGAGGGGGTCGTGCCGAGGAGGTTGAGCCTCGCCGGATAAGGCCGAATCCTGAAAAATGCGGGAAACGTGCTGGTTTATACGTCTCGAGGTGGTGCTGGACGTGGCACAGTGCTCGGTATGGTGCAACAACGTAGTACGACTTGCGGGATTCCGGGGCATGGGCGGTAAAAGCCAGATTTGACCGCCACGCCTATAACTGTTACCGTAACTGTGGCCATGCGGTTAGGCGGGGGTAGGTAGATAGCATTAAATGCGCTCGGGCCCGTACGGGAGAGTCGGTAGCCGAGGGGTGCACTGCCCTCGAGGACCGCCCATTTGCCCGAACGAAGTTACGTCCTCGAGGGCAGGCTCGTTCGCAGGGCGAAGTTCCATCTTTGAGGGGTCGCTCGAATTGTACCCTCGCGTGTACAGTACCATTTCGTTTGGTAGCCTCTCGAGCAGGCTTTGGCTTTGGTCCGTCGTTGTCCGTTCGTGGGTCAGCCCGATATGTCTCAGCCTGCGGGCCTTCATACGTTAGCGCGGGAGGTCACCAGAGGGGTCGAGTTGCTGATTTTGTGAGGTTTAGCTCGGTAAACCAAGGATTTGCGGTACCCATTTCCTAGGTATCGACACTGCACTTGTCGGTCCTCAGCTCCTGATCTTCAGCGCTCACGAACTATTCTTCGTCTATTCATAGCAAACAAGCAACAAAAACAAACAAAACTAAGAATATACATCACACAAAAGAAACACTGAAGAAAGAGTGGTCTACATAGTAGATCTCATCACTACAATCACGACAGCATAAGAATGACCAACAAAGGAGCTATCGTTGTGGTGGCACAACTAACGAGGTTGATCTAGGCTATTCACATGTTGGAAAAGGCGTTGATAGATCCTTATTCTAACCCACAAATAAGTTGTATTTTGAAAAGCCTAGAACCTAGTAAATGTCACAATGATCGCATAGCTTACGCCAATACGATTCCAAAAAGTATGAGTTTGCTAAAAACAGAGTTAAAACATGAAAGTTATGGCTAAAACAAGGTCAGGGGCGTAATCATAAATAAACAGAACTATTTTTGTATTCAAAAATAATTCAAAAACTAAAATAAAACTCAGTTTGGACCTAAAACATAAATACGGGCAACTGCAGGGTTCAAACTGTAAAAACAGCAGTCTGATTTGAACTGCGGTGGACTAAATAGTAATTACAGAAAAGTCTAGGGACCTTTCTACAAATACACCAGAGCTGACCGGCTTGTTGACCAGATTGACCTGTCATTGCTTACGTGGTGCTGAGGTGGTGCATAGGTGGCGCCAGCGGGGCTGCCACGTCAGCAGCCGAGTGGTCTGTTGACCCGCGGTGACCGGTACGCCCGTTCTAAACTGGGCCGTCCAGATTGGATCGGGCGGCCAAGGTCGGCCGGCGGGGTCGGGTCGCCGGGGACGGCGGGCGAACGATGGTGCGGCAGGGTATGGGAGTTCACCGGAGTTTGCCAGAACGGCGCTCTGGGGCTCGGCCGGTGGCTCGGAGGGTACGGGAGTGACGAGCACGGCTCCGCGGACTCGGCCGCGGGCACACACGGCGGAAGGGGGTGGCCGAAGGCGAGGGACAGTGCGGCGGTGGCGGACGATGGCGGCGGCGCTACCTCGGAGAGTACGCGCGACCACGGGGTATGGAGAGGATGGGAGAGCGGGGTACCGACGCGGTCCTCACCATGATGCAGAGCTCGACGGGGTGTTCTTACCGACGGGGACGCGACAGTGGCGTAGATCGACGACGGCGCACCCGAGCTTGGTGTAGCGGCTATGGCGGCGTAGTGCGGCTGCTGCCCTAGGGTACGAGGAGGGGAGCGTGGTGCACAAGGCCGAGGCCTTTATAGGTGACGGGCATCCTCATGGGGCGCGCAGGGCCGGATCGACGGCGGTGGCGTGCCTCTGCGCGATGCAGAGAGGAGGGAGGCGGCTGAGGATGCTGACGGGTGGGGCCGGACAGCAGGGCCCGCCTGGCAGCGACTGGGGCACGGGCGGAGCTGGGCAAGCTGTGGCACGGCTGCGCTTGCTGGGCTAGCCCACTAAAGGGTGTGGGAGCGGGCTTGGCAGGCCGGGGAATCAGGTCGCGGGAGCAGGAGGGGAGCGGGTCGCTTGCCGAGTGAGCTACTGGCGGCCTGCTAACTACGCGAGCTGGCCTTTGGCCGTAGGTGGCCTTGTTTGGCCACTGATGGCTAGCCATGGCTATTGCTGGGCAACTACTGCTGGCCATGGCAGGCCAGAGATGACCGCTGCCGGCTGAAGCTGGCCAATGCTGGCTATAGTTGGCCAGTGGACTCCAGGAAAGGCTCAAGGTGGCCGGGGAGGCTATGGCAACTTGTGGCCTAATGCGTCTAGCTGCTGGGCTGGGTCGACGCGTAGCCTGGCTTGTGGCCACTGTGGCCAAGCTAGTGCTGGCTATGGCCGGCCGAAGTTGACCGTGGCCGGCTAAGAGTCGCGACAGGTGGCTGTAGCTGGCCGTGGTTGGCCAGATGAGGCTGGGTGAGGCCAGGGGTGGTTCACGCTAGGTAGGAGCTGGCCAAAGAAAGTTAGGATGTCTTAGAGGATGCTAAAAGGGTTACTAGACTAGAATGCTGCTGATGGCCAAGTTTGGCCACTGATGGCCGGCTACCGCTACTGCTGTCCTGGCCGGGGTGGCCATAGTCGGCTGGGGCTAGCCATGACTGGCCAGAGCTGGCTAGATGAGGCTAGGAGAGGCCAGATCAGGCCAGGATAGCCTGGGGAAAGCTAGGGATGACTGGAGCTAGGTAGGGGATGATGTCTAGTTAGAGCGGTGGTCAACACTATAGAGAAAAAGAAAATCTCTCACTCTCTCTATCTATCTATCTATGCAAGAGAAAAGATTTTTCTGAAAACGTTTTCCCAAAACCTTCTTGAGGCAAACTTGGCTTTTTTGAAGCTTCAAAGTTAAATTCTTTTTCACACTCAAGCAAAACCAAGCAAAGCACCAAGCACAAACCCATCTTTATTAACTTCGTAAAAGTTTTATAAAACCACACTTTTTATCATTTTATAATGATAACAAAAGAATAAAATCTTGGCTAATTTTAAAGAAATTAATAAATCCTTTAACTTATTTAGTATTTTTTGGTTCACAACCCAAAATAGAAATTTTGGGGTGTGACAGTCTCGCAGGCTAGCTTGTCATGGATTTCGGACTTATTGATGATGAGTTCCCAGTCTCAACAGACCAATTTGCAGCAGAGCAAGGAGGGGCCAGAGAGGCGGCAGAGGTTCTCGAGAATGAGATAATCTCTGAGGCTGGCAAATGTGTACGTCCTCCTGTTGGGGGCCTGCTCCATTTCGTCAGTGTGCAATAGGCCTCAGCTACCTAAATAATGATATCACTAAACAAAGAAGAAAATAATCCAACAAAGATCCATCAGTGAAGTCCACAACTTATACCAAAATACAACTTTAACAGCCATTAACAATTTCCATGTTACGAGCTCATCCAAATTTAGAGTAGCAGCATATAGACATAGACAACCCAAACTAGAATAGTAATTACTATGGTTGTAACCATATCAGTCCAATACAATTTTGGCTAAATCAAGTCTAACCATCACACTTACAATACCATTACAAATTCAGCTTACAGCTAAACAACACAAAATAGCACGGATTGAGATTACTAAAGTAGAAAATAATGCAACAAAGATCCATCAGTGAAGTCCATGGCTCATACCAAAATGCAACTTTAACAACCATTAACAATTTCCATGGTACGAGCTCATTTTGGCTAAATCAAGTCTAATCATCACACTTACAATACCATAACAAAGTCAGCTAAATCAGATCTAATGATCACACGATCATTACACGAGCTCAGCTTCATAGGATTTGAAGGCAGCAAGTGCAGCTTCCTAGGAGGTTTATTTTTACAAGAAGCACCAGGGAACCCATGAACTTGCTCCTGGCAGTCAGCCCAGCTACGGAAAGCCCCTCGCCTATGGCCGTGGAACACAACATAGCATGGATTCATCTTGAATCTGCAGAACCCAAACAGGCTGCCTCAGTTTTACAAGTGCAAGTGCAAGTGCTAGTGACCATCATTGGCATGCGTAGCAACAAGTGCAGCTTAAAGATTAGTGGCACTGATTTGCTGCCTCCTAACAAATCCAATAGCCATGTGCTACAGGGACTACCAGAACCAATCCTCGTCTTGCATCTATCTAAAATTAAGGGATATGGCGATATGCATCAAAGGTGATATATCTAAGCGAAATCCCCAAGTCCTGTAGTAGATCCATGTCAAGGCAGAATAGAAATGAAGAAACAAACAGTAAAAAGGGGAGAAAGGAGACCCATGAATCGTATCTGATGGCTCTGCCAATGCAGCTGTGCTCCACCGGGAAAACCCTGCCACCTGCCTCTAAATGGACGCCGGAGCCACCACAGCACATCGGGGATCCACTGCTGCCACCTATTACTCCGCCTAAGTCCAACGGGCAGATAGTTTTCCACTTTCAGGGGATATAATATATCTGATATATATACTATAGATATAAGATATAAGAGAACATAAAATGTACTTACATTATATAAAGGCTCCAAGGGGACGATAACACACACAGCCGCTTAGTATAGTGGCAAAGAACTTCAAGTCTTATTGCCATGTCCCGGGTTCGAATCCTAGAAAGCCCAATGTTTTTGGCAAATTCAACGTCGGTCGGAGAATGGTGGTCCCACATGTCTGTCAGATAAGGGTGGTCCCACGTGAACTGAGAAGGATCCCCAGTTGCAGGTCCTAGGTAACTGACACTCTGGTCCCACACGTCGGGTGGTGAAGGGTGCCACACGGGCCCATAGGTCGGTCGAAGAAGGGTGGCCCCACGTGAACAAGGATGGTGCCCTATGGTGGGTCCCATGTAACTGAAGCTCTGGTCCCACATGTCAGCCGACAAAGGTTAACCCCACATGAACAGAGATGGGTCCCCCTTAGTGGGTCCCACGCTGATCCCACACATCGGATGGAGAACGGTCCTAAACGGGTCCCACATGTCATTTTAAGAAGGATGACCCCACATGAATGGAGGTGGGTCCCCCGTGGAGGGTCCCATCTAACTAACACGGTGATCCCACACGTCGAATGAAAACGGTCCTAGACAGGTCCCACGTCAGTCATCGAAGGATGGTGGGCTGGGTCCCATGTGGCAAGTCTCTTCTAACTGACACGCTGATCCCACACATGGGATGGAGAACGGTCCCAGACGGGTCCCACATGTCAGTCGTCGAAGGGTGGTGTCCTCAAGATTCCCTTGGCAGGCAGGTCCCATATTTCAGTCAGTGAAGTGTGGTAGAATGGCGCCCATTCGGAACGGATGAGTAACGACGGGTCCCATAACATCAAATGGAGAAGTGTCCAGCTGAGTGATGGGCGGGTCGCACGACTAATGGCGGATGAAAGTACGAGTGAAGGTGGCTCTCCCGCAGGCAAACGGCGCCGGCTCCCATAGCCAAATGGAGCGGCACGGGTTTCAATGACAAAGTGTGTTGGTCACAACCCGAGGATATACGTGAAACCATCACTATCCAGCGATGAACAGTGCCTTGAACGCCTCTGTGATGATTCTGTCATGTTTTCTGTGCCGATTCCCGTGACCTTTTCAAAATCGTCACGTAGTTCAATGATCAAAGCAACCAAAATGTCATGGAAACCACTCTTCGGTGACCATAACAAAATCATCATAAGAATTTTCATCACGGTAGGTCATATCTCTATACAATCTTTGAGCTAAAGATACACCCCTCCACTCATCTCCTTGCATGATTACTTGATACTTGTGAGATTAAGTGAGATTCAAGTGCATTGTTTTAGTGTTTGCATCTAGTGGCACTTGATTTTTGAGTTGGTTGCGGATTTCTTGTTACTCTTGAGTGTTTCCTGACACTCTAGATAGCTTGGAGTAGCGACGATGTTGAGCTCGATATGGAGACTTGTTCAAGGCCACACCAGCGGATTTGTCAAGGGTTCTTCAGCCTTCCCCATGGGAGATCACAATTTGCTACTCTAGTGGATTGTTCATGGCCTGGAGGATCCCCATCTTGTGTTGGTTGCATAGCACCCGGCTACGGGTTTGGCTTGGATATGCCAATTAACGCATGAACCTCCAAGCGGGTGCATCGCCATAAAGAGGACTAGCTTGCCGGGAAGTAAGTTAATCTCGGTAAAAGATCTTGTGTCATCTGTCTTGCCAAGGTTCCTTATATTGAATTGTGATTGTGATTGATTGGTTCATCTCCTCTACATCGGCGGTATAATAATCCAATTATCTCTCTTGTATCTACTTTAGTAGACATATCTTGTGTAGAGATAGTTTGCTTAGTCTGGTTCTCTAGAAGTAATTTAGCGACCTAGCTTTGTTGGTGTGTATAGAGATCATAGTCTTACTAGAATTATTTAGGTGGCTTGCATAGCATTTTTGAAAGGGAGGCTTGCATAGCTCAGTTGTGCTAGTGTTAGTGAGCTATGCTATCTTAAGTACTAACCTTTCATCTTAGTGCTTTGGAAGAAAATTTTTATGGGCTATTCACACCCCTCCCCCTCTAGCCATTTAGAAGCTTTCAACTGTCCAACCACATTTACTTGTTGTTTTCCTGATTTTTTCATAGTTTTTTACTATTCTTTATGCCGTTTGTTTCCTTGAATCTCTAGAATTTACTAGAACATGTCTAACACACATTAACAAATATGTTAGTCTCAATGATTGGGTTGTGATTGTCTAAATCACCAACACCACACTAAAATCACAAACATAGGCACATGATCTTACACTAATCCAACTAAATTTACAATGGTCCTTTTCCGAAGAAGAATGCATATGGATTTTGTGGATTGTGCAACTTTAACAGTCATTAACAATTTCCATGTTACGAGCTCATCCAAATTTAGAGTAGCAGCACATATACATAGACAACTCAAACTAGAATAGCAATTACCATGGTTGTAACCATATTAGTCCAATACAATTTTGGCTAAATCAAGTCTAACCATCACACTTACAATACCATTACAAATTCAGATTATAGCTAAACAACACAAAATATCACGTATTGAGATTACTGAAGTAGAAAATAATGCAACAAAGATCCATCAGTGAAGTCCACGGCTCATACCAAAATGCAACTTTAACAACCATTAACAATTTCCATTGTACGAGCTCATTTCGGATAAATCAAGTCTAATCATCACACTTACAATACCATTATAAATTTAGCTAAATCAAGTCTAATGATCACATGATCATTACATGAGCTCAGCTTCATAGGATTTGAAGGCAGCAAGTGCAGCTTCCTAGGAGGTGTACTTTTTATAAGAAGCACCAGGGAACCTATGAACTTGCTCCTGGCAGTCAGCCCAGCTATGGAAAACCCCTCGCCTATGGCTGTGGAACACAACATAGCATGGATTCATCTCGAATCTGTAGAACCCAAACAAGCTGCCTCAGTTTTACAAGTGCAAGTGCTAGTGACCATCATTGGCATGCGTAGCAACAAGTGCAGCTTAAAGATTAGTGGCACTGATTTGCTGCCTCCTAACAAATCTAATAGCCATGTGCTACAGGGACTACCAGAAGCAATCCTCGTCTCAAATCTATCTAAAATTAAGGGATATGGCTATATGCATCAAAGATGATATATCTAAGCGAAATCCCTAAGTCCTGTAGTAGATCCATGTCAAGGCAAAATAGAAATGAAGAAATGAACAGTAAAAAGGGGAGAAAGGAGACCCGCAAATCAGATCTGACAACTCTGCTACGGAACACAAGCGATGCGGATGCCAATGTTGCTGTGCTCCACCAGGAAAGCCCCGCTGCCTGCCTCCAAATGGACACCGGAGCCACCACAGCACACCGGGGATCCTCTGTTGCCGCCTCCGACTCCGCCTAAGTCCAACAGGCAGATAGTTTTCCACTTTTAGGGGATATAATATATCTAATATATATACTATAAATATAAGATATAAGAGAACATAAAATGTACTTACATTATATAAAGGCTCCAAGGGGACGATAGCACACACAACCGCTTAGTATAGTGGCAAAGACCATCACGTCTTATTGACAGGTCCCAGGTTCGAATCCTAGAAAGCCCAATGTTTTTGGAAAATTCAACGTCAGTCGGAGAATGGTGGTCCCACATGTCTGTCAGATAAGGGTGGTCCCACGTGAACAGAGAAGGATCCCCAATTGCGGGTCCCAGGTAACTGACGCTCTAGTCCCACGCGTCGGGTGGTGAAGGGTGCCACACGGGCCCATAGGTCGGTCGAAGAAGGACGGCCCCACATGAACAAGGATGGTGCCCTGTGGTGGGTCCCATGTAACTAAAGCTTTGGTCCCACATGTCAGCCGACAAAGGTTAACCCCACATGAACAGAGATGGGTCCCCCTTAGTGGGTCCCACGCTGATCCCACACGTCGGATGGAGAATGGTCCTAGATGGGTCCCACATGTCATTTGAAGAAGGATGACCCCACATGAACAGAGGTGGGTCCCCCATGGAGGGTCCCCTCTAACTGACATGCTGATCCCACACGTCGGATGGAAAACAGTCCCAAACGGGTCCCACATGTCAGTCATCAAAGGATGGTGGGCTGGGTCCCATGTGGTGGGTCCCTTCTAACTGACACGCAGATCCGACACGTCGGATGGAGAACGGTCCCAAACAGGTCCCACATGTCAGTCGTCAAAGGGTGGTGGCCTCAAGGTTCCCTTGGCAGGCAGCTCCCACATGTCAGTCAGTGAAGTGTGGTAGAACGGCGCCCATGAACAGTTGAGTAACGGCGGGTCCCATAACGTCAGATGGAGAAGTGTCCGACTGAGTGATGGGCGGGTCGCACGACTAACGGCGGATGAAAGTACGAGTGACGGTGCCTCTCCCGTAGGCAAACGGCACCGGCTCCCATAGCCAAATGGAGCGGCGTGGGTTTCAGTGATGAAGTGTGCTGGTCAAAACCGTCACAATCCAGCGATAAACAGTGCCACAAACGCCTCTGTGACAATGACGTCCTATTTTTCATGCTGATTCCCGTGACCTTTTCAAAATACGTCAGGGAAAAAAAATTGTCACCCAATTCAATGACCAAAGCAACCAAAATGTCATGGAAACCACTCTTCGGTGACCATAACAAAATCATCATAAGAATTTTCATCACGGTAGGTCATATCTCTACTAGTGTATAAATATGCATTGGTTGGCTTCGGGGTATCTCTCTTGGCCAATTAACTTGATTATACAATCTTTGAGCTAAAGATACACCCCTCCACTCATCTCCTTCCATGATTACTTGATACTTGTGAGATTGAGTGAGATTCAAGTGCATTGCTTTAGAGTTTGCATCTAGTGGCACTTGATTTTTGAGTTGGTTGCAGATTTCTTATTACTCTTGGGTGTTTCCTGACACTCTAGATAGCTTGGAGCAGCGATGATGTTGAGCTTGATATGGAGACTTGTTTGAGGCCACACCGGTGGATTTGTCAAGGGTTCTTCAGCCTTTCCCACGGGAGATCATAATTGGCTACTCTAGTGGATTGCTCATTGCCTGGAGGATCCCCATCTTGTGTTGGTTGCAAGCACCCGGCTGCGGGTTTGGCTTGGATATGCCAATTAACGCATGAACCTCCAAGCAGGTGCATTGCCATAATGAGGACTAGCCTGCCAGGAAGTAAGTTAATCTCAGTAAAAGATCTTATGTCATCTCTCTTCCCAAGGTTCCTTATATTGAATTGTGATTGTGATTGATTGGTTCATCTCCTCTACATCGGTGGTATAATAATCCAATTCTCTCTCTTGTATCTACTTTTGTAGACATATCTTGTGTAGAGATAGTTTGCTATTCACACCCCTCCCCCTTTAGACGTTTAGAAGCTTTCAACTGTCCAACCACATTTACTTGTTGTTTTCTTGATTTTTTCATAGTTTTTTTACTATTCTTTGTGCCATTTTTTTCTTGAACCTCTAAAATCTACTAGAACATGTGTGAGTGGCCCATCGCCGTCCTTGCCGCTACTAAAATCTCGCGGTCCTTGCCACTACTAAAATCTAAAATCTCGCCGGGCCATGCATCCACCTCCTGTGTAGAGCTTAGCCGCCCGCGTGGCCCATCGCCGTCCTTGCCGCTCGCCCTTCCCTCATCCGTAGCTGCCTCTCCCCTATGCCGGTGCCTCCCCTGCCGCATGCCGGCTCCTCCCCGGCCGCCACCGTGGTGGAGTGCGCCTCCCGAGCTCTCCCCTCCGTAGCCGTAGGCCACGCGCGCCTCCCACCGCTCCTCTGTCTACCACGCGCCCCATCGCCACCCGCTCGTGAGCTCGGGCCCTAGCGAGCTCGGGCCCCAGTGAGCTTGGCTGATGCCCCTACCCCTAGCGAGCTTCGCCGCCGCCCCTACCCCCAGCAAGCTCGGTTGCTGTCCCGGCGCCAGGGAAGAAAGGTCTAGGCCCCCGCACTACCATCCAGCCTGCACCGTCCTCGCCGTCGGCACTCCGTGCCACCCGAAGCGGCTACTGTAAGGAGTAGGAGGAGCCAGGGGAGAAGAAAGGTGGAGAAGGAGAGAAGATAGGAGGAGGGGAGAAGAAAAGGGCTGAAGGAGAATGAAAGGAGGAGAAGAGAGGTGTCATGAATCTTCACATCGCTTCGGTCATCCCTGTCGTCATCTTGCCGTTGTCGCCATCCTCGTCCATCGCCGGCAAGGTAAGTAGTACAATTAGTAGTAAGTAGTTCTAGTTAGTACTTGTGTTAGTAGTAGTAGTAGTAAGTAGTTAGTTTTAGTAGTAATTTTAGTGCTTTTAATAGTTGTTGTTCTACTTGAATCTTTGGTCTGCATGGAAAGAGAAGTTAAGTACATGGCTTGTGTTGATATATATGTGGTTGTTTGCCTTCGTGCCGATGTTTTCTGTAGGTTTTGGGAACCTCCCCGTGCAGGGGAGGTGCTATCAAAATTTTCAATCGACACTAACCAATTGACCTTTTTTTGTAGGAAGAGGACCTGTGGGAGGGACTCGGTTACCCCGATCATCACTACACCGACTAGCTACCGTCCTGCTACCCTGACCTCACTGGTACCCTAGGTATAACCCCTCTATCTATATCTGTCTTTGGTCATGTAACCTAATTAAAGAGATATGGTCGGAGGTAGATGATCGTGACGAATGGGGGTCAACTCGTGCTACCTGAGGCTCGGTGCGGTCGAGGAGGAGGTGGAGGAGCCACCATTGGTGGAGTCATCAATGAGGTCCTACAGACATTTCCCATCAACGAGGGAGCTTCCTCCCACGGACGACGACCGGCAGGTGGGCCCCCATGCAGCAGGGGGTCACGACGACCAGGAGAAGGACCGGGGCAAGGAGGAGGACCGGGGTGAGGTGACCAGGGGAGATTCCTATGGCTTCCTCTAGTTCGACGAGGAAGCCCTACTTGCGCGGGGTCACACACCTCCCTTCAGCGCCGCTCGCGCTTGAAAACAATCCGGTGATTCGGCCCGCTGGTGATGAGTAAGTCACCCTTCATGTTCTCATGACTTATTCATATGACATGTTGGAAATTGAACTTTAGACTAACAATTCTTCTTAATGACTCATGCAGTAACTGGACGCTTATGAGTGGAGGGGGTTCACGCCATATCAATGGCATGCAGAGCCTCTTGATTAAGAAGCACTACCCTGGCAGGGTCACCCACAAGGGGGTGATAGGGCCGCCCTGGAAATGGGAGCACTTCGCGAGCGCCAAGGACGATAACAACGTCCCTCTTGCAACCAAGATCAAGAACACATTCTGGGTGAGTCTTCATCGCACCTCGTTGCTCAATACTACGTTGGACATTCTTGAAATAACGAAATGATACATGATGTTTCTATGCAAGAGTGGTTCACATGTGAGCCAGGTCACGAGGTCAAGGAAACGCAAGTGCAGGACAACGTCTGCAAAAAAATGACTCAAGGACATGTATCATGAGGCGCACATCCGGGTCCTCATCACCCACCACATCAACGTGCTTCTCAAAATGGTGACGAAGTCGGAAGCTAGGGAGATGATCCTCTACCCGGGACCGACCTCCCCCAAGGAGGTGTACCTCCAAGTAAGTAGAAAACATTAATTCTGATTCCTTCCATGAAAAATAAATAGAAAACATTCATTCGCATACATCTTCTCACATGTTTTCATGCAGCACCCCACTGAATGGTGCAACAAGTTCATGGACTGCTGGGAGGAGATTGTGGATGCATGGCAAAAGCCTGAGGTGTACAAGCAGTGCAGAGCCAAACAAGAGGAACGCCTGGCAATGCCAGGGCCGGCACACCACCAAGGGAGCCGCCCCCTCCCAGGGTACATGGACAGTACGCTTCTGTTGATATATTTATTTATTTATTTATTTATTCTAGCTCTCAATTCTTATTACGTGTAATCATCTTTGTGTTTTCCTCGCAGACCTAGTCGCATGATGGCCAGGTGATCAACGAGTTCATAGGGTACGCCCTGGCTCACAAGGGCAAAGCGACAGATCCAGCCAACGTCTATAACCCGACGGACAGGCCCGACGTGTACACCAACTCGAACGCCTTTAAGAAGATGGTCGAGTACATCGCTGTGGCTCGCACGCGCCATGGGCTGGCCTACAATCTAGCCATTGAGCCCCTGGATACGGACATCCTGATGAGGACGGGAGGAGGGAAGCAGCACGGCCAATACTATACTGCCCACAGCGCAATCGACCCGACCACCATTCCCACCCTCCGCCAGGTTCGATTAGGGAGCACGACCTCCTCTAATGGCCTCATACGGCCTCGGCAGCCCAGCTCCACGTAGATGATCATGGCGTTTCAGGTAAGTATAGTTTTATTTGTTGTTTGTTGGTTTTACACAATTCCTTTTGTATTGTTTAAACCTTACGGGTGTAATATTGCACGCCCAGCTGGCCGAGTTGCAGGCCCATCAGTGGGAGCTGGTGGCCCAGACAGAGCAGTAAGCATGCAAGATGGAGGTTGTCTGCTAGCACTCGATGCGTTAGATGCAGGACATGGCCGACTACTTTCGGGCCTTTCAGATCCCTGGTTACACCCTGCCTCCGTTGCCTCCCTATCTGTACGCTCCACCCTCGCCTCCTAGCCCTATAGGGATTCCAGTGAGTATATATGTTTGTCTATTGCTTTGGCTTGTGCGACCATCCTACAGGTACTAAAGAGATCGCTTCTCCTTTGTGCAGCCATAGTCGGCGGGTTTGAACCCGTCTCCTCCACATGGCTTGGGTGGTCGGTTGGCCCGGGTGCACAGTTGACATGGCCAGGTGTCGTTCCTCCTCCGTCTCCACAGTACGGGCACACCGGGTGGGCAAGCGGACCTCTGCTTCCACCACCGAGTGGACGTACCAGTACCAGTCAGCGCCACAGCCCGGGCGCTCCGGGTGGTCTTCGTGGCCAGGTGCTAGCTCTGCACACTCTGTAGGGCATGGGGGCGCCGGGACGCAGCACGTGAAGTGATGGACTGTGATTGTTATGTTGAACTTATTATGGACTATTGATGGATGTTGAACTTGTTATGGATGTTGAACTTGTTGGATTTTTTACCATATATGTTCATATGAACCAGTTGATCGAGTGCATGACCTTCCACCTGACACGGACTGACGTGGGCTGACATAGGCTGACACATGCGGATATGCATGCATCCACTCAAATTTCTTCCATTTTTTCGCGATAATTTCTCAATGAAACATCCGATTCGAAAACGGTTTTCACCATTAAACTCCTGATATTTTTGTGCACAATTCAAGATCCCGGGGCGCATATATACTTTTGAAATTTTTAAATTCATAAATTTAAAATTTGAATCATGACATGTGCTGACTGGTTGGGTGCATATAGTCATTGGTCAAGATGTGTATAAATGTTTTTAGATAGGTTGGCTGCATATAATCACTGGTCAAGATGCATATAGATTTCAAATTATGATATCGATTTCTCCAAAATTTAAAATTTAAATCGTGACTCATGTTGTGTGATAGTATGCATATAACATTGCTCAGGATGTGCATATAATGTATTTTGCGCCAACATTACATATTCTCCAACAGCGCATAGAAGTATGCTCCAATAATGTATATAGACTATTTTGGAATTTGAATTTTGAATTCATTTCGAATGAACATATAGAAATATCTAGAAACACTACAACATAATGCATGTATAATCAATTTAACAATTCATACAAAGATGTGCCAACATTGAATAAAATACACTTGAACTATAACTGTGTTACAACAATGTAGAATAGTATACACAACTACTCCAACTATGCATAGAACTATGTACCGATAATGTATAAATTTCTGCAGAAGCATACAGATAATCGTTCCAACAAAACATGCATACAAGTGTTCTGATAATATATGTAAGTGTTCCTGAACAATGTATACAAACTTCTTTTGACCATCCAATGAAGCAAAATCATAGTTTTCACTATGCATCTAAACCTATGCTTGCAGTCACAGTCTGCCCTGACACATTAGCCATCCTTCAGGTTGCCGTGGCCACCGTTGACGCCGAGCCATAGCAACCATCCATGCATACGAACCATGAAACTGAGATTTCGATTTCAATTTCAACATGCATACAAAATAGTTTAACAATGCATACGAATAGAGCTATTCATACAATGCATGAAAAGTTTCAAAATAGAAAGAGCACTTTTATGCACAATCCAAGCAATCCCTATGTTCCTGCAACAAAACAATTTCAATTTGCATAATCCACTATGAATCGTGCATAAAAACCACGATGCATATAAACCATGATACAATCCACGATACATATATAACTGTGATGCATTGTCAAACAATAAAAGCACGATGTATATAAACCATGATGTATATAAATTGATATCAATCATGCATACAGTTTCAAATTGCATACAGACCACTGTCAAACATGCCGACAGGATGGTCCGTGTCATCGAAGTAGGAGGTCGAAGTAGGGGCACCGAGCATGGTGGTGGAGGGCGCAGCGCTGCGCCACTGCCTAGGTTGGGCCCTGGCTGCTCCGCGAGTCGAGGAGGCCATCGTGTGCAACAGTAGGGGTGTCGTGGCTTGATCCCACCTTGCTCCTCCCCAAGGCAAAGTGACATATAAATCCCTGCAATTAGGACAACCTTGTGAGCGCCATGGAGTGCATCTGAGGGGGTCAGCCTACATGCATAAAATGTTTATGCTAAAATTGTATACAGAACATGCATAAAATGTATAGAAGAACATGCATACAGGCTAGGATCCCTACCCTAAGCTAATGAGCGCCGAACATGCATACAAAACATTCATAAAATGTATAGAAATCTTCAAAACCTGCTGCCAGTGCTGGAGGGAGGGGGCGGGCGCGGATCCACGCCAGAAGGGCCGCACAACCGGGAGAGGGGCGAGCGCCGCGGGCCACTGCTCCACAGTTTTCCCGCGGCCAGTGTGTACCACGCACGTGCGCCCATGGCCACCACGCACATGACCGCCAGCCCATCTCCCGTCACGCTGCTCGTTGGGGAGGACCGAGCCCACGCCGCCGCTCGTCGGGGAGGGGTCGCCGCCGCGGGATCGGAGAGGAGCGGCCGGTGCATCCACGGATCGGGGAGGGAGGCCCGTAACAATGTAGATCGAGGAAGGACGGCGCCGCGCCACTGTGGACGCTGCTCGGAGAGGGCGCGTCATTGTTGCATTCACCGGACAGCTGTGGGAGCCACGACCTCCAGGGGAGGGGACGTGCCGTGCCGCCGCGACACCGGGAGGGGATGGACCCGTCGTGTCAACTGTCGCTGTAGGAGGGTGCTCCGCTGGACGGGGAGGCCGGAGGCGCGCTGCGGATACCCGGACGCCGTGGCGGTGGGGTGGCGATGGGTGCCGCCGCGTGACTGGGTGGCGAGGGACGCCGCCATGGGACGGGATGGCGAGGGCGCCAACAGGGTGGCCGAGGGAGGGGAGGGGAGGGGCGGCCACCGCCGCCGCTGGTCGGGGCCTGCGCGGGTCGGGACCAGGGAGCCGGGGCCGGCGGCTGGGGGCTCGGGTGAACGGAGGCTGAAAGCTGGGTGGGTGGGAGAGGATTAGGGTTTGGGGGGAAGTTATATACTGGCCCGGGAAAATGGGCCTAGTAGGCCGGTGGGCGGGCCGGAGCGATAGTGAGCCGGTGGGAAGCTGGTTGAACCAGACCAGGTTTGTTCGGGGCTTCCTATACTTACTGGAAGCACAAGACTCCATATAGTGTGTGTGTATATATTTGTCTACTGTGATATATCTGAAAAAAGAAAATAAAAAATTCCCAGCTTTGCCGAGTGCCTGCACTCGGCAAAGCTGGGCACCAGTTTTGCTTAAACTCTAGCTTTGCCGAGTGCTGACCTGGCTGGCAAAGAAATTATTTAAAAAAAGAAAAAATCTTTGCCGAGTGTTGCCGAGGCTGGCACTCGGCAAAGAAATTATTTAAAAAAAGAAAAAATCTTTGCCAAATGCTGACAAGGCCGGCACTCGGCAAAGAAATTATTTAAAAAAAATAAAAAATTCTTTGTCGAGTGCCATGTCAGCACTCGGCAAAGAAGGCGTCAGATGACTGATGCCGTTAAATTTTGCTGACTGCTTACCTGGCACTCGGTAAAGTCTTTGTCGAATGTCTATAGCGTGGCAGTCGGCAAAGATTTCTTTGCCATCAAATTCTTTGCCGACTACCCTTTGCCAAATGCCAACGTGAAAAGCAGTTGGCAAAAGCTTTGCCGACGGCTTTTAGGCCTTTGCCGAGTGCTTCGGGCACTCGGCAAAGACGAATCCGGTAGTGATTGTGTTTTACTGTTTTAGATATGACGGTCAGGATCAAAAGACTTGGCCTGATATGATAACAATTATAATTAAATGAACTTAAATTAAATGAAGCCCTCTCGTTGGTAGTTCTTCACAGAAACAGCGATCTGGTATTTCTTCTGGGTAGCTCTTCACAGAAACAGCACACTGATATTTCTTCTGTCTGCATGCCTACTTGCTCAATGTGCATATATCTATCTAACACAACGCAATCCCTGTTGCGTTGATTCAGCACAGTTTACTTGGCTGGTCGCTGTTCATGACCGAAGCATCTTAATTAATGGCACGAAACTTCCATGCCATTCGTTGGGAAGAAATACTGGGATAAGCACGTACAGCCAGCGACGTCAAGGCAAATTGAATGAGCGCTGAGCTAGCTAGTAGGCTACAACAACACCGAAATTATTAGTTGATGAGGTGGGCTACAGCAACACCGAAATTAGCCACAATATATCAGGTGGTTCGTCCCACGTCGTTTTCAACAAAAAACAAAAAAAAAACAAAATAGCCGGCAATATACTTGACTTGACTCCGTGACTTGATATATATCTTTCTCTAATACAATGTCTTCTCTCCTGCTGCATCTCCAGTAGTGATTCTTGTGCATATATACACCACTTCACTACACACGTCCTAGTGAACTCCCCAGAGTGAATCTAGCTTCTTTATCGTCGTGTGTCCAAGGAGGAACCATGACGGTAAGCTTGAGTTTGTGTGTTCGCTCTAACATAAATCGCTTGCCGATTTGACTCAAAACTTTTGATGGATGATGTTTGTGTTCACTACTTCCATTTCCCTCTCTGAAACTACTTAAACCATCGTCGTGTCATGTCTTTGCAAATTGTAGAGATGCATGTGAACATCGACTGCGATGGCTGCGAAGAAAAGGTCAGGAGGGCCCTGGAAAAGCTCGAAGGTACGAACACGAAAATGTTCCACGATCACACCCACCCAAATCCAGCACGAGTGCTTCTTGACTCTGCTCGGTTCTCCTCTTCCCCCAGGAGTGCACCACGTAAGCATCGACAGGATGCACGGCAAGGTGACGGTGACGGGATCGGTGAGCCAGAAGAAGGCGCTCCGCGCGGCGCGCCGCATGGGCAGGCACGCCGTGCTGTGGCCGTCCGCCTACAACCAACCGCCGTACCACCAAGCCTACGCGCAGCCGGCCAACTACCAGTATCAGTACCAGTACCAGGCCAAGCCCTGGCAGGCGCAGCAGCACCAGTACTACAGCAGCGTCCCGCACGCCGGCAAGAACGGTGGCAGCGGCGGCGGCGGCTCGGTGGTGGCTAGGATGCCGGTGGCAGCACAGTACTACCCCCAGGCCAAGGCCAGCTCGTACAACTACCATGTCCACGGGTACTTTGACTCCGAGCTCTACGGGAACTACCCGGAGCAGCCCGGCGAAGTAGTGCCAACCGCCGTGCGGAACTACTTCAGTGACGACAACCCGAGCTCTTGCTCGATCATGTAGTCATCCTCCTTCATGAGATCGGTGGCCGTCGTTCAGGTGTCTGATTGATCATCGGCCTCTCTTGTGTCTGGGTGTGTTTTTCCTGTATCCTGTATATTTATATATATGTACATATACAAATACGGTCTTGTTTGTACAACAGAACAGTACTGTAAATTTTGTGCCCGGCCCTCGCCACGGCCCACGCGTGCACATCTGCGCCCGGCCCCGTGAAACGCTCTGGTGCACGTGCACTTATACCTACGTTCTGCCGCCTAGCCGACGCGCCGCCGCCACCACCTCCATCTCCGCCTCCTCCGATTGGACTTTAGCCGGGCTGAGCTCTGACCAACCTCCAGCAGCCCCCGGCGCCGCCATGTACCCGAGCTCATGTAGCCACATCGTCCAGCCGTTGAAGAACCCCGTTGCTCTGCCGGAGTCGGGAGAGTCGATCCACGACGCCACCTGCGATGGGGAAGAGGAGATGGGGAAGGGAGAGGTGAATGGGACGGAGAGGATGGGGAGGGAGAAGAAGAAGAAAGATGAAAAGCGGAAGCGGAAGGAGGATGAGATAGGGATGGTAGTAGAAAAGGGGAAGAACGAGAACAAAGAAGAAGAAAAGGGGAAGAAGGGCAATGCAGGCCATTATATACTTTGTGTTCTCGGTGCAATTTCACAATTACATCTAGTCGTTTTAATGTTTCTGTGGATGATTACTGCATCATGTGGGTTGATTATATTGATCTGCTCTTTGCTGCGGTAGTAGCTATTGGATTTTGTATTACTCTAATGGCATGTATGCATGGTTCTTTACATGATTGCAGATCCAAGCTAGATCCATACCACATCTTATGCTAGGAAGTGATGTGCTGGGTTCAGCCAAAACTGGCTCAGGGAAGACCCTTGCCTTCCTTATACCAGCGATCGAACTGCTGCACAAAGCATGCTTCGCGCCGAGGAACGGAACTGGAGTCGCTCACTGCACGAAACAGCGGCTTTGCCGACTGTCCCGATCTTTGCCAACGGCCAAAGTTCGAGCAATCGGCAAAAAAGCCCTTTGCCGACAGCCAAACAGGCCAGTAGGCAAATCTACTGTCCGGCAGTCGACGAAAAATGGCAGTCGGCAAAGCATTCTTCACCGACTGCCCCAGAAGGGCCTAACGCTCGGCAAAGAGGGGCAGTCGGCAAATTTTGACGGGCTCAAACGACGTTCGTCGCCGTAAACTTTGCCGACTGCCCTGACGTCCGGCAGTCGGAAAAGATAGCTTCTTTGCCAACTGCCATGCCGAGCAGTCGGCAAATTGACACATGGCCTGGGCTGGGCTCGGGGCCAGCCTTCTTTGCCGACTGCCAAGCTGGGCAGTCGGCAAAGCCAGCTTCTTTGCAGACTACCGGTGACGAGGCAGTCGGCAAAGACAATCTTTGCCGAGTGCCTTTGTTGGCACTCGGTAAAGTTTTAATTTTTTTGAATTTTGAATCCAAACTTTTTCTGTGGCTCAAGCATATTGTTTACAAGCACATGT
The DNA here is from genome assembly GCA_023333625.1 of Bothriochloa decipiens. Lineage (NCBI taxonomy): Eukaryota > Viridiplantae > Streptophyta > Magnoliopsida > Poales > Poaceae > Bothriochloa > Bothriochloa decipiens. The sequence continues at coordinate 21,314,312 of CM041638.1, forward strand.
TCGAATTTGGGACCTTTTTACAACATTTTGCTATATTTCATTCATTTATTTCATTTACAATTTTTTTGCATAATCCAAATTTGAACTGCAGGTGCATGAAATATTAAAATGTAGCCATTCAAAAAATGATATTCATGCGGAAGAGTGTATTTTGAGGCCGTGTTCATAAACTCACCTAAAAATTTGAACGCCTTGTCTACGAAACATGACAATCTAGGTGCGGCAGAAGTGTTTTTTAATTATATAAAATCCAAACGAAATCCAAAAATCACTAAACTTGTCTAGTTGTCATGTTATCGCATGTAGAGGCTATGATAAAAATTTAGAAATATTTGGAGCAAGTTGCGACATCGGATGTCTAAAACCCAGACATCTCCACATGTGATCACATGTGGAGATATCTAGGTTTTGTACATCCAACGTCCCAACTTGCTTCAAATATTCTCAAATTTTATCGTAACCTCCACATGCGATAACATGACACCTCGACAAGTTTCGTGATTTTTGGACTTTGTTTGGATTTTATACCGCACCTGGATGGTCATGTTTCGTGGACAAGGCGTTCAAATTTTTGGGTGAGCTTATGGACACGGCCTCAAAATACACTCTTCAGCATGAAGATCATTTTTTGAATGGCAACGTTTCAATATTTCATGCACCTATAGTTCAAATTTGGATTATGCAAAAAAATTTAAGTAAATAAAATAAATGAATAAAATATAGCAAAATGTTGTAAAAAGGTCTCAAATTCGAACATGTGTTTAAATACAATACGCTTAGGATACAGAAAAAGTTTGAATTCAAGATTAAAAAAAATGAAATCTTTGCCGACTACCATAACTGACACTCGGCAAATAGGCTCCTTGCCGACTGCCGCCAGCGTGGCAGTCGGCAAAGACTTTTTTCAAAAAAAAAGAAAAGTCGGCAAAGCCGGCCGGTGCCCTAAGTTGCTAGGTGGGCCGAAAAGCCCACCCCCGTGCCCCTCATTCTCCCCTCGCCCCCAAGCCCGCAGCGCCGCCACCGCCGCTCCCCGCGCCGCGCCGCGCCTCTCGCCCCGCCGCCGCACGCCACCGTCGCCGCAGCGCCATCCCTCTGCAGCGCCGAATCCGGCCCGTCGCCGCCCGCGCCGCCCCGGAGCTAGCCCCGCCACTGCGGCAGCCGCACGACACCGCCGCCACGCCGCCGCAGCACCGGACCGGTGCGGCCGCACCGTGCCGCCCTGCCAAGCCGCCCCTTCGCAGCATCGGGGAAGGAGAAGACGAGGAAGGAGGAAGAAAGAGGCAGAAGAAGAAGGAAAAGGAGAAGAAGAAGAAAAAGAAGGAGGAGAAGGAGGAGGAAGGGGAAGAGAAGAGGAGGAGGAAGAAGAAGAAGAAGGAGAAGGGAGGAAGGAGGAGGAAGAAAAAGAAGGGGAGAAGAGGAAGAAGGAGAAGGAGAAAGAAGGAGGATAAGGGAGGAGGAGAAGAGGAGGGAGAAGGGAGGTGGAGAAGGACCCTAGTTCGATGACCGTCCACGCCGTTCCTTGATGACGTTCATCCACGCCGTTGTTCCCGCCACTAGCTGAAGAAGAACGTAAAGCCCCCGGCCATCGTGTCGTATGTGTCGTTAACAGCCTTCGTGTTGAGTTTGTTGATGTGTGGCCTTCGTGCCGTATATGTGTTATTGCCCATCGAGCCGGCTTCTTTCTTACAGGTTTTGGAAACCTCCCCGTACAGGGGAGGTTCTACCGAAATTTTATACTTATAGTGTTGTTCTTTTTGTTTTGCATAGCGGGTCTTGTCAGAGGGGACCCGGACTAGCTAGGCGACGCCGATCGTCTTCATTGGCACCGTGGGTCTGTCAGCACCACGTTGCCTCGCCACTGCACCACCTTGCCACTGCCCTACTAGCCTGTCTCCACCGCCACCCTAGGTATAAATCACCTCTCTTCCTTACCCTAGGTCGCGTAAACCAGTTAGGCGTCTCTCGTCCGAAAGAGATACGGTCGGAGGTATGCAGGTCTTTGCATATCTACGACCGTATCTGTTTCAGATTGTCCATATTTTTTGGACAGCCCGCGGATACGTAGATGGGTTAGCTTCCATGTTCTGCTCTCGTCTGAGTCGGAGTTTCAGCAGCACCTCCCTACTGTTCTCCAGATACACACTCTCCCTATGGGGACATGTATCGAGAGAACAGCGGGGAGGTGCTGCCGAAATTTAGACTCGAACGGGGGCAGAACATGGAAGCTAACCCATCTATGCATCCACGGGTGAGATTAGGACCTATCCTTCACCTATTAGATGGTAGGAACACCGTGTAGATGCAATTGCTGGTTTTATTACTCGCTTACTCATGTGTATGACAGAGGATGGATAACCGTGAGTGGATGTATACGGGCTTCACAGTTAAGACGAAGAGCGATGAATGGGTTAGGGGCACGCTTAATTTCCTGGAGCAAGCATTTGGCCCGGCCGCTAAAGGGTCAATTCGGATGTCGTGTCCCTACAGCCAGTGTAAGAACTCAAAAAGAAAAGTAAAGAATGATGTTTTCAAAGATCTGTTCAAGAACAGATTTGTGGCAAACTATAAGAGGTGGATCATCCATGTTGAAGAAGGCCGTATTAGAGAGGAGGAGATGAGAGCACGCCTCGAGGAGTATGATGGAGATGCCGAGATGGCTGATATGGTGGTAGACTATAACGAGGCACGTGGCAATGAGGAATTGGTGGGGGAGGATCCAGAGGAAACCGCAAAGGCGTTCTTCGAAATGATGTCTTCGGCATAGAAGCCCCTTCACAACAAAACAACAATGTCTCAACTGGATGCCATTGGATGCCTAATAGCATTGAAGTCACAGTTGAGCTTGAGTCGAGATGGCTTCGATCACATGTTGGCAGTTTTGGGGGAAATGCTTCCGAAGGGTCACATGCTGTCGAAGAATATGTACGAGTCACAGAAGCTACTTTGTGCACTTAAGATGTCGTATGAGTCGATTCACGCTTGTCCTAAAGGGTGCGTCCTATTTAGGGAAGACCTTGAGGAAGCAACGCACTGTCCAAAGTGCCAAGCCTCTAGGTATGTGGAGGTAGATGGTAGTGATGTCAAGAAGAAACAGTCTAAGATCCCCGAGAAGGTCCTACAGTACCTTTCTGTCATACCGAGGCTCCATGTACATGATAGAGGAGTCCACAAAACAGATGAGATGGCACAAGGATGGCAAAAGATATAGTGGCAACATGGTACACCCATCGGATGGTGACGCATGGAAGTACTTTGATAACCAGCATCCTCACAAAGCAAAGGACGCTCGGAATGTACGTGTAGCATTGGCAACTGATGGGTTCAACCCGTATGGAATGATGGCGACCTCGTACACTTGTTGGCCCGTGTTTGTGATACCCCTCAATCCCCCCCCCCCCCCCCGTGTTATGTTTGAACCCAAGAACATGTTCTTTTGCTGATAATACCTGAACACCCGGGCAACAATATGGGTGTGTTCATGCAGCCACTGTGTGATGAATTGCAACATGCTTGGGAAAAGGCGGTGCTGATGTACGACTGAGCTACAAAGAAGAACTTCACAATGCATGTGTGATACCAGTATTCAATGCATGACTTCTTGGCTTATGGCATATTAAGTGTGTGGTGTGTTCACGGGAAGTTGCCTTGCCCAGTATGCAGGGCATCTGTGATGTTCACCTGACTGAAGAAGGGTGGTAAGTTCTCTTTGTTTGAAAAACATCGTCAATTCCTAGATGACAGCCATGAGTTCAGACGGGACATCAAGCACTTCATGAAAGGTATTCAAGTCACCGACCCCATTCCTGAGATTATGAGCGGTGCCCAGGTCCATGCCCAGTTAGAGGCTCTCAAAATTGATAAAGACAATGGTGGTTTTAAAGGATATGGTCAGGAACACATGTTGACCCATATATCGAGCTTAACTAGGCTCCCCTACTTCAAGGACCTTCTTCTTCCACACAACATCGATGTAATACACATAGAAAAGAATGTCGCTGAGGCACTCTAGGGTACACTCATGGACATAAAGGAGAAGTCAAATGAAAACATTAAGGCTAGACTAGACGTGGAGAAGATCTGCGATAGACCAAAGCTAGTGATGAAGACCCCTGCGCGCGACAGAAGTAGATTACCGCGATGAAACGCAAAGTCGGTCTACATGACACGTGGCATCGAGGAGGAGGCGTTGGAGGAGCCGCTGAGGGTGGAGTCGTCGACGAGGACCGGCTCATGTCGCTTGGCGATGAGGCAGCTGTTTTTCTCGAACTACGACATGTAGGACGAGGAGGACGGACGCGACTAGGACAGGGACGACCAGGACGGGGACGACCAGCCCTGGGGCAACCAGGACGGGGGCGACCAGGATGGGGGCGAGGCAACACCAGTGGAGACAGCTTCCTTAGGTTCGAGCAAGGTCTACCAACGCGGGATCATGCGCCTTCCTTCAGCGTCGATCACGGAAGACCACCGTCTGGTGATTTGACCTGACGGTGACAAGTAAGTAACCGTTTATGTTTTTACGACTTACTCATATGACATGTTTAAAATTAAACTTCAGACTAACAATTCTTCTTAATGACTCATGCAGAAGCTGAAAGCTTGTGCGAGGGGTATGTGGACGCCATCCTAATAGCATGCTGGGCCTCCTGATTAATAAGCACTACCCTGGCCTTGTAACCCACGGCGATGGGACCACAGCGGTGCCCTGGCATTGGCAGGACTTCTTCAATGCCAGGGACGCATACGAGGTCCCCATTGTGACCAAGATCAAAATGGAGTTCTGGGTGAGTCTTCATTGCACCGCTTTGTCAATACGACGCATTCGTTGGACATTCTTGAAGTAATGAAATGATACATGATATCTGTATGCAGGAGTGGTTCATGTGCAAGGAGGGGCACAAGGTCCAGGCGTCGGTGGTGCAGGACAAGGTCGCCAAGGAGCGACTCAAGGACATGTACCACGAGGCACACATCCAGGTCCTCATCACCTACTACGCCGACGTGCTTCGCCTGTCGCTGAAGAAGAAGGAAGCCAGGGAGATGATCCTCTACCTCAAAACCAACATTGCCAGGGAGTTCTATATCCAGGTAAGTAGGAAACATTAATTCTGATTCCTTCCATAAAAAATAAGTAGCAAACATTAATTCTGATTCATCTTCTGACATGTCATGCAGTTTTCTGCTGATTGGTGCAAAATGCACATGGACTGTTGGGAGGCCATTGTGGACGAGTGGAGAAAGCCGGAGTCGTACGTGAACCACAAATGGCAAAGTGGATATGACAAGGCGAGGACAGGATGGCACACCACCAAGGGAGCTGCTCCCTCAGAGGGTTCATGGACGCATGGGTACGCTTCTGTCGATTTATTTATTTATTCAATCTCATTACGTGTAATCAACCTTGTGTTTTCCTCGCAGTCCCAGTCGCATGGTGGGCGGGTGATCAACGAGTACGAGGGCTACACCCTGTCTCACAAGGGCAAAGCGATAGATTCGGACAACGTCTACAGCTTGGCGGATGGGCCCGAGGTGTACAGCAACCCAAACGCCTACGAGAAGATGGTCCAGTACACCGAGGCAGCTCGTAAGCGCCGTGGTCCGACCTTCGATCCTGCCATCCAACCCCTGGACACAGACATCCAGATGAGGACGGGAGGAGGGAAATAGCACGGCTGGTACTTTATTGCCCACAGCGCAATCGACCCAGTCACTGTTCCCACTCTTCGTCAGGTTCGTCGATCTGACAACACGACCTCCTCCAATGTCCTCATACGACCTCGGCAGCCGAGCCACATGCAGGCGTTGGCAGCGGTTCAGGTAACTTTAGTTTTATTCGTCGTTCATTGGTTTTACATATGTACCTTTCCTTTTGCATTATTTAAACATCGAGGGTGTAACATTGCAGTCCGAGCTAGCCGAGTTGCAGGCCGTGCAGGAGGCCTCGTAGGAGGCCTATCGGTGGGAGATGGCGGCTCGAGAGGAGGCCCATCGGTAGGAGATGGCGCGCCAGCTTGAGGCTATCTAGCAGCACTCGTAGCGTCAGATGCAGGATATTGCTGGCTACTTCAGAACATTCAGATCCCTGGTGTTTCTTTGCCTCCGTTGCCTGCTTCGATGTTCGCTCCACCACCTCTTCCTAGCCCTATAGGGACTCCTGTGAGTATATATGTTTGTCCATTGTTTTGGCTTGTGCGGCTATCATGCAGGTACTAATGAAACGCTTCTCCTTTGTGCAGGCACAGTCGACGGGTTCGAACCCGACTCCTCCAGATGGCCATTCTCCAGGCCATGGGTGGCCGGTTGTTGCCCCTCAGCCACACTTCTGGCATCCAGGTGGCGATCTTCCTCGGCCTCCGCAGCACGGGACCTCCACGTGGGCATGCTACCCTCCTCCGCCTACCCAGCATGCGCACTCCGGGTGGGGGCACCAGTACCAGTCGGTGCCACACGGGCTCGAGCCAGGACAGTCCTCGTGGTCTTTGTGGCCTTCACACCATGATGGGGATATGGGCGGCGGGTCGCAGAACGAGTGAGGGCCTTTGTATGGATTTATGAGACTTTATTGGACTTTGTGATTGTTGGACATGTTGGACTTGCGATGTTGGACTTGTTGGATGCGTTTGTTATGGATTACATGTGATATATATGTGGATTTGTGTTATATATGTGTGAATTTGTGTTATATATATGTGATTTTCCTACTGTGATATATATGGAAAAACAGAAAAAAAAAGAAAAAAATTTTCCAGCTTTGCCGACTGCCACGGCAGTCGACAAAGCTGGGCACCGAGCTACACACACCAGCTTTGCCGACTGCCAGAGCTGGCAGTCGGCAAAGGCTGTTTTTTTAAAAAATAAATAAAATCTCTTTGTCGACTGCCAACTCAGGCAGTCGACAAATACATTTTAAAAAAATCTTTGCCGACTGCCGTGTCGGCAGCAAAGAAGACGCTAGAGGACGAGGGCCGCTTCCTTTGCCAACTCCTCGTTTGGAAGTCGGCAAAGTCTTTGCAATTGCCCTCCACGTGGCAGTCGGCAAAGAATCCTTTGCCAAGGCTTTCTTTGCCGACGGACCTTTGCCGACTGCCAGCGTGGAATGCAGTCGGCAAAGGATTCGCCAACTGCTTTCAGGCCTTTGCCAACTGCTTCCAGCAGTCGGCAAAGAACCTATCTCCCATAGTGATTGTAGTTTGCCCAACAAGGGAGCTTGCTATCCAGGTATATATAAGCATGACTCAACATTATTTCTCTTTAATTCCATTTTACATGTTTTATGACTCTTTAACTTGCTTTGAATGAAACAATCAAAATCAGATGTGCCAACAGAGATAAGCCTACATACCCTTTGCTAAGATAATGCTTGTGTAAACATAATGCCAAAAGTCAGTTTTATATAGTGTATCTTCATGTTGGATGGTTGCCAAGACTTCGTTCGTAGGGACTCACATTTCACTATCCCTACTAATTATGGTTTCATTGATTCTTTTGTCCTAGACACACAATGTTGCTAAGGAATTAATGAAGTATCACTCTCAAACTCTTGGATATGTTATTGGTGGCACTAACATAAGAAATGAGGCCAACCAGCTTGTGAAAGGGACCAATCTGTTAGTTGCAACACCAGGCAGGCTTTTGGATCATCTGCGAAGTACCAATGGTTTCAACTACAAAAGGCTACAGGTAAAACATTCTGGTTATTATCATTTTTGTAGGTTGGCAAGCCCAGTGTATTTATTGTTGTTTGTTATTCTGTAGATAAAGGCTTTTTTCCATATCTGTCATCGATACTAAATTCCATTTTCAGAATATTTTGCCACAAGTCCAGGTTCACTGGCTCATGTGTCATATGGGTCCTGTTTAGCAGGAAATTGACATCGATTTTCGAAAACTCATGTTTAAGGCAATGGATGTAATTTCCTGACCTATATGTACGCTATTTTTACATGACTTGCTATGTTGTAGTGCCTCATAATTGATGAAGCTGATCGCATGCTTGAGCAAAATTTTGAGGAGGATATGAAGCAAATATTTAAACGACTCCCTTGGGTATGTGATATTCTGACAAGTTCATTTCATATGCGAAGTGCAGCGTTTTAACTTTTCTACTGAGATTGCTGTATTTTGTATACATCATACGCAGGATAGGCAAACTGTTCTTTTTTCTGCCACACAGACTCAAAAGGTCAGTGGATCTGTTTGTTAGCATATTCAAAATCTCATCCTCTTTTTCTGGCAGTGCCATTGTTTATTTGCTTTGATCCTGGAGGTTGTAGATTTTGCGAATTTTACATTTGGACAGAATGAACAAAGACAAAGGAAACTAGTTTATGTTGGAGTTGATGATTCTAAATTGAAGGTATGGAACTGTTTCACAATGCTGTTTTAACTATATTTTAAAGAATTTTTATCTATTTGGTATGCGGAATAACTTTGATGCTCCTACAGCCTACAGTTGAGGGCTTGCAGCAGGGTTATTGTGTCATTCCAAGCGAGAAAAGGTTTCTAGTTCTGTATGCTTTCCTAAGAAGGAAGCAGCTTAGGGAGCAGGATGTGAAGATCATTGTGTTCTTTTTGTCATGTAGCTCAGTCAAGTTCCATGCGGAACTTCCAAATTTCTTAGGGATAGAGTGTTATGATATCCATGGGCAGCTGAAGCAACAGAAGCGAACCAGTACATTCTTCCGGTTTTTGAAGGAGAAAAGGGGCATCTTATTATGCACAAACGTGGCAGCATGTGGACTTGATATTCCTGATGTGGTAAGGTTTTGGCCTGTGTTCTTAAAATCATTTGTACCAATCCTTTCTGTACCCTCACTAACCTGAGGACAATTTGTCTTGTTTAGGACCATATTGTGCAATATGATCCTCCAGATGACCCAAAGGTAAGTGGTTTGGAACCTTCCTAAATTAATTATCTATTTGTCTCAAATTTTCTAACTTTGCAATGAAATTTAATTTGTAGGATTACATTCACAGGGTAGGTCGTACTGCCCGAGGTGATGAAGGCAAAGGAAGTGCATTATTGTTCTTACTACCGGAAGAGTTGAAGTTGCTTATTTACCTGCAGGTAATGTGCCTTCCCCATCCCTCCTCCCTTCTCCCTCTTATATTAAAAGGATCCTCAAGAAGGATATGTGGCACTGTTTAACTTTAATGTGATCATGTTTTTTTTCTTTGGCATTACATATTTTCTGGATACTGAGTCAATATAGTGTGTTGGGAAATACTCTGAAATATGGAAATTGTTGTTTGATTTTTTATGTTAAAGCATTTTTTATGATTTTTACATCACCAATTATGATATTCCATTGATTGAGGAAGGAACACATTGCAGGCGGCCAATATTTCTCTGACTCAATATGTGTTCAGTGAGAAGCATGTGCCTAAATTGCAATCACAACTTGTGAGTGTCTCTTTCGTAATTCAATCTTGTTGTTTGAATGTGTAGTATTTAACTTGAGTTTTGGGGCAGGAAAACATTGTTGGTGGGAATTACTTCCTAAATCAGTCAGCAAAGGAAGCCTATAGGTCCTACATTTTGGCATACAACTCACACTCTATGAAAGACATTTTTTATGTCCATCAACTTGATCTCACGGAGCTGGGTTGTCCTTGGTTTGTGCGCATTTATCTGTACTCTGGCTATTTTATTTAACTTGCAAAATCTTACATAGTAAGTAGAAGGAAAATATATGCAAAAATACAATTTTTTTCTATCTGTTACCTATTTTCGGTGGGGCTGTGTGTGAGGTAATATTATTTCTAATTTCTTTCTTTCTTTCAGAAAGTTGCGGCATCTAAACACCGAAAGATGAGGAAAGTTGACAGTGGAAAGAAGCATGGGATTGGTCCTTTAAACCCTTATTATGGAAGGAGAGGCGGATCCGATTCCAGGCAGGTTGCAAGATTTTAGAAAGGATATCAGGATGGTAGTCACCCTATATCGTATATGATAAGCCAGATTTTAAATAATGTCTACTAAAGACAATATAGTAGTGCCTTAGAGAAAAAAATACAATAAGATGAAGTATACATTTATGGTGAGACAATGCTACATGCACATATAAAGTTGCCGTGCAAATTGTGTTAACCTAGTCGTTACTACTATTGGGTAGAGGACATCGGTTTTATAGCAGATTATTGGATATTAAGTTCTAATTGTAGATTTTTAAAACATAGTAATAAACTATTCCATATACCATCAATGATAACATCATATCTACTTTTTTTTAGTTTTTAGTTATTATTGCATTTCATGGTACGAAAATTAGCATAGATTGAAATACAAAGAATACACATGGCAACAAAATAACTTAAATACTCATATCAATTGAAATGAATATTATTCATCATCTTATCAAGCTTCATCATCACCTTAATAATCATCCTCAACATTCTTATAGCAATAGTGGAACCATCTACATTGTTACTTGAACCATTTGCGCAACAAATAGCAGCCTAACATCAGTAATAGTGGCCTGCTGGTTTGCTATAATGTGCAAAATGGCAATAACTGCAGTAATGGTAATCTTCTGTTGCTATCTTATCAAGCTTCAACATCACCTTAATAATCATCCTCAACATTCTTATAGCAATAGTGGAACCATCTACATTGTTACTTGAACCATTTGCGCAACAAATAGCAGCCTAACATCAGTAATAGTGGCCTGCTGGTTTGCTATAATTTGCAAAATGGCAATAACTGCAGTAATGGTAATCTTCGGTTGCTACATTATTATCTATGTTTCGTTTGCATTTAATGATATATCAGCAAATTTGGTGTCCTAACAAGTTAATCTGGATGAAACCCATTGCCACCGTTACCAACACAAAAGCTGACACGACAATCTTTGTGTGTCATGAAACTCAACAAATTTGATGGCTTGACAAGTTAATCTGAACGAAACCCCCATTGTCACAGTTATCAACACAAAAGCTAACGTAAAATCTTGCTAACCGTGTCATGAAACTTTTCACTGAGACTGGTATTATGGAGGTTGTGGTGGAGTGTCACCACTGGTATAGTGGCCGCTATTGCAGACATTACCATTTCTACTACATCCATCCTAAATTAAATCAACTACTAGGCTGGTCCTAAGTCATACTATTTTGAACTTGACCAGATTTATAGGAACTAACTCAAATATTTATGATACAAAATTAGTTCACTAGATACATCATAAATGATATGTTTATAAGATATTTATTTGGTGTTACAGATCTTATTTTTATAAATTTTGTCAAACTTCCTATTACATTAGCAAGCAAACAGCCTCAAAGTGAGGGGAGAGATTCAGAACAAAAAGGAGAGCAGTGGCCTTATAATAGTCTACTAATAGTAACAACTATGGAAATTGCACACTTACAACAACATAGTCCCACTGTTTTAAATTTTGTTTCACTTAAGTTTTGTCCTAAGTTAAACATATTTTTATCTTTGATCAAATTTGTATAAAAATTCACCAACATCTAAAACATCATATTATTTTATATTAGATTTTTCGTGCAATATGATGTCTGATATATTTTAATATAAAATTTATTTAAACATGTAGATATGAGTCTTTTTTAAAGATAAAATATGCCAAGTTTAGAAAAGTTTAACTTAGGACAAAATCAAAGTGAACTATAATTCGGGACGAAGTAATCGTTAGGAAGATGTATAGATTAGCATTTCCCTGGACGGGAAGTATACCGTTGACGCGTAGGAAATGGGGATACACGTGTCTTCTTTTCTTCAGTTATTGTCTATAAGAGGCGAGCTGCAGGAGAACTTGACAAACCATTTGCCAATTTTCCTGAAGGATCCCCTGGCACAGGGGCCGCCCTCTCCACAATTTGCTTTCGTATGAAGTCGTGGAGCCTGCCAGACAGCATCTGTCTCACCTTCTCAAATGCCATTTCCAGGTTGTCGAGCTGCACACAAAGTAGTGAAAAATTAGGGTGATGTTTGAGCTAAATTTTAGGCATACTTTAACAAACAATTGCACTACATGTATTACAGCAATCGGTGACCCACAGGCTAACCAAAACCAGCTTATGCAACTAATGCATGATGTGCTGAGGGGATAGGAATAGCACAGCATATGGAGAGTGCAGAGAACTTGCCTGCTCTGTGGCATTGATATTGTACATGAAGAGCCCGTAGTAGAGATCGAAACTGTCGCTTACGGTGTTCTTGGTCTGCAAGGTTCATAGGTGATAAGAGCCCCTCATCTCAGCAATCAAGAATGGACAAGACCATGCCATTCACCACTTACAAGTTGCAGCAAGGTCTCATAACCCTTCGTGTTGATTGGGGTTGACTTGAGGTTCAGTTGTGATAAAACCCTGCACCAAGCATGATGCTAAGCAGGCAGATAGGAAACAATTTGGAGTAATAATTGCAAAAAATTTCAGATATGCAATGTTGCTGACCTCCCAATTGTGTGTGTGATGAATTGACTTCCGGCAGCATACCGATCATGCTCTGCGCATGACATCTCCACCATCCTACATCCCTACAATCATCGTTTAGAACGAAATGAAACACAAAAAATCCACATGTTCAGTAATTCTAGTCTCTAGTCAGTCACTTGCCCTGACCCAAAATTACTCCCACAAGTAGTCCACTGTGAATGAACATCAGAGATAAAAAGTCCCCGTAGAATCACCTCCTGTTCAAATATGCTCAAGAACTGGTTGCACTTTGCCGCCTGATCCCCGTCTTCCGCTACACGAACCTTGTCAAAGACGAAGGGAAGCTTGCCCCAGCCATGTTTACCACTCTCTGGACCGAACATCGGGTGTGTACAGATAATCGCAAATCCTGGTGGGAGAACCTGACAGATTGGCAATGTATTAGTGTATCAACAATTTCTCATTCCGGATTCCAGACATGGCAATGCACTGTAAGTACAGTTGGTAAGTCCAACATCAGGGTTAACGTCATTGTCATCACCCAGAAATTCAGAGAAAATCAACACAGGCTGCGATCCAAAGCCTCCATAGTACTCTCCGCCTTTCACCAACATCAGCTCAGCTGCCAACAGTCGGCAGGAGCATGTGCATTATCCATTATTATTGAGAACGGTAGGGTGTTGAAATGAAAAGCTTGGTTAACGTTGTACCAGTAATTACTCAGAACTAATTTTAGAATGGTTACGATACCTCGAGAAGAAGGTTGCGGGGAAACTCCTTAACGGAGAGCACATCGGCGATGATGGTGTCGGGGCGGAGCTTGTGGAAGGGGATGGCTCGCACGACGGACTCCGTGGATAGGATGGAGCTGCAGATGAGCACCACATCGGGCTGCTCCTCGCACAGCGCGTCGACGCTCCTGAAGAAGCGGATGCCGTGGCGGGCGCAGTATTCGGAATAATCGGATCTGGAGGCCGCTAGAACGACGTGCCCCTGCCGCTGCACGCCGCCCGCGATAAACTGCCCAAAATTCCCGAACCCAACTATTCCCACCCGCAGCGGCGCCGGGGCCGCTGCTGCCGATGACGCCGGCGGGTCGCCGTCGTGGCACGGGACGGCCTGCCGATGCTGCTCCACCGGAGAAGGAGAGGCGGGAGCCTTCGCCGTCGTGGCGGCGGCGAGCTGCCTTATTGGACGGAAGGCGCACAAGTTGGGGGCGACGGCGAGCTGCGTGATCGGACGGAGGGCGCAGAAGTTGGGGGTGTAGCGGTGCAGGAAGCAAGTGCAGACAGAGTTAGACGCCGCGGCGGGGAAGCCGGCGAAATGGTGGAGCGAAGAAGCCATGCGTGATCGATCGATGTGGATGGGCAGGGGTGCTGTGGACGGAACTGTTAGCTCGTGGCTTTACAAAGCGTGGGTAGGTGCCGGTCGGGTGAGCGTGTGACGCTCCGAAGACGATGCATGCCCCCGTTGCCGCTACGGAAAAGAATAAGGCCGTTTACTTATCAAAATTGATATCCTAATTTTACATAGTAAATATTTCGTCATACTGTAATAATTTTATTTTTATTTAGTAATCTAAATATTGATTAATTAGGTTTAAAATGTTTGTCTCGTAAAGTACAACAAAACTGTACAATTAGTTTTTTATTTCATCTATATTTATACTTCATATATGTGCCAGCATTTTGATGTGACGAAGAATAGGAATTCTGCATAGTAAATTTTAGATACCAATTTTAGTATCTAAACAAGGCCTAACTCTTGTACACTGACACATTTGTTACGTAATCTGCTTTCTCACTGTCTATAATTAAACTTGGCACCAAGAACCGAACAAAATTACCGAAAACCAAACTGAAAATACCAAAACTAAAATATCCGCTTCATGTTTGGTTTTGAGTTTTTAGGAACCAAATTTATCGAGATAAATACTGAACTTATTTACCTAAAATGTGATTAAGTTTAAATGTTGATATATTATTAATTGTGCTATTGTAGACTATTATATTATGTATTTTTTCCACTCACTTAATCTTGTGGACTTTTACATGTATAGTATTTTGCACTATTATTATCTATAAAATCATGTCAAAATTAGTTTTAGAACCTGCTACTACATCTTCTCTGTGATTAGTTCGCGACTATTCAGTAAATACCGGAACTAAACCACCGATGCCGATTTTTTTAGCCGATCGGTACCGATTTCTCAAAAACCAAATTTATATAGGTATCGAAGAGGTTCAGTATTTACCGAATCTTAGGGTGATCTAGATTCGTTAGGTCGGGGAGTTATCCATAATTCTCTCTTGTCTCTTCCCTATGCGGCATCGCTCGCACACACGCAGTCACACTCGTGCCTGTCTACAGCCGTCAGCCACGCTCCTCCCTGCCGGTCGTGCCTCCTCTCCAGCGGCGCGAGCACGACACTCCCCTGCCCTCGACAATGCCCATCTGCGACGCGACCATGGCTCTCCTCCTAGCCAGCCACACCTGCCACTTTGGCTGGCGCACCTCCCAGCACGAGCACGGAGACCCTCGTTGGCTCTGAGCATGACGCTCCCCTACCCTCAATGAAGCCCGTCCTCAACGGCCCTACCAATGACGCCGCCCAAGCTGCAACCGCCCTAGGCAGCACGGCGGCCACTACAGGGTCTACCCCTGTCCTCGCACACCTCTCCGACCAACCAGCCACCACCGGACACACTACTCGGAGCATCCAACATCGGCCAAGAGTATAGGACAGCAAATGACACATGGACGGCTACCCAAATAGACATTTTAGGTAGTACTGCTAGAGTTGCTCCTATTGCCATTACCACTCCTCCCACAACGATCGAGGTGCAATCTCCACTCCTCCCACGGCGGCAACCTCCCACCGTCGAGGTGTCGGTGCCTGTTGGCGCTAACCTCATAAGACATCCTAAAAAATGAAGAATGGAAGACACACACTCCCATTCTCATAGGGGATGAAACATAGTGCTTAGAGCCTGTTTGGATCTCTTCACTTTGCAAGAATTAAAATGTACTTAACAAATTGGCTTGGAAATTTAGATTCGATAACTTTCTAAAGTTCACATTATAAACATATCTTAAATTCGTAGAACAAGAGATGAAAAATAAATTCTACGGATTCTTCTTGTCAACTTTAATTAAGTCTGATTACGTTTGTCAAAAAGATTTAAGTCTGATTACGTGGATTCTTTTTCCATAATTATAATTGATTAAATAAATTCAATTCCGTTGTAGTTAAATAAAGTCTGATTACATGGATTCTTTTTTATTACATGAATTCAATTCCGGTGATCAAACATACCCTTAGGACACTCGCTTTGTAAGACTCTAACACAGAGTCCAAGACTATTTATTCTCTCATATTTATGGTATTTTGATGATATGACAGTATATTTATTAAAGAAAGAAAAAACAAAACTCCAAGTATTATTTAGACTCCAAATCCACGATATTCAAGATAATAAATGTACTTAAACTCTACAGTGAAGTCTACGTTATGAATGCCCTTATGGTTTCCACGTAACTGACAACGCCGGCAGCCAATTGTATTACCTTGACTACCCCTAAACCAAACAGCACTAAGTTAATCCCACAACGTTTTTCCGTAATCTAACTTTGACATCGTGGACTAGATGTGCGACTTCTCTCTTAAAAAAATACTGCTTTCCCTCCAAATAAAAGATTATGCATAAAAGTCACAGGGCGAGTGCATCAGGCCTGTCCTGCAAATTAGTGCGACAGTTCCAAGTCGGAGCAGTAACAGCATCAGTCACTGGGAAAACATGTTTAAAGACAAAAACGGAGAAGCCATAGACATTATTGTTTGAATGCCTGTCAAGGCTGCTACAGAATCCAACCATGATAAGAAACAAAAAAAGAAAGAAAAGGAGTCAAAATAGATCTCCCAGCGACCATACAGATGGGTCTCTGATCCGAGAAACATCAGCTGTGGGGCCTTTCTACTAAACTAGATTTAAACCAACGACAACTCTGCTCAACAACAATTACTGATCCGCGACGCAACAGTCTCTAAGGCCAGACGACTAAGGCTTTGTTGCCCAGAAATTTGCTGCCCTGGACGACAGGCTTCAGATGAGCCGAACTAGTATGACGTCACACAGGGCGATCGAGGGCGGACTGGTGTCTTCGATGGGCTCACCCTGTAAAAATCAACATTAAGTGGTAAGCGAAAAATGAGGAACAGACACCATTACCGTAGTCAAAACTTTCGAACACATGCAAAAAATATGTTCTTACCTAACAGGAAGTGTTCCAAGAACAATGCCACTACAGCTCAGAGCAAGAATAGCACTATCTGCCTGCATAAAAACAATTTAGAACAGTAAGCTCCAAAAAGGAACAAATCAACAGGCAAATAAATGTTTCATCCATTCAAAGATACATCACGTTTTCACATCATTAATCATTAAAAGAAAAAAAAAACATTGGTGCTAGAGGGAGTGAGAAACACAGGTATCAAAGAGAACAAAGAACCTCTTGTGATCCTTTTTTATACCTGCCTGCATACAGGCCACATAAATCACTATCTGACTATTGGTTTTGTGTCGAAAGAAAATTTCCTTATTAAACAAAAATCTCAGCAATGTACAGCCACATAAATCACTATTCTGTTGCTAACTTGAGTTCGTCAGAAAAGGTCATCCAGATGAATTGTGCTTATCTAATGAAACTATTCTTCGATAAGGAATTAATTGCTCAAGGTGTCACCCAGACTGCCTAGACACCAGATAAGTCCTAGCAACACAACATGACCAGATAAGGCCAGGCCTGCCTGATCACCTATTGGAGGTCACTAGATTAGGCAGAGCTTCCTGACTAGTGTTGTGCTTGTGCACCTCAAGGACACTAAAATATAAAGGGTGCTTTCAGATGCATGCAGTTTAACGATTTTAAAAAAATTGATATTTTTCTTAAAAAATTTAATAGTATCATGGTTTTATTAGGTTCAAACATATAATGCAAAACGCTCACTGCTTGTTTTTATATTGTAGTCAATAATTACAGTGTTACTTTGTGGAGACACCATTGATAGACAACTGGCTGATATATGACTCATTGGGTAACCAGTTGATCTGCATGTTTTATTTAACTTTTTTCCAGGATATGACATGTTACAGGTATACATTTCAATTCTCTGCATGCAAGTAACTGATCATAGCTCCATTTTGGATCACCAAAAACATCATACACATTAATGAAGCCCAAGTTTGTTCCCGTAATACTTGGAAGTTATTTGCTGGTGAGCAAAATTCGCTAAAACAAGTAATGTTTCAGTAGAAAGTATGTTCTTATAAGTTTCTTATACTTGAAAGTTCAAGGTTGCAGGGTGCTTGATTGCTGCTGACAGGACACCACCAAACATAAACCACAAAATTGCCCACAACTTGCTGACCTTACAGGCACATGCATTATATCTATGTTTTCAAAAATCAGAAACTACAACAAAAAAAAGACAAGGTCATTTGAAGTATCTATGTTATAATAATTAGGACTCAGGACTGAGAAGCATAAATGACCCAAGTAATGTAAACATATACTACGTCACCTATGTGTGCCGTGTAAGAGGATGCAATAATCCCTCTATTCTACAATATTCATCCATAGCCACCTTGCGCACTGACCAAGGATATGATATTTCCAGAAAAAAAAAGTAAAATGACCATCTATATCCCTAACAAATAATACGACAGAAGTACTTATCCTCTTTGTTCTTTAAAAGCATTTTATTCCCGTAAGCCTCCGTTCCACCTCTCTCCATGAAATCCAATCACTAGGCCCTGCGATTCCGGCCCGGCAAGTTCGCCAGCGATGAGGGCAACAGGGCCAGACCCACCCCTCCTCTGTAGTGCCCTGATGGGTGTTTCTCCTCACTGTCGTCATCTTGGAGATGGGTGACCTCGCCGTGGCCATGGTGTGAAGGAAGCTTCCTCCAGATCAATGAGGTGAATACTACAATAAAGCCCTTTTTCTTCTGTGCTTCTTCCTCCCCCGCTCCATGGATCTGCCATCCATATATCGAACCAAGGAAGCATTGTTATCACCAGCGTCATCAACAACAGCGACCTTGACCCCCTGCACATAGATGCAGTGGATCTGCTGCCTTCTTTGCTCTCAGGTTTGCCTGCTGTGTCCCTGTGCTGATGCCACTCGAGGCATGGTCGTGTGGCATGGTGGTGGGAAGCCCAGGGTTTCATCGACGAAGGACGACGAGGACATCGACAAGCTTGGGCCTTGGCGTTGGCGTCACACCCGAGTGGGTGCTGCTGCTTGTCTGATCCAGCCGTCCAGGCTTCTGATATGGTCTTCTGGCCACTGTATCAATGGCCTCAAGCTGGTTCCATCGCTGCCGGCAAGGCTTCGAAGAGGAAAGATGCTGCGTGTGGCCAAATGAGAAACCTCTCGATGCGGGTCTGGACATGTGCGCCTACAACCAAGAATCTCTTCAGGACACCTGGTGTGTTGACCATGCAAAGCAAGTCCGTGTTCATCATCAATCTGCATTTTTGTCGTTTGTCTGCAGCATGAAAGTCGTAAAGCAGCTACAAGTGTTCGGATTGACCGCCAACGTCAGTTGATGCTGGTCCTCAGATTTGACCCCTGTGGACCCATTTTCTTGAGCCCTGTGGCCCTGACGGGAGCATAGTCTATGTCTATTGATGCAGATCAACAGTAGCTTTTATTTGTCTGTGCTCTGTAATATGGTAATTCTTTTCCTACGCTGGTGTAATGTGCTTTAACATTATTGAAGAAAAATAGAATTGGTGGAATTGGATGAATGTGTTACATATAGAGATGCTAACAGCATGCAAGCCACATATGGATAGGAACACATGCAGGCCACACATGACTGGGTTGGCCGGCTGAATAGGCCAGCTCAAGACCCAGCACACACCTACACATCCTAACACGGCATGCAGGACACACATCTCTAACAATTATACATTAGAATTAGAAGTTGTAAAAAAAGAATTTTATTAGATTAGAGTTATATAATGAAAACATAGATATAACTACAGTCTTGATCTCCTCAATGGCAAAATATTGTGAAAAAAAATTATTAGATTACAGTTATATAATGAAAACATAGATATAACTACACTCTAGGATCTCCTCAATGGAGAAATATTGTGGAACATATATCCCTGTGGCCCACAGACAAATATTGTAAGAGGGAGTAACAAGTTTCTAGAAGACAGAGGGACTAACAAGTTTCTAGAAGACAGGCAGCTGACACAGAATAATAATAAATGTAAAATTTGTGACATCCACGTGAAATATGCAGTCTGGAAACATGCAGTCTTCTAGAAAAAGTGTTTGTGTTGTTCATTTTACTATGTTTGGCAACAAGGTGTTTTGGGAAAATAAGAAATTTTGTGCGGTAATAATAAATGTTTGCCAAACATTTATTATTACCACACAAACATCTAGAACCAAACAAGTTTCTAGAAGACAGGCAGCAGAACCAAAGTCATCCAGTCTGGAGGAAATAAGATGGAGAAGGATGGAAAAGCTAAGTTCAACGACGAACTGCAAAGCAATCACCAATCAGACGATTTTGCCCAAAAAAAACAGTGCTCGACTTTCCAACAGGAAATGTTTACATGAAAAAGTGTTTGTGTTGTTCATTTTACTATGTTTGGCATTAATTATGATGTAAAAATTGATTTCTTTGTGACAATAGTAAATTTTGAAGTTCCATTTTTTACTTACTTGGACAAACTCCACAAAGGCAATGCATGTGGAGTGCACATAATCACCAAGTAGCCTCAGACGAGAAACCTAAAGGAAAAGGGAAGATAATTATGTATCCAGATTATTTATAATCATTTACGTAAAAGAACATACCTACAATAAGAGCATAGAGGTCACATACTTCACCACATGTTCCCTCAAAGAATTGCTTCACTTCATCTTCTCCAATCTACAAAAAAAAGAGGGTTGTAGTACAATTTTTCTCCTTTATATATTAAAAAGAAAAAAGGGGCAAGAACCCTAACAAACACCCAAACACTGGTTTCTATATAAACATATGTGCCTTAAGTTTTAGTACAATAATTATAAAGCATTTGAACAGAAAAAAAGAAATTAGAAGGCCTCAAAAGGAGACCTTAGCATTTGAAATGTCCTTTTATTTTCACATTTCACCAATTAACATTACCATAATAAAAGGGAAACAGAAATGATATAGCACAAAGCATACCTTCTTATCAATGTTAGTACAATACACAGTCCTGGATACCATTTCTTTCTCATCCTCGGTCTGCAGGAAAATGAAGATAATGCATCTATTACAGAGATTTGACATTAACAGGTAATGTAAATTTATATGTCTACTTACTCGAGGAAGAAATTTAGGGTTCACAGGTAAAATTGCTGTCTTTGATGGCAGAACCTTGACAGGATAAAAGCCAAGCACGGTTCCACCAAGTGCTAGTGCGGCTTGTGCACCAACTGCCGAAAAAGCAGCTTCATTAAGGAATGTTTCTTACAACAACTTAGGACTATCAGATAACAATTGGCATGCCAAAAGCTACTACCATCATCAGCAAACTCGATAAAAGCAAAACGGAGCACCGAGTTAGGATCACCACAGATACGGCAATCTACCACCTGGATGTGAAAAAGATGTGTCATAATAAGTCAAACATAGGGAGATAAAATGTAACCACACATCGCCCAGATTATGAAGCATTTTAAAACTGCAGTGGACAGGGTGCAATAAAATGACCATGTTTGAGCTACCTGTTTACATAACATGGATTTAAATTTAAACTCTCCGTCTGGGAACCCTAAATTTAAACATAGGGTAGTACTCTTGTTTCGTGAAATAATATAATCCATCTACCCCAGTTCTATGTTGCTATCCCTTTTGAAATGCCAAAGGAAGAATCATTCATGCTTATCAATCTCAACACAATGCCTCAAACTTTGATTCTAACCAAATCATAGGTAGAAACTAGGGATTAGTGTAACAACTTGATGCTTTCTAGGCAAGGTGGGAGTACAGATTGGGCAATCAGGAGGACCATGTGGCCAAACAGGCAAAGAGGGATTAGTGTACCTCTCTCTCTCTCAACACCCAAGCATAACAAATGAAACAGGAAACCCTAGAAAATGGCTTGGCTGGATCTGCAGCTTCAGTATCTGAAGGCGTTGCTGCCTGGTTGGATCAGATTTGAGCACAGGGAACACAAGGGGGCAAACAATGCACCTCAGGACTATGGTCTACATGAGCACTCAAGGAGACCTCACCGTCATCATTTCATGGGCTGATTACGCACAGGACTAACAAGCTAATGGCCATTGGTTACCCAACAAAAAATTTTGTTTCTACTTTCTCAAAGGGCGTACCCAGTGCAGTAGGCTCCCGCACTGCGGGGTCTTGGAAAGGGAAAATAGCCAACAGTCATCCCTGCACAAATGTGCAGAGGCTGGGGCTTGAACCCTGGACCTCTTGGTCACAGGCGGTAAAGCTCTACCACTTGCACCAGAGCCGCCCTTCTTTGTTTCTACTTTCTCAGATGAATAAAAAATAGATGCCTGCTTTCTTGACAAAAGTTTACCAGAAACACAAATCTGCAATTCTATGAAAAGCATTTTAAGTATATGATTGATTCAAAAGGTTAGATCACATTGATCTTAGTTCTGCAAGAGACATTATACCTTGGCTAGTGTCTATACAAGAAAACATGTCAAACCTAAAAATATGGGAATTCATTATAAATAACAAGTAACTGATTTACTTTTTTGTGTGCAATAAACTGAATTATAAGTCCATGGCACCCAATTAAGTTCACAATTAAAAATATGTGTACAGATTATATTGAAAATTCATTCTTTGTTCACCTATCCTACATATTACCAACTAAGATTTCAATTGCACACATGATAGCTTATTTATAATGCAAAGATGCCAGTATTCTAACAAGGTAAAGAATGTCCAACAATGTAAGTTTAAAACCATGTATTTGCAACTTGCAGATAATAAGTGTGCCCCCTGCAATCTTTAAGCCCGAAGAGACAAACATTGTGATCAGTGTTTCCCCTATACTGAGGGAACCTGAATTTCATTACTTGGGAACAACAAAACCAGTCATATCCAACTTGCTAACAACTAGCACAACACCAAAAAGGGGCGTACAGTGCACAGAGCTCCCGCTCTGTGCGGGGTCTTGGGAAGGGTGTCAGTGGCAAGCCTTACCCTCGCCTGTGCATTGCGAGGAGACCGCGACTCAAACCGGGGACCTTCCGGTCATAGGCAGTAAGACTCTACTGCTTGCACCAGGCCCACCCTTCAACTAGCGCAACAACAGTTAATAAAAAAAATACAAACATAACATAAAGTCCAAAGGGCAAAAGACCAACCAGCACACACATAACCATGAGCATCCACCAGCATGCTTACAATACTAGACACAAACCAGACATGCTTACATAGACACTACTTACAAAGGAGCTAAGCACATGTAAGAAAAATGATAGGATGTTCATATTTAGTTATTTGTTGTGTTCAGAATATAGATGAAAAAAATCATATGACCTCAACTAGATTGAATATCAGGAACCTTAGAACACACCTGTCCACAAGTTGAAAAAACTTCAGCAAGTTTCTGTTCAGTAACCTGTAAATCAAAGGGATCAACAGATCAAGAAAAAAATAAAACTAAATATATCCAAACACGATAGGTTATTCTCTAAGAATTTACATGCTGATCAATGTCAGAGACATAGACTGTTCGCCGCACACTGTCCTCCCTCTCAGATCGACGAGGCCGGCCGCCCATCAGCCTTCTCCTCCCCTGGATGAAACCATTCCTTCTCTGAAATCACAGACCAAATGTAGCTGATTATTCTCAAGAAAAGTACTCTAATTGTACTCCCCAATTCATAGCACTGGCGAACAATATGTTGGGAGAACATAACGGAGAAAGAAACCATAACGAAAATCCAATGACAGAAAATTCATTTGCACGGGATCAGGAAGTAATCAGCTCAAAAGAATCTTTTAAACATCCCATGTATCATAGAGTACAAATATTAATTGATCCTGGCAGATGGATCGAATTTTATTTTGCAACCAATCTAGACCTAAAACCCTCCCAAAAGATGAGCTCCCCCAAGTGATGGCGTTAGAGTGACCGAAAATCCAAAGCAATCAATCAACATCACAAAAAAGTCCAAAAGCCGACCGATCGATCGACCCAGAGACAACCCACTGCAAACCCCTATCCGCACCGAATCGGACTCGGCAATTCAACAATTACCCGTCGATTCGGCTGACCATTGGCGGATCCGTCGCTGCTGGAGTCCCTCCCCACGCCGCCACCCATGCCACCCCCGCCGACGCCACCCACATACTGCAGCACGTGCATCGGCTGCTGCTGCTGCAGCGGCGGCGGCGGCGGGAGCTGGGGGTGGCGCGCGTAGTAGTCGATCGCCGGCGACACGAACACGGGCGCGTCGGCCGAGAGGCGACGAGCGCCGCCGTCCACGCAGCGGCGCGACTGCGGCACGAACTCCGCCGCCGAGGGGTTCAGCTTCGAAAACAGCTGCTCCAGCTTCCTGATGTCGCTCTCATAGTCCCTCACCTCCACCTTCCCCGACTCCCCCTCTCCGCCCTTCGCCGCCGCCTCCGCAGCCGCCGCCCTCACCGCTTCCCTCTCCGCCGCCGGCACGGCGTCCGCACCACGGATCGGGACCTCCGCCGCCACGGCAACCATCTCCGCTGCGCCGATCCGAAGGCGATCGCCGCCGCTCACCGGAAAAATTCGCGAGGAAATCGAATCGAGAATCCTTTTATTATTATTGGAACAGTGGAGGGGCGAAATGGAAAAATGAGATGAGACGAGGCGAGATCGCTTTCGGGGCAGTTGGCTATAAATAGGAGCCCGAAGCAAAAAGCCTGCATCCTTTTCCTTTTTTTTTCTCACAAATGTTTTTCCAATGCGCCTATATTTCAGGTACATAAATTTCAAGATAATTTTTAGACAACACACTCTGTAATCAAATAGTATAATTTAATTTTTATTTTTATAATTTGATAGTTGTCTTTGCATCATAACATATCAAATTGCCATTCTTGTCTGACTATGAAAATAATTGTGAATTATTATTAAATTAATCGTCTTTGTGCCTTTGCATGTTTAGCGAAAGACTATGGCTGTGTTCCGCTGAACTGGTGCTGGCTGAATTCGGCTGGACGGCAGGTCAGGGCAGCCGGTGTTTTCAGCCAAAATCTGTCCAAGTTCAGTTCAGTTGAACACAGCCTATAAGTCATTCAATGCTGGTTGGTCTCTCCTAATGGACATAACTAGGAAGCTGCAAGGTTATGTTGTGTTTCTTCGAGCTACTATTTGAAAATGCATCATCTTTCATGATATAATATTGATGCATGCAAAATTAAATGAGATTGCCATGAGAGGAGTTCCAATATTAGCTTCAATGGCCTACAACATGAAATTTTTGCGGCTAATTTCGCTGAGTTCGAAGCTTAGCATTTTCATGGAAATTTGGAAACATTTATTGTGCTCCTGGTCCAAAAGCTACTGTAAATGACTCTGATTTCTTAGAGTATTTGTAGTCTCTATATATTTCCATATTTAATAGAATCCACAAAAAGCAAAGATTGAGAGTAGGCTCTGACAACACTTAGAGATGCTTTAACCAAAGTCGGTTTTTACCTTTTAGCGAAGTGTTAGGTTGCAAAGTAGTGGAGCCTAAATGCCTTTGCATATAGATATGCAGAGTTTCTTCTATAGAAATAATAGACAGATTAATAATGCCTGGTGCACACACTTGCACAGCCCAAAAACATAGACGGGTTAATTAATATTTAGCGATAATTACATTTGCGCTTTGTCCTATTATTTGATCTGCAAGAGTACTGTATTAAGACAATATGTTTGTGGAGTATACTAAATATTTTAGCTAGTTCGTGTTGTCCCACGCTGCTCTGGCGTGATGTCGTCACGTGTGATCCTGCCGCACGAGGGTTATAAATTCCACTGCTGCAGGGGATCTCATGTCTTCGTGTCTCGGGCTCCTAAGTGCTGACGCACGTGAGTTACAGATAAAGGCATGCGCGAAATTGTGCTGCAAAATACAATCCGTATACTCTTCCTTTTTTTTCTTTTCTTATCTTTCTTATATTCTTGAGGAAAAAGACAGCCCCTTTAACCTTTATATAAACATTTTCGACGTATACATATTATTATATTGGAGTATAGTATATACAAGAAAGGCAAAGCGTCAAGGAGACGCGAATGTAGCAGAAGAGAAATTTTAACATCTGATGTCATTTAAAACAACCGTATATTGCTACTCCCTTCACGAATCAATAACAACAGTTATATTTATATAGAAAAATAACAACAGTTATTAAATTTGGTCAATGGATTAGAAAGATAACTGAAATTGAAAACATTGCATCACGTCAATTCAAGCATTTTACCTTCTGGTCAAATTCTCTCTTCTAAGAACTGACGCGACTTAATTCCAAACTGTAAACCAATTGTCAAGAATTCACGATCAATGCTTGTGATCTGAATTCTCTGGAGGAAAATGTCAACCAAGGAGAAATTCTTCCAATCTCTAGCGACCAGGGAATAAAATGGACTTGCTCTTGTCTCTTATCTTCAGATTCAACTTGATCCGATAGACCAACCAAACTGGAGCGAATCCAGGACTCATCAAAAGGCATAAAAAAGATGAGGCTACTCTTCCCGCATTGTGAATATATTTTATATTCTGTGGAACAAATGCAACTTTATTCAATGAAGATTGCGCGTCGAAGGAGAGCTGCTCACGAAAGAATGAAAGGACCGAACACACCCAGCTTGAATACAACTTCACCACACAGATTTTTGCCAACCGGCGCTCACAGAGTTGTAGGGATGCTATACGGAAACCAATCCATGACGCAAGTGGAGGAGAATAAAACGGACAAGAGTATCATCACAGAAGATATATATCTCCATAAAAAACAATAACAAGATCAGCACGGAAAGCTTACGGGAGGAGTCGCTGTCGACACATGTGAAATCTTTGCGCAGGGGCCAAGTCCTTGAGCCGAATAATGGCAAGGGGCGGGCCAACCAGTACACACACGATGACATGAGAGTTTCAATCATGTGAAAATGCTTCTCTGGTAATGACAATGATACTGCATCACTTTAATAATCTGATAGCAAACTATCATTGGCAGATCAGCTTAGTTGCGATGAATAATGTTCCCACATCCAAGAAGGAACATAATACTAGTGTCTATAGTCACAAACCATTTGTTTACTGAACTTGAAATAAGGAAAAGAAGATTGATCCTACTAGCGAATCTGCACAACAGCCATGATTTGGATTACAAATATAGATATTCGTCTTCAGGATTTGTAAAAGGGGGAAACTAAAAAAAAGGAAAGTCAACAGATAAGGAGGTTAGTTCTTATAGGTGACCATATCTTGCTTGAAAGATACGAATACTATGGAAGCCCATGCTAACTGAATATGATCCATTCGTCCTATATTAGTATTAAACCCCAGGAACATGTGAGTAGCTTTACTCACAATTTAGGAACATGTGAAATGAGGGAAAGAGGAAGGTCATATACTCATATATACTCCCCAGTGAATAAGGTGTTCTACAGCAGCCTTTGTAGTGAAACCGTGGAAAGTAACATAGCATGTAGTACTTTTTTTAGCAGAATTACCTGTAGCTCTTTCGAGAGGTTGTAGCCGAGTGGGCCCTGCATAGGACGACATAGGCTCACCACACGTACGTCGCCCCTTACAAAATGGCCTACAATAAAGAAAAACCACATGTCGCCGCACAACGTGGACTCTACACCGCGACAAAGAAAATGGGCCAACTTGGACCCTAGAGTAAGAATGGCAACGGGTCGGGTTCGGATTGGGTGGAGCATCCATGCACCCAAAACCGAAATACGAAGTCGAAACCCGAAACCGAAACCGATTCGGGTGGAAATTCATCACCAAAACCAAACCCACGGATACTTAAAACCTGAACAAATACCCGAAACCCAATGGATACCCAAAACTTGTGGATGTATATATACATATTCACATGTATAAACAAGAGGCAACAAATAATAAATATTTTCATGACTAAACTTTGAATAAATTTAATAATCTAAGTAAATAAATTATTATTAGCATATTATAAAATATGAATTTTTAATTAAAAATAATATATTTTGGATATCCATTGGATATCCACGGGTGGAAAACCAAACCCGATTAGTTTCGTGGCCCCGAACCCGAAAATCGTGGGCGAAAAACTACCACCAAAACCAAAACCGCTGGACCCGAACCCCACGGATATCCGAACCAAAACCGACTGCCGCCATCCTTACCCTGGAGGGGGACGCCACCGCCCTCACCGCCGTGACATCAACTGCGCCTCATGGGCCTAGGGTGTCGCAGGCGTGTGCAAGGAGGCAGGGGCCGTAGCCCCACCACTGCCACTGCCGCTCCTGTCGTCCGTGCTAGATTAGGGTTAGATTACTTAGAGGTTAAGTCTCCCTGGATTATAAATAAAGGGGCATGTAACCGTTCTATCCAAGCAAAAAACAATCAAAAGGGGAAATCCTAAGCTCTCAAGGCGTTAAGCTTTCTCTCTCCCTCGCCCTAACCTTGCACATCGTTGTCGCCTCTCCTGCACACGTGCTGCCGCGTGCACAAGTCGCCGGCTGGCCTCGGCCTAGCCACCACCGCTGTCGACGACCTCCATTGCCATATGTAGCCGCCCCTCCCAAGGGCAGTCCTACGTCATATCTCTTACACTTGGTATCCGGTGACTAGTTCGATCCTTCGGACATACATAGCCGCCACAACCACCATGAATGCCACTATCATGGAGAAAGAGATCGACGTCGTCACCAACGACCTCAGCGACACCATCGTAAGTTGGGGAAACAAACTCAAATTTTTTCTACAATAACATAATGTAGTTCGCATTGGATCAGATCTAGATGCCACCAGTAATGCTCAACAGCTATTCGGTGATGAGCTCGTTGAACAGGATCAGAGCATCGCAGGCAAAGAAACGGCACTGGCATGCCTCCGCATCAGTAGGGATGTCATCACCAACTACGTGGGCATCAAGCTAAGTCAACCCACATGGCGCCATCATCACTGTGATCCAAACCGGATCAGATCTGAATGCCACCATCAACAACCCTATGGTGGAGACACAGTAGGCTAATATCGTCACCAACAACACCTCGTCAACTCGTACCTCGCGCTCTAGAGAAGAAGCACTCCATGGAGGATACGGCCTAGGAGCATATCGCAACCATCTGCACCACCAGATACAACAGCTTCGACAAGGAGGACATCACCACCACCGGCGTCTAAGCCAGATTGAATCTGGACGCCGTTGACAATAACCCTATTGCGGTGATACAACTGTCAACCAAGTTGTTCACGCCACCAACAACACAACATCCACCCTTGTCGCTGTGCCCGGACCAGATCATTAACGACGGGTATCTCCCGATCATCATCCTTAAGCCGGCTTCTGACAAAAGTGACAACAACATGTCATCACACGACGTTCGAGATAATAGCAAGGACTTGCACCCCAAGGAGATCATCAACATGAGCACAATCAGCCAATCAGGGCAAGAGGCGCACCCAACTCCATCGAAATCAGTGGCACCACCAACTACACCGCCACCACTTGAGTTGTCCTTCCCCACTGATAACAATAAGATCAATTGCAAACTATTCTTTGGACAACACAAGATCTTCAATGACATGCCAATCGGAATTAGCGTGGCAGACAGGCACAGTACCTACAACTCTCTCGTCCATGATAGTCTCTGCTATAACGAGCCTCACATTTGGCTGAACACCTTCATTAATGGTGAGTTTCCTCTAGGCGACACGCTCAATTTTACTACAGCACCGACGACCATTAATGGCTACTCCCCGTGCTACGTCCTCCTTAACATCAATAACCGTCTACACATCTCGACCACGATGCCAAGAACCATGACACACTTCTACATTGACACCAATAAAGGAGGTGCACTCATCCAAATTATGGACTACTTCTACTTCGAGTTTGGCTACATCGACAACTACTTCGTGTGCATGCCGCTCCACACAAGTCAAAACATCATCTTCACCAACTCTGTCGATGGTCACATGACATGCTCCTTGGAGACCACCTTGCCAAGAGCGCATTCCCTCAACGATGTCAACGATTGTCTCCAATTTCATTGCGTGGATGCGCCGAGTGGAAAAGGGGAGAGTTCTGTCACATCCACAACGCGGACTCTACACCACGACGAAGAAAATGGGCCCTGGAGGGGGACGCCACCGCCCACACCACCGCGACAGCCGCGCCTCGTGGGCCTAGGGCACCGCACGTGTGCGCAAGGAGGTAGGAGGGGCAGCCCCACCACTGCCGCCGCTGCTTCCGTCATCCCCATGCTAGATTAGGGTCAGATTGCTTAGGGGTTAAGTCTCCCGGACTATAAATACAAAGGGCATGCAACCATTCAATCCAAGCAAGAAATAATCGAAGGGGTAAAACCCTAAGCTCTCAACCCGTCAAGATCTCTCTCTCTCTCTCTCTCCCTAACCCTACATGCCACCGCCGCCTCTCCTACACACGCGGCGCCGCACGCACATGTCGCCGGCTGGCCTCGCCAACGCCACCACCGCCACCGACCACCTCCATCGCCATAGCCACCCCCTCCCAAGGGCAGTCCTACATCGTACCTAGCACGATCCACAAAATTCATTCTGTTGGTGGCACTTGATAAGCAACCCCACACCCAAGTTGGTGTAGGCCAATGAGGGTTATATATATATAGTAGGGAATAACTGAGGCACCGGTAAACACATGAATGGAGGGTTCCAACTCCAACTTGAATTTTTATTGGATGGTCTCAAATATTAGGCAAAGGAAATAGCCTACCAAGATCTGTTACTTTCACTTTAGCAAGAATGAAGACAGCAAGCATACATTGTTTGTCATGTAGTGTTAGTTGACTCTTGGTACTAGCAATAAGTGGTTTTCGAAATTGTTAACGTTAATAGTTGGTCTTTGGGTTGAAATGTGCTATTACAACTTGGGTTATCCAACTAAAACTACTGAGTTAAGAGGCACTAATGTGGATAGGATTCAATGATACAAGGTTCAGGAACAAAATTCCCTGCTCACATAACAGACAGGTACCCTGAAGAATCATATTTCCATGGCATGGTGTAACACATCACAAACCTGGAAAACATCTAATCTAGTTACTATAAGTAAGGAACCTAAGTTTAATGAACCTAAGTTTAATGAACCTAAGTTTCTAGATCAGGTAAACCATCTAGACACTATAATGAACCATCCCTTGGTTACTATAACTCTCTTAGGCTCTTAGACTATATGTCTTACTTTTGCAACTGAAAGTCTGGAACAGATATACAAGATATGTACATCTTCATATTCCACTCACTTCTTGAGTTCCCGAGCCACACAAACTAAACTATACGATGCAAAATTATAAGGTTACAAAATACAAATTGCTGTGTCCAACATTTGCATTAAGGTGACTTTGCTATGGGGGCTGAGCCACGGAGTTATCTAGCAGGAGCATATCAGTCATTTCCTACATGAGCTTCTACACTCCATACCAGCCCTGGTACTATTTTTAACCTTGTAGATTCGTTAGCATGGACCTATCAGTGTCACTTAACAACATAGAAATATGGAACTACGAACAACATGTTGATATGTGTGCTAAACAAAGAAGGTTGGTTTTCCATCTAGCTGATGTTTTTCCCCCAAAAATGTTTGTTTATGCAGCACTTGGTGCGGCTGCTACAGCTGAGGGACCAAGAGCAGGTGCACCGAGTGCATGAAAGACTCAGCTGTGCAATCCTCTCTAAATCAAGAAGAGTCCAGTGATGATCATAAATTCATTGGTGGTATTAATGTTTTATTTTCTTCTCGTAATCTGAGATCTATGATTTTGCTGCTGTTCTTGTTTCCCTGGCTTAGCTAAGCTTCTATTCTAGCCCAAAAAGAGGAGAAAAATCCTAACTGTCTGCATCTTGAAGTTAATGTTAAATTCATTAGCTCCGTTTGTACTGGTCCAATGGAAGTATTTTGCATGGAAGCCTAAACTCCATTTGCTTACCTATGATGATGTGATGTTGTGCTTAAATTCACGCTCCAATCCAACCTGTTTTGATCTCGTTCTGGTGAATTTTCGAGCAGCCCTATGCTCAGAGCCTCAGCCTGCTTCCTGTGCTTTCTCTGAAACTCCACTTTTCAGTTCCTGCCTCGGACTGAATTTTCATTTACTTGGTAATCTATCTAGGTGCATCAAATTCACTACTGAAGATTAATCCTTGAGCTGCTTTTGCCGTGTATTAGTTCTGCGTGCAGGTAGTTTGGCATTTTCAGATCAAGCACATGCAGTCAGAAAGATTTCAATTTCCTCTTCTCTGAACCTTTCTTTTCTTTGTTGCTGTGTCATTTAATATTTCTTAGTTAGTTTAATTTAATTTCCCTATGGACTGTGGTTACGTTCTTGCATGGATGGTGTTTTGCATTAGTCCCTTCTTGTAGTCCTTTGTCAGTTAGGCGGCAGCAGTTCTGTAAGCACACTGTCTTCTTTCAGAAAGTTCAGAATTTTTGTTGCAGTGCAGTTCAGCTGTTCCAGAACAGCAGCTTCGCATCCTTCCGTTTTTGAATCACTTTCAAGCAAACCTGTTATGATATTTAAGTACTTGGACTGTTCTTTAGACTTGGTGTCACAGTTCATTTGGCTCTTGTAGGATCAGGTAGCAGAATAGAAGAGATGCATCTGACAAGAGAGTACACTGATAATAAAGAGGCCACGGTGTTGCTTGGTAAGTTTCTGACAAGATAATAGTGGCGTGAAGAGTCATGTATTCCTTTTGTTTTTAGTATCTTTGTGTCACCTTTTTTTTTTTTTGCTTGCCAAAGTCTCCTTAATTTGCACTTTATCATGAGTTGATGACCGGCAAGATGTATGTTTCTATTTTTTTCTTGTGAAGATGCTTTCATCGATCCGGGAAATACCTCAATGGTACATGATGTTAGTATTGTTTCTTGTTTTGTTTACTTGCTGATATTTCTGCAATAACAAGACATGTTAAATTGACAACCAAGACATGTTAAATTGACAACGATTGATCTCTATTTTCAGCTTAAGTAATACTAATTTTTTGTCCAGCCGTTCTCACGTGATCGATTATGCATGACAGATTAATAACAAGTGTAATACAATCATGTTTTAACTAACATTTTTTTGGTTCGCAACAGTCAACAGGCAGCACCAGAAGGTCGGCAACATCATGGTATTTGAAACTGGAGGTCAACCTAAAAGCTAAAGACATGTGCAGCTGTTGAAAATTAACTTGCAAGGTTTATTCATAAATTATTAGAGTTTTTTTTGAAACCTATAAATTATTAAAGTTTGTGCTGCCTTCTTAAGTTAGCATTAGAACTAAATTAGGAACAAGTTATATTTTATTTGGGTGAGATGTTACTCATCAGTTCATCGGGAGCTCCTCTCTCCATCCATGAATAAATCAATTCCTAGAGTTGTATTACCTTTTTAATTTGATCAAACTTATATAAAAGACTGTTAAGAACTACGAAACTGAATTAGTATTATAATGTGGTCATTTGGTCTTATATTATTTTTTATAAATTTGTTCAAATATTAAAGAACTTAACTTGAAACAATTATAGGAATCGATTATGGAGGGAGCATTTTTAATAGTTATATTATGGGCGTTTTTATCTCATAGAATGTATGAAATTTGATCAAGGAAAGATCGATGTTTTAAAATATCAGATTGTATGTTCCTTTGTTTTTGTTTTTAGATTATTTTTGTTAACTTATGTTGAGTTTTTATTTGGAGTTGAGAACATTGTGCAACTTATATATTACAACAAGCAAACTCAGTTCTATATGGTTTGAGATATAGGCCGACGTAACATACCCTTGCCTATTTTGATCTTGCTTCCAAACGGCGTCAGGGAACGGAGAACGACCCCAGGGCAAATCTGCCCCCTGTTCCCAAAGTAGCCCTATAGGGTTCGGCGCTAGTAGAATTTCAATTAGCAAGGGAGGGCCAGCACAGATTAATCCAGTCAATGAGCATATCTATGACAGGATTGTGACCCATTCCCACTTTCGGTTGCTCAGCTACCAAAGCTTGGGAAAGAATTCGACTTCATAATCACACGGACGGTAACACCACGAGATCGAGCGGCGGACGTGACGTTGTTGTTAATATAAAAGGTGCTTTAATCTGTTTCGCCGCGGCTGCTGCATCTGCATGGAGTAGACGCCACGAAACGACGATAAAATACAATCATCATCTTCGCCACTCCAACGCTGCTAGACGGCGATCGTGCGTGCGTTCATGGGGACTCACCAATCACCGCCCCCAAAATCTTCCTAGATCATGCGACGCCCACATGCATGCTCCCCTGCTCTTGATCCGCACGCCTGAATGTACGTCCCGTAATCCCCTGCTCCAAAAGCATCAAGCTCTGCTCCTGCCTCCAAGAAACTCCAAGGCGCCGTTCGAGCTTGGCATGCACTCTAAGCTTAGTTTAATGGCGAGATCCAAAGAAATAAGAACCCCTTAAGCTACGTAAGTAGCTTGTTTTTTTTTTTTGTGTCAAAAGAGTTCGAATCGTTTGCGACATGAGAAAATGGTGAGATGAGACTCTATGGATGATGGAACAGAGGCAGAGCTCAGCTTCAACTCATAACAATGAAGTGAGCACATATATAAGTTGAGGAACCAAGAAACATTTGAATAAAGGTTTCTCCTTTACATGTTCAAGAACAAGGATATACCCATGGCGAAGTCAACCTTCGCATGAGGTTTCAGGTATAGAAAGAACTGACAAGAACAGAGTAATCCTCACCGCATTTACACTTGCAAGGAGCCCTCAGGTGACAGGATTAGGCGCAGAGAGATGCGATTCCCGCGCTTCCGAGAAGTTGTCTCGGTTGAAGCATATATGCAAGCCAGCGCCACGGCGGCAGCCTCTGTCGTTCGTCACGGCGTCCGAGCGTC
Organism: Bothriochloa decipiens; assembly: GCA_023333625.1. Lineage (NCBI taxonomy): Eukaryota > Viridiplantae > Streptophyta > Magnoliopsida > Poales > Poaceae > Bothriochloa > Bothriochloa decipiens. Next base: position 21,348,833 of record CM041638.1, read on the forward strand.
GCTGCAGGGGAAGAACTGGGCGTCGGCGGCGGTGTCCGGCATGTCGTTGTGGCACGAGGACGACCCCGACGGCGGCACGAACCCCCGGGGAAGCATCGCCGAGAACGTCCACGCGCCTGTGCCCCCGCCGCGCCCGCGCGCCCTGCTCCTTCTCCGTTCCCTGACCGGTCCCGTCGTTGGCGGCACGTGGAACTCCTGCCGCGCGCGCCCTGGGACCGCGGCCGGTGGCAACACCACGCGGCGGCGCTCCGAGGAAGCGCGGACGGTCGGCGAGGAGAGCGTGGCGAGGAGGAGGATAACCAGAAGGAGAAGGTGATAGAGCCGCGCTGAGGACGAAGCCATCATCGCTAGGGACGACGACGAGGAGACGCAGGACGCGAGCGGCGTGTGCAGGCGCAGGTGCAGGTGTGCGCGCGCGCATGGAAAAGCTGTGGCGGTGGCGGCGGCCTGGCGGGAGAGTGCGCGCGCGGAGTTCACAGGTTTGCTTTGGCGTCGTCGTAGTCTTCTGGTGCCGTGTGGCGTGTGGGGAGAGAGACTTGCATTTGACGGCGAGCATGTTGCCCGCGCCTCCGCTCTTATAGACTGCCTCGGTTTCTGGTTGTTTTCGCGAGGGGACGCAGGAGGGCTAAGATTCAGGCTCGATTGGATCGACACATGACAGCACGAGGGAGAAGCTAAGGAGACCGATTGTAGTGTCAAAAAGAATACTCACCGTTCATCATAACCAGAAATACCATTGACCGCCAGAATTTTCTGAATATTAATTAAAACTACGGTTGGCTCGGAGTTGAGAATGCGCTGGCCAAACACTTGACCTCAGTTACTCTGCTTTCATTTTCCTACGATCATAGGTTGCTGTGCTATTAACCTATATTGATTTTTATTTACGTTGTTAAGAAAAAAAAATCCTATAGCTTGTATCGTCAGGTCATCATCTGGTTTATGTGTGACGTACATAGAAACAAGCACATTTCAAGCATTGGCTACGTTGAGAGGTTAACATAGCACTGGCAGGCTTTAAAGGTGTAGCGTACACCTGTGCAGCCTTACAGTTACAGCCCAACGAACCGAATAGCACGTCATTCATTCATAGCCTCATATATGTGGCACGAACCAAATGTCATCACCTGCATGCTGCAGCTTTACTTGACGTCTTGGACAACCTCTTGAGGCATAGATCGGTCATGGTGATGGTGTTTGTATTTGGAAGGAACGCAACCAATGCTTATATATGCATTATAACTAGATAATAGAAAGATAACATAGAACAAAAACAGAGTACACATGAACTATTTATCTCAAAATCAGTAGCAGGCATATGAACTGTTAGGAATAAGCAACAGTTGTAACAACCAGGAGGCGCATCGCCCAAGTTCTTGGATGTCCTTGTGTGGCTATAAACTTGATGCAGTACACATGTACTTGCATTACATTTGCCGGCTGCCACAGGTACAAAGCCAGCTAAAGGGACACTCAGAGTAGCCTGCCCTCTTGAATTCATTCAAGAATGATGCAAGTTTCACACCTAACTTGACCCAAAAACCACACAACTTTTTCTACCAAAATAGCATAATTCTCTTGGAAAGTAGTACTAGTAGGCTGCAGAAACAGGTGATCCCCGCTCTGCTATAAGAAGAACTACGAAATTGGAATGCAAAAACACACAAAATATCTGGATCACTGATCTTACTGAGATCTAACTCACACAAGCACATCTAGTCTCTGTTCATCACTCCATCCAGCAATCCTGGAAGGCTACGGAGCACAGACAGCACCGGGTTGGATTGGGGTAGGTTGCTAGCCTGGAACCATACAACCCTACAAATCTTTCATTTTCTGCATATCAGCAGCCTCAGGGAACTGGAATCCTAGAAAAGATTGAATGCTCTATTTTCATGTCACAGCTGTCGGGTTCACAGCAAATCAGCAGTTTTCCAGCGTCCTGTTCCGAGGACAGAGCAGCGGAACCACCATCCTCATCACCTCCCCTCGTCTTCCAGTTCCGATCGAGACTTCCACCTGGGTGCCCCAGCGAACAGGTCCCTTGTCCCCGCCGAGGCTAGCTGCAGCCCAGCACACCTACCGGCATGCCTGTTGGCGCCGCCACGGCTTGCTATCACTTGTTGTACCACCTGGCCTGTAACATCAGGCTCTAAAGATAAAACCAGATATACACTATATATGAGTTTTAAAAGACAAATCTCACTTATAGCTATAAATAGTACTAATTACAATGCTTTAAATATAACGTACACAATATATAAAAGATTACTTAATAAACAATTAGCGGAAAGACGACTTCAAACTCCGGGTGTAGACTTCACTCCACTGGATCCAACTGACTGGTTGATCACAAGCCTAAAACTTCTTCTGAGGTGTGAGGGAGAATAGCAAGAGTGAGTCCATATCGAACTCAACAAGTATAGCAATAAGGCAGTACCCATCAACTCATGATTAATGTAACATAAATAATATATAAAACATAAAACGGTAAACCATGAACATGTTAGCAAACAAAAGTCATCATCTTGATGTAAAGATTCCAAAGCCGCTCGTGTCCTTGAGTAAGGCTAGTATACCGGTTTAATAAACTCTGCGCAGAGGCGTACACTTTCACTGTAAGCCGTGATTTATCCTTTCGCCCGAGATCCGTCGACCTCTTAGCTCACTACCAAGGAAAGCCAGCAGGGTTCACTATGAAGCCTTTCAAAGGTTCGTCTAACTAATTAGGACTGCCAGATCATCAGGTGTAGGAACCCCCCTTCCAATATGCACATTTCTTCCCAGCTATACTCATAAGGACAAAGGCTGTCCTATACCCAACTCGGCACCCCTAACTAACTAGAAAAGGTCCTCATACTGAGCTAAAATCAGAGCCATATAGCCCTCACAGCTGTACTGTAAATCTCAGAGGTTCTGTTACAGATAAATCCTCAAGTTGCTAAAAGTCATTTTTATCGTTTTATTGCTTAAACATTAATTAAGTCACAAGATCTTAGTCACATAAATAAAACCCAAGCTATACTTGCCTTGGTTCTCAAAATACTCCTGCTGATCCTCAAAAGGTCCTTGATCTTCAACGAATCCCTCACTGTCTGAACTCGATTAACATTAACAAACCACACCATGCAAGCCAATCGAGCATACATACACAAAGCAAACAAGGAGCTAGTATTAGAACAGTACACCAAACATGATATCAGTAGAAAACAATCATAGAACTGTTCTACTCGTCGAGATAATTCCAAAAAGTATAAGTTTGCTAAAAACGAAGTTAAAACGTGAAAGTTATGGCCTACACAATACTAGGGTCTAATCTGTAGAAAACAGGGCTGGAAACTAAATATTTTTGAACTGCGAAGGACTAAGTCATAATTAAAGAAAAAAGCAGGGAATTTTCTGCAAAAATGCCAACGGCGGCCGGACGTTGACAGCACTGACGCCACGCGGCGGCACGGGAGCGGCCGGGTCCATGGACCGGCCGTGGACCGCGGTCATGGGCTCGGTCCACTGGTCCACCGTGGACCAAGCAAGGACGGCCGACCGGAAGAAAGCTGCCGGCGGCGGTGGCTCGCCGGTGAGCGGCGGCGCGGGGCCTACGGGGCACAGCGACCTACGTGGAGGGGACAGGGAGGCACGGTGCGACCTCGCGGTCCCGAAGATGGGGTCCATGGCGGCGGCGGACGGCCAGAAGCGGGACCGGGCGACGGCGGCACCATAGGCGGCGACCGGTGCTCCTATGACGACACATGGAGGAAGTGAGAGCGGCCACGGAGAGCATTTACGTGACCCTTGCATTCCCATGGAACTCGGTGCGTGCTCACCTCGAACGGCGGTGGGCGAAGTCCGACGGCGGCGGCGAACTCAGCGACCACGGCGGCTAGGGTTCCGATGAGTGAAGGCACTAGGGTTAGGGTGGCGGCATTGCGCTAGGGCAGCGAAGGGGGGCGTGGCGCACTCGGGTAATCCCCTTTATAGTCACAGGGGAACCTCGGGTTGCGTACCCGAGACGGACTCGGCGGCGGCGTGCCTCCGTGCGATGCGGAACGGCGAGGACGCTGAAGCATGGGCCCGAGGAACGGGGGCCCACCTGGCAGCGAGTCGCGGGTGTGGAGCAGGGCAGCGCTGGCTGCTGCTGGGCCGAGCGGCCCACTAAGCGAGGGAGCAGGCCGACGCTGGGCCAAGCCGCTTGCGGCTGGGCTGGCTGACTTGCAGCTTGGCGCACGGCTGTGGCGGCCTGGCTGGACTGTGGCCGCCGGTGGCCAGAGCTGGCTAGCCATGGCCGGCCAGGGTCGGCCGTGGCTGGATGGAACCAGCCAGAATTGGCCAGAGGTGGCTATGGCTGGCCAGAAGAGGCTAGGTGAGGCCAGGGATGACCCAAGCTAGGTAGGAGCTGGCCAAAGCAAGCTAGGATATCTTTGAGGGTGACAAACGGTTGCTAGACTGGGCTGCTGCTGCTGGCCTGACCGAGGTGGCCATGGCCGGCTGGGGCTGGCCAAGACTGGCCAAAGTTGGCTAGTTGAGGCCAATCGTGGCCAGAGCAGGCTAGGTCGGGCCAGGATAGGCTAGGGCAAACCAGGGTTGTCTAGAGACTGAACTAGGCCTGGTAGGGCTAGGTAGAGGATGGTGCCTAGCTGGAGTGATGGCCAACATTATAGAGGAAAAAGAAAAGGCTCTTCCTCTATCTATGCAAGAAAAAGTATTTTACCAAAAACATTTTTCTAAAATCTTCTTGAGGCAAACTTGGGCTTTCGAAGCTTTATTTTTCAAACTAGAAAAGAACCTAGTCGTGTCTTGTTCGGGTTTTAGAAATTCTTTTTCAAACACCAGCAAACAAAGTAAGATACCAAACACAAACCCATCTTTTATTATCCTCATAAAAGTTTTAAAGCCACACTTTTCATCATTTTATAATGATAATAAAAGAATAAAATCTTGGTTAATTTTAAAGAAAATAATAAATCCTTTAGTTTATTTAGTGTTTTCGGTTCAATCCTAAAATAGAAATTTTGGGGTGTGACATAGCCACCTTTGGCTGACGGGAGAGACACGTCAGATCTGCCATCAGGGGGCCGAATTATTAGTGTCTTCCTAACAAACAATTTGAATTAACCATTTAGTGGCAATAGAATCTGCGTGCTCTCTATTTTCTTCAAATTATAGGATGTTTTGTTTTTTTCTAAATATAGTACTTATAGATAGAATGAATATTTAAACTTGTAGAAAAAATAGGGTAGGTAATAACATGTAGCCAGTAGGAGCATTGCATCTCAAGCAGCTCCTCTATCCCCAATCCAACTATCATATTGGTGAGTTGGCTCAAAAATCTTGCTCCAGTGGCTCCCCTTTTCTATCCCCATTAACTGGTGATCACCAAAAATCACTCCAACTCCCCCCAAATAGAGGGGAAGATGCATCGTCCCCTTCATCTACATGGCAACGGCCGCACCTTTCTTTCTCATATGCGCTCATAACTCCCTCAAACGATGGCTGCTCCATGCAACTTGCGTGACTGTAGAGTCGGGCGGCGATGAGCAGGCACTAGTGCAGGCACCTGATGGTGGTGCACACGGCGAGGGGCAATTTCGAGCGCCCGGAATTAGGTACAATGGGCATGGAGTTCTCAGCAATCGTGAAGGTAGCGAAGATGGTGGTGCACACGGCAAGGGGCAATTTCGAGCGCCCGGAATCAGGTACAATATGCGTGGAGTTCTCAGCAACCGTGGAGGTAGCAAAGGATGAGGATGGATATAGCAGCAGGAGTGGATTGGAGTAGTGAAGGATTGGAGCAGTAGTAGGAACAGATTAGGGCGGCGACGGCGGCCATGCCTGTGCTTTGGTGGAGGAAGGAGGTGGAGGGGCGCCATGGCTGGGGCAGAGGGGGCGGAGCGCTATGCCTGGGGCAGAGGCGGATGAGTGGTATGGCTGGGCTGGAGGTGGACATAGCACTCGGCTCCGAGTGGAACCGTGGAAGAAGATAAGGTGGTTGCTTCCGGAGAAAAAAAGAAAGAAAAAGAACAAACATCAAATCTGACAGGTAGGCCCCATATATTGGGGAAGGTTGATGATCTGCTGAAGCATCTCCCCTAATAGTCTGAAAAAATTGAATTGGTGATCATCAATATCATCCTATTGGGGATGAAATATTGGTGAGCTGCTGGAGATGCTCTTACATAGGAGTAATAGAGTGGGAGCATGACTTGACAAAGATAGGTCACACGCCACAAGTGCTAGATAGAGCAGGTCTTAAAAGAACCAATGTTGTTCATTCTGCGAAACCAACCTAGCCGATTGCAAAAATTGGCCTAGCCGATTTTATTGATTTTTGATGAGAAAGTGCTAGGAAAGTAGATATCATGCTTACATTGTGAGCAATAAACCACCAAGGGATACCTAATCATGCTTATCTCAGCTAGTTTTGGGACAAACTAGCCAAGGAACCATCGAAGCACTAATCTAGAAGCAGCAAGGACATCGTCGGTTTGTCCTAGGTCTACAAGCAAGCCAAAGATGCCATCTTTGGCCATTGGATCAAGCGATGAACAACAACATCAGCTTAAGAGAGATTAGAGGAAACTGATAGGCGGGGACCATTTTGTGTGTTGGGCATCTCAATCGCTTGTGCCCCTTGTATTGCAAAGGACATGGTGGTATTATCCCCATAAGAGTCAAAAACTCATACAAAACATATTAAAACAAATTTGGATCTGAATCTAGTCTGTCCAAACTGGCTTGGTCAATTTTAATTTTTGTGGATTCTAGGGAAAAACCTTCCAAAAATCATAATTAATCCATGTGTAATGACCCAAAGTTGTTCTAATTAAAACTTCTCTTAGGAACCTCTTTCATAACCTTGCACAACCTCTCTTAATCTCAAAAATTACCTTATCCATCATTTCAAGGGTTCCTAGTGCTCTCTAGTAGGACGAGGACCTAAATTCATTAACTAACCTTATTGATCCTCCCAAGTCATCCGAAGTCAAAAAGAAGTTAACCAAGGTAAACATAGGATTTGAAAAGAAACTCAATAAGTATGTCCTAAAGGTAATTATCATCCTCTAGGGAGGAATGAGTAGGGCCAATGCCAAACCCCTCTCTCTAAATCAAACTCTTCGAAATCTTCCTTCCGGCTGAACATTCTATGACATCAACAGATCATCCATCATAGCATTGATTCAACAAAATCAGTTTGGAATGAGTTGTCCATCTCTTAATCACCTTGGTCCACATGCCAGCATGAGTTGAAAATTAAAACCAATGGCTTCAACTTTTCTTTCAGTCTCTCTTTCACCCACCCATCCATCCTATTCCCCTCCCCCCCTCTCTACTAGGTAAGAACTAGAGAGATAAAGTGAAAGAGAAGAAAAGAAGAGCAGAGTAGAAGTAGGGGAGGAGGAGGAAATGTGAAAGGATCAACACCCATCTCTAGCACCAAGAGCATCTCCATCTCCATATATATCGATGGTTAGCTCATCAAGAGCTTTCTCTCCTCTCATTTTTTTTGAAATAATCTCTCTAATAGTAACTCTTTTTCTCTAGGAAGAACCTTAATAGTTTCTTATCATCTCTGGCAACGGGAAACATTGCACTCCTCCAAGCGTTCTCTCTATTATTGATGAGGCAACTACTCGATAGGTCCTCACCCTCGCCTCCTCTTACTATCTACTATGGATGATGTTAGTGTTTCTTAGCATCATTACTAGGACTGCAAAGTCCATGGTAATGCTACCAAAAATGCTTGTAGGTATTCTGCAACATTTACAAAATAAGTCTGTAAGCGCACGAAAATACCGTTGTAGTATTTCACCTGGAGGTATTCAGGGTATCGTTATTTATATTTTCCCAAAGGAATGCATGGTGTAAAAGAGTATAATAGGGACATGAACAAGATAACATGATTGCATAATAGACCAAAGTTCATAACAGGGGTAAACATGAAAGGTATTTGGATAACTTGACACACACATTTGAGCCAATCTCAAGGATAAAGACAAAGAAAGAATAAAGAACATCCTAACTAGAGCAGGCATTCCTAACTAGCTATGTTAAGATAGCAGAGTCATACAAATACATACTTGTTATATAGGGTCAGAGATTCTAAGATAAGATAGTCAGGTCGCTGTTAACTTACTTCGGGCACCGGCTTATACCTGGTCTGCCAGGTACCTCTGACTTACGGCTCTACGCCAAACACGGACGTGTGGGATTACAAGGGACAGACAGGACAAGGTCACTCCCTACCGCCTACCACCTGAACCATACATGAACGAGGCAAACGAAGGTAGATGATAGCCTAGACACCACATCTAAGCTAACCTATACTACTCTAGCATGAATTCAAGGGTTGCCTGACTAGGAGGGCCCTTCTACTAGAGCATTCACCACAAGGATGAACGATGATCCCGCAAGAGAACATTGACCAAGACTAAATTAAGATAGAACTCATCACCTCAACTTAGCTCTAGGTCTAAACATGTATGTATGATAGATTAAGCATAAAGTTCTATACGATAAGGGCATGACATAGAAACTATAGTCTAGTTTATATATCAAAGTTATATCATAAGAACTTTGCTCTAATTTCATAACAAAGCTATAATGATAAGATAAGAACAAGAACAAAAGGAAGCTCTTGATAATATTCATACCAAAAGGCTCAAGTTGCTCAAGCTCTCCAAGGGTGTAGCTCCTCCTAGCTCCAACTAACCAAACTAAAACTACTAAAAATATACAAGTGTGGGGGAGAGAGGCTCTTGTGTGGTGTGTGTTTAGAGTGTGCCTCCTCCCATTCTTTTATAGCAGCCTGAAGGTGGTTCGGGGGTACTTTGGGAAAACCCAGTAGCGTACCGCCCTCCTCTACCATCAATGTATCGACACGAGAAGACTGGGCCCGAACCAACATTCGAGTGCGCCGGCCGGACCAGGTGCACCGGCCGGCCCACTACTAGGTCGGTTCGCTACCAGTTTCGGCCGGTGGGCTTCATGTTGGACCTGGACTACTGTGTCATCGTGGGTTTGGCCTGAGGGTTCTCTGATTGGCCTGACTTCCCTTGGTTTGGCAAATACGCTTTCCCGAAAGGCGCCGTTTAGTGTAGATATTCCTTGTATTTGGTGTATTTTCTGCATAGTGTCACAACTTCCAGTACAAGTGGAATTCCATTAGTAGTAAACATATAGGTGCATGGAAGTATTTAGTCTCTCCCTTTTTGGATTAATATTGGCGGTATTAAATCATCGATAAGACCGCCAACAGATGGGAATGAGATTGGCTAAGGATGGCAGTCTAATGGCCTTGTGTGCGAATTCCCCTTCCCCTTTCTTCACGAGGGAATGTTTCTTTAGAAAAAGGATGAAAAAAGCTTTGTTATAATTTTTATTAGATGGTAGAAAAGAAAAAAGAGATAATTACAAGAATTTACAAGTTGTCAACAACTCCTAAAAATGTAACCCCAACCAAAGCAAAAACATCTAGCAAAAATGAAAAACATAAGAAGTTAATGACTATCAAGTCTACCGGCATTAGAAGAACACAGCTCGTTAGAACAAGTATCATAGTAGTTTTTAAGCCGACTAAATGCTGAGGTGGAGGAGAGAAGGGAAGAGAGAGTGAAATTGGAAGGAAAGAGAGAGTGAAAGCATATTATAAGCTTAGATTTGGTTTGGGCATGTATTAATAGTGAAGGCTAAACTACTGTATTGGTAGGTTGAGAGAAGGCTACAAACCTTATAGCCTACTTGTCAGCTGTATTATTATACTTGCTCTTCACACGACTGCTAAAAATAAAATAATAAGCTGCACTTGTTCTTGGTGCCATGGTGAAAGTCCCTACTTCAGTTTTGGCTAATTGATGAAACCTAAGGACTAACCTCTGATCTAATTGAATGTTTTAGATAAAGTAGTCCTAGCCAAGTGAGGAGCTCATTGAATATGAGACATGACATGGAGTCATGTGACCAAGATGGAGAAGATCAAGATGAGGCTTGGCTCGACGGACTAGTTGGATGTGTGAAGGGCAAGTCGAGGCTTTGAAGTGATGGAACATGCGATGGTGAAGCTTGGGCAAGACTTGGCGCCGAGTGTGAGTGATTTAGGATCGATAGCGGAACTATGAAGAGGGGAGATCTTTGGTAATTCGGTTCATGAGTGCCACTAGGTTGATCATACATGTTGATGCATTAGGATCTAGTGTGCTAATTGAAAAAACCTTTGAAAATGATTGTGAAAATGCTAACACATGAGCACATGATGATGTACACTTGGTGGTGTTGGCACATTTTGCAAAGGTGGTGGAGTTTGTAGGGTAGAGATGGGTTTGGGTACCGCTCTCAGCGCTTTTAGGAAAAATGAAATGGCTATTTTCTATTGCGCTAGATGCAAGAAATTGGTGAAAACATGTTAACCCTCGGTCACAAGGTGTTACTCTTGTTAGTTAGCATGTATGTGCGAAGTTGGAGAAGATGGCGTCATCGATGGCTTGATTCTCGCTGAGATTGTAAACATTAGACGCGCCAGGCCCAAGCATCGGACGCTGGAGGCTGCGTTCAACCTGTGTTGGCGGAGCGGTGCTGAGTAAAGGCAGCATCCGACGTGTCCTACGGTCATGCGACGGACGCATGATGTCAGCGTCCGACGGCTGCTAAGTCATGGCACGTGCGAGCGGTGAACACGTCAGACGCTAGCTGGAGCGTCCGACAGTGGGCTTATTTTACTTCACCTCTGGACTGCATCCGAAGGCACTGTGCGGCGTCCGACGGGGTTGTTCAGACACGTCCGACACCCTCAGTAATGGCAGGTTTTGAATCAATCGTTTTGGCGCATAGAGGTTGAAGGCATCCGACGCTATACCGACTGGCGTGTCCGACGGTCTCGTGGAAAGTGCAGTGAAGGGGTAACGACTCTATTTGCTTGAGGGGTGTTATAAATAGATGTTGGTCGGTTCCATGGCAACTCTCTTGACATTCTAATACTCTTGACATCCTTGTGAGCGAAAGCAAACCCCTCCTACTCATCTCTCTTGCATGATTGCAAACCAAAGTGAGTGATTCCGAGTGCATTTGCATGTGTGGTTGCATCTAGTGGTACTTGGGGATCATTTGGCCAGTGATTTCTTGTTACTCTTGGTGGGTGCACGCCACCTAGCCAGCTTGGAGGTTGTTTGAGGCGTTGGGAAGAGTTGGTGATTGTTGGTGCCCACATCCGGATTGATTTATGAAGGTTCTTGTGCTTTCCTCGACGGAGTGCCAAAAGCAACTCTAATGAAATGCTCATGTCATTGATTTACCTCACTTGAGAGTGATGTCTTGCAGTGCCTTTGCGGAGACGTGCTTGGGGGCTTGGCTTGAGGTCTAAAACCGAAGAACCATCAAGGTGTTGGTCGACACAAGCAGAGAGTAGCTTGCCGGTGCACAAGTGAACTCGGGGTGAATAAATCCTTGTGTCCATCATTGTCTCCTGGTTATTGGTCTTCATTTCTATATTGTTGTCTATTGTGATTGATTGATTATCATCTTGGTGATTGGCAACATCTTCTCTTCACCATCGGTATAAGAAAGATCACTCTCTCACTTGCATTTACCTTCTTAGGTTATCTTGTGTAGTTTGTGTAGAAATAGTTGGTTCTTGTTAGCTCTAGTGTAGAAAGTAGCAATATAGACTTTGTGTGACATAGATATCATAATATACTAGAATTGTCATTAGGAGGCTTGGTCACCATTTAGGCTAGGCAAAACCCACATTTAATTTACGCCATTTGTTTTACTAATCAAGTTTGCCTAGTCTTTTATAAAAATTTTAATAGGCTATTCACCCCCCTCTAGCCATCTAGGACCTTACACATGGCCACTTGGCTAGTCCGTACTACATAATGTCATCTTTGCATAGATAGCAACTTGATGTGGGTTAAGAGCTTTACATTAAAATTGTCTTCTATTTTTCTCCTTCCACATGTTCCACCAGAAATAGATGAAATCCCATCTACCTTTCGTCCCTAGTTCTTTTCAAATTTGAGTCTAGCTACATCTCCACAAGTAAGCGTACTACGAGCCTGAAATGACTCTTAAGGGTTAAGGAATCCAAGGCGAGCGCCACTACCCCATCTTAGGTCATGGGTAGTGATTCGCAAAGTGGAGAACGCTTCTCACATAATGACTCCGAGGATGAAGGATTACCAAGCTGCTGTGGGTCATGTGGACGATATTTCATCATATATGAGCTTATCGTCTCGAGCATATCCTGGACCTGGAACCTTTGGTCTACTTGGTTACCATGGGAAATACCGTACCTATGCAGCCCAGCTGATTTACACAGTCACCAGAACTAGACAGGCCCCCGTGCTTCACACGGGTATGGTTTTTTTATTTTGAACCTGTTAGTAGAGGACCCGGTAATGCTATGTTAATGGTTGATAGTGCATAGGTGAACCCATTACTGTTCCGTTAACAGGTATAACTGTACATTGGTGAACCCAATACTGGTGCTAACGGGTTGATACGGTAGTGCACTGGACCCGTTAATGTTGGCTAACAGGTGTGCACTGTTGATGAATAGTATTCTATGAGTTGAAAAGGTAGGCATAAATAGTGTTTGTGAATAGTAGCATCCGCTTTCACCAAGTTTATATAGATGTCTTTATAGATTTTTTTTGAGAAGTACACAGTATAACGTAGACGCCCACACACGCACCCACACTCACCCCTATAAACACACATACGCAAACCCTACCCCTATGAGCACCTTTGAAGAACCGAGCACCCGGCAGATCTGGAGATTCTCGAAATCACCACTGGCGCCTCGTCGTCGACGGGAACGTTACTTATCACTTAATGCATAACGTCGGAAAATCTTTGGGAAAATCCTAGAAAAAGATGCGAGCACCAAGATTTGAACTCTGGTGGGTAGCGTCCCACTAGACCGTCCTACCATTGGACTAGAAGCCAATTCGCAAATGTCTTTATAGATAAGCACCCATATATTCTTCTGGGTGTTTCTCGAAAAAAATCTTTTAGGCTCAATTAAAACCCATGAGAATGGTAAGGCACTAAGGCTTTTAGTTATGGCCGGCCCATAATATTGGTCTATTGGTGAGCCCAACTGAATAATAGTGCATACCCAGTTAACTACGCCACCACAAGATTATTATTATTGCAAAAAAAATGTCTCAAATTTATTTTCATGACTTCAGCTTGCCGAACCTGCAATCATCGGGCATAAATATTAACGTTGTGTGTAAAGCCCTGTTTGATACATTGTAGAACAGCTTTACAAGCCTTTTTGATATGTTTTTCTTGCTAAACACACTCATTCTCAAAACAACTCCTCAAAAAAGTATGAGTCGGATGAAGCAGAAAAAAGTAGTTTATCCTACTCTCTCTTTTATTTCTCCCTCTCATCCCTACATGAAGTTGTTTTGATTTTCTTTTAGACAATTTATTTGGAGGATTGTCACATAACATTAGGGTTACAACCACCAATAAATATAACTATTTTTTTTCAAAAGATGATTATAACAAGTAGACATATCAAATTTGAGTGGGAGCAAATGCAACCTTTAGTGTATATGGTTTGTCACAAATTATATAGTTTTTAGTTAAACCATTGCACTCTCTTCTGAGCCATAAACCACTACACTCTTATTTATAGATTATTTTCAGGACGACCTTCTAGACGCGATCTAGTCCATAATTGAAAAGGAGCCATTAGTCCAACCAACCAAATTTGAAGCAGACATGCTGAGGGATGGAGACCGTAGCTAATGGAGATTTTCATCAAGAATATGTGGTTGTCTTCTGATAAGCTTAGTGTTTAATTTGCTATACTAGTCACACGGTCTCAGACTTTAGTTGCTTTTAAGTAACTTCTCTTTATCAGCGGGACACTGAACCTATACAACTTGGTTCACTGAAAAATTCTACCTTTTTTTTCCTTTTTGAAAAAAAATTAACAGAAGAACAGTTCACCAGATGTGCATGATCTTTAACAGCTGCTGCTGGATTGTGCGGTTTCTGCCAGATTGCTCTGGACTCTGGAGCTCGGCACTAATGGCATGAACAGTGCAATCCGGGACACGCCATCAGTGTGGGTCTGTCATGTGTGGGCGATGCGGGTGCGTCGGATGAGCCTGAAATACAGGGGCCAGCGCGAGGAGCTACGCAGAGACTAGACCAGAGCACCTGGGCATTGTCTCAAATGTTTGTTGCGAGCCAAGCTGATGAGTACTCCGTATCTCCCAAAGAACCTCGACGACGTCGTCCTCGAACGGAATACCTACCTCAAAAGAGCTAAACCAGCTACTGCACCGTCTCTTTCAGAAACCTACGCATGCATTATTCCTTGAAGGTCTAAACACTAAAGATTTAGTACTTGGAAAATAAAAATTGTAGTAAGGGCGTCCCCGTTGGGGAGCCAAATCGATAGCTAGGAGAAATCTGATTGACCGCGAGGTGGGAGCAGCAGCGCGCTAGCGAGGAACTAGTAGCCAGTCTCGCACACATATCAAGAAAACTCTCTCTCACATACTCACCGCTTTACATTCTGACACTGTTTTCTTTAATGTTTCTTGAGCTCAAAGTTGCTGGCGATTTCTACAACCCCGTTGGAGACGGCCTAATGAGCAAGGACCCTGCACCGGCCACCAAATTTCAACGCTTCCCACGCTTTGAAACTTGAACCACTACCGTTGGAAACCTCCTGATGATCTCGCGCCCTATAAATACAACGCTGAGCCAATAGCACCAGCATCACACACTAAACAACAGGCAGGTTCAGCTAGCTAGCTAGCACCTCTCACTACTGTCGTCACCTAGCCATCTCGCTGAAAGATCTAGGAAGTAGCCATGAAGACTACTAGCTCGGGCGGCATTGCAGTCCTGGCGCTGGTGGCGATGCTGGCGGTGCAGGCCGCGGCCGACGTCTCGTGCCCCGCCGTGATGAACGACCTGTCGCCGTGCCTGGCCTTCCTGCAGGGCAACGCACCCCAACCCACCGACGAGTGCTGCGTCGGCGTGAGGACCCTCTACGCGGCCGCGGACACCAGGCCCGCGAGGCAGGCCACGTGCCGGTGCCTCAAGGCGGCCTACCAACAGGTCCACGCCCAGTTGGCCCCGGCGCAGGCGCTGCCCGGCGACTGCGGCGTCCCGATAAACTACCAGATCACCCCCGATATCGACTGCGACATGTGAGTACTCGTACACAACTGCACAGACCGGCAGGGACGTAGCTACACCGTGCGTTGCGTGCACCCGGCCGGGGGCACGTTCATGTTTTGAGGGCCTGAAACAACTCTTCGTTCACCTCTTAATGGAAAACGGGTTACGTACCGGTCGCGAAAAAAAAACTCTTTCGTTCAAACGTTTTCAGAGAGGAATGGAGAGCTACTGAACACGTATATTGACATGCATGTAACTAACGCCATACCACACACTGAAAATAGTGCCAGGGTCAACAGTCGCTAATAGTAGAAAATTACCACACCCCTTCAAATCAAACATTCAGGCGAAACTAACATCATTTGCCCCGTTTGTTTGTATTGGCAGGATTGAGTGAAGGGATACTTTTCCCCTACCAGAATCCATACGACGGATGGTGTGATGACCCCTACTAGTATGCTGCAGCTGCACTGAGTTACTAGAATAAAAGAATTTGGTGATGTTGTGCTGATTAGTACTGCTCGCCTGTAATCGTGTGATGCCGTCGTTGGCTTGTTATATCTGTGTTAATCTCGCCTGTACTCGTGTTTGCAACTACTCAATACATAATGCTGGATCCATTTATAATAATGTCTAATCAATGTCGCCTGTATTCAGGTTTATCATATCGTGGTAGCTCGTTCTCGCTGAACTCTGATCCTAGTCGCGCAATTCACACTTCTCTTAAAAGTCACATCATGTTTAGAGTTGATTGATTTTTACACAAATACCTTCATGCACCCTCACCCATTGCCATGCCACTTGGGTACGATGATATTTATCCAAACATTTGAGCAATACACCTTCGTTAGTTCGTCGATACAAAATATCGTCAATAATCAAAGCAAACTCGAAAGCTGAATGTCGAATCCTCCATTCAACCATATTAGTTACGAGGATTTTGTAAGTAGCAATAGGTTGCTTCCAATCATCAAAATTGACCTCGCTAATAATTTTAGAACTCATGGCCTGAACACCATTTCTTTTGTTAAAACTGGACCATCCGGTATCATCGACGCGACTGTCTGGTCTGGACAGTGGCTCAGCAATAGAGCTGATAAAATCAACACTATCAAGGGTATGCTGATAAAATCAGGGCAGCCGATAAACCAATCGTTTGTCAAGTTATGTTATTTGTCAAGGGAAATTTACCCTGATAAAATCTTATAGAGCTCTTGATACATGGGCATGTTCATGTGTATAATGGTTCTAGTTGGCTTTGGAATTCTTTATGCTAGCCTTAAAGCAAGGTTTCTTTTGGTTGCTCCTCAGTTACATATTAGTACGAGGAATGTTCGAAGGAAGAATATGAACTTGGATAATTACAATTGTGTTCTCTACCACAATGCAGCGGACAAACTCTTGATCAGCTCTTTTTGAATTGTGCCTTCGCAAGGAATGGTTGGAGTCTACTCAATTTGCATTTCCATTCGGATTAGAGCAACTTTAACAGTTTTGTAAATGGGCTTTGCATTCTTATTTTTATAAAAAATCTACAAAACTCCTATCCAACAGTTTTACAAATGAGCTTTACATTTTTGTTAACTTGGCAAAATTCTGGGATGGATTGACATATATGCAAGCTCACGATCGGCTTCGCATTCCGTCTTGCACGCTACTCCCGCGCGCTATTTCCTTCCGTACCGCCGGGTTTTCTTTTTTTATTATGGCAAGTCAATTTTACCAAACTGTTGGAGATAATCTTTTTTTCTCCTTTCCATATTAATTTGGGAGTTGGCAAACTCCATGTTTTACCAAACAAAAAATGTAAAACTGTTGGAGTTGCTCTTATAGGACGTGGAGCTCTTCAAAGATGAGCATGGCTCTCCTTTCTTCATGAATGAATGTAGTAATTCTAATGTCTTGGACCATCTAGACATCAATAACACCAGAAATGACTTGATCTTCAAATGATGCCTTCCAAGCGTGGAGATTTGTTTGGCGTTTCTTTCTTGGAGAGCTATCCCTTTTAGTTTAATGGGATGAGAAGTCTGCCTCTTCCTTTGAATGAGTTTACTCATTTTCTTTTGCAACTAGAAGAAACCCCTTGCGTTGTTGTAGGACTTTTTAAAAAAAAATAAACCGATTGCATGTATGAGTTAAACCTACATCTTCTTACATGCCTTCTTATTAAAATTGGGCGAGATAATGAAAGAAGCCAATGAAAAACTAACGGAATTAGATCAAATTATAAAATGATGGAACGGCAAAATTGAACAATTAGCAATATATGGATTCCTTATATTTCATAGGTACTAAAAGTAGTGATTGCGCTTACTGGAGATGACGCAAATAATTTACATTAAGAGGTTGAAAGTTAGTAGGATGATATACAACTATTATTGGTAGATGATGTGGAGACATACTTGTCTGTTGAGATAGAACTTATAGTAGGGATCAACTTTATAAGAGATATTATATATTTCTTGTATATGGAGATGATGTGGATAGCTTATATTAAGAGGCTGGAAGTAAGATGGTGTAACCATTGGTGGTAGATGATGTGGATGATTTGCGTGTTAAGATATAACTTGTAGTGGGGCTTAGAAGTAAGAGACATAGATATGTAGATATAGATTTATCACATGCTTGATCTTCAAGGCGAGCCACTAAACTAATAAGGAGGACACACCTAAGCACGTGATCTTTGACTCACTAAAGGCAAGTGTGACCATAAAATATTTCAATGTATTTTATGACTGTAAAGTTATAGTCAGCTGAAAAACGAAGCAGAGAAGTACAGAAAGTTTTTTTTTAACATTCACCGAGGGGATTACTCCCATCTGAATATATATTCAAAAGGCCCCAAAACGGGTCGTTTAAGATTTACAAAGTTTGGGGAGGGAAAGAAACAACATCGGAGGACGCCTTAGCCCAGGAGCGAAGGTGGCAGAACCATAAGTAAACAGTAGCGAGACGCAAAGACTACTAAACCAAGACACAAAGGGCTCTTCAACGATGCCTCCAGGGAGGTATACGACGCCGTAGCGTAATCATCGTCAGCCAAGCATGAGCTTGGCGAGGCTTTCGCCCGAGCCAAGTGACGAGGAGAAGTAGCTACAAAGGTCCTTCAGTGACGCCTTCAAGAAGGAAAATTTTCGTCGCTGGCTCAGACACAACTGAGCTAAGCTTTCACCTAGAACCTTTGTCAATGCTCCCAAAGACCCACCCGAAGGAGAAACTGAGGTGGAGCCGGTCGCCAGCACACCATGCGAAGCTGAACTCGGACTCGCCCACGATGATGGGAGGCGCGCACCGGCAAGCGTCTACACCAAGACGAAGAAAGAAAGGGCGTGTCGGTCACCTCCACACCGCGCGGAGCCATTCAGACTCGCCTGTGACGAAGGGAGGCACGCACCAACAAGCCTCTCCTGGACACTGCGGTTGTCAGTCGCCGCCACACCGCACGGAGCCGCGTCCGAACTCGCCCGCGACGGTAGGAGGCTCGCACCAACAAGCATCCCATACGTGTCGGTCGCCGCCACACCTCGCGGAGCCGCTCCCGGACTCCCCCGCGACGGAGGGAGGCACGCATAGGCAAGTATCTTGCCAGGACGAGGGAGGTGTCGGCTGCCACCACACCACATGGCGCGCACCAGCACCAACAAGCTGTCACCCTGGATCTTGTTGAGGCTGACGCCGTCACATTGACCAAACACTGATCTGCCCTCCCAATAGTTGGCAGCGAAGGCCCTCAACAGAGAGCAGCACTGATGGGAGGGCGCCCGAGGACATGCAGCACCGCCGGCGCCAACCCCGCGGCCAAACGACGTGAACCGAGCCACTGTTAGCCCCTGCACACGACCGCGAAGAATGGACACACTACCCACTGCCGGCATGCCAATGGCCGAACTGCGCACCCCGCGATGCTGCAGGATTGAGATGGAGTCCTGGAAGCACGTCCGCCTTCACAGCAGATGACAGCATGCCAAAGGCTTGCCGTAGTTCACCGCCTCGCTGACAACCGCCGAGCAGCGCCCTGCCCCAGCCCAAGCCGCTAGCCACTGGATCCGACTGTGGTGGCCAGGATCTAGCTGCTGACAGCCTTAACCGGTTAGAATCGGTCGCCGCCACACGGGACGGCAGAACCGGTCCTAGGAGCACTCGACGATG
This sequence comes from Bothriochloa decipiens, assembly GCA_023333625.1. Lineage (NCBI taxonomy): Eukaryota > Viridiplantae > Streptophyta > Magnoliopsida > Poales > Poaceae > Bothriochloa > Bothriochloa decipiens. Next base: position 21,368,129 of record CM041638.1, read on the forward strand.
AGGACGTAGCCAAACAACCAGCCCGCTGAAGACCGGCCAGGCTGCGTCTCACGCCAGAGCCTCACGCTCGACCGCGACAACGACGGCCAGCAGCGCGCGAGGCCGAGCCGGTGCCCGCTGCCACGCCGCACCCGGGGTTGCCTCCGTGTCCGCCGGCCCTGAAGGAGCTGAATCCGGTGGTGGAGGTGGTGGATCCGGGCTGGGGGAGACTGCATCCGCCGTGTCAGCCGCCGGAGATGGGGAAGAGGAGGTCCGGCCATTGGAGCTTGCCGGAGTCGTTGAAGAGGAGCACCACCACGTCGATCTGGTGGGGAAACGGTGGATCCGGACTTGAGGAGGAAGAATCCGTGAGCCGGCCGTCGGAGTTCGCTGGCGGCGGAGAGAAGCGCCTGGTTGCCGAGCTCGTTCCCCGCACAGAGAGCTCGGGACCTGCCTTCGCGAAAGAGCCTCGCCGCCGCCGTCCTAGGGGGCCGCGTAGGCTTCCCAGCAGTAGCACCCTCTGGTAGCGGCGAGGGGAAGGGAGGGGAAGAGTTGGGGGCGGCGGCGTCGGAGTTCCGTCCGAGTCGCCCGTGCGGTGGGTGACGCGGACGCGGGTCTCAAAAGAGTTCACTTTGGAAGGAGACGTCAGAAGTACGAAAAGTTATGGCACATTGTAGCTAGCATCTTTTATTCGAAACAATGTAGCATGTGATCTTTGGCTCGCCAAAGGCATGCATGGACATAGGAACAAAGGGCATGTGTAACCGTAAAATATTTCACTATGAGTGCAAGTTAAGCAGAGAAAGTATGAAAAGCTATGACAAATTGTAGCCCCATCTTTTATTTTCTTCTGCAAAGTTAGGGTGTGTAACGAAGTCGAAGGGCAGACAAATCAAACATTATTAACTCAACATTTTCCTTTGTTTTTTTAGCAAAATTGGCGTACAAAAATGTTTCCATTGCTTTCGACGCATTGATTGATTGAAAGGAGCTGGAGTGCTGGACTATACGAACAGTTGAATGATTGGTTTATGATTCTCCTTTCTGCCGGTCTCCATCAACTTCTTCAATAGACTACACTGAACCAAAGCACAACAGTAAATAATTGATGACAACTAGGAGTTCATGAATCACGTGGTTCAGCCCAAAGAACGAAGTGAATAAAAAAATGTCATCTTTTGCACAAACCAATCTTTCTGTTTGAGGTGCTTCAGCAATCACCAAACAGATGAGCTAATCTGAACGAGGGACCCAATTAACTAGAGCGATTGAACAAACCTGACTCGAGTCTATCCTACAAATCCACACACTATCATGGAATACAGTAAAAATTGAAACCTTTTGCTCAATCAACCATGAAACTAACATCCTCTGTCTCACACCGGCATTATCTTCCTCTGCTCCACGCCGTCGCTGGTGGAAGCCTCTGCCGCCGATGTCGTCTGACCTTCAGAGTGCGCCATGTCATAGGTGGCGTGCACGCCGAAGAGCACGTAGTAGACGAGCATCGCCGCCGTGCAGATGCCGAATCGCATGTAGGCCAGGGAGCCGAGGGAGCCCATCAGGAAGAGGTTCGTGGCGACGGACATTGCCGGCAGCCACGGCATGAGCGGCGCGCCGTACACCTTGGGCACGCGCTGCTGCTTGGTGAACAGCGCCAGCCCCACCGTGCCGGCCGCCCACAGGACGCCGAACACCACGTACCCGGGCCACCGCGCAGCGTAGCCGGAGTTGTAGTACGCGGACAGGCCGATGGACGACAGCACGATCAGCGTCAGGAAGGCGAGGAAGGTGCGTGCCTGCGCGGGCGACGTGGTGCCCGCGACGTAGTAGCGGCGGACGAGGAGCGCGACGGCGACGAGCGCGAAGATGAAGAGCGTGCTGATGGAGGAGACGGACGCGAGCACCTCGAGGCTGGAGAAGAGCGCGACGCAGGCGGCGCCGAGCGTGACAGCGATGGTGGCGTAGACGGGCGTGCCGGTCCTGGGGTGCACGAGCGCGAAGTAGGGCGGGATCATGTGGGTGCGCGCGATCTGCGTTGTGTAGCGCGCCTGGCCGAGCGCGCCGACGAGGAGGCCGCTCGTCATGCCCTTGAGCGCGCCGAGCGCCACGACGTAGCGCGCCCACTTCATCCCGGCGGCGGCGAACGCCACCGAGAAGGCCGCGTTGGCGTCGATGTCGCTGTAGCGCTGCATCCCCACGAGCGCCAGGGACATGGCGCAGTAGACGAGTGTGATGGCGGACATGGACGAGATGAGGCCGATCGGCACGTCGCGGCCGGGGTTCTTGGTCTCCTCGGCCATGGTGGCCACCATGTCGAAGCCCGTGTAGGACCAGTACACGACGGCGGCGGCGCGGAAGACTCCCGCGGCGCCGAACGGGAAGAAGGATGGCGCGAGGTTGGCCGGCTCGAAGTGCGAGAAGCCCGCGGCGAGGACGAAGCCGATGATGGCGATGCCGACGACGGACGCGACGGAGTTGACGGTGGAGGTGAGGCGCGCACCGGACACGGCGAGCGCGGAGGTGGCGCAGAGGACGACGACGGCGATCGGGTCCAGCAGATTGAACCCGTCGGCGAGCGCCGGCACGTGGATGCGGAGCGCGTCGCTGTCGCGGCCGATGAGCGCGGCGAGGTACGACGTCCAGGACCGGCCAAGGCCCGCGGCGCCCACCACGGCCTCCAGCAGGATGTTCCCCGCGGCGACGAACGCGGCCAGGTCCCCGAGCTCGACGCGCAGGTACGAGAAGGAGCCGCCGGCGGAGGGGATCTCGGTGGCGAGCTCGGCGTAGCAGAAGGACGAGAGCAGCGCCGAGAAGCCCGCGGCGGCGTAGGCCAGCGGGATGGCCGGGCCGGCATCGAAGCGCGCCTCCTGGCCCGTGAGCACGAAGACGCCCGAGCCCACGACGGAGCCGAACCCGAGGAAGGCGAGGTCCACCCACGACAGGCAGCGTCGGAGCGGGTTCTCGCTCTGCGCGAGCAGCGTCCCCGCCTCGACGGCCTCGGACGTGCGGCTGGTGACGCGGTCACGCAGTCGCGGTCCGGTGGACAGGAGCGCGCCGCCGTACGAGCGCCAGCTCTGGAACGACGGCTCAGGGAAAAAGTCGGCCTTGCTCCACCGCCAGTACCGGCGGCGGCCCGCCGCCGGCTCGCCGCCCCCCTCCGCCGCCGATGTCATCACGGGTGTGTGGACCGGAAGAGGGGGAGAGAGGGATTGGTTTCGTGTTAGCTACTAAACCACCGATAAGCCATCAGGGATCTGGTCTTATGGCTGGTTTGCTGGATTCTGTTTATGGGAGAGATATGATGAGGAGTTGAGTTGGGCGAAGGCGCGTGGATACATGGCGACTGTTGAGGCTGTTGCCAATACCCGTATTTATCTGCGACACAAAAGGTAGGCGTGGGTGCGATCGCACTTTTAAGACGAAATCAAAACAAACAGATCCGAATCGCTCGGGGAGAAGCGGGGAAAGTTAGGCGCTGATCCAGCTTGCCGGGAACCCACACCTCGGGACGAGAACGCGATGGCCCGCGCGTCCGGCCTCTAGCTCGTGGTCCGGGGTTGGTGATTTCTGTTCAAAGTGTGTGGTAGTGCGTGGCTGTTCACCGACATGGATTTTTTAATTTTAATCTTTTTAATCAATATTTTAAAAATAACTGCACTCAATCTTATATCTTTTTTGATCACGCTAACTCCTATGACGCGACCAAAGCGCTTTGTCACACCATATGCATTGGCATGACAAGATACGACACTCTGGACGCCGTTTTCGATGGGGAAAAGCTCGTCGCGCCATATGCATTGACGCGACAATATTGTCTTGTCGCGATAATGTATTTGGCGTGACAAGTATGAATTTTTCAAAAATCATAACTCCTCAATACAATGTCGGATGGAGATGGTTTCTATATGAAAATTGTAGCTCTCGATGAGGTATGCAACTCTGTAGTTTTGAGTTTTCTCATTTGAAGATGTTAAAAGGCTAAAGAAATTATAAAATTTTAACATCTAATGATCAAATATTAGCGCTTGTCGCATCATAATAATAATATTTTTTGTATGGATTCAAATGAAAATACTTTTTACATCAAAACTGTAGCTCTCAATGAGATATACAATTTTATTTTTACATTTGAGGTCGTTAAAAATCTCAAAAAAAACAATAATGTTTCATCACGAATTATGCTTCTGAAGCATCATATTATTTTCTCGAGAATTTTAACGACTTCAAATTTAAAAACTCAAAACTACAAAATTGTATACTCACTGAGAACCACAATTTTGATAAAAAAGTATTTTCATTTGAATCCATACAAAAAAAGATATTATTTATGATGCGACAAGCGCTAATATGTCATGATCTTGGTGTTGAAACTTTACATAAGGTTTTTAGCTTTTTAATATTTTCAAATAAAAAACTCAAAACTAGAGATTTGTAGATCTCGTCGAGAGCTACAATTTTCATATAAAACCATCTACATCCGATGTAGTATTGAGAAGTTATGATTTTTGGAAAATTCAGTCTTGTTGCGCCGATGTATTTGGCGCGACAAGGCAGTACCGTCGCGCCAATGCATGTGGCGCAATAAGCTTTTCCACATCAGTGTCCAGAGTGCCGTATCTTACCGCAGCGATGCATGTGGCGCGACAATATGGTTTGGTCGTGCCATAGGAGTGGCGCAACTAAAAGGGATATGAGGTGCAAATATTTTTTGAGTGTGTTTATTTTTTGAAATATTAATTAAAAAGGATTAAAATTAAAAAAATCCCATACACCAAGTTCATTTCCGTACTATATAAGTACTGTGCACGTGGCATGCCAACAAAAACATTTCTTCCAAAGAAAATATCCCATGAATGTTGGATAATATTCATCAACTGAAGAGTACCTCCAAGAGCCTTTCTTAAATTTACTCTCTAAATCATCAATTGGAGAGTCATTTGAGTAAAAAACTGTTTTCTATATCTTTATGTTTTCCAACAGCATTTTTTATATCTTATGAACAGTCTAAAGAATCATTCTCCCTTCCAACTTTGGATAGAAGATATCTGTATATCCAATTGAAGAGGTTGTTAGAGAGTGTTTTTCCACGAAAATCTATTCCTGTAATTTAAAGAAAAAATATATAAATAGTCTCTTGGAGATGCTATAAAGGGACTTTAACAATCAATTAGCACTCATTGGCTCTTGTTAACCCAAAATTATCTTACATTTAGACTTTCCAAATCCGAAAAAGTTGGCTCCCACATCCAAACACCCAATGTGATTAAAAGTAATATTCAACATTTATCTATAAAATTTTGTCTGCATATCTGGCACAAATTATATTGCTTATTATTAAACAATGTTGCCTTTGTCGTGGATCTTTCAAAAAATATATAAATTTCGTACTTCACATGTATCCAAAACAATATTTATATAGAATAGTTATGCATAATAAATTATCTTAAAAATTTCCAACATTCGTTGATGCAAAGTCATTAATAATGATACCAATATCAGTCTCATCTCGTCTTAGTATATAATGTTGCCAATCATTTTAACTCTCTTGGGACATTGCAAATCTTAAATAGTTTTTCAACCATTCTAATGGTAAGAAATTTCTTTTTTTTTTCTAAAACGTGCATTGCACGTACCTCGTTAAGCGAAGTTAGAATAAGAAATTTCTTTCTAGCAGCAGGTCTTGGCAAACGGCTTCTGGTGTCATTGCATCACAACAAAGATGCTACACAAGAAACAGGAAACTAGAATGGCGCAGCCTCAGTAATCCTAATGCCTAAACATAATCCGATTAATTGATCTTGCTTGGTCTCCTATTGAGTAGTACTAGTCTCGCTAATGCCTAAACATAATCTGATGCCCTACGGCCTCCTGCAGTGGCATCCGAAATCATCCGTGCCGACCAGGGTGGCAAGCAGCTGTCTGCCGACCACACTCTGCCATATGCATCTTTCTTAATTGAATTCGGTCATGTCGCCACTGTTTTATTTTTCCGTTGTTCACGCCCGAACGTTGACGTTGCAGTTAAGCTTTTTTTCTTTTTATTTACCTTTTCTCTCTTTTCCTTTTTCTTTCTTCTTATTTTTTTATGCATAGGATGTTCTAGTTTTCTTTTCTGTAATGTTCTTGTAGTGTTAATTTATATTTTAGGTTTTTTCTGCTATGTTTCTATAGTGTTAGTTGTATGTTCTAAATCTTTTCCTATGATTTTTTTAGTCTTAATTTAGGTTCTGAGTTTCTTTCTGCTATGTTCTTATAGTGTTAGTTGTATGTCATTTTTTTCTACGATGTTCTTGTAGTGATAATTTATGTTCTAGGCTTCTTTCTCATATGCTCTTGTAGTGTTAATCATATATTGTGAGCTTTTTTTGTGATGTTTCCTTGTAGTCTTAATTTATATTCTGGGCTTCTTTCTGCTATATTCTTATAGTGTTAATGTGATATTCTAGATTTCTTTCTACTGTGAGATAAATATTGAGATAAATGTTCGTTAAAAAATTCATCGAAATATATCCATATGGGGTCTTGTTTTAAAGAGTTTATTATAAAGAACACGTTAGTACAATAGGATTTTAATTTGGCCACTTAGTTAAGGAGTCATGACATGTTTTTACTTCAAAAGAGTGGGGATATGGGGACGTTAGTGGAGACGTCGTGCGTTGGTTGTCTGATTCATATCGTATCTACACTATAATTAAAAACTTCATCAAATTACTTTTCTATCAACGACTTACAGCACACCTACTACGAAGACGACGGCTAAAATTAAAAAGTTAGAATCCGCTTCCCACTCTCCTCAACCAGCGCCAGTCGCCGCTAGGTCTGGCACAAAACAAATTTGAAATTTGAAACCACAGTCTACCGCACGACGTGACTGCCGCCGCGATCTCCGCGTTCCCTTGCTGTCCTCGGCACGGCGGCTCTCCTGGCGGCGACCACACGCTCGCTCGATGGAGATAGCGGCGCTGTGCGGCCGGGACCTGCTGCCGGAGATCGAGAACGGAGGAAGGTCCACCGGTACGTGATCTTCAAAATCGACGACATCTCCTGGCGGCGACCGCACGCTACTGTCGCTGTGCCGCCGGGACCTGCTGCGGGAGATCGAGAACGGAGGAAGGTCCACCGGGACGTGATCTTCAAGATCGACGACAACTCCTGGCGGCGACCACACGGAGCGGGAGGAGGCCCAGCGGCGCTCGACGGAGGTCGACCTCGGAGGAAGGTCCTGCGGCGCCCAGCAATTCCGGCCGGCGAGCGGGACCTGCGGCGGGAGATCGAGCTCGGAGGAAGGTCGTCGTCGAGAAGACCGGTGATCTTCAAGATCGACGACAGGAGGGAGGAGGTCGCCGTCGAGAAGACCGGCGCGCCCTGGGAGAGCTACGGCAACTTCACGGCGTCGCTGCTTGTATTGGAATCGGGCCCACCCGACGGCGTGGGCCTGCAGCGCGAGCACGAGCCGCGAGCGCGAGCAGCGCGGACCTGGACACCGCCTGCACGGCCGGCAGGAGCAGCGCCCCCGCCACGACGCGGGAGCCGGCCACGGCCACCTCGTAGCTCAGCACGGCGACCTGCGCGAGCAGGGCGTAGGCGCAAGACGCCAGCACGGCCCTGTGCCAGGCGCCGGCGCTCGCCGCTGCGAGGACGCCGCGCGCGCCGGCGCCGGCGCCCACGACGACGGCGGCGGGGCCCCCGCGCCGGCGCGGCGCCTTGAGGCATGAGGCGCAGCGGGAGGCGAGCGAGCGCGCGGCGCGGAGCGTGTGGGGGACTGCGCATGGTATTTTCATGACATCTGGATGCTTCCCCTGCAGATCATTCTTGCTCTCGCCATCCTGTAGAAGAACGTCGGGATCGCCATGGTTTAACATTGGTAGCAACTGCTCTATCGATGGCAGCCTGTGTTTCTGTGGCGAAGCTGCAGGAGCACTACCAATATAAGTTGATGGCATCAAAAGATGAGCGCATGCGCAAGATGGCATCAAAAGATGAGCGCATGCGCAAGACTTCAGAGTGCTTGAAAAATATGAGGATTTTAAAGCTTCAGGCATGGGAGGATCGGTACCGCCTGCAGTTGGAAGAGATTAGGATCGTGGAATGCAGGTGGCTTCGGTGGCTCTGTACTCACAGGCTGCAGTTACATTCTCCAGTTACATTTGTTTTCTGGTGCTCGTCAATCTTTGTCGCAGTCATAACTTTTGGGACCTGCCTATTACTTGGGGGCCAGCTCACTGCAGCAGGGGTTCTTTCTGCTTTGGCAACGTTTAGGATCCTCCAAGAGCCTCTGAGGAACTTCCCGGGTCTCATATCTATGATGGCACAGATAAAGGTGTCTTTGGACCGTTTGTCTCATTTTCTGCAGCAAGATGAACTGCCCGATGATGCAACTATATATAAATGTTCCACAGAGTAGTACAGACAAGGCGATTGATATTAAGGATGGTGCATTCTCTTGCAACCCATACTCTCTGACCCCTACACTTTCTGATATACACCTTAGTGTAGTGAGAGGCATGAGAGTAGCAGTCTATGCTGTCATTGTTGGTTCAGGCAAAACAAGTCTACTATCGTCTATACTTAGGGAGATACCCAAATTATGTGGTCATGCATGTAAGTATAAATACCAAAAAACCGACGCTAAATTCTCTGTCAATTCTGTTACATTTACCTTCCTCCCATCTCCTATTTCAGATCAGGATAAGTGGCACAGCAGCATATGTTCCTCAGACTGCCTAGATACAGTCTGGAAACATTGAAGAGAATATTCTATTTGGCAGGCCAATGGATAGACAACGTTACAAGAGAGTCATTGCAGAATGCTGTCTGAAGAAAGATCTTGAGCTGCTCCAGTATGGAGATCAGACTATTATTGGTGACAGAGGCATTAATTTGAGTGGAGGTTAGAAACAAAGAGTCCAGCTTGCTAGAGCACTCTACCAAGATGCTGATATTTATTTGCTTGATGATCCCTTCAGTGCTGTCGATGCTCATACTGGGAGCGAACTAATTAAGGGTGGTACCGCTGTTGCCATATTCTATTTGTTTCTAAGCTGTTTCTGTTTCATAACATGCCTGCTTCTGTGTTGCAGGATTATATATTGAGCGCGCTAGCAACCAAAACAGTAATCTATGTAATCCATCAAGTTGAGTTTCTACCAGCTGCTGACCTGGTATTGGTAAGTGGCAATCATATTTTGAGTGATGCTTATGGGTATGCTTTTAATTTTCATCATCATATTGAGTTGTTGTCTGCATGCTGATATACTATTGGTCCATGTTTTTCTCTTGTAAGCTAACAATGTATGTGACCTCTACAAAAATAAATTAATTGATTTATACAGCATTCCCTAGAAAAAAACGTAGCGTTAGCACGGACATTATACTAGTTGTAAATAGGTACAACAAGCGAACGACCCAATAAAGAGTTAAATTGGCCCACTTCTGTGGCCACGTGCAATTAGATAATTTGGATGGTGGTCGGAGGGTTCTGGCATTTGGGGTGATCGGCGTGTAGCATGCCCCAAGTGGCATGGTAGGCTCTGGCTTTTCTTTTCTTTTCTTTGGGCCAAGAAGTCAGATTGTAGGCGGGGTGGGGTCTTATCAAAAAGGCTCGCCCCACAAACTTTCGCTTCGTGGCTATTGTGGCCCAGCCACAATTGTTTTGTAGCCCTATGTTTTTTAACCCAAAAAGCCCATTGGGCAAAAGAGAGAGTCTGCGAAAACCCGTAAGGTTGTCACTGTGACAATCGCACTTCACCTCCCGAACCCTGATACTATCGCCGTCATAGGGTATCGCCCTCCTCCGGCCGCGACTCGTGAGCTGGCCCTCGGTTTCTTGTTGACGACTGGTACGACTGGACGCACACGCCAAGACATACTGGCATCCGCCCCGCCGTGCCTGCGGCTGCTGCAGAGGAATACATCGCAGAGTGCGGGAGTGGGGTCGGACGTCCAACAACATCACCGACCGCATGGTCAGCACTACTCGGGCGTACACATGTGTAAGGTTGAGATGGCGGACTAGAGGGGGTGAACAGTCCTTTCTAAAACTTATCGCGCCGGCTAACTGAAACAAATGCGAAAGTAAAACTATCGGTCTAGCTAAGACTTCATCACTCTGAGCTGCTTGTGCACTTAGGACACCTAGCGTGAGAGTGACAGACCTCGCTAGGTGGAGAGTTCCTTAAACGTGTGTTAGGCAAGTTAACATTGTGAGAGCGGCCCAGGGTCCAGGTTGACCATCGGCATACTCATCCCTTTTAATTTTTGCAAAAATAATACCCCCACAAGGGAATCGAACCCATAACCTGTTGCTAGACATGGAGGAGGCATTACCACTAGAACACTCGGCCTTTTGTGTTGATGGCATGCATGTTTGTTTATATGTAAATTCAAAACATGATAATTGCAAAAAAATTCCTCCGGCAACAAGGTTTGAACCTGCAAGCCGTGTTAAAGATAGGATTGTTACCACATTTTTGTGTTTGTAGAATTCATATTTTCTTATTTGTACGTAGAACATTATTTTTCTTAATTTTTTCCATCGGACTTCATGCAACCCGCCTGTTAGCAGGGAAGCCTCCGATTGATCCTCCTCTCCTCTGGGCAGCGCGAGGTGATAGATGGTGGACTTCAGGATGGGCGGCAGGGCTGGCCGGCTGGGGTGGGGTGCCGCGGAGATGCAAATGGCAGCAGCCGGCGCCCTGCAACCGGTGGGACTGCGAAAGGAGCACCTGAGGGCGAAGGACGGATTGGGAGCAGCGCCACGGCTGTCAGGATTAGCGAAGACGTGGCAGGCGTTGGTGCAGCACCGGTGGTCGTCAGGCGCATTGGGGGCAGCGCCACGCAGTCAGGATCTAAGTTGCGACTCAAGAGCGAGGAACGAGGAGCGCCAATGAGGTAAATTAGGGGTAGCCTTCTAAGGGCTACACTATAATAGTTAGATCATAGCATCCTGCAGCTACAGCAGCTAAAGTGTCTTGTTAACCCAGTGGTAAGCATTTTGTTATAGTACCCACAGGTCGTAGGTTCAACTCCATGCAGCTGCGTTTATTATTTTATTTTTTATTTTGCATTTTCTTATGTTTTTTATATATTCTCTTGTCGTGTCCCATTAGGCCTCATGTATCATTGCTTTTTTTTTCAATTTTTATACCCTTTATATATTATAAATATATGTTTCATCTTTTATTTTATAGTTTTTCATCCCATCTTGCGTTCCGTGAGATAGGCCATGGAATGGAATGGAAATTTCCCTATTTGTAGTGTCATATCCATTTTACTGAGTTTTCACTCCAACGATAGTGGTGCAAATCAGTAAGATTCGCATCAACATCCATCTTCTTTTGGTCTCAAGCATAAACACATTCGCTGCTTCCGTTGTGGCCAAGTCTTCCCAGGAGCAAGTGGAGACCGAGTCGTCGCCAATGGAGTGGGCAGTAATGGGGAATGTCCTCTCACCATTGACGTTGCATATGTGAACATTGTTTGCTTGGCCATATATAAAACCTGCCTAGGGAAATACCGATGGCAGGCGCGCCTTGGATTTTGGGCAGACACGCTACAATCCTACAACTTTATCCCGAGTGGCTCTAGATAGATTGGTGTTTCCAATAAAGACAGGGGTGTAGAGCCTCGTCCTAGAGACCGACAACCAAGAACTAATCAAGCTCCGTGAAGCCGGAACTCGTCAAGCTTTGTGAAGCCCAGAAGAAGAGGTGGTATATGACAGCAGGCATTAGGTGGAAGCCGACACGGTAGTGGAGCGGTGAAACAAGTGGGTTCATGACGTTTCGCGACTTATTGGGTTTGCGGTTTAATTTGTACGTTTCGCGTGCTCGTTAGATCCAATGGTTAATGACTTAACAGGTGATGTGGCGCTATCGGGTGACCGAGCTTCGACTCTAGATTCGAAAGTTAAAGATTAGGGTGGGTGAGTCATTAAGATCATCATGTTCTTCCAACTTCGCCCATGTCATTAAGACCATTATGTTCTCAAACTTGTAAAGCTCGTCGCTATATAGAAACCATTCGAGCATAATGGTCTTCTTCGTCACAGTTATCATGAACCTTTCAAGAAAAAAATTATGGTTACGATCCAACACGTCATTTAGACTAACATATTAGGAAAAAAATCTACAAATATAATGACATGAAAATAAAATATGTAATAAAGTTGGTTTCATGTATTTTTTTACCTATATGTGTGTACGTAGATTATAGAAGCCATTCAAAATTGGTTTCACTCTTTTTAATAATTATAATTATTATGTTGATCATTTTAAGAAAATAATATAATAAATTAAATAAAAATTTTGTGCCCACTCTGCCATATGAAATAAGAAGTTAAGGAAATTATAGGCGCCTACACGTAGATATTTTCAATTGGCGCGAGAATTTTGCCGCCCAGCCGCACACGCGCCCGATTAGCGAACAAATCGCATCTCCTAACCTCCCCATCCCGCGTAACCTCTCCTCAGTATCCCCATTCCTCGTCCATCTCTCCATCAGTATGGTGCTGAGTCGAACGTGGCTGCCGCGCCGCCTAACGCCGGTTGCCGGGCGGGAGGGTGCCGGGCCACGACGCCTCCTCGCTAGGACCTGCGACGCGCCGACGCCGCCATCCACAATCCACGGTCTGTGCAAGGTACGTCACCATCCACGATCCACAATCCATGGTCCGGCGTTTGGGGCCGACGGCCATACTCCCGTCTCGGTCTCTGCCCTTCGCCCAGCGTGGCTCGCCCCATCGGCCTCTGCCCCTCTGGCGCCTGCCCATCTGTGCTAGGCCGCCAGCTTCCCTGGCCGTGCCCAACATGGTCATAGTAGCGTTGCTTGATGGCGATTCTAGCCAAAGATTCCATTTGGAAGTGTTGATTGGTCATTTTCTGGACACCCAAAATTTTCAGAGAGTACATTCATCTTGCTTTCGAGCTCTTCCCATTGATTATATACATGCTAAATTAGGACAAAACTGATATGATTCTTGAAGTTGGTTTTCAGAATCTGACGTAATTCATACAGTAGTAGATTGAACGTGTTTTTGATGGTCTTATTGACAGAACTTGTGGCGTCAATCTGAATCAAACCTGTAGTATTGTTTCCATTCTTTCCATCTTGGTAAAGTATGCAATTTTTGGGCAAGTACATTTCCAGATATGAAATTTTGAATATCCCTTTCATGTTTTGCCATCAGAAAATTACAGTTAAGTTCAGAGCTTCAGTCTGTTTTAGGTGCTTCGAATAAAAAATAGTATTATATCAAAGCTGTATATAATGGGGTCTTCCATGTTCTGACCAAGTTTCATAATTGTTTTTTGAGTGTGTTGCAGCTGCAGCTACATACTAGTCGATTAGATCTAAGCATCTATACTTCTGTACTGAACTGCTCTGAGAAGGATAAACCAAAAATTGTTGCAGGTGCATTATAAAGTGACATTAGGTTTCTTAATGTTTCAGGAATCAAGAGCTTTGGATCTCAATTATGTAGAATTTTGAGCAATTGTAGCATTACTATACAGTGATGATTAATTTAGGTTATCCATAAAAAAATGTGAACATATATTGCTGATGTTGAACATATAAAAATATGCTTGCGACACAGCTATCATGGAAGGCAGCTGCATGAAAGAGATGGTTGTGACAGCCTACTTTTAATTTTTGATGCAAGATATAAGAAAAACAAGCATGTACTGTTGCATCCTTCTGTCAATTGGAATTACACGATCATATAATTTGTATTCTAGGATATATGAGTAGTGGAGCAGAACTAGCCGTCAGCTAAGGACCTAGGGTACTATGTTTGATTGATATACCTTGTTATTGTATACAACTTTAATTTGCATATTGTGCTGGATGCTGAAGATAATTGGAGTAGATTGTGCATGCCAAATGGTGGCGATGGAGTGGGTTACAGAATATTTTGTTTTGTTTTGTTTTGCAAAGTCATATGGCTGAGGAAGGGAGTGGATGTTGAGGAGCTCACCACCGACCTCCCGGAGCAGTGGAGATTAAAGTTGAGGCGGCCTTGTGGAGGGGCTATTGTCTCCCGTGCAGATTCCTGCATCCATGGAACTGACTGATGGGACGAACCTGCCAGTGCTACATCTGGACATCCACCACAGAGGCAACATGCAAATGTTCTCTGATGAGATAAACCTATACCATTGCTACATCTCGACTTCCAATGCAGAGGTAAGGTTCAAATGTTTCCTTTTTTTTTCTCTCCACTGCATTCAACCTATTTGATAGAGTGGCTGAACCACGAGGGACATGGAAGTAATGGCAGCTAGCATGGTGCTGAAGAGGGTGTACTATTTTTTTTTTGAAAATATGACAGCACTACTGTTTGCATTCAGATCTTCTGTGATAAGAATCACTTGTAGTGTCTTTCATTCATCACTCTGCAACTGGAACCAAAATAACTGTTTGCCAGAGGGAAACAACAATAGGAGGCAACAGAACTGAATTTATTGAACTTTTTTTCATTTTCAGAACCATTGACTGAAAAAACTAAACTAAAGCACCTCGGACACTGCATACAGTATGCTCCTCTAGAGACAGATATATCAAACAGCTCAAATTGCAATGTCCGAACTTATTGAATTAGATGAAGCAAACAACTCATTTAAGTGCTCTATGTTATATTCCATACTTTTATACCTTTTCCAATATATGTGTATGTCTCTATATATTCTGTCATATAATCCTCTGCATGAACTAAAATGGATTGGCATGCCATCAACAGAATTTGTTTTAGTTAGAAATTCATGCGTTGGATTCGTTCACAACATTGGATGAATGAAACAAGAAATATTTTCTAATATCCTAATCTTATTCTTTTGGTCCATAGGTGGACAAATTTTGGTGGGAACTTAGAATCAAGTTGAGTTATTCACCTTACGCATGTGCCATTGTAAACATGTGAAAAGAACAAGCGGAATCGCAGTAAAGTCAAGTATCATCAAAAGACGGGTTCTCGCAGCTATGTGGCACACTTACATGCATATGTAAGTAATCACTACCTTGTACATATTTGCACTCAACAACTTATTCTGCATTTGATCTGAGAAAACTTTGTTGTCATTGATTATCTATGAAACAAAAAGAGAAGAGTAACAATGCAGAACCAAGCACTGAACAAAATGAAGAACTTGATGTGGTGGAGGCCTTCAAGATCTGCCATACCAATGGTATTTTCTAGTTCTACAAGATTTCTAGAATAGTTTTAGAGCTATATATCTTAATAATTTTACAGTTATCATATGCCACACTCTGCTGAATTACTGAAAGTTTGGTACTTGCTAATTACTGAAAGCGAATTGCATAGTGCATTTGCAACTTTACTCTGCTGCCAAGTACATTTAGAAGTCTGACAGTTCAGTGGTGAGCTTGATACTTGCTGATTCTTAAAGCTGAATTATGATATAAATATGGACTATGATAATTGCCAAAAGCTGATTACTGAAAGCTTGATACTGAATTACTGAATGATAGCTCTGAGTTACTGAATGGTAGCTCTGAATTACTGAATGGTAGCTCTGAATTACTGAAAGCTGATTACTGAATGTTTCAGTAATTCAGAACTGAATGTTTCCGTCCACTAATTCAGTTCACCACTGAATATCTGAATGGTTCAGTTCACTATGGTAGCTCTGAATTACTCAATGGTACCTCTGAATTATTGAATGGTAGCTCTAAATTACTAAAAGCTAATTACTGAATGTTTCAGTTCACTAATTCAGTTCACCACTAAATATCTGAAAGCTGAATTACATCTTGTGTGATATTTGCGCCTCACTTTACTACAATAATTATGAACTAATGATGGGTCATTGTTATTTCAATCCAACATGGAAGCTTTGAGGGCAACACATGTTGTTGAAGGTGAGACATGAGTATCTAGTGTCTCTCCAAGAACAACTCTAACATTTTCCCAAAGAATGTTGGCATCAAACTAGTGGCATCCTCCAACTCAGCATCATCAAATGAAGCTGAGCTTCGTGAACAACTAGCGGCTGAAGCTAAGGCTGCTGTACAAGGTGAACTCGAGGAGCTCAAGAAGTGAACTGAGATGAAACTAGAACCTGGAATGTGATGTCAAGTTAGTTATATATGAACTGATATTAGTAGTGTTGAGTCAGTTGTATGGTGACTGGAATACCGGATCTATTAAGTTATGAAAGCATTTGGTCAGTTTAATATTATTTGCATTTTGTAAAAAAATTAGCATGTGCACCTGTTATGAAAATTCTAGGTTCTGTGATATTATTTTAATGTGATCAGTGAAGAAAATTTTGGGTTCTGTGACCTTATTGTAATTTGATCTGTGACAAAAATTCTTCCTTCTGTGACAAAAATGACAACCACTCACAGCAAACCACGTGGATTAATCACAACATGCCACGTCACCAACCACGTCAGCTGCCACGTGTCAAGCCACGTCAGCTGGCCACGTCAACTGCCATGTGGACGTGCCACGTGCGCAAGACACGTCAGCTGTCAGCGTGGCAAACGCCGTTTGGCAGCCTTGATAGAACGACATGTTATGACGAAAAACAGATTACATCCATGATGATTACACTTCATCATAGAATGAATTTGCTTCTGTGATGATGACCATTTCGTCATAGAATAAATGCACATCTATGACGAAAATTCATGTTTCGTCACAGTAGGCAATCAATGACGCTCATTCTATGATGAAAACCTTTTCGTCACAAATTCATCATAGAATATTCATTGTGACAATTTTGCAGTCTTTAGTGACGAAAGCATAGCGTCATTGATGAGCACATCCCTAGTAGTGTGTAGTACTTTCAAGCATGTGGTAAGCAACCGCTCATTCTATGATGAAAACCTTTTCGTTACAAATTCGTCATAGAATATTCATTGTGACGATTTTGCAGTCTTTAGTGACGAAAGCATAGCGTCATTGATGAGCACATCCCTAGTAGTGTGTAGTATTTTCAAGCATGTGGTAAGCAACCAGAATATCTCAACTTCCATCTTCATCCTTTAGCATCATATTATATTATAGTTGTTACTATGATAGCAGTGATACGACAAGTGGTATCCATATCCGAGGAGGATGGCGATTGCAATCGATGTACATCCAGCTGGGCAATCCCAAACACACGCCCGTACTTCTCACCGAAGAGCTTGTACAAGGCCACCGTTCCCATCGTACACCTCAAGCCCGAAAAGACCTGATCACCACTAGGGAACCCACCCTATGAGGCTCGTCCCGCGACTCGGCGACGAGTTTCCTCCTCATAAGTTTGGTCCATGGCCATTCCCCATCCCAAAACAACCACTAGAATGGCCAGAGAAACAAGTCGGTGAACGTGTTGCGTACTTGAGCTGTAGGACAGTACTTAGTTTCACGGTCAACTGTAACTCAGGCCCCTGTTATGTGTTTGGTACCTTCAAACTTGTCAATATGGCCACTAACGAACATGTCCTAAGTCGACCCAGGCAGAACCAAGAAACAAGCACCCAGGACCTCCATGTCCTGCTGCCTCATCGATCACCATTTTCCGCCCTGTCTCGATTTATTAATCCACCTAAATATAATTATAGGAGCTGTACTAGCCTATTTGTGCATGACGACAGGTCAAGCACGCTACCGAAGTCCTGAGAATTAGCAGCCACTCGAACCTAGCATACTATTATAAAACCATAGGATAGGATATATATGCACGTGGGCTTCAACCAACTCCTACAACCTAATGCAGAAACCATAAAGTAACATATAAACATATATATACCAAAATACAAGGTTATGCACCGGGGCTTGCCTTGGTTCAGGACCGGGTCAACGAAAAAGTCAGCGGGGCCTTCGGGAACACCATCGGCGAGGACCTCCTGCTCGTACTCCTCGATAACCTCCTCGTATTCAGTTGCCACATCCCGGATGAAGTCGGCTTGCATGTCACCTATATGCAACAAGGATGCACAAGCTATAAAACACGCCTACAAAAATTGTCACACCTTGGTTTCCAAAGAAGACCAGAGGTCATCATATGTGTGCCTAGGAAGTCCACACATACAACGGAAAATGGTAATATCAGGAAACAATGTATTATATAGCGGAAACATATATATTTAACACTTACACAATCAGAGTAACGCGGAACGCTGGCTAAGACTTCTCTTCAGTCTTCATTCTTCTCAGGGACTGTTGATTGGGGGCTCCGTATGCCAAACACTTTCAATACCCAACTTCTTTATCCTTCCTTTGAGAAACACTTCACTACAAACTATAGCAAGAGTGAGTTCCATGTCGAAACTCAGCAAGTACAGACGGAAAGTAATGACATGCAAGGCTAGTACAAGGTAAAGCTGAAAGGTAGACTGCGGTAGCATTTTAATGTAGCAATTAAGATTTTTACTTAGCAACCTATTCTATAATCAACTTGGTTGAAACACCCAACCCTTTGTTAAGGTTTAAGTAACAATTAATGTGTCATTTAGCATCATAGATATAAACATATATCATTAACAACATTAAACATGAGATAGCCATCTCAAAGGAACACAGGATAGCCATCCCGATAAAATCCGAGGTAGCAACCTCAGCAACATCACCAAGATTTCACAGCTTAAAC